>CM050924.1:15312283-16059783 GCA_027742785.1 Vigna reflexopilosa
CTCATTCAAATTCTTCAACTATTATGTCATAAGTATTCAATTTCTATCTAGTAACATCCATCTTAAATCTTTTTATACCAAATTTCACCCCAAACCCAATCCTCTCTATACCATCTTTAATCTACATTGAATTGTTAGTCATAAAACATAATCTCTAGCAAATTTTTCAGCAAAACATATGAAGACTAACAATTTAAACTTTTAATTCCTTACAACCTTTCAAAATCAACAAATTTTCTATGCACAATTTTAGCACAATACATAACATCTTATACATAATTTTAAATGTTCTTCCCCTTAAAGAATTCTACTATTTGCAGTTAATATCATTGTTTATAACAACTTAATTGGTTAGTTTTTCCTTACCTTAAGAAAAAAAGTAGACTATCACAACTTTATCCCTTTACACTATCTCATAAAAAAAGGATCAATATATCTATAAAACAAAGACCTGATTCAACAATCAAGACAGAATTCTAGGATCAACTATAAAGAGGGTTTCATAAAGAAATTAACATGCACTTCAAAAAGCTTGAATTTGAGAAAATAAATTGCTTTGTAGAATAATGAGAAAAAAAATTAATTTATTGAAAGATTTGATAGAGTTTTTCAAACTAGTCACACCTATGGTGTTAAATTTTCACAAGTAAAAGAGATTAGTCAAGAAGAAAAAGGAAAAAAAGAATTGAGAGGATTGAATTTTAAAAGAAAAAACAAAAGAGAATTTGTTGTAAAAAATGCATCTGCTCATAATGCCTTACAAATCCTTACAAGACAACTTCTTTTAGTTTTTCATTTTTATTATAAAAAAGTACCGCTCATTTGATTTCAAAATATTTCTTTGTCCGTGTTTGAAAAGAAGACATTTGAACAAAGTGATTACATCACTTTTTTTTTAAATTACAGAAACTAAAATATATTTCTAAATTTAAACTAACAAAAATAAATTCACCCCATATTTAATATAGTAAAACTATATTTAATTCTATCAATTACTTAATAAAACAAATTCTAATTATATTTTTTAGGTTTTGACTTTTATCCTTAATGTAATTAATTTGTGTCGGTTGTTGAGGTAGACAGCCAACTCCAATAGAATTAATGACATTAGTTATAATAAGACTTTGTTATCAGAATATGACACCTTTTTCAGTATATAGAAAACGTATTTATTACTTTCCTTTTCAATTTTATATTTAACTACTTATGATATTCTATATATTCATGGGTATTTGCTTTTTAATTTTTTATATATTATATATCAACCGAATTTTTGTTGATTAAAAAACACTTTAACTCCTTTGGATACAAAATTATAACTTGGTATCATGTATACACCACATGATTTATTGAGTCCAAGGGGCCTATCTTCATATAATAATTTTAAAATTTTCTGACTGTTTATTGTTCAAATAAGTAGTATTTATCATTTCATTTCATTTCATCTAACTATTTTAATTTCAAGGGTAGTTCAAGTTACCCGTTGTTTGTAAAAAAATGTTGTGATCAATTAAAATTATTGTGGCCGATAAAAAAGAATTAAAAGTTATTTTTGATGACATTTAAAATAAGGTGAATTAGTGACTATATTAAAGTGTTTTTTTTATATCTCATGCAAATTTATAGTATATAAATTAGGGATAAATTTTATTTTATTGAATCAATTTGAGATTCAGTTATATTTAATTTTCATAATCTTAATATGGTATTAAAATTATTTATAATATATTTTAATTAAGATTTAAACTTGTCATATTATCTCATATTGAGTCAGTTGATTTTAAACTTTACTCCTTGACATTGACTATGTTAAAGAATAGTACACAAGACAAATCTCAATTAAGTTTAAAATAACATTTTAATATAGTAATAGAATTATCCTAACAATGTTTGCTGGGCTTATCATGTTGTTTAGTGTCTTGCGGCTATGAGACTACTCACAAATATTTAATCTCACATATGAGAAGTACATATACTTATGTGAGGAGATGTGTTATTGTTGTAGGTTAGAGCAATTATTACAAAAGAATGTAATTTATTATCAAAGAAAGTTGTGCAACGTTCATTTGGTTTCAAAACATTATTTGCAATGTTAAAAAGTATTTGGGTTATTTTATACTTTTTTTAGAGATCCTTTCTAATAATATTCTAAAAATTCTGAGAAGTTACTGTTGTATCTTGTATCTTGAGAGACTTGGGCAATACACCACATATAAGTCCATAGTGCCACTACACGCCTTAGGAAATACTGTTTTGTTAGCATTTAAACAACAATTATAAATTGATTTTGTGAAGATAGGTAGGTTTAAACTCACTTCTTAATATTTTTTTCTATAATATTCAATATATAGAATATTTATTACAATTTTAATTAATAAAAAAACTAAATAATAATATTATTTGCTTTTATAAAATAAAAAGTAGAAAGTCTTTCAATGTTAATTACACATTAATATTAATTTTTTAATAAACAACGTGGGAATCAATAAAGATCTAATATGTATTTCAAATAAGTTCATACTAGATATCATTGTTATTACATGAATATTTTATTGAAAAAATAAAATAAAATTAAAGGAAAAAAAACAAGAATACATCAAATCCATGACAAAATTATATAGCACTTATAGAAAAAAAAAACTACTTTAAACTCCATATACCATGAAAAACTCCTTATCACACTAAAAAATTTATCATTAGCCAATCCTCTCACATCCCAAAAAAGGACTAAATTTTAAAAGTATTTGCTTTGAAGGATCTAATATTAGCCTTCTTTGACCCATTCTTACTAAGTTTCCTTGTAGTTCGAACCAATTCATCATCATCTTCAAGTATATTAGTTTATTTAGAAGTCATTTTCAATTTTTCCACAAAACAAGTCTTCTTAGATGTCAAAGGATTAGAGACTATCGTTTATGTACCATGAATTGAATCCAATTATTATAAACTCTGGAAACTATTGACAATGCGAGTGACATGCTCCTTAAAAGACATATTGACCAAGAAATCATATTCCATTACCACACCAACATCAAGATTCTTAATAAGAGAATATCATGATTATCCACCAACGACTTAGGTTGTGCATGCTTCACCATAAACTCCATCACATGCTTTACTAGTCAAGAGCCCTTAGCCCCATTTTATGCATCAATCACCTTAGGATAATAATGTTGTTGTATTTTTTACGTCAACTATATTCTCTTCACCAGAAATAACATTAGTGTTGTAACTATCTACCATTAGATAAATCATAACCAATCATTTTACAAAATAAATGCAATACTTTAATTATCAATGAACTTCAAATAAAATTAATAGAATTAATTATTTTTTAGGAAAACTATAATATTTTTATCCTTATAGAAAATATGTTAATTATTGTTATCTATATAGACTATTTACTTTCTCCTTCTTTCTTTATGTATATAAAGAGTTAAAATTTGATGTGTCTTTTTCTGTCACTATCATTCATTAAAAAGAGAAATATATATATATATATATATATATATATATATATATATTTATATATTCACATAAAAATATATTAAATACAAGTTTTATTATCATATACTCGTTAAATAACTTACACCTAATTTTAGTTCAGGAAAAGAAGTTTTAAAAAACTTCAAATAACTCATATTTATTTAAATTTTGATTATAATATATAAGTAAATGCAATTCATTAAATTTTGACTATTTTTTTAAAAATAAAGTTTTCACTTACAAAAATAATTAATAATATTTTTAATTTAAAAATAATATCAATTACATAGCATTTAAATAAATATGTAATGATAAAAACTAAATAATATTCACATATAACGGTTATGTTTAGACTCATTTGTTTTTGTCTAACATGTTCACAATAATGTTTTTTGTTTTTTAAAATATTTAAGTAAAATGCCATCTAATACTAATATATAGTTGTGTATTTTTTATGAGTCGTCTATTGAAATATTGTGTAATACACTTTTGGTAAGATATCGTCTGATAAACTCATTTGTTGAAATGTTGTATGACTAACCATATAGAGAAATTATACTGTGCATGTGATAGCTAGCCCACCTTGATGAGTAGTGTGATTATGATGAAAGAATTATTTTGAAAGATATTTAAAAATATAATTTTTTTAATGATGTATGTGTTGTAGAAAAGATGACAAATATCACAAACTAAAATTTTTCGAGGCGTGTAGATTCACTGTTCTTAAAGACTTATTTGCGATGTATTACGTAACTCCCCTAGGATAAAATAGAAACTTCCCAAAAATATCTGAGGATATCAGAACTAGCAAATATTCTCTTAAGGAAAAGAGCGAAACCCACTATAAGAGAAGAAAAAAAACTAGAGAGGAAGCTCGCAAAAAAATAAAATCTGTGTAAGGGAGAGCTCAACCGTGCTAGAGAAAGAGAGCTCGTACTTATTTCAATGTATTTGGAATGAAATCAGTGGCTCTATTTATAGAGAAGAAAACCAAGGAAAAATGGCTCAAGGTCCATAACACATGAGAAAAATCCCCAGCCTTGCAGGCTATTAGGATGCAGCATGAAGAACTTTCGAGACTTGCGGATGCAACGTTAGCGTTGCTTATAGAAAAGGTGAAATAAAAACAGAGCTTGGTCAAAGATATATTTATCAATAATAAACCCACAAGTTTTATAAAAATCACCCACATATTGCAAAAGAAGCGAAAGAAAAAGGAGAAAGAAAATTGAACGAAAAAGATAGAAAAGAAAGATCCTAGGTTTCATAAGATTTAATGCATGAGAGTTGGTATATCAAGCTATATGAACTAGTCCTAGATTGTGAAACTTACCACACATTAATTGGTATACCAAGCTATATGAACCAAGAACACTTGACATGTGATAGAGGTTTATCAATCACAATACACCCTCACAATCCTTGCTGTTATCACTGTGTTGTACTTACTAGGCCACGCGCATGCCTGATATTTATGAGCACTACCAAAAAAAAGGGCATTACCGAAGGCCAAAAGCCCTCGGAAAATGCCATAAACCGTCGGAAAAGGGTAGTTACAGATAGCTTATCGACGGCCAAGGAGCCCTCGGTAAATCCCTTGTCGCTAACAATTACCGAGGGCTTCTGCCCTTCGGTAATTACCGAGGGCCAAAAGCCTTCTGTAATATAAATTTCAATATATAAAAAAAAATGGGAGCTCAACACCAAAAAAATAAAAATTAGGAGGAAAATACAAATGCATTTTATTTTCGCTTTTTTACAATAACATACAGGGTTTATATCTGTTAGTCTAAGACACACACCCTTCTATCTAAGACCTTCACATTACTTCTCTTTCACTTAATCCTTCATGCTATCATCATCTCAATCTTAATTAGTCTATTTCATACCTTAATCCATTCTTTCTTCATCAGTTATGTGAATAGTTTGTGGATTAACAATGTAAAGAAATTTTAGTTGGTTAATAAATTTGTTAACTTTTACAGTAATTCTTTTTAAAAGTATTGATGGTATATAGAAAGAACTTAAGCTTTTGTTAACTTTATGATTTAAAAATATAAACTTGATAATACATCATAGTAATCTATATTTTAATGTTTGAGGGATTAAACTAGTATAATATTTAACATAAATATGAAAAAACATTCATGGACCAGCACTGCAAAATTGGCAACACCTTGTGATAGGGGAATCATTGTGGATCATAAATTGGGCATGCACTGACTCAAACGTGAAAACAATATATAAAGCTCATTTAATGATCAAAGTCCATTTTGCAAAACATTAACTAGCAATCCAAAAACTGCCAAAAACTGAAACAGTAAAAGTCAAATCCATCGTTCACTCCAAATTAACAGCAACCCAAAAAGCCCTATGCTAACAACAAATACACCATTTATGAGAAAATCAGGCTTCAGCATGATAATAAAAAAGGTCCAATCATAACGATCACGCCATTAACTAGCAACTCAGCCAACAACCAATCACAGTGAAAAACAAATAAGTAAAAGTAAATAATTAGCATGCATGGGTTTTACTGTTACAGAGTTAAGCATAAAAAAAAGATAGTTATAACAGAATCACAACATTAAGACACATAAACAACCTTGCGAGTTAGTAATTAAAGGAAGACTTAGCAAAATTGAACGACATTGCAAAAGATAGCACTATATTTGGGTAAGAGAACCTTTTTCATTTCAGCAAAGGATTTTCATTAATGGAAAATGATTGAGATCATTTGATTCAACAAAATGTTTTATGTTTTCATTTTCTTTCCTATTGTCAAAATTTGTACAGGAAACAATGTAAACAGATAACAGATAAATGTTGCTTCCACTTTCATATCCCAACTTTTGGAAAGAATAAACAAAATGAAAACAAGGTGTTACTTTGTAATTGAAATTGAAAGCACTAAACAAAAATAAGAAACATTTTTCACAAACCAAAGCAATAGAGAGAAGAGAGAAATTAACACTTAAGTAACTTATAAAAGAATCCATCTTTGCAGTGGAAATCAGAACATATAAACAAATTAACAACCCAAACAAACAAAATGAGTTGTCTTATTATAATAAGTCCTTTATAATTTAAACAATAGACAACTCAATCATAATGAAAAATTGAATTCATCGCAAACATTCTCTTATAGAAATATGAACATTAGCAAACCGGCTGACTACCACCAACAAATTTAGTATGAGCCCCTTCATCAATTATGCATAAAATGTCTTGAATTTGCTTGTGTAAAAAAAATAAAGAAGAGGAACAATATGCAATAAAAACCATTGGCCACTTTGAGGACAATAAATCTAATTTGACCATGCAGGTACTAAGATTTTGTTAATTGTCCAGGTATATACATGGGGCAAGGGATACTGTGGTGCTTTAGGCCATGGCGATGAGATTGAGAAGACAACTCCAGAGATGTTGACTAGTCTTAAGATATCCATAGTGTAAAAGGGCTTATGTTTATTTATTACTTGTAGGTCTGTCTAAGGAAGAGGAAAACATTTGTGCTAGTTGATTCTGGTTCAGTCTATGGCTTTGGCTCCATGGGATTTGGCAGCCTCGGATTCCTGGATAGAAGGGTATTAGATAAAGTATTGGAACCTCGAATCTTAGATATATACCTTGAAATCTCATCATGGTTATGAAATTAGCACTGACTTGTACCACACTGTTGTGTTCACTAGCAGGACAAAGATATTTGGCTTTGAAGATAATGAAAGAGCACAACTTGGTCACGACACATTAAGAAGTTGCCTTGAGCCAACTCAAATTTTAAATAGAGACACATCTGAAGATGTAGAAAGCATGTGAGGTTCCTAATGCAATCACCTTTTTTTATGTGTGGTTCTGATACATCAGATACCTGACTTCTCTAGTGTCATATCATCACTACTGTTATTTACTATTCTATGTTGTATTATGTTATAGTTTTTTAAAATAATAATAATAAATGACACAACATTGTAATCATTTTAAGAGAGAAATAACAAAGAATATGATAACTTTAAAGCTAAAAGGTATATAAGCATGGATGCTTAAAGCTGCATAGAACACAAGCCACGTGATTATTTTTTAGTAAATCATAAATCTGCACCCAAAAATTAGATTTTCATAATATGGCTCATATCATATCATGCTAAAAAGTTTCTCAATAATTAAAATGATTACACCATATCTCTTTCATGAAGTAGGCAACTAAGACAGATGATGTTATCATGCTATCAAAAGACTATTTTTTTTTTCATTTCACTCAAAAAGTAAAGTAAATTCTCTTGGTAAAATTTATATGCAAATTACTGATGCTTGGCTCCAAGACTAACAAATTGATCAGGCATGAGCAACTCTAGCATATTGAAACTTCAATTATTTAAAAACTCAATAAACATGAAAAAAGTATTAAAAGATAACAAAGCTCTCGTTGAAGTTATTTTAGTGTGATGTTGTCTTCATTATTTACTAGTAATGTCAGCAATTCTACAATTACTCATTACACAAATCACAGAGTAATCACCAGACAAAGACAAATGCATCCAAAACCCTTCTCCCAAATTCATCCAAAACCCTTCTCCCAAATATTTCAATGTATTCTATAATGTTTTATTTATAAATAAATCCATCACTTCAGTATCCATAACCCTATTTTTATACCCTACAAACTAATCACATATATACAGGAAGAACCTAAACCAGTAAACACAGAATGAAGGTGTAATTACAACTACCACTGGAACACCAAATGATATCACTGGAAATCTCAAAACCCAAACCAATACCAATTCCAAACACAAAAATGCATCACAATAAACAATAGTCTTACAATTTTAGAATGTACCATTTTAAAAATCTCACCTTTAGGAATCAAAGCACTTTCTTTAACCTTCACGGGAGAAGCATTAGTGCTACCACGTGCTCGACCTCCTCAGCAGCGGGTTTCACGCACGAAATTTTTTTTGAACGACTGGCTTTGAGACCTATTAAGGCTCTCGCCAGTGCAAGACGGGTTTGGGAGTTTTCCTGAGGTTTGAGACAGTAATCACAAATTTCACTCAGTTTATTCCAGAGATGGGGAAAAAAGACGGAGAAGGATGGGAACACTTACCACTGGCCGAGAATGATGGCGGAATGGACGACCATCCACAACGGTAGCAGGACTCCGATAGGTCACACGCACTGAATGAAGAAGCACTCTCACTAGCCGACCCTCTGTGAAGGAAGAGATGTGCACACTAGGGTTGCGGAGAAGAAGGGTTCTAAACGCTTCTAAAGGTTTCTAAGTGCTCTGGCTTATGTCACTCGAAGAGGGAGAATCACCCTCATAAATGTTTAATTTGATTTCCTGAACGGCTGACTAAATCCTTCGTTAATGACTGCTGACCATATCATTGCTTTTACCGGCAGCCCAAATCCTTCGGAACATCCTTCGGTAAAATAACAGTACCGGTGGAACAATGTCCTTCGGTAAATATCCGCCGGAAATTTCAGGATATGTTGTAGTGGAGTTGTCTAGAGATCATACCAAGATCTCATGCAAGGGACCTGATACATTGTCGTTGAAGCTATCAAATTAATACTACTTTTTAAGGTAACTTTAGTATTGCCAAGTAGTATTCAAGAAAGTAGATAGAGTTAAAGTAAACCTAAGTCGTCTCCCAACGAATACGAAATTGCTTTTCAATATTTGAATCTTATGAATGCAATGCTCAAGAATAAAAGTGAGAAACTATGCTAATAGAATTAATGTTTGAAGAATGTTTGAAGAATAAAGAGAAAACTTATAAACAATTATAATGAAATAGACTAATTCCACTGTTTTTCCAAGATAGATTCATCATCGGTTATCCACAGATCATTGTTCAATTGATTATTGTTCAAGTTTCAAATTAATTAAAGTACATTCTTAATTAATTTGAGGGCGATCATGCAGTTAACCAAAGTAGATTCTCAATCAAATGCAAGACCTTTCTAGATTATTCACATTGAATTCAACCAAAGTACATTCTCAATCAAATTCTATTGTGTTTAATCATGTCTATTCTCAAATCTCCTAACCAAATTAAAAACTAATTAATCAAAGTAAATTTGCAATTAATTATAGTTGAAATTATTACCACCAATAAATGTACATTCTCAGTTGATAGCAAAAACCCGTTTAATCATATGAAAGTTCCTAAATTTAATCAAAGTAGATTCTCAACCAAACCTAGAAACCCTTGAACTCATATGATTAATATGCATGTAGACTCAAACACCTTATGATGCAAAAATCATTGCTTTTAATATGATTTGGAGATGAAAGACATAGAAGAAGAACAACTCAAATCAATAATCAAAAGAAATAATTGCATTAATTCAACTTAACCTCAGAATCCATAATGAAATTACAGTGGAATAGCCCTAGAAGCTTAGCCCTTCATGAATGGAGTGAAACACATGATGAAATAAAAGTGAGAGGAGTGGTGGATGAATGCTTCCAGTGAAGGAGTCTAAGAATGAATGAGTTATGCCTCCCTTGGGTCTCTTTATATAGGGCTTGATTGGGCTTGGACTTTGAAATTCTGTTGACAAGATCTTTTATCTTATATCTAATATCTTCCAAATATTCAATAGATTTAATCAGTTTTTGAGAATATTTGATAATATCTTTCCTACATTAAAAATGATTTGGCAAATATTATCTTTTAATATTTATTGATATAGTTAAATAAGGTAGTTATTTAACCATATCAAATAAAATATCTTAAGATATATTTTCTCCAAATTATCTTTTAAAATATCTAACAGATTTAAACTTGCCCAAAATTACATTTCAATCCTTTTTATTTTATTTAAAATTGCACAAAAGTCCAGAATTTTCCTCTATTGCACTTTAGCCATTTCTTTCTTTTCAAAATTGCATAGGCGCCATGAGTTGACCAGATTGGATAAGCTTTGACCATTCAATTTCATGCTTTTAAATGAATAAATTTATAACTTCGCTGCACAAATAAATATTAGAACATCCAAAATAATTTATGCAACTAAGAATCACATTTTAAGCATCTTTAATTCCCAAACCCAATAAATCCAATCGCCACAAATTCTCTTCAAATCAACCATTTAAGCACAAGAATTTTACTAAAATTTTGAATTTTAAAGCATAAATGTGGGCATAAATATGCACTCATCACACCCCGCACACTTATCCTTTTGCACTCTTGGGCAAAATTGATTAATTCCAAGACTTTGTTCTGGGTCATTTTATTTCATAATTGGATTTGGATCAAAAGAATGAACAATACCGGACATAGATCAATCATCCAGAAATCACTTTGTCATGGACATGCAAATGAAATCACTATATTCTTCACACATGAGTTGACCTTTTTGAATTCCCAAGAAAATCAAATATGAAAGATAACACTCAAGTCAGAATGTATCTATTTCTCTCCAACTCTCTCAAGTTTCGTGTTTACTCTTAAAATACCCATGTAAGTAGACACCCTTGATATTTAGCAAGTCTCTAACATTCACATACTTCAGAAAATATGCAATTATTGATCGTGAGAGCTTTTTAAAGGTGATATTGAGGCCAAGGCAAATGTAGGAATATTTTTGGAATTTTTGAGTTTTTGAAATTGGTAGAGAAAGAGTAACGTCACTTGATTCCAAAAACAACTTTATTATTTGTTGCTCTCTTAAGGAAGATTTTTTTTTCTTTCTCTTTTTTTCTTTTCTTTTTGCCTATTTTTTGTTTCAAAACTCTAACTTTTCATCTTCCTTTTTGCCAATCTTATTATTTTGTGGGTGAAGTACTCATCCACACACTTATTCACCACTTACTTATAACACAATCCATTACTCCTTCTTTTCCAAGGTAAGGAACATATGATTTTTCTTTTCTTATTTGACAATGACTAAAAAACAAGGAAAATAATTTTAAGGCTCAAAGGTTTTTCCAATCGATTAATGTTAGGAAAGATTTATTTGGCCAAGTAGCTAAAACAAGGAATGCCTCAATCATATCAAATCATGCATATTCACCTCAGTTATAAAAAAAAAAATCAAGCTAAATATTAGAATATCATCAAAATATGGGTAAATCACTCAAGAAAAATAGGTATGGCATAAGGTGGTCCATCCTTAACATTAGGCCCAAAACTCACATGGTTCAAATTCCTTTCACAAAAACTAATTTATGTGCCCCACTTCTATCCTGAATAAGACTCAACTTGTCCTTCTCGTTCTTGACCATTGTGATTCCATATTTCTTGGGAACCGATGTACAAGGCTCACCCAAGTGCTGTTAGAATTAGGGTATATAATACATGTGTGTAGCAACTTGGTGTCCTCTTTCTTTACAACCTCCATTAATTGAGGATTCAGTCTTCTTTAAGGTTGTCTTACTGGTTTAGCATCCTCCTCCAAAACTATTCTATGCATGCAAAAAGAAGGGCTAATACTAGGAATATTTGCTAAAGTCCAACCGATTGCTTTCTTGTGATCTTTAATAACCTATAATAGCTATTTTTCATGCTCATCATTAAGTAGTACAGATATAATAACAGGGAGTTTCCCATCCTTCTCAAGATAAGCATATTTCAAATGAGATGGTAAGGGTTTCAACTCCAAAATGGGTGGCTGTACCACAAATGGCAACATTTTACTATCTAAGGTAATCCTAGCCACCTCAACATCACACTTGGACGCCAGAAAGGTATCAGCTATTGACATCGCGTCCTCAATATCACTTGATAAGTCAATACAAAACAAAGAATGATCTTTAATCGGGTGCCTCCCAACTTCCAACACGTTAAAGCGCACTTTCTCATCTCCAATCTCCATTATCAAAGATCCTACATGCACATCTATCTTTGTCTGTGATGTCATCATGAAGGGTCTTCCCAAGATAATAGTTGTTGGACTGATTCCTTCATCATCCTTCATATCCAAGATATAGAAATCTGCAGGAAAAATTAACTTGTCTACTCGGACAAGCACGTCCTCAGGCACACCTGCAGGGTTAACTGTGCTGCAGTTGGCCAATTGAATGACCACACCAGTAGTCTTAAGAGGTCCCAAAGATAGAGAAGTAAACATTGATAAAGGCATTACATTTATGGAAGCCCCTAAATCTAGTATGGCATTGTCAAAATTTGAATTTCCAATAACACAAGGAACAAAAAACATACATGGATCCTTGTATTTTCGCGATATTTCCATATGCTTCTGAATCAAGCTTGACACACTTCTTCCCAAATTCACAATCTCATTATCCCTACAACGCCTTCTATAAGTTCTTTTAAAAACTTGGCGTATTTAGGGATTTGCTTAACAACATCTAGCAAGGGAATGCTGGTCTCCACCTTTTTGAAAGTATTTAAGATCTCTTGGTCTAATTCCTCCATTTTTTTGTTTCTCGGCTTCAACCGATTTGGATATGGAGGAGGTGGAGAATAAGATGAAGAAGAATTTTTAGAAGAAGAGTTGGAGGATACTAAACTGGATTTATCAGTGGTAGTCTTATGTGATGGTTCACTTGGTCCTCCATGGTCATCAATATGTGTGTCTTCTTTCTCCTTATCTACATCTTCTTGGGCTTCCTTAGAGCCTTGTACTTACTTACCCGTTCTTAAAGTAATAGCACTTACATTTCGCGGGTTGATCACTGTTTGTGCAGGAAGTTTATTTGACTCCTTATCCTATAGCTTTTCCACCCTCTGAGTCAACTCTATAATTGATTTCTTGATTTCTGAATTTTGTTCAAGTATTGTCTTGATGAAATCTTGCAATGACATTTCAGGTTGAGATTGCTGCCTTTGTTGAGGTGGAACATAAGGTTGCCTGTTTATTAACACTCCAGCAAGTGTACCGAATCGCATCAAGTAATAATAACTGGTAAGACCAAGTATCGTTACCCAAGAGACTCACGACCTAGACATTCATGTGGTTTCTTGAATAATTGATAAGACCAAGTATCTTTGGTGTTTATAATGCAGAAAATAAATATGAATGCAAGTGTTGATCAATTGACTTGAAGAATGCACAGGTGATTAGTGTATAAAATATGGAATGATTATGTTGTTGGGGTTTCCGACTTATCCTATCCACTCTCATGTATTTATGAATTCATCTTCTTCATTAATTTTAATGCCACTTTCTAATTTACCTTAAACCCGATGTCTCGGTGAAGAAAGCCTACTCTTAATTACTAGATCACAATGTCTTCTATCCCCAGCAATTAATTATGCATTACATTCGCACAGAAGCTTAAAGGCAACCAACCCTCTTATCCCTATGTCTAGGTAATATTTCTTTTGGGAGAATTTCCCCAGCTCTAGATTTCCCCATATGTTCCCATATCGACGAAAAAATCAATAATCATGCAATTGAATGAGTTAAACAAAACATGCATAGCGCGTAGAGGAAAAACCCTAACAATTAATGAAGTAAAGCATTTATAATATAAATCAATTCAATACACGAGTGTTTCAAAGGATTACATCGTTTCCCCAACAACAATGGAGGTTTAGTTCACCATAGACATGGTGAAACCAGATGAAAATATGGAAACGAATGAAAGATAAAACTCTAAAAGTTGAAGATTGGAGCTTCCGCATCCAAAATCCACCTCCGAGGGATGAAAAAAGTGTTTCTGCGCCTCTTTTTGTCCAAAGATACTAACCCTAGGACATCCAAATCCTTAAATAGAGTACAGAAAAAGCCCAAGCCCACATCGTCGGCGCTCAGCGCCCCAAAAGGGCGCCCAGCGGTAGCTGCGACACTAGACTGACGCTTAGTAGTGGAGCTCAGGAATGAAACAGTGGTTGCAGCACTAAACTGGCGCTCAACGGTGGCACTCAGGCGTGAAACAATGGTTGCAGCTCTAAATTGGCGCTCAGCGGTGGCGCTCAGGCGTGAAACAGTGATTGCACCACTAAATTGGCGCTCAGCGCTATCTGCGATTCTTCTATGTTCTACTTTTCCTGACTCCAATTCCTGTCAAAACAATGAAAACCAACAATAAAACCAATAATACCACCTTCAACTCTCTTATTCTCACAACTTAAGCAGAAACATGATTTCAAGCTAGTTTCTAAGTCATAAAGGGTGTTTTTAATGTCAAAATTAAGTATAAAAATAACGGTATTTCAACCATTATCACTGTTCTGTTGATAGTTGTTGGAGGATGAATCATGATAATTCTGGTATGGTCTATTTCCTTCAAACATGTTTCCAACAAAAGCTTGATATAGCTTTTCCATAGTAGTTTCCACCAAGCTAGAACATTCATTAGTATAATGGTCAGTTGAAATGCAAATTCCACATTTCTTAGCAATTTGTGGAGTTGAGGTTTCAAACAAGCTTGCAATCTTGTCAAGTTCGCTCTCTAGCTTATTCAATCTTTCATCTATGATCTTTCCATCAACTGCACCATTTTCAAATTCATGTACTCCTTTCAACAAAGTCACCGAATTTTCTCTTGTTCCATACTGTTGATTATCTACTGCCTTCCGTTCTATTAGATCTATACCATCTTTCGGTGACCTGTCTAAGAAGGATCCTCCGCTTGTAGCATCTGCGCATGGCTTATCTGTTGGACTTAAGCCTTCATAAAAGCTTAGAATGAAATCTTCCATTTGGAGTTGAGGACAAGAAGCACATAGTTTCTTGAATCTTTCCCAATATTCATAAGATTCTCTCTATCTCTCTGTCTTATATCTTGAATTTCTCTGCAGAGAGCTATTAAGATGTCGACAAGTGTACCGAATCGTATCAAGTAATAATAAATGGTAAGACCAAGTATCGTTTCCCAAGAGACTCACGACACTAGACAATCATGTAATTACTTAACTAATTAAGACTTGGAAGAAAAATTTAGGGTTTTTGAATGCAAAAACAAGAAAGTAAATATGAATGCACTTTTGATCAAATGAAGAAAAACACAAAGGTGAATGAATGATATTGAAATTATGAGATGAGTATGTTGTTGGGGTTTAGATTTCACCTAGTTTACTCTCATGCATATACAAATTTGTCTTCTTCATTCAATTGTCAACGTCACTTTCTAAAGTACTTAAAACCCGATCCCTCGGCGAAGAAAGCCTATCCTTAATTACTAGTCCACAATCCCTTGCATCCCTAATAATTAATTCTGCATTACGATTAGAAGCTTAAGACGACCAATCCTCCTATCCCCATCCCTAGGCAATATTGGTCTTGGGAGAAATTCTCCAGATCGTGGTTTCTAGGTATTTTCGAATAACAAAGAAGACCATTAAATCATGCCATGAACGATCAAAACATAACAAGCATAGAGCAAAGGAGAAAATCCCTAACAATTGATGAAAGAAGCATATATAATTAAAACCAATTCAAATACATGATAGTTCACAAGGTTACATGATCCCCCAACAACAAATTGAATTTAGTTACCCCTTGTCATGAGGAAACTAGATGAATAATCGAATGAGAATGAAAGATAAACCCTAAAAACTGCCTCTAGAAAGTTGGAGAAAATCTGAATTTGTGTCAATTTTGTCAAAAGATACTCCCTTTAGGTCAAGCAAATCCTTAAATAAGGATGAATTGGATCATGGGCCAACGTTGACACCGCCCAGCTCCCCTACTTAGGGCGCCCAAGCGAGCTTGTGAGAAAACTGGCGCTCAGCGCCCTTAAAAGGGTGCTCAACCTTTGTGCGATACATGAAACTGGCGCTCAGCCCCAGCGGTAGCATTCCAAAACTCACTTTTTTTGCTATTTTTCTTGCTTTTATGGCTAATTCAGCTCTATACATTGTTAGAGATTCTTCAAGGCACATTATTAGCTACAAAATAAAGGAAATTTAGTGATAAAATCATAAAGTATAACCTCTACTCACTTATTCTCAAAACTAAAGAAAAAACATGAGTTCAAGCAAGTTTCTAAGTCGAAAATGGTTTGTTTAGTATCAAAATTATATCACAGATAACAGTATTTTCAGCTGTTATCACAACCCTAAACTTGAAACTTTGCTTGTCCTCAAGAAAAATGTAACTTGGCTTAAACAAAATAATCATACTACAATGGTCTAGCACACCAAAAAGCATTTTCCTCTAGGATAGGTAAATCACTCATGTCTGCTCATCATAGAAAAATTAGTCAAGATCTAATGATGCTTTAGCCAATCAAGCTTCAACTATGGTGCTCACATAATCAATACATACACAACAGATGCAAACCTCATGAATAATCAACAACCAAGCAAGAATGTTATCATAAAGTCATGGAACAATTCCTCACCAAAGACAATGTTTCACTCAAGCACTCAAAAGTGTTTCACTCAAGAACTCAAAAGTGTTTCACTCAAACTCAAAGGTGTATAGTGAGGTGGCCGTCACAATGTCACTTAAACACACTCACAAGCAAGTTATCATCACAAGGACTTTTCAAGGTTTGTAACATGGTTGGGCTAAGAAGAAAATTGGTTTTTCTAGACAACAAAATCCTTGAGTTAAGAGAGTGCATAATTCATTTATTCACATTAATAATAATCTCTCTTTCTTCTTTTATGTGAGAAACCAATATTAAACTCATTCCCAACTTTCCTTTCATTGAGCTTAAACTTTTCTTTTCTTTCTTTTCTTCTCTTTTCTTTTTCTTTTTGCTTTTGCTCAATGCTCTTTAATGAATTTCACAAAGTTCTTTTCGGTTTCTCACAACCCCAAACTTGAACCATTCTCCATTACCATATAAACATACTCTGCTTAACTCAAGGTAATGATTTCAAAAAGGGTTTTTCAACTTTCAACTTTAGGCTCAAGGTTCAAAGGTTAAAGAGAAACATTGTTCTTTGTTGGGTTCACCTATTAGCATTGGCTCTAAGGGAAAAGAAAACAAGGCCTTGATCATGTGTAACAAGCAAACAAGTGGTTCAATCATAGAAAATTAGGCAAAATCAATCATGCTTCCAAAGCAACAACATTCAATCAATCAAACATTCTGGAGCTCAATCTCTCACAGGCTAAATCAAGTTCCACAATTTAATAACATCCTGCCCAGCACATTAATCACAATTGAAATCATGCATCTATTTTTAACAAAAACTTTGAGCAACCACCATCTATGCTTAAAAGCCTCACCAATCATTAACTCAACATGCATCATAAAACATTAGAGCAAACACAAGAATATTACTCATCACAAACAACAGTTTATCATACCAAACCATTGCAGCACAATTCATTAAACCAAGTACATAAGCAAGCTAAAATAAAAACAAAATAAGTATAAACATAAAAATTCTAATCTAGCAGCATCCATCAGTAGATATTTTCATCTCCTCAATATCCATCAATAGATGCTGATCTTTCTCATCTACATCGGCATCCATCAGTAGATGTCGTCAATAGCATCCATCAGTAGATGCTTAATCACATAACATCCATTAGTACATGCTCTCATTTGAATCTTCATCATCATAGCATCCATTAGTAGATGCTTTAATCTAGTAGCATCCATCAGTAGATGTTGTCATTACTGCAAAGCAAAATCAAATCCAAACCACACAAATAATCAATTAAAAAGAAAAAGTCAAAAATTGGGTTGCCTCTCAATAAGCGCTTGTTTAACGTCACGAGCCTGACACCATTAAACTCAATCTGGATCTTGAATGTTGGCGTTCCTCCTTCCTTCATGACACCAACAAAAACTCAGCAATTTTCTTGTCACCAACTTGACTCTCCTAGAGTAAGGAGCCTCAATCTCAAAAACTCCCTTTGCTTTAATATCCTTGATAACTCATAACTTGTTCTTGAATTTCACTAGTGTGCCAGGTTTTGGTTCATCACTTTTCACATCAAGGTGTTGGTGAATCAGTCTTTCTTCCTTCTCTTCGTCCTCTCCTTCCACTTTTATAGAGAAACAACTAAGGCCCTTTTTGACCAACTTGGCAACTTTATCAGGTAGACTAGTCATTGATAGAACTTCATCTATTGTTTTAAGACTAGTCTGTTTTTCTTGAATTGGCTGCCCAACTTCAAAAACATTGAAAGTTACCTCTCTTTCTTGGTCCTTCAATGTTAAGACTCCATCATCTACATGAATGACAACCTTAGCTATCTTCATGAATGGTCGTCCAAGGATGAGTGATACCTCTGCATTTTCATCCATCTCCATCACTACAAAGTCCACCGGGAACTGGAGTTTATCAATCTTCACCACCACGTCTTCTACCACACCATAAGGGTATTTGACGGACCTATATGCTAACTGAAGCATCATTCTTGTTGGCTTAACTTCAAGACCACCAATATTTTTAAGCATAGATAAGGGCATTAGGTTGATGCTAGCCCCTAAATCAATAAGAGCCTTCCCTATATCATGGTTTCCAATGGTACAAGGAATGGTGAAACTCCCCGGATCTTTAAATTTTGGAGGAAGAGTCTTCTGCATAATAGCACTACAATTGCCCTACACTTTAATTGTTTCCTCATCTAGATATTTCTTCTTCTTATTAAGGAGTTGCTTCATGTGCTTCGCATAAGCAAGAATTTGCTGCAGTGCTTCAGTCAAGGGCATAGTAATCTCCAATTGCTTGAAGATCTCCATAGACGCCCAAATTGTTTCTCTTTTTCAATCTTTGAAAACTTTTTGGATAAGGAAGGGGCTTCTCAATTATTTTCTCTTTTTTTTTCTCATCCTCTTCTCCTTTCTTTTTCCTTTCATCTTTCTCAACTTCTTTTCTCTCATATTCTTCTTTTCTCTCTTTATTCATCTCTTCTTTTTCACTCAACTCAACCTTTTCTTTTCTCTCAACTTTTCTCTCATCTAACATCGTGCCACTTCTAGTCATAATGGTATTGCACTTTTCCTTAGGGTTAACTTTAGTATTAGCCCCAAAACTCTTGTTAGGCATCTCCTCCAACTTCTTAGCTAATTGACCAACCTGTATCTCCAAATTTCTAATGGCAGCTTCAGTGTTTTTGTGTTTGGAGATTGATACTTGCATGAACTGTTGGAGTGTCTCCTCTAGCTTTGTAGTCCTGTCAAATAAGGAGGGTTGTGGCTGCCATTGCTGCTGTGGTAGTCTATTGAATTGTCCAACTTGCCATTGACCCATGCTTGGGTGAGGTTTCCACCCTTGGTTGTAGTTACCTTGGCAGCCCTGATTACCCATAAAATTGACTTTTTCTTGGGTAATTGCTTGCATGACGCATTGTCCATTGATATGATCTCCACCACACAACTCACAAAGTTGATCTTGAGCTTGAGAAACATTCTGCAATTCCTTTGGCAATTGAGAGATTTTCTTCATTAGAGTCTCTAATTGTTGAGTCATAATCTTATTCTGTGCCAACAGAGCATCTTGAGATTGTAGTTGTAGAACTCCTTTTTGTTGAAGTTGAGTTCTTTCACTATGCATCTCATTATCATTTGTAGCCATATTTTCAATCCAATCATAAGCTTCCTCTAGAGTCTTGCACTTGATATTACCTCCAGCTGAGCCATCTAGCATCAATTTAGTTTGTGAGCTTAGACCTCCAAGGAATATAATGACTACTGTGGGTTCATCAAAACCATGAGTGGGTGTCTTTCTCAACAAGCCTTTAAATCGGTCCCATGCTTGACCTAATGTTTCATCCATGCCCTGCCTGAAAGAAGAAATTTACTGCTTACCTTTGTTCACCTTTGACTGTGGGAAGTATTTGTTCAGAAACTTTGCAACCACATCTTCTCACTCAGTAAAACTATTCTCTAGAAAAGAGTTCAACCACATCTTAGCATTGCCTCTCAAAGATAAAGGAAACAAGCTCAATCTAATAGCTTCATCTGGCGCACCATTGATCTTAACAATATTGCATATCTCATTGAATGTGGTAAGATGCTCATATGGATTTTCATGTGATAATCCATTGAATTGGTTGCTGTTAACCAATTGAATCAAAGCAGGCTTCATCTCCATATTTGCAGCATTAACCCTCGGCCTTGCAATGCTATTAAAAAGATGAAGGCTAATGACTGTTGCATAATCTGCCAGGGTACGTCTACCATTCTGCTCTTCAACCATATTTTCTGTTTCCTGGTAAGATCTTTGAGGTGAAGGCTGTAAAAGAGTCTCAGGAGAAGGGAAACGTTCTCTACTCGTCCTATTTCTCCTTTTTCTTTTGCTATTGTCCAGACCTGCAAGAAGAGGTTTAGAGACTTTTGTGATTCTAGTCCGAATTGTACTGCATACACTACAGAACAAAACACTAGAGCACCCAATTAGCACTAACAGATAGAAAAGATAAAATTAAAGATAACATAAAAATTAAAGATAAAAAGATAAAAAGATAAAAAGATAAAATTAAAGATAAAGTCTAATCGGTTAAGAATCACATAAAAGTATAGTTTCAACCACAAGTCCCCGGCAACAGCGCCAAAAACTTGTTAAGATATCGGCAAGTGTACCGAATCGTATCAAATAATAATAAATGGTAAGACCAAGTATCGTTTCCCAAGAGACTCACAACACTAAACAGTCATGTGATTACTCAAGTAATTAAGACTTTTTGAAAAACAATTGAGGATTTTGAATGCAAAAACAAGAAAATAAATATGAATGCACTTTTGATGAATTGAGGAAAAACACAAAGGTGAATGAATGATATTGAATTTATGAGATGAGAATGTTGTTGGGGTTTAGATTTCACCTAGTTTACTCTCATGTATTTAAGAATTCATCTTCTTCATGCTATTATTAACATCACATTCTAAATTACTTAAAACCCGATCCCTCGGCGAAGAAAGTCTATCCTTAATTACTAGACCATAATCCCTTGCATCCCAATAATTAATTCTGCATTATGATTAGAAGCTTAAGATGACCAAAACTCATACCCCCATCCCTGAGCAATACTACTTTTGGGAGAAATTCTCTAGACCGTGGTTTCTAGGTATCTCCCAATAACAAAGAAAACCATAATATCATGCCATGAGTGACCAAAACATAACAAGCATAGATCAAAGGAGAGAATCCCTAACAATTGATGAAAGAAGCATATATAATTAAAACAAATTCAAATACATGAGAGTTCACAAGGTTACATCATCTCCCAACAACAAATTAAACTTAGTTCCCCCTTGTCATGGAGGAACTAGATGAACAATGGAATGAGAATGAAATATAAACCCTAAAAACTGAGGAGGAGAGCTTCCACATCCACTTCTGCCTCTAGAGAGTTGGAGAAAATCTGAGTTTGTGTCAATTTTGTCAAAAGATGCTCTCTGTACGTCGAGCAAATCCTTAAATAGGGCTGGATTGGATCATGGGCCAACATTGATACCGCTCCGCGCCCCACTTAGGGCCAACATTACAGGAAGGTTGGCGCTCAGCGCCTCAAAAAGGGCACTCAGGCGTGACTGCGAGGCTCTTGCGTTGAGGGACCCAGTGGAGGGCGCCCAAGCATCCTGCAACCTTTAGCAGCCTTCTCTTCTGGTGCTCTTTCTGTCCTTTCTGAGTTCCAACTTGTTGACATTTAACTCCTCTTCCAATTCATCCCAGTTTCCTACAAAATCAAGGGAATTTAGTGATAAAATCTTCAAATATAACCTCAACTCTCTTATTCATCAAAATAAACTAAAAACAAGAGAACAAGAAAGTTTCTAAGTCAAAAAGGGTTCATTTATTATCAAAATTTACTCTCTAATAACGACGAAATCAACCGTTATCACTCAGCGCCCCTACTTAGGGCGCCCAGGCAAGCTTGCGAGAAAACTGGCGCTCAGCGCCCCTAAAAGGGCGCTCAAGCTTTGTGCGATACATGAAACTAGCGCTCAGAACCCCTTTCTGGCGCTCAGCCCTAGCGGTAGCATTCCAAAACTCACTTCTTTTATTGTTTTGCCTGCTTTATGGCTGATTCAGCTTTATACATTGTTAGAGATTCTTCCAGGCACATTATTAGCTACAAAATAAAGGAAATTTAGTGATAAAATCATAAAGTATAACCTCTACTCACTTATTCTCAAAACTAAAGAAAAAACATGAGTTCAAGCAAGTTTCTAAGTCAAAAAGGGTGCGTTTAGTAACAAAATTATATCACAGATAATGGTATTTTCAACCGTTATCAATAGTTGATAATCTAGATGCAGGAAAATACTTCTCAAGAAAGATTCTTTCAATAGTTTCCCAATTTGTAATTTGTTGTTAACGGTTGATTTCACCATTATTTGGCATTAAATTTTGATAATTAAAGAACCCTTTTTGACTTAAGAACTTGCTTGTTCTCTTGGTTTTAGCTTATTTTGGTGAATAAGAGAGTTGAGGTTATACTTGAAGATTTTATCACTAAATTCCCTTGATTTTTTAGGAAACTGGGATGAATTGGAAGAGGAGTTAAATTGTAAAGAAGTTGGAACTCAGAAAGGACAGAAAGAGCACCAAAAGAGAAGGTTGTAGAAGGTTGCAATCAGGTTGGGCGCCCTTCCTGGGGCGCTGAGCGCCACTCCTCTGGCAAGCTCGCTTGGGCGCCCTAAGTAGGGTCATTGAGCGGTGTCAACGTTGGCTCATGATCCAATTCAGCTATATGTAAGGAATTGGACATCGTAGAGGGAGTATCTTTTGACAGATATGACACAAATTAAGATTTTGCCAACTCTCTGGAGGCATAAGTGGATGCAGAAGCTCTCCTCTTCGATTTTTAGGGTTTATCTTCATTTTCATTCCATTGTTCATCTAGTTTCTCCATGACTAGGGGGAACTAAATTGAATTTGTTGTTGGGGGATGATGTAACCTTATGAACTCTCTTGTATTTGAATTGGTTTTAATTAATATTTGCTTCTTTCATTAATTTTTAGGGTTATTCTTCTTTGCTTTATGCTTGTTATGTTTAACTCATTCATCACATGATTATTGGTTTTCATGATATGGACACATACGGGGACACCTAGATCTAGGGAATTTCTCCCAAGGGAACTATTGCCTAGACATAGGGATAAAATGCTTGGGTATCTTAAGCTTCTAATCATAATGCAGAATTAATTATTAGGGATACAAGACATTGTGATCTAGTAATTAAGGATAGGCTTTCTTCGCCGAGACATCGGGTTTTAAGTAATTTAGAAAGTGATATTAACATTAATGAAGAAGATAAATTCATATATGCATGAGAGTAAACTAGGTGAAATCTAAACCCCAACAACATATTCATCTCATAATTTCAATATCATCCATTCATCTTTGTGTTTTTCTTCAATTGATCAAAAGTGCATTCATATTTACTTTCATGTTTTTGCATTCAATAACCTAAATTGTTCTTCAAAGTCTTAACTAGTTAAGTAATTACATGACTGTTTAGTGTCGTGAGTCTCTTGGGAAACGATACTTGGTCTTACAAATTATTATTACTTGATACGATTCGGTACACTTGCTGAGGTCTTAACAAATTTTTGGCGTTGTTGCTTGGAACTCGTGGTTTAAACTATACTTTTGTGTGATTCTTAACCGATTATACTTTATCTTTAATTTTATCTTTTTTGTTTTTAATTTTTGTTTTATCTTTAATTTTATCTTTTTTTTTGTGCTAATTGGGTGCTCTACTGTTTTGTTCTCTAGTGTATGCAGGGTACAATTCGGACTAGAACCACAAAAGTTTTTGAACCTCTTCTTGCAGGTCTGGACAATAGTAGAAGAAAAAGGAGGAACAAGACGTCCAGAGAACTTTTCCCTTTTCCTGAGACTCTTTTACATCGTTCACCTCAAAGATCTGACCAGGAAACAGAAAATATGGCTGAAGAGCAGAATGGTAGACGTACCCTGGAAGATTATGCAACTTTCATTAGCCCTCATCATTTTAAAAGCATTGCAAGGCCAAGGGTTAATGCTGCTAATATGGGGATTAAGCCTGCTTTGATTCAATTCGTGAAGAGTAACCAATTCAATGGATTATCACATGAAAATTCATATGAGCATCTGACCACATTCAATGAGATATGCAATACTGTGAAGATCAATGGCATGTGATGAGTCAATAATTTCTTGATTTCACTTAGCTTATTGTGATCAATTTAATTAGGGAATTGTGCTTGAATTTCCCGTATTTCCCCATTTTTGCTAATTGTGCTTAATTTGATTAGAAATTCTTATTTTAAGTAATTTGATTTATTAATTGTAGGGAAATTGTTCGATAATATTTTGGGACTTAAAGAGACATACCATATCAATTATATTTAAGGCTAAAATGAGAGAGGATGTTCGAATTTCATTTTTAGGGGTGCACATGGAGATGGCTGGAATAAAGAGGCCATGGGCAATCAAGTTCGGATGTCCAACAAGGCATTGGAGAATAAATGAAATGGCAGCAACGCCACACGCATTTGGAGAAAGCATTACAATTAAAAAATGGTGCGACGACCCAGCAAATTAAAGGGCTGCACGTCCAACATGGGCTGCACATCATGTAGCATTCAACGAAGGAATGAAAACACTGATTGTAGAAGCACATCTTTTACCATATTCCATTTGAAGAAGCTCACGGGTCTCGTCCAGCAGTGGGGTGCTACGGCCCACAAATGAAAAGGATTTTTGGCTTCTTTAATGGAGATAATTGGCAACTTCCAGAAAAGAATAGAGAGACGTATTACATTTGGCATTCAATAAGGAGTTTCAAAAAGCAATTGGCTGAATTCAATTGAAGTCGTGCACCACCTGGTCCAGCAAGGAAACTGGTGACGTCCATGTGGACTTCACGCTCCCAGTTGTCTTCACACACGCACGCTAAACAGCCTGGACACGCTGAGAGGCTGATTTCATTTTGAGAAGGAAGCACACGGTCGATGACAATTTAATTTTGGAGGTCTAGCAGGTTTGGAAAAGGGGTGCTGGATGGAATAAGGGGGCCAGGTGCCACCCACATGTGTGGGACACTTTTCATTTAAAAATGGATGAAAGGGTTGTGACATAGAGGAGCACACAGAAATTAAGAGATGAAGGGCTACGACTGAATGTAGAGCTCCAAGCAGGAGATGGCACATGGGAGGCGCTGATTTCGTTTTTAATTAAGAGTAGCACATAGTGATTTTCTTTCTTGTAGAAACAGCGTTGATTTAACTGCAGTGTTAAGTCCAGCAAAGAGGATAAAACAGTGATTTAGAGCTGGAGATGCACACACGGATTTTCATTTCCTTTCTTCATGCATGAACCGAAACTTGTTTCTTATATTATATATATATATATATATATATATATATATATATATATATATTTATTAATCCACGTTATTTTACTGTTCATGCAATTTTCTTTTGTGTTGTTTCCGTGATATGCTTCTTCTAGATGATTACAATGTGCCTTTTATAATTTCACTTTGAGCTCATACGTTGCAAGCTAATAGCATTTGATACATTGTGTTATTTATTTATTGCTTTCAAGTTGTTCACGGTGATTTATTTTTGGAGCTGCACGGCGTTTTAACCATTGCACTTCTACATGATGCATCTATTGTAGTCAAGGCTGACGCAAATTTTATTTGAAGTCTCGATTTTGCTGATTGTGGTTTATGCATTTAATTGGTTTATGCATCTAGTGCTTCCAAGGCTGACGTAGATCATTCCGTCTCATAGGCTAGCTCTTTCATCACCTTCGGGAGGTGTTTTAGGTCACCGGTTTGTTTGGTTTTATTTCATTTTATTAGCTCATCCATTTTTCAAGCCCAATTTAATTAGCTGGCTGGTTTGCGGTTTAGGATTGTTCAGTTTAATGTTTTTATTTACTTTAATGCTTTCAATTATGTTCGATTGTGTTTAATTTCCAGTTTTAATTTAGTTTAATTATCCTTGCAAAAACACTTTCAAAACCCCCCTACTGTGTGTTTGACCTGTTGACTGAACCACATTTGGTCCTTGAGAGACGACCTAGGAGTCACTTCCTAGTCTATATTACATTCTTATTTGCACATCAAATTTGTATGGGGTGCGACCCCCATCAAAATTTTGGCACTGCTGCCGGGGACCAACGTTTCGGTCTTAGGTCTTTAATTGTGTTAGTGTGTGTTGTGTTTTGTCTTGTGGTGTGAGTGTGCTGTTCTGTATTCTTTTGTATTGTGTGTTTCATTTAGATAGCTTTAGTTGCATATTGTCTTTGTATTCATCCTTTCCCCCCTTCTTCTTACATGTCTTGTTAGGTCTATTTCTTTTTGCAAATTTTTGTGTGTGTTTAGTTTACTGTATATAAACTTGTAGCATATATAAATAGTGTTCTCCTCCATATTGTGCTTTTGTAAGTTTGGCAAAATCGTTGCTTGAAGTGGAAGTCCAGGTCTGAGAAAGATTTTGCACTAGAATAGAGGAGATGACAAATTCTCAAGACTGGATGTATAAGCTGATCAAGAGGTTTCCCAAGTTCCATGGGCTGGCACATGAGGATCCACACAGGCACCTCAAGGAGTTTAGTTGGGCATGCTCATCCATGAGGCCTGCTGGTGTTTCAGAGGAGGCAGTGCTGATGAGAGTGCTTCCAATGTCCCTTCAAAGTGCAGCAAGAGACTGGTTCCTATACCAGCAGTATCCTTTTGATAGCTGGGAGGAAACACAACAGAGATTCGTCAAAAAGTTCTTTCCAGCAACAAAGGTAGTCAGCATTAGGAGGGAGATCACTGCCATTGAGCAGTTTCAAGAAGAAAGCCTGGCAGATTATTGGGAGAGGTTTAACAGGCTCTACATAGCCTGTCCAAACCACCAAATTTCAGAGAATTTGCTCTTGATTTACTTCTATGAAGGGCTCCTGTGAAAGGATATTTGTGGATGCAGCTGCTGGTGGATCTTTGTTGGACAGACTCCAACACAGGCAAAGAAGCTGCTCTGCAAGCTGGCTGGTGAAAAACCAATTGAGGTAGCAAAGGAAGAAACTGAGCAGGTATACTCTAAACTTGAAATCCCTATTCATGTATCTGAGGTTCAAGTAAATTTTAATGCTTTTGAATTGGTAAAACTTGAACCCATAAAGCCTGTTCTGGATTCTGATATTGATATGCTTGTGCACACTCATGTTTTGGATTCATTATTCCCTATAGAGCACATTGACATACCTAATGTTCATTATCTCTGCACTGATCTTGATTTATATGATAGCCTTGAGTATGTAGCTGATGACTTGGAGATTGGTAAGATAATTTTCAATGAGTAAAAATAGGTTTATTCTGAACTTGAGATTCCAATTACTTTACCTGATTTGTTGCACACTGATTCTATAGGGTTTATGACTGAAACTGATACAGATTTGATTGACCATTCTAAAATTTTTGATTCAGTATCAGCCATTGAACCCATTGGTACAACTGTTGTTTTCAATGTACATGATTGCCTTGATGAAATTTTGAATGATAATAGCCTTGAACTGACCTTTGATTCTGCTGATGATGCGTATGTCAATATTGATTTTGAGGTAGAAACTGTGCAATCTGATAACTTTATAGAGTTAGGACTGAACTTTGATCTAACACAGTTTTCTGAGAATTTTGAATGTGATTGTGAATCTGGTTCTTGCTCCATTTGTACTGAGATAAATTTTGTGATGCAATCAGATTCCAAAGTCCAGACAGATGCTACTAATTGTGAACTTGATATTTGTGCAGAATTAAAGAAAGCAAGGAATGCTGAAAACATTAAGGCAACTCTTTGGGAGGAAGGAAGTGCAGAAAAGCTCAGGGAGGTCTCTATTCTAGTGTCACACACTCAACAATTGCTAGTGGAAGGAGAGCTACTGATGCAACAATTTGCTTGGAGAAGAAAGAAGAAACATCTTGCTTTGGATGATAGGGCAGTATTGATGAAGCAGTTCCTCCTCAAAACTTCTTTGCTGAATCCTGTGGTGGAAAACATCTCCCTTCTAGTCCAAAATTGGCAACTGTCACCATGACCAAGGGAGTTTTCTCTTCCCTACTTCCCCTTTCCCTACTTTTATTGCACTTGTCCATGATTTGTTTACTGTTCTGATTTCTGATCTTATGCTTATGACACATTGAAGACACTGTGTAGTTTAAGTGTGGTCTATTGGGGGAGATTCTGAGTTTTCTTTGTTAGTTTTTGTTTTCTTTGTTAAATTTTTTCTGTTTTAGGTTGTTTTTGTTGTGTCTTGTGTACAGTTTTGCATGTTCTCTTGATTTTTGGACTTTGTTTAGGTTGTAGATGCGTCCTTCACTTCACTTCATTAATACTCTGATTGGTTTGAAATCCTTGCTTTTCTCTGATTGGAAAAGTATCATGATGTTTGAGAGGGTGATTGATTGCGACAGAAATACCTTGTGTGAGAATTTGAGCCACTTGATATTCTTTCTTGTGTGTGATATGTCTCTTGATTGTTTGCACATATGCCTTGTCTTGACTCTTGATGATAATTCTTGATTGATATACATGTTTGGAAGTGATAAAGGCAATTTTGTTCTTGAGCCTCTCTAGCCAAATAAGCTTACCTTGTTTTGATCATTTGATAACCCGTTTGAGCCTATGCTTTCCCTTTTTCTTTGTTTTGAATCTCGTACACTAGCCCTAAGTGAAAAACCATTATCACCTTAACCATAGGGAATTTTGGAGCTTTGGAAGTGTTTTGGGAACAAGTGTGGTCTCCTTGGGGATTTTGATGAATTGACTAGTTGGTTCCTCTTCTTAGTTGTTTTGTTTATATGTGTGCATCTTGTCTCTTACAATTGTGTTCAAAAAAGAGAGAAAAGAAAAGAGACAAGAGAGTAAAGAAAAGAGACAAGATGAGGAAAGCAAAAAAAATATAGAGAGAAAAAATGAGAAAAATAAAATTTTTTGAATAATGGAATCAAGAAGGGGATTGAATTAGAGGTTTTGGGTGTGATTTCATTGTGTTTTCACTTGTTCCCCATTGCTCTTCTATTTCTTGTGGTTTATATAGCTTCTCATCCATATTATATCCTCCCTTGTCCTTGGCCCCATTTCATCCATAAAAGACCTTTTGATTTGAGCATGCATATGTTTTCAGTGTTGATATTAGAGACTTGCCAAGTCTGTTGTTGTTTGCTTTCTTGAGTGCATTGAGTTGAAATTCTTTACCCTAAACACTTGAGAGAAACACTAATAGTGCATCTGTGAGGTTCTGTTGCTTTTCATTCACCTCTTGAGCTGATTGATTATTTTGCCATGCTTGGATGATTTCATGAGTATCTGATTTCCTTGATTCTATGTTGGATACTGTCTACTTATTTTCTTTGTCCAGATTTCTTGAGGACTGTGTAATTTTGTTGGTTTCCTTGTGAGTCTTTCTTTTATGTGTGTTGAGTTTGTGTCGAACCCCTAATGTCCTCTGAAGTATTCCTTGATCTGCGTCTTGATTTTGCCTAGGAGTGTAAAAGACTAAGTGTGGTCTATTTTGATGAGTCAATCTTTTCTTGATTTCACTTAGCTTATTGTGCTAGATTTAATTAGAGAATTGTGCTTGAATGTCCAGTATTTCCCCCATTTTTGCTAATTGTGCTTAATTTGACCAGAAATTCATATTTTAAGTAATTTGAATTATGTGAGACTAATTATTTGCATTTTTAATTGTAGGGAAATAGTTCGATAATATTTTGGGACTTAAAGAGAAATGTCATATCAATTATATTTCAAGCTAAAATGAGAGAGGAGGTGCGAATTTCATTTTTGGGGGGGCACATGGAGATGGCTGGAATAAAGAGGCCATGCGAATCAAGTTCGGATGTCCAACAAGGCTTTGGAGAATAAATGAAATGGCAGCAGCGCCACACACATTTAGAGAAAGCATTACAATTAAACAATGGTTCCACGACCCAGCAAATTAAAGGGCTGCACGTCCAACATGGGCTGCACATCATGGAGCATCCAGTGAAGGAATGAAAATGCTGATTGTAGAAGCACATCTTTTACCACATTCCATTTGAAGAAGCTCACAGGTCACGTCCAGCAATGGGTGCTACGGTCCACAAATGAAAAGAATTTTTGGCTTCCTTATTGGAGATAATTGGCAAAGTCCAGAAAAGCATAGAGAGACGTATACATTTGGCATTCAATAAGGAGTTTCAAAAAGCAATTGGCTGAATTCAATTGAAGTGGTGCACGACCTGGTCCAGCAAGGCAAGTGGTGATGCTCCATGCGGACTTCACGCTCCCAACTGTCTTCACACACGCACGCTGACGACCTAGACACGTTGAGAGGCTGACTTCATTTTGACAAGGAAGCACACGGCCCATGATAATTTAATTTTGGAGGTCCAGTAGGTTTTGAAAACGGGTGCTGGATGGAATAAGGGGGCTAGCCGCCACCCACATGTGTGGGACACTTTTCATTTAAAAATGGATGAAAGGGCTGTGACATAGAGGAGCACACAGACATTAAGAGATGAAGGGTTACGGCTGAATGTAGAGCTCCAAGCAGGAGATGGCACATGGTAGGCGCTGATTTCGTTTTTAATTAAGAGTATCACAGAGTGATTTTCTTTCTTGTAGAAAAAGCGTTGATTTAATCGCAATGTTAAGTCTAGCAGACAGGAGAAAATAGTGATTTAGTGATTTGGAGCTGGAGATGTGATGACAAATTTATGAATACCGAAAAACGGCGCCACAAACTTGTTTAACAATCGGCAAGTGTGACCGAATCGTATCAAGTAATAAAACTAGGTAAGACCAAGTATCGTTTTCCCAAAGGACTCACGGCCTAGTTAGCTATATGATTTGTTGATTATTTAAGACTTGTTAACAATTGATTGTAGGGTTTAAATACAAAAGACAATAATTAAACATGTATGCATGAATTTGATCAATGGAAAAGAGGAATACAAACACTTTAATGAATTAGATGGATGAGTATGTTGTTGGGGTTATCAATTTCATCTTATCCACTCTTATATACTTTTAGGAATTCATCATTCTTTTCATCTATTGTTAATGCCACTCTCTAAATCACCTTGCAAGAAGGCCTATCCTTAATTACGAGTTCATACAATTCCTAGCATCCCTAATAATTAATTCTAAAGTGTAGAAGCTTAACGGCAACCAATATGCTATTGGGAGATATTGGGAGAAATTCCCCGGATCTAGATTTTCCCGTACGTTCCCATATCGACAAAATCAATAATCATGGCAATGAATGAGTTAAACAATGCATGCTTTAAGCAAAGAGGAAAAACCCTAACTAATGATGAAAGAAAGAATAAGTCTTAGTTCACCATATTCATGGTGAAACTAGATGAACAATAATGAATGAAAGAAAGATAGAACCCTAGAAAGATGAGGAGGTAGCCTGAGCATCCAAGATCTTCCTTCAAGGGGTGGAAAAGTGAGTGTTTTCTTCGTCTCAGCCCAAACATACAAACCCTAGGAACACCTAAAGCTTATATACTATTCGTAAAATTACAGAAAATTAGGCCCAAGCCCAAAATAGTGTCGCTCAGCGGTAAACTACCGCTCAGGGTAAGTGCGTGAGTTGTTTTCCTCCCCTCAGTGGCCTTTTCACCCCTCAGTGGAGCCAACGTGGGTTTCTGAGTGCCGCTGAGCGATAAACTGCCGCTGAGCGGTAATTACGGCTTCTCCTTTTGCACTTTTTTATGTCTTTTCTGATTTCATCTCTATCCTTCTTCACTTCTTTCACCAAATTCACCTTAGAACCTGCATAAAACATTGAAATCAAGCATAAACCTGTCCAGCTCTCTTATTTCTAAAAATATACCCAAAAGCATGATTTCAAGCTAGTTTCTAAGTGTTAAAGGTTGCTTTTGGTATCAACTTTAAGCATGAAAATAACAGTTTTTCAACTGTTATCACAACCCCAAACTTAGAACTTTGCTTGTCCTTAAGCAAACAAGATGTAACTCAATCTTCTACCAATCTGTATAATGGTTTACTCATTCAAAAATCCTCTTTTCAAGATAAGTAAAAACTTCAATCAAACTCATGACAAAGATTTCAATCAAGACGTGCACATGCTTTGGTGTTCACAAAGTCACTTAACATCCAACAAATGCTATTTTTCATGAATGATCAATCAACTAAGCATGGATGTTCTTATGTATTCATGTAATCTTTCCTCACTAGATAAAGTGTTTCACTCAAACACACAAGTGTATAAGAGGTATTCACTCATTCACTCTACTATCACAATGTCACATGAATCAACTTTGCCTTTCATTTAACCACAATCAAAAACACTTACAAGCAAGCATCATCACAAGGACTTTTCTATGGCTTATAATGTGGCTGGGCTAACAAGAAAATTGGTTTTTCTAGATCACAAAACCCTTGAGTTAAGAGAATCATATAAACACAATCATTCTTACTTTTCCCAACTTTCCTTTGCATTGAGCTTTGCTTTTTCTTTTCTTTTCTTTCTCTTTTTCTTTTCCTTTTCACATACTTCCTTCTTAGCTCTTAGCTCAATGCTTTCAATCCCTTTCTATTTTTCAACAACCCCAAACTTGAACATTTGTCAATACCACAAAATATTTTCTACTTAACTCAAGGTAAAGCTTTTCAACAAGGGTTTTCAAATCATGTTCAAGGCTAGAGGTTCAAAGGATAGAACACATAGTGTTCTCTTTTAGTGGGCTAAATTTATGAATTTAGCTAATAAAAGGGTTATCAACAAATGGCCTTGATCATATGATGCAAACAAGCAAGTAATTCAATCATAGAAAACCTGGGCAAAGTCATTCATGCTTCCAAAGGAATAGCATTCAATCACAAAAACTCTGGAGCTCAAAACCTCACATATTAGCTCATTCACATTTGACATACACATCCTGCTTAATATCATAATCACAATCACAACATTATGCATTTGTTCACAAAGCTTGTGAACCACCTGTATAAGCATCTAATGTGCACATCTCAACATCAATCTATATCAAAGCATCATCAAACATTACTTATTAAACAATCACAATCATAAGCAAACCATCATAACAGACAAAGTTTTCAATTGAGTACATCAAACCCTATTCTAAAACAAAAGTAAATAAATTCAGAATACTGGGTTGCCTCCCAATAAGCGCTTGTTTAAGGTCACGAGCCTGACCCAAAATTTCAAGGATCAACCAACTGCATCATTGTGGACAAGTGTTGCACTTCTCCCCCTAAATAAGGCTTGAGACGGTTACCATTCACCACCCAGCTTTTCTATGGATCATCAGCAGCTGGATTAAATATTTCAATTGCTCCATGTGGATGCACTCCTTTTACTACAAATGGTCCTGACCATTTTGTCTTCAATTTCCCAGGGAATATCTTCAATCTTGAATTGAATAATAGTACCTGTTGTCCTGGATTAAAAACTTGATTTACCAACTTCCTGTCATGATAGAATTTGATCTTATCTTTATAAGCCTTGGATGAATCATATGCATGTAATCGCATTTCTTCAAGCTCCAGAATCTGCCTTCTGCGTGTGCCTTGAGTTTCATAAGGATCAAAATTCAAGAATTTCAAAGCCCACAACGCTTTATGCTCCAACTCTACTGGCAAATGACATGCTTTCCCATAGAATAATTGAAATGGTGATAGTCCCATAGACGTCTTCATTGCCGTCCTATAAGCCCAAAGAGCATCATCCAGTTTTAGTGACCAATCCTTTCTTGATGAAGTCACTGTTTTTTCCAGGATCCTTTTTATTTCTCTGTTAGATACCTCAGCTTGTCCATTAGTTTGTGGATGATAAGGTGCAGCTACCTTATGTTTCACTCCATAATGTTTGAGTACTTTTTCTAGCTGATAATTGCAAAAATGAGATCCCCCATCACTAATCAACACTCTTGGAGTTCCAAAACGTGAAAATATCTGCTTCTTCAAAAATTTAATTACTGTGCTAGCATCGTTTTTAGGACAAACTAATGCTTCCACCCTTTTACTCACATAATTCACTGCTACCAAAATATATTCATTGTTGAAAGATGGAGGAAAGGGTCCCACAAAGTCAATACCGCAACAATCAAAAACTTCAACCTCTAAAATGCCTTGTAATGGCATCTCATGACGTTTAGTGATCGTCCCTGCTCTCTGACACTTATCACAATTTCTAGAATGATTATGAGCATCTTTAAATAAAGTTGGCCAATAAAACCCTGATTGAGGAACTTTTGCCACTGTTCTTTCTCCATTAAAATGTCCTCCATAAGGTGAATCATGACAATGCCAGAGAATTCCTTCTGCTTCTTCATTTGTCACACATCTCCTCAGAAGATTATCTGCTCCAATCTTGAACAAATAAGGATCATCCCAGACAAACTGCTTGGCATCATGCAAAAATTTCTTTTTTTGTTGCCAAGTTAAATCTTTTGGCATGACCCTTGCAGCTTTGAAATTAGCCGTATCAGCAAACCATGGCCTCTGTTGAATATACATGAGTGCTTCATCTGAAAAAGATTCCCAGATCTCTGATTCCTTGCTAGTAACCTTTTTGTTGACTAACCGTGACAAATGATCAGCAATCAAGTTCTCACTCCCTTTCTTATCACGGATCTCCACATCAAATTCTTGCAAGAATAGTACCATCTAATCAGACGTGGCTTAGAATCTGGCTTTGTCAACAAGTATTTGATAGTTGCATGATCTGTATAGATAATCACCTTAGACCCAATAAGATAAGGTCTAAATTTCTCTAGAGCATACACTATGGCTAGAAATTCTTTCTCTGTGGTAGCATAATTCAACTGAGCATCATTCAGAACTTTGCTGGCATAATAAATTGGATGAAAAATCCGCTCTGTTCGCTGGCCAAGAACAACTCCTATTGCATAATCACTTGCATCACACATTAGCTCAAAATTTTTATTCCAATCGGGAGCTACAATTACTGGAGCTGACACTAATTTGCTCTTCAATATGTCGAAAGCTTTCAAACATTCTTCATTCATCACAAAAGAAGCATCCTTCATAAGAAGATTACTCAATGGTTTAGCAATTTTTGAGAAATCTTTAATGAATCTTCTATAAAATCCAGCATGACCAAGAAAAGTCCTGATCCCCCTTACATTTGTTGGTGGAGGTAATTTATCGATGACTTCCACTTTGGCTTTATCTACCTCAATCCCTTTACCATAAAATGACATTTCTCCCAATTAAGAACAAGATTTGTCTGAACACATCTTTTAAGAATAGTATCCAAATTTGCCAAACACCTTTGGAAAGAATTTCCAAAGACTGAAAAATCATCCATGAAGACTTCAATACACTTTTCTAAGAGATCTGCAAAAATCGCCTGCATACACCTTTGAAAGGTAGCTGGAGCATTACACAATCCAAATGGCATCTTTCTATAGGCAAAGATACCAAAAGGACAAGTAAAGGCTGTCTTCTCTTGGTATTTTGGATCTACCACAAGTTGATTGTATCCAGAATATCCATCTAGGAAGCAATAGAAAGCTTGACCTGCTAATCTTTCTAACATCTGGTCCATGAAAGGAAGAGGAAAATGATCCTTCCTAGTGGCTTTATTTAGCTTTCTGTAATCAATGCACATTCGTCATCCAGTAACTGTCCGAGTGGGAATAAGTTCATTCTTATCATTGTGAATTACTGTCATTCCGCCTTTCTTTGGAACCACCTGAACTGGACTTACCCATTCGCTGTTAGAGATTGGATAAATAATACCAGCTTCTAAAAGTTTCAACACTTCTTTTCTGACCACCTCCTTCATTACAGGGTTTAACCTTCTCTGTGGTTGAGCACTCGGTCTATAATCCTCTTCCATAAAGATCTTATGCATACAATAAGTTAGGCTAATACCTTTAAGATCTGATATTGACCACCCAATTGCTCCTTTATTAGCTTTCAGAATTTCTATCAACTGTTCTTCTTCTTGTAGAGACAAAGAATTACTGATGATAACTGGCTTTTTTTCATCTTCTTCTAGAAAAACATAATTCAGATGTGCTGGGAGTCTTTTTAATTCTGGTTTCTTTACTTTGACTTCTTCTTCCTTATCAATTATTTCAAACTTTGTATCCTCCTCTGGAATTTTTTTCAATGTTTCCAAGTCCATCAGACATTCTGCAATTAATTTCTCTTCTTCTTCATCTAAATCTTCACGATCATCAATAAGAGTTTTCTCTAATGGAGAAACATACCGCACCATCCTTTCTTGCATCACACAGATTTCATCAAGTTCGTCAAATTGGAAACATGCTTTATCATCATTTGGATACGTCATGGCTTTAAATACATCAAAGGTGACTTCTTCATCATGAACTCTCAATTTAAGCTTGCCATTTTCCACATCAATTAAAACTCTAACAGTCTTCATAAAAGGTCTCCCAAGAATGAGAGGTACATCACTGTTTCCTTCTGATGGAATCCTACTTGGCTTAGTCTTCCTTTTGTATTTTTACTTTTCCTAACTTAGCTCTTAAGGAGCATGGGTTACTATAAATACCCAACTCCTCTCTTGTATTAGCACTTTTGAGATTAATGAGAATTAAGTTTTCTGAAATAGAAACAATTCTCTCTTGAAAGTCATGCTAGAGAGTCCAAAGACTCCCTCTAGCCACCTTCCAAGCACACTCTCATTCTTCCATTTCTTCAAACTTCACGGTGCTTCTCTTTCAATTCCACGCTGAGCCTCCACTGCCACATCTGGCACGCGTCAGCTGCCAGTACGTCTCCAGCTTCCTTGCATCAGCGCTCTTCAGCCACGCGTTCTCTGTCGAACGCATCACTTTCCATTTTTCCACTCTCTCATCCACATTTCTCTCTTAAGCCTCTACTCCATTTCTATCTTCACAGATCCACGTCTCTTCCTCCGTAAGTTTCATTCCTCTTCATGAATATACATCTCCTTCCATATTTGCACATCATCTTCACCATTTCTTTTGATTTCCACCGATTGAAACCTTGTTTCACCTTCGATCCAGACTTTTCACCGATTGTTTTCCTCCAATCTTATGTTTGAACCGATTAATCGGTTCATTTTGAGTTTTCCCTCTTTTCTAGGGTTCGTTCATGATTTTAGGGTTTTCTGCAATTGATTTTGTTTCTCTCAGTTTCCTTCGAGTCAGCTCTCGATTTAGAGTTTCCTCTCCATTCCGCTGCGTCTTCACTCATCGGAGAAGCTTTGAGGAGTCCAAATCGTGCTCGCACAGTTTCTATCATCATCTCCTCGGGCGTTCGTCCATCACCTTCCATCTCCATTACAATAAAATCTACTGGGAATACAAACTTGTCAACCTTCACTAACACGTCTTCCACCACTCCACATGGATATTTAAGAGATCTATCTGCCAGTTGAAGAGCCATTCTGGTAGGTTTGATTTCCAAACCCTCAATTGTTTTACACATGGACAACGGCATTAAATTAATGCTAGCTCCTAAATCAATCAATGCTCTTCCAACTTCCAAATTTCCTATGGTACATGGAATAGTGAAACTTCCTGGATCTTTAAACTTAGGAGGTAATTTCTGTATGATTGCACTGTAGTTACCCTGTACCTTGATAGTTTCCTTCTCAATGTATTTGTTTTTCTTTGTAAGCAGTTCCTTCAAAATTTTTGCATATGATGGCATCTGTTGCAATGCTTCAGAGAATGGTATAGTGATCTCCAGCTTCTTAAACAACTCCATGAATCTCTCCAATTGTTTTTCTTTCTCCTTCCTTGAATAGCTTTTTGGATAAGGAAGTGGTTTTTCAAACTCTCTTTCTTGTTGTCTCTCATCTCTCTCTTCTCTTTCTTTTTTTTCTTTCTTCTCATCTTCTTCTTCTTTCTTTTTTTCTCTCTCAACTCTTTCTTTCCACTCACATGTTTCTTTTTCACTCTCATTTTCTTTCTCCTCTCTTTCTTTTTTTCTCTCCTCTAATACCTTACCATTTCTGGTCACAACAGTTTTACACTCCTTTCTGATATTACCATTTTTCATCTTGTCCACTATTCGCTCAATATGGATCTTCATATTTTCAAATGCCACTTCCACATTCTTACAATAAGATGCATTCGTCTTCAAGAATTTTTGGAAAGTCTCATCAAGTTTTGTTGTCTTCTCAGATGGAGTAAATTGCATTTTTCATTTTTGCTGTTGCCATTGAACCATTGAAACCTTTTGTATTTCTTGTGGTAATTGAGAAAGTTTAATAATTACTTCTTCCAACTGTTGAGAAATAATTTTATTTTGAATAAGCAAAGCATCATTTGATTGTAGCAACTCCTTCTGACTAGGATATCCTCTTTCACTGTTTAGCTCATTATCACTAGTAGCCATATTGTCAATGATTTCTGTAGCTTCCTCTGGAGTTTTCCATTTGATATTTCCTCCTGCTGAGGCGTCAAGCATCATCTTGGTTTGTGAACCAAGACCTCCAGGGAAGATTAGGACTACTTCCACTTCATCAAATCCATGCGTGGGTGTCTTTCTTAATAAGCTTTTATATTTGTCCCATGCATGCCCCAGTGATTCCTCAATGCCTTGCCTGAATGATGAAATCTCTTGCTTTCCTTTATTCACCTTTGATTGTGGAAAGTATTTGTTTAGGAACTTGGTCACCACTGCTTCCCACTCTGTAAAGCTTCCTTCTGGAAAAGAATTTAACCAAAGCTTAGCGTTGCCTCCTAATGAGAACGAAAACAGGCTAAGTTTGATTGCTTCGTCCGACACCCCATTTATTTTCATCGTGTTGCAGATCTCATTAAAAGTTGTGAGGTGCTCATATGGGCTTTCGTGAGGCAACCCATTAAATTGATTACTCTTCACCAGTTGGATTAATGCTGGTTTAACCTCCATGTTGGCTGCATTGACCCTTGGTCTTGCTATGCTATTAAAATGTTGAGGTCTAGCTATATTTGTGTAATCTGTAAGAGTTCTTCTGGCATTATTATTCTCCAAATTTTCAGTGCTATGGTCAGAACCTTATGGTGATGGTTGTAACAGAGTTTCTGGAGAAGGAAAAAGTTCTCTAGATGTACGGATTCTTCTCCTCCGTCTACTCTCGTCTAAACCTTCAAGAAGAGGTTCTGCAGTTTTCTTGCTCCTAGTTCGGATTGCTTCCTGCATACACAAGCAAACAAATCCCTAGAAGAATTGGTTAGCACAAAAAGATATAAAAGAAGATATAAGATTCAGAGATAAAAAGATAAAAACAGAAAAAAAATAAAAACAGAAAAATAAAATAAAATAAATTAAAATAAAATAAAATATAAACAAAAACAGAAAAATAAAAATAGAAAATAAAAACAGAAATTCAAATTTCAAAATTCAAAATTCAAGTCAAAGATAATCAATAATCACACAAATGAACTAGTTAAACCACGAGTCCCCGGCAGCGGTGCCAAAAACTTGATGACAAATTTATGAACACCGAAAAACGGCGCCACAAACTTGTTTAACAATCGGCAAGTGTGACCGAATCGTATCAAGTAATAAAACTAGGTAAGACCAAGTATCGTTTTCCCAAAGGACTCACGGCCTAGTTAGCTATATGATTTGTTGATTATTTAAGACTTGTTAACAATTGATTGTAGGGTTTAAATGCAAAAGACAATAATTAAACATGTATGCATGAATTTGATCAATGGAAAAGAGGAATACAAACACTTTAATGAATTAGATGGATGAGTATGTTGTTGGGGTTATCAATTTCATCTTATCCACTCTCATATACTTTTAGGAATTCATCATTCTTTTCATCTATTGTTAATGTCACTCTCTAAATCACCTTGCAAGAAGGCCTATCCTTAATTACGAGTTCATACAATTCCTAGCATCCCTAATGATAACAGTTGAAAAACTGTTATTTTCATGCTTAAAATTGATACTAAAAGCAACCTTTAGACTTAGAAACTAGCTTGAAATCATGCATTTTATCTATATTTTCAGAAATAAGAGAGCTGGACAGGTTTATGCTTGATTTGAGTGTTTTTGTGCAGGTTTTGAGGTGAATTTAGTGAAAAGAGTGAAGAATGAGAGAGATGACATTAGAAAAGACAAGAAAGAGTGCAAAAAGAGAAGTCGAAGGCACCGCTCAGCGGCATTTTACCGCTGAGCGGCACTCAGGAGGTTGCGGGAGTCACGCTGAGGGGCAAAATGGCCGCTGAGGGGAAGAAACGAGTCACGCAACCACCGCTGAGCGGTAAATGGCGCTGAGCGGCACTTTTTGGGCTTGGGCTTTTATGATCTTTTGTAACTCTAGATTAGTATATAAGGGCTTGCACGTCCTATAGTTAGGTATCTTTGGCAGAAACGAGGCAAACACTCTCTCTTCCACCCCTTTGAAGGAGGATCTTGGATGCTCAGGCTACCTCTTCACCTTTATTGGGTTTATTCTTTCATTCTTTCATTGTGATTCATCTAGGTTCACCATGAATATGGTGAACTAAACCTTGTATGTTTGTTGGGGAATCAATGTAATCTCTTGAAGCTCTCATATATGGATTTGTTGAGTACATCTTTGAATTGAGACATATGCTTTCTTTCATCATTAGTTAGGGTTTTTCCTCTTTGCTCAATGCTTGCATTGTTTAACTCATTCTAATGCATGATTATTGGTTTTGTCGATACGGGCACGTACGGGGAAGTCTAGATCCGGGGAATTTCTCCCAATATTATACTGACAATATTATATTGGTTGCCTTTAAGCTCCTGCGGTAATGAACTAATCATTAGGAATGCTAGGAATTGTATGAACTATTTGATTAGGGAGAAGCCATCTAGAATGGTACTTTAGAGAGTGGCATTAACAATGATGATTTGAATGTTGAATTCCTAAAATATATGAGAGTGGATGAGATGAAATTGACCCCCAACAACATATTTATTCATATATCTCCTTGAAAGTGTTTATCTTTTGTCTTTGCCATTGATCAATTCATGCATACATGTTTAATTTTCGTCCTTGCATATTAAACTTCAATTATTGTGTTCTTAAGTCTTAGCTAATCAACAAATCACATAACTAAACTAGGCCGTGAGTCCTTTGGGAAGAACGATACTTGGTCTTACCAAGTTTATTACTTGAACGATTCGGTCATACTTGCCGATTGTGAAACAAGTTTGTGACATCATATTTTGGTGCTTACAAATTTGTCCATCAAGTTTTTGGCGCCGTTGCCGGGGACTCTGGTTTAACTGGTTAATTTGTGTGATTATTGATTATCTTTGACTTTAATTTGAATTTCTGTTTTTATTTTTTTTTGTTTTTATTGTATTTTATCTTTTTATCTTTTTAGATTAAATTAGATTTTATTTTATTTTACCTTTTTATCTTTTAGGTTAGGTTAGATTTTATTTTATTTTATCTTTTAGATTAGGTAAGATTTTATTTTTTAGATTAGGTTTTATTTTATCTTATTTGATTCTATCTTCTGAATCTTTTATCTTTTTATCTTCTGAATATATCTTTTCTTCTATATCTTTGTGCTAACAAATCTTTTCTAGGGTTTTGTTTTCTTGTGCATGCAGGAAACAATTCGAACTAGAAGTAAGAAAACAACAGAACCACTACTTGAAGGCCTAGACGAGAGTAGAAGGAGGAGAAGAATCAGAACGTCCAGAGAACTTTTCCCTTCTCCTGAAACTCTCCTACAATCATCACCACAAGGTTCTGTTCATAGCACAGGGAGTATGGAGAACAATAATAATGCTAGAAGAACTCTTGCAGATTACACTAATCTTGCTGGACCTCAGCACTTCAACAGCATAGCTCGACCTAGAGTCAATGCAGCCAACATGGAGGTCAAACCAGCATTAATTCAACTGGTGAAGAGTAATCAATTTAATGGGTTATCACACGAAAGCCCATATGAGCACCTTACAACCTTTAATGAGATCTGCAACACGGTCAAGATTAATGGGGTGCCAGACGAAGCTATCAAACTTAGCTTGTTCCCTTTCTCATTGGGGGGCAACGCTAAGCTTTGGTTGAACTCTTTTCCAGAAGAAAGTTTCACAGAGTGGGAAGCAGTGGTTACAAAGTTTCTAAACAAATACTTCCCACAATCTAAAGTGACTAAAGGAAAGCAAGAGATATCTTCATTCAAGCAGGGCATGGAGGAATCACTGGGACATGCATGGGACAGGTATAAAAGCTTGTTACGTAAAACTCCCACGCATGGCTTTGAGGATCAAGAAGTAGTCCTAACGTTCCTTGGAGGGCTTGGTTCACAAACCAAGATGATGCTGGATGCCTCAGCTGGAGGCAATATCAAATGGAAGACTCCAGAGGAAGCAACTGAAATTATTGAAAATATGGCTACAAGTGATAATGAGCTTCACAATGAAAGAGGCGCCCCTATGCAACAGAAAGGGGTTCTTCAATTACAAACCCATGATGCTCTGCTAGCACAGAATAAGATTCTAACTCAACAGCTGGAAACTCTGACCAAAACTCTTGCTTCACTACCTAAAGAGTTAAAATCTGCTGCACAGGTACAAACCCAGTTGTGCGAACTATGTGGAGGTGATCACATCAATGGCCAGTGTGCTTTTCCAGTGGAGGCCATGGAGGATGTTAATTTCATGGCTAATCAGTTTCCATACCGTCAAGGCAATTATAATCAGGGTTGGAAACCACATCCAAGCATTGGCCAAGGACAAACTGGGCAGGCTAATCAATATAATAAGCAACAGCAGCAGCAACCAACCATGTGGCAACAATTATCTATGCTTAATGAAAGATCAACAAGGTTGGAAGAAACTCTTCAGCAATTTATACAGAAAACTGAATCTTCTCAAAAGAGCACTGAAGCTGCTATAAAAAATTTGGAGATTCAGATGGGTCAGATTACGAAGCAATTGGAAGAAAGGTCAACTAGAAATTTTGGGGCTAATACTGAGGTTAACCCCAGAGAAGAGTGCAAAGTGGTCAAAAGTGTGAATGAAGAGATAGTTGAGTTAGAGGAGGAAGAAAAAGAAGAAAGAAGAGAAGTAGAAAGAAAGGAAATTTTTCCTTTTCCATCAAATGAAGAGAAACCAATGGACTTCACAGATTTATTCAGAATGGTTGATAATGAAGCTCCTTGGGAACAAATTTTACAGAAAATAGCAGTTTACACAAAATCAGATGAAGGAACCTCTACAAAAAGAAGACGTAGAGAGGAAAAGGAAGAAAAGTGTATAACTGTTAAGAAAGAATCATTCCCACCAAAAGCAGCAGATCCAGGCAGTTTTTCTATCCCTTGCACTATAGGGAAGAAAAAGGTAAAGAAGGCTCTCCTTGATTTGGGCTCAAGTGTTAACTTGATGCCTTATTCTCTCTTGGAGCACATTGGCAATGTTAAAATAAAACCTGTAAAGGTTAATTTAGTGATGGCCGATGGATCTTCAAAGGAGCCATGTGGGATTGCGGAAGACATTGTAGTTTGTGTTGGCAAACTTCAGTTTTTGGCAGACTTTGTGGTGATGAAGATGGAGACCGAGAAAATACCTTTCATACTTGGAAGGCCGTTTATGAAAACGGCCAGGGCGATCATAGATGTGAATGAAGGTATAGTGGTTCTCCAAGACAGAGAGGAGAGAGTGGTGGTGGATGTCTTCAAAGATGAAGAACAAGCAAAGGAGGAAGAGGCTAGTTACAAAGCTGCATTTCGAGATGCACCCATAACTAGAGGTAAGAATGAAATTTCGGATAACCATTGTTTGTTTTTTCAGGTACCCAAGGTAGAAGAGACCGGAAAAGGAGAAGAAGTTCCTAGGGACTGGAAGAAAAGAAGGCTCCAACTTGGCACACCAGTAAGATTCAAGAACAAGTTGTGGGTTATAAAAGGCTTTAACGAAAAGGAGATGATAGAGATAGAGTCTCCATATTCTAGAGGATCCAAAACAGTCCAAAGGAAGCAGTTGAAAGGTTGGTGGAAGGACTACATCAACTATAAAGAAGATGGAACGTGAGCTTTAACAGGGTCAAGCTAGTGACGTTAAAGAAGCGCTTGCTGGGAGGCAACCCAGTAGATTTACAAACTTTTGATTTGGTTTTGTAATTTGTAATTTGTGAACATTATTCTGGACATTATTTTGCTGGATTTAGCATCTACTGAAGGATGCTAGGTGGTTAAGTATCTACTGCAGGATACTAAGTTTGCAACACTTACTGATGGGTGTTGGTGAGAAAATTTTGCACCTACTGATGGGTGCTGGTAAGTTGAAACACCTACTGATGGGTGTTGGTGGATTTTGGGTCAGGCTCGTGACGTTAAACAAGCGCTACCTGGGAGGCAACCCAGTTGATTGATTGTTTTCTGTTTGTTTATTTTAGTTAGGGTTTGCATAAGCATTTTTAACATTGAATTGCAGGGAACCTATGAGGGGTATGCTAGGAAGGCACGTAGGACAAGAAAAGAAGGAGAAGGGCACATCACGAAAGTGCCGCTGAGCGGCATTTACCGCTGAGCGGTACTAACGCAGATGGGCTTAAGTTCCCCTTAGCGGAACCCGAGCCCATTGGGGTATTTTTAAACCCTAAGCTGCGCGTTTTTACACTCTTTCAAGCTCTTCTCTGCACAAACACTTCCACACCTCTTCTCCTAGGTTTTCCATATCTTTCTACTCTTCCCTCTTTAAAAATTTTCTCTTCCACTCACTTTTATACTAGTGTGCCATCAAAGTTTGGGGTTGGAAGAGAGCATTCTAGTTTGGAAGCATTCTCATATCATCTAGCATCTCCACCCAAGTAAGTAAAATGCATTTTGTTCATTCTAGGGTTCTTGAATTTGAATGTGATTGTCAAAGCATGAATATTTAGGGCTTTTGATTTCTATGCATGATTTGATGATATATTTGATGTTTGAACCGATTAAATTGCTTGATTATGAACTGGAAAACAGAAAATTGCATTTGGGTGGAGTTAGGACAGTTCTAAAAAGAGATTTGCAAAAATCTGCAGATCACCGCTGAGCGGCATTTACCGCTGAGCGGCACTCTGCCAGATTTGCTTTTTCTGTTTTTTTTGCTTGTTTGAATGAGGCACTGGTGGCGCTGAGGGGAAATTCTGGCCCTCAGCGGTGGTTTAGCTTCGAAAGGAGTTATGTTCTGTGTTTACTAATGATTAACATCATGTTCCGTGGTTTTGGTTTGTGTTTTGAATGCAGGAATGGCATCCTCTTCAGGAAAGAGATTGAAAACCATGGCAACCAAGAGGAAGGAAAAGGAACCAGAGCAGCCACATAATGGCAGGTTCCTCTCTAGGAAACATGAGAAGCACTTTAGGGTGGTACAGGACAGGAGACTTCTAATGGAGAGAAAGGTTGGAATGATACCTAACTTTGCTCCTCAATTTGGAGAGCAAGTGTTAGGGAATGATTGGGGGAAGCTAGCCACTTATCCAGCACCAGCCAACATAGCTGTGGTGAAGGAATTCTACACCAATGCAAAGAAGATTGGTGATTATCCAGCTGAGAATTATTTGGGCTATGTCAGAGGCCATGCTATCAGGTATGATCCTGATTCCATCAACAACTTCCTGGATACTGTGTGGGCTGGTGAGCAATGCCAGTTTGCTCTTAGCATGGAGGAAGGTGCTGACTTTGAGGATGTTGAGAGAGTGTTGTGCTTACCTGGAGGACACTTTCAAAGGAATAGATCTGGAGCAGTGGTTAACATTAGGAGGACAGACTTGACTCCTCTTGCAAAGTATTGGATGGCATTTTCTCATGCCAACATTCAGCCATGCTCACATGTGTCAGATATCACTCTCAGCAGGGCACTATTCATCTACTGTGCTATCAGAAATTTGAATGTTAATATTGGGCAGGTGATAGCTGATGAGATTAGTGTGTGTGCAAACACCTCAAACAACAAAGCACCACTGGGACATCCTTCTTTGATTACTCACCTTTGCAAGCTAGCTGGGGTGGACACTTCTGTTCCACCATTTGAGAGGCCTAGAAAAGCTATAGATGAGGCCTATTACAGACAGTACTGTGGAGGTGAGGAGGCAGCCCAGCCAGTTCCACCACGCCAGGCTCGTAGAGAGAGAAGACCAGCACAGGGCCAGACATCTGCTGATACACATGAAGCAGAACCATTCCAGATGAGGGACATGTATATGTCTCTTATAGGTGCTCAGTTGCAGTCTATCCACAGAGGGCAGGTGGCCACTGCTGAGATGATAGTGGGGATGTATGATACACCTCCAGCTCACAGGTGGACTATGGATGAATTCCATAATGTGGTAGCTTGGCCAGAAGAACCAGTACATGGAGCAGCTGAAGCTTCAGCAGGAGACATGGAAGAAGATGAAGCTGAGGAGGAGGATGCATTTGATGAAAATGATGATGAAGAGGAAGAGGAAGATACAGAGGACAGCTCGGACTGATGAGGAGCTGAGATAGCATTTACTGATGAATGCTATCATATGATTATGCTTTTGTGGTTTAAGTTTTCTGAACTTATTTGTTTTGTTTTTAGATTAGGGTTTGATGTACTCTATTGAACACCTGGTTTATTATGATGGTTTGCTATTAACTGTGATTATGTGATAAGTAATGCTTGATGATGCTTATTGATTGATTGATGTTGAGATGAGGTGCACATTAAATGCTTATACAGGTGATTCACAAGCTTTGTGAACAAATGCATGATATCATGATTGTGATTGTGAAATTAAGCAGGATGTGTATGTCAAATAGGAATGAGCTTATATGTGAGGTTTTGAGCTTCAGAGTTGTTATGGTTGAATGCTATTACTTTGAAAGCATGAATGACTTTGCCCAGGTTTTCTATGATTGAATCAATTGCTTGTTTTGCATCACATGATCAAAGGCCGTGTTGATTGAAACCCTTTTTATTGGCCAAATACATAAAGTAAGCCCACTAAAAGAGAACACTTTGTGTTCTATCCTTTGAACCCTTAGCCTTAAACATACACTGAACACCCTTGATTGGAAATCTTTACCTTGAGTTAAGTAGAAAATCTTATGTGGTATTGTTAAATGTTCAAGTTTGGGGTTGTTGGGAAAACATGAAAAAGGAAAAGCATTGAGCCAAGAGCTAAAAAGTAAGAATATGCAAAGAAAAAGAAAAGAAAAGAAAAAGAAGTAAAGCTCAATGCAAATGCAAATGTAAAGGCAAAAGAAAGTTGGGAATGAATAAGATAATTGTGTTGTTATGATTCTCTTAACTCAAGGATTTTGTGATCCAGAAAAACCAATTTTCTTGTTAGCCCAGCCACATTATAAGCCATTGAAAAGTCCTTGTGATGATGCATGCTTGTGAATGTTTTTGATTGTGGTAAAATGAAAGGCAAAGTTGATTCATGTGACATTGTGATAGTGGAGTGAATGAGTGAAACACTTTACCTCTTATACACTTGTGTGTTGAGTGAAACACTTTACCTGGTGAGGAAATATTCCATGAGCACATGAATATCCATGCTTAATTGATTGATCATTCATGAAAAATAGCATTTGTTGGAATCTAAATGATTTTGTGAAACACTAAAGCATGTGCGCATCTTGATTGAACTCTTGGTCATAAGTTTGAGTGAAGTTATTACTTATCTTGAAAAAGAGGATTTTTGAATGAGTGAACCATCATATGAATTGGTTGGAGATGGAGTTACATTTTGTTTGCTTGAGGACAAGCAAAGTTCTAAGTTTGGGGTTGTGATAACAGTTGAAAAACTGTTATTTTCATGCTTAAAATTGATACTAAAAGCAACCTTTAGACTTAGAAACTAGCTTGAAATCATGCATTTTATCTATATTTTCAGAAATAAGAGAGCTGGACAGGTTTATGCTTGATTTGAGTGTTTTTGTGCAGGTTTTGAGGTGAATTTAGTGAAAAGAGTGAAGAATGAGAGAGATGACATTAGAAAAGACAAGAAAGAGTGCAAAAAGAGAAGTCGAAGGCACCGCTCAGCGGCATTTTACCGCTGAGCGGCACTCAGGAGGTTGCGGGAGTCACGCTGAGGGGCAAAATGGCCGCTGAGGGGAAGAAACGAGTCACGCAACCACCGCTGAGCGGTAAATGGCGCTGAGCGGCACTTTTTGGGCTTGGGCTTTTATGATCTTTTGTAACTCTAGATTAGTATATAAGGGCTTGCACGTCCTATAGTTAGGTATCTTTGGCAGAAACGAGGCAAACACTCTCTCTTCCACCCCTTTGAAGGAGGATCTTGGATGCTCAGGCTACCTCTTCACCTTTATTGGGTTTATTCTTTCATTCTTTCATTGTGATTCATCTAGGTTCACCATGAATATGGTGAACTAAACCTTGTATGTTTGTTGGGGAATCAATGTAATCTCTTGAAGCTCTCATATATGGATTTGTTGAGTACATCTTTGAATTGAGACATATGCTTTCTTTCATCATTAGTTAGGGTTTTTCCTCTTTGCTCAATGCTTGCATTGTTTAACTCATTCTAATGCATGATTATTGGTTTTGTCGATACGGGCACGTACGGGGAAGTCTAGATCCGGGGAATTTCTCCCAATATTATACTGACAATATTATATTGGTTGCCTTTAAGCTCCTGCGGTAATGAACTAATCATTAGGAATGCTAGGAATTGTATGAACTATTTGATTAGGGAGAAGCCATCTAGAATGGTACTTTAGAGAGTGGCATTAACAATGATGATTTGAATGTTGAATTCCTAAAATATATGAGAGTGGATGAGATGAAATTGACCCCCAACAACATATTTATTCATATATCTCCTTGAAAGTGTTTATCTTTTGTCTTTGCCATTGATCAATTCATGCATACATGTTTAATTTTCGTCCTTGCATATTAAACTTCAATTATTGTGTTCTTAAGTCTTAGCTAATCAACAAATCACATAACTAAACTAGGCCGTGAGTCCTTTGGGAAGAACGATACTTGGTCTTACCAAGTTTATTACTTGAACGATTCGGTCATACTTGCCGATTGTGAAACAAGTTTGTGACATCATATTTTGGTGCTTACAAATTTGTCCATCAAGTTTTTTGGCGCCGTTGCCGGGGACTCTGGTTTAACTGGTTAATTTGTGTGATTATTGATTATCTTTGACTTTAATTTGAATTTCTGTTTTTATTTTTTTTGTTTTTATTGTATTTTATCTTTTTATCTTTTTAGATTAAATTAGATTTTATTTTATTTTACCTTTTTATCTTTTAGGTTAGGTTAGATTTTATTTTATTTTATCTTTTAGATTAGGTAAGATTTTATTTTTTAGATTAGGTTTTATTTTATCTTATTTGATTCTATCTTCTGAATCTTTTATCTTTTTATCTTCTGAATATATCTTTTCTTCTATATCTTTGTGCTAACAAATCTTTTCTAGGGTTTTGTTTTCTTGTGCATGCAGGAAACAATTCGAACTAGAAGTAAGAAAACAACAGAACCACTACTTGAAGGCCTAGACGAGAGTAGAAGGAGGAGAAGAATCAGAACGTCCAGAGAACTTTTCCCTTCTCCTGAAACTCTCCTACAATCATCACCACAAGGTTCTGTTCATAGCACAGGGAGTATGGAGAACAATAATAATGCTAGAAGAACTCTTGCAGATTACACTAATCTTGCTGGACCTCAGCACTTCAACAGCATAGCTCGACCTAGAGTCAATGCAGCCAACATGGAGGTCAAACCAGCATTAATTCAACTGGTGAAGAGTAATCAATTTAATGGGTTATCACACGAAAGCCCATATGAGCACCTTACAACCTTTAATGAGATCTGCAACACGGTCAAGATTAATGGGGTGCCAGACGAAGCTATCAAACTTAGCTTGTTCCCTTTCTCATTGGGGGGCAACGCTAAGCTTTGGTTGAACTCTTTTCCAGAAGAAAGTTTCACAGAGTGGGAAGCAGTGGTTACAAAGTTTCTAAACAAATACTTCCCACAATCTAAAGTGACTAAAGGAAAGCAAGAGATATCTTCATTCAAGCAGGGCATGGAGGAATCACTGGGACATGCATGGGACAGGTATAAAAGCTTGTTACGTAAAACTCCCACGCATGGCTTTGAGGATCAAGAAGTAGTCCTAACGTTCCTTGGAGGGCTTGGTTCACAAACCAAGATGATGTTGGATGCCTCAGCTGGAGGCAATATCAAATGGAAGACTCCAGAGGAAGCAACTGAAATTATTGAAAATATGGCTACAAGTGATAATGAGCTTCACAATGAAAGAGGCGCCCCTATGCAACAGAAAGGGGTTCTTCAATTACAAACCCATGATGCTCTGCTAGCACAGAATAAGATTCTAACTCAACAGCTGGAAACTCTGACCAAAACTCTTGCTTCACTACCTAAAGAGTTAAAATCTGCTGCACAGGTACAAACCCAGTTGTGCGAACTATGTGGAGGTGATCACATCAATGGCCAGTGTGCTTTTCCAGTGGAGGCCATGGAGAATGTTAATTTCATGGCTAATCAGTTTCCATACCGTCAAGGCAATTATAATCAGGGTTGGAAACCACATCCAAGCATTGGCCAAGGACAAACTGGGCAGGCTAATCAATATAATAAGCAACAGCAGCAGCAACCAACCATGTGGCAACAATTATCTATGCTTAATGAAAGATCAACAAGGTTGGAAGAAACTCTTCAGCAATTTATACAGAAAACTGAATCTTCTCAAAAGAGCACTAAAGCTGCTATAAAAAATTTGGAGATTCAGATGGGTCAGATTACGAAGCAATTGGAAGAAAGGTCAACTAGAAATTTTGGGGCTAATACTGAGGTTAACCCCAGAAAAGAATGCAGTATAGTGCTAGGAAGTGACTCCTAGGTCGTCTCACAAGGACCAATATTACGGTTCAGTCTCAGATCACACACGGAAAAGGGGGGGGGGTTTGTGATTTTTTTTTTGGTTGCGGTAAAATTAAAAAGCGTTGAAATAAAATTCAAAACAGTAAAACGAAACTTAAAATAGTAAAACGAAATTGGTACAGTAAAAACGAAAACTACAGCAACATGAAACAGTAAAAATAGATCTGGAACAGAAAACGAAAATATAGTAAACAGTAAAAACAGAGAACAACAAATTTTAAATATGAAAACAGAATCAACATTACGGCAGTAAAATATTTAGAATCAAATTACAGCGAGTGATAAAGAATGAAATCATCAACTACACAGTGCAAACAACAGTGAAAATTAAATTACAGACAAACAACAACAAAAATTAAATCGCGGCAGAATTTAAATCACATCAGTAACGGAACAGTGAAATAGCATTGAAAATTCAGTAACACAAAATTAAATCAAATTGTTCATTGCATTAAAATTCATTACAACAAAGAAAATAAAATAGGAACCTAACGTGCACTGTTGCTCAACCGTATCCTTCCATCTCCGTTCCAGCCCCCACTGTCCGTGTACAGCTCACGGCCCCTTGCTCTCTGCTGGACAGTGTCCAGCTTCTTTCCCTTACGAAGGCTCTCTACTCTACTCCCACCTACTCTACACTACTCCTACTGCATTCTCTAGTCTACACTACTACTGGAACTTCCCCCCTAGTCCACGGCTCTCTCCCCCTTTTATCTCCTCTTCGTTGCAGCCCATGCTTAATATTTTTTTAAAAGTCTTTCTTCCGTACTGGACCTTGCCAATAATGAATGAGGGGGTTCTCCACTTTTATCCAATTAAGGGAAGGTTGCACCCCACTTTCTACGTGCTTCATTTTAAAAAGGAAGAAGACAAAAACATTCCCATTGCCAAATAAACAAATAATTTCCTTCTTTGAGTGTGTGGGCTTCCTCTCTCCTGTTTGCTTCTAGACCACTGCACCTTCATTCTCCTTGCCACCGTACTGCATGAAGCTGCTTCAGCTCTTGCTTGCTGGACCGTGAGCACCTCTTTGCTTGCTTCTTCTTTGCGTGTGGCTGCTGGAATGCAAACCAAGAGAGACCCCCTTGGGTGGCTCCTCCAAACTGCTGTAGCTTCCTCTACTGATGTTGCCAAATTCATTTGAACCAACCGTGGTGCCCACACTCCAAGATGTTGCTTTCCTAGTGTTGCTTCCGTGTGTGCTCCTCCAAATATCATGGTGAACACTGCTGGGCCGTGGTGTTCTTCTTCCAGCAAGGCCGAGACACCCTCTACATTGTTGGACGCGTGCGGAGTGTGCTGGACGTGCGCTGGAGTGTGCTGGACGTGCGTTGTCTTCCACTCTGCTGGACGTGCGCTAGAGTGTGCTGGACGTGCGTCAGCTGGGAGCGTGAGTGTTGCTGCCTCCTGTGTGCAAGCTGGACCCAAGTTGTAGTGCGCGTGAGCCCAAGTGGATCAGCACCTCTTTCCTCAAGCTGCTGGCTGTCACCTCCTCTTCCCCATGTCCGTGTGCTTCTTAAAATTATTCAGTGCAACTCCCTTGCTGGACCGGTTCTCATTCTCATATGGAACCCCTTGCTCAATCTGGATGTGGGCCGCGTGTGCTTTGATCGTGTGTTGATTTTGCTGGATTGATGACGTGCTTGCTGGATGGGAGCTGCTGGATGCTTCTGGACGCACATCTCTTTTCCAATATGGATGCTCTGTGTACTCACCAAAATGAAGGTTGCACCTCCTAATCTTTCTTCATGACACCACACCCCATGCTAAACGTAACAGCACCGTAAGCTTGTTGGACCGGTGGAAAGGCCTGCTAATCTCTCCATTTCCACGTGGGTTGCATGCCGTGTGCAAGCTGGACCGAGAGGATGCTGTCCGCTTGAAGCCTCGCACCAAAATTGAAGGCCAACAAGGAGTGTGCAGGCTGTGGTGGCAATTGCTGGACGTCACCACCTTTTCAATAATGAAGCACCCCTCTCTCATAAGCCCAAAGAGTGATATTACCCTAGTGCTCTTATTCTTGAACACTTCTTTTGTGGAGACTCTAGAAACATGTGAGAACCCTCCAAATGTCCCAAAATATATTTTCAAAATTTTCCTACAATCCAAAATGAAAATAATAAGCTTAAATATTCCAAATTAATTAAAATAACAATTTCTGATCAAATTAAGCACAATTAGATAAAATAGGAAAATACTGGACATTTAAGCACAATTCCCTAATTAAATCTGGTACAATAAACTAAGTGAAATCAATAAAATATTGACTCATCAATCCACGTTATTTTACTGTTCATGCAATTTTCTTTTGTGTTGTTTCCGTGATATGCTTCTTCTATATGACTACAATGTGCCTTTTATAATTTCACTTTGAGCTCATACGTTGCAAGCTAATAACATTAGATACATTGTCTTATTCATATTTGCCTTCAAGTTGTTGACGGTGATTTATTTTTGGAGTTGCACGGCGTTTTAAGCATTGAATTTCTACATGATGCACCTATTGCATGCAATGCTGACGCAAATTTTATTTGAAGTCTCGTTTTCGCTGATTGTGGTTTATGCATTTAATTGGTTTATGCATCTAGTGCTTCCAAGGCTGACATAGACCATTCGTCTCATAGGCTAGCTCTTTCATCACCTTTGGGAGGTGTTTTTAGTGACCGGTTTGTTCGGTTTTATTTCATTTTATTAGCTCATCCATTTTTCAAGTCCAATTAAATTAGCTGGCTAGTTTGCGGTTTAGGATTGTTCAATTTAATGTTTTACTTTAATGCTTTCAATTATGTTCGATTGTGTTTAATTTCCAGTTTTAATTTAGTTTAATTATCCTTGCAAAAACACTTTCAAAACCCCCCTTACTACGTGTTTGACCTATTGGTTGAACCACATTTGGTCCTTGAGAGACGACCTAGGATCATTTCCTAGTCTATACTGCATTCTTATTTGCACATCAAGTTTGTATGGGGTGCGACCCCCAGCAGCATGCAAGATGAAGCTATTATATTGAGCTTGTTTCCTTTCTCTTTGGGAGGCAATGCTTAGATGTGGTTGAACTCTTTTCCAGAGAATAGTTTTACTGGGTGGGAAGCCGTGGTTGCAAAGTTTCTTCTTTCAGCCAGGGCATGGATGAAACATTAGGTCAAACATGGGACCGATTTAAAGGCTTGTTGAGAAAGACGCCCACTTATGGTTTTGATGAACCTACAGTAGTCATTCTATTCCTTGGAGGTCTAAGCTCACAAACTAAATCGGTGCTAGATGCCTTAGCTGGAGGTAATATCAAGTGCAAGACTCCAGAGGAAGTGTATGATTTGATTGAAAATATGGCTACAAATGATAATGAGATGCACAGTGAAAGAACCCAACTTCAACAGAAAGGAGTTCTACAATTACAATCTCAAGATGCTCTGTTAGCACAGAATAAGATTATGACTCAACAACTGGAAGCTTTCATGAAGAATATCTCTCAATTGCCAAGGGAGTTGCAGAACGTTTCTCAAGTTCAACATCAACTTTGTGAGTTGTGTGGTGGAGATCATATGAATGGTCAATGTGTTATGCCGGAAGTTACCCAAGAGGAAGTGAATTTTAAGGAGATGTTCAAGAAATTAGGGATTACTATTCCATTGACTTAGTCATTGCACCAAATCCCTGCATATGCAAAATTTTTGAAGAAGTCCCTCAAAAAGAAGAAATATTTAGATCAGGGAACAATTGAAGTATAGGGAAACTGTAGTGTGATTTTGCAGAAGAAACTTCCTCCTAAAGTCAAAGATCCGAGAAGTTTTACTATTCCTTGCACTATTGGGGATTGTGATGTAGGGAAAGCTCTAATTCATTTAGGGGCTAGCATCAATTTGATGCCCTTATCTGTGCTAAAGAAGATTGGTGATCTTGAGGTTAAACTTACCAAGATGGTGGTTCAAATGACAGATAGATCTACCAAGAATCTTTATGGTGTAGTGGAAGATGTTGTGGTCCAAGTTGACAAAATTAAATTCCCGGTGGATTTTGTAGTGATGGAGATGGGGAAGATTTGAATATTCCTATCATTCTTGGAAGGCCATTAATGAAGACAACTAAGGTTGTCATCAATGTAGATGATGGAGTTCTAATGCTTAAAGACCAAGATGAAGAGGTGACTTTCAATGTATTTAATGATGAGCAAGCGATTCAAATGAAGAAGACTAGTCCAAAAGGTACAAATGATAATTTGTCAAAGACTAGTGTATATGAGCAAGCTGCTGACTCAGTCAAGGGAGGTAACAATTGTTTCTTTTCACAGGTAAAGGAAGAGGAGAAAGAGACTAAAGAGAAGATAGTTCACCAAGACTTGAAGTGTGAAGATGAAGAATTCAAACCCGGCAAACTAGTCAAGTACAGGAACATGTTATGGGTTGTGAAGGAGATTAAAGTGCATGGAGTTATTGAGATTAAAGCTTCATATTCTAGAAGATTCAAGAAGGTGGACTGGAAGTTGTTGAAGATAAGTTGGTGTGATGAAAGCAAGAGGAACACCAACATCAAAGCTTCAAACTGAGCATTATGGCGTCAGGCTCGTGACATTAAACAAGCGCTTGCTGGGAGGCAACCCAGTGTTTTTGAAAACTTTTATTTGTTTGGTGTGTTTGTTATTGTGTGATATGATTTAGTTGCATTAGGGATGTTTTTGTGGATGTATGGTTATGATGTGCATCGAGAGTTAATTATTTTAAGTGTGAGATTTTAAGCTTGAGTTGGAAAGTGGAAAGTTTTGAAAGGCCAAAAATTTAAAAAAATTAAGGGTTGAAACTGAGGGCCCATACCTAAAGACACTTAGGGCAAGCAAGAAAAGAGGGGAGAATAACCACCGCATCGCGCTCAACGCCCTTCTAAGGGGCGCTCAGCGCCAGTGACGCTGTTTGAACACTTTGGGCTTTTAAAGCTCAGCGTCATTAGGCCCAACCCATTCTTTTAACCCTAAAGGGTGCGATATTACCCTCATTTCTCACTCCCACACTTTCTAGCCACCTAAGACCTTTGCCTAGGGTTCTCTATCACTTTCCCCTTTCATCCCATCACTAAAAATCACTATTTCCACTCTCTTTGCTTCATTCCATCCAACAAGTTTGGGGTTTTTGGTGTGTTGTTGCTAGTGTCCATAAAAGCCCTAAGTTTTCACAAGCTCTTTGTGCATCTTTTGAAAGCTTTGATTTCCACTCAAGTAAGCATCTTGCATTTTCAATTTTTATTCTTGAAAGCTTTCATTATTGATGTTTATGCATGATGTGTTGTTGAATCTGTTGGTTAAATTGTTGGAGAGGGTATATTGTTGAAAATAAACGGTGGAAAGCCTTGCATTGAAGGAGAAAAATGCCAAATGGTCATATTTCATTTTCTGGTTTGGCGTTGAGGGCCCCTCTTGGGGGCGCTCAGCGCGGGTGTGGCTGGTGCATGGTGTTTGTTTTGTGTTTTGGTGGTTTTGATTGTGTGCAGGTGCCGCTGAGGGCCCCTAATTGGCCCTCAGCGTTGGAGAAAAGTTTTTTTATGTTGATTGGTGCTTTAAATTTAAGATGCTTGTGTTTGATGTGTTATGTTGAGAGTGTGAATTGTGTTATGAGCAATAGAAAGCATGTCTGTAAGTACTAATCAATATGTGTTGAATGAATGGATATTATAGATGACTCATTAGTGGAATGTATTGTGTATGTTTGTGGTGCAGGTATGGCTTCATCCTCTGGTAAGCGTATTAAGACCATTGCCTCCAAGACAGACAGAGGACAAAAGAGGAAAGAGCAAATATACTCTAATAAGTTCCTTTCGCATATGCATGAGAGGTACTTTCAAACAGTGCAAAGTAGGAGGTTATTGATGGAGAGAAAGGTGGGATTAATACCTGCCATGGCACCTGAGTTTGAAAGGGAGCTTGAAAGAAGGCAGTGGGAGAACTTAGCTTCTTATCCATCACTGCCAACATAGCTGTGGTGAAGGAGTTTATAAGCTATGTGAGGGGAAAAAGAATACCTTATGATGCTGACACAATCAATAGGTTTCTTGGTACTGAATGGACATGGGAGCAATGTCAGTTTGCTCTAGCACTAAATGAGGATGTTAATTATGCTGATGTGGAGGGGACCTTTTGCATGTCAGGTGGCTAGTTCCAAGGAATAGGAATGACACGCCAATTCATATTAGGAGGTCCAAGTTAACTCCTTTGGAAAAATATTGGATGTCATTCACTCATGCCAATATCCAACCATGTTCACATGTATCAGACATCACCACAAATAGAGCAGTCTTCCTCTACTGTGTCCTCAAAGGTTTAAATATTAATGTGGGGCAAGTAATAGCAGATGAGATCACGCACTATGCCCATGATGTGAGAAACAAATCACCTCTAGGACATCCTTCTCATATTACTGACTTGTGTGAGCTTGCAGGAGTGAATACCTCCACACCTCCATTTAAACGTCCAAGGAAGGAGATTAATTCCTCCTATTACACCCTGTACTGCATGCTGGATGAGGCAGGAATCCCTATGCCAACACCACAATCTCCTAGGCCTCATAAGAGAGCACCACAGTAGGCTCAGCAGGATCAGGCCCAGGATGCTACTCCTTTCCAGATGAAAGACATGTATATGTCTCTAATGGAGTCTAGGATGGAGGCATTGTACAGAGGAGAACAGGCGTTACTGATGACCCTGACTTCTGCTTTTCCTGAGAGACAGTTCATGTCTCAAGAGGACTTCATGGCCCATGTTGCATGGCCTACAGATCCAGCTCAGGCTACTGGAGGAGCTGGAGCATCTAGAGCAACTGCTATGGAGGAGGATGCTAAAGATGAGGAGGAGGAGGAGGAAGAAGATGAAGATGAAGAGCAAGAAGAAGAAGAGGAAGACGACAATGATGATGATTCTGATGACAGTAGAGGTTGATTTGCTAGAGAACATCTATTGATGGATGCTGGATATGAAGAGGAGCATCTACCGATGGATGTGGGATAACATCTACTGATGGATGCTATTTTAATAGGATTTTTTTTCTTTTGCTTTATTTTTATGCATTTGTGAACTTTGAAAATGGTTAATATGTACTGTACTTGGCCTAATGAACTATGCTTAAATGGTTTGGCTAATGTGTTTGTCATGAGTAATGTATCTTGTGCTACTTTATTGTGTTGATTGATGTTGAGATCATGCCTGGTCTAGTCTTATAGACAGGTGGTTGCTCTTGATTGTTAGAAACTGATGCATGATTTCAATTGTGATTAATTTGCTGCGTAGGATTTTATTAAATTGTGGAACTTGATTTATCCTGTGAGAGTTTGGACTCCAGAGTTTTTGATTGATTGAATGTTATTGCTTTGGAAGCATGATTGATTTTGCCTAAGTTTCTATGATTGAACCACTCTTTTGCTTGTTACATATGATTAAGGTCATGTTTTCTTCTCCCTTAGAGCCAATGCCAATAGGTGAACCCAACAAAGAACAATGTTTCTCTTTACCCTTTGAACCTTGAGCCTAAATTTGAAAGTTGAAAAACCCTTTTTGAAATCCTTACCTTGAGTTAAGTAGAGTATGCTTATGTGGTAATGGAGAATGGTTCAAGTTTCGGGTTGTGAGAAACCGAAAAGAACTTTCTGAAAGTCATTAAAGAGAATTAAGCGAAAGCAAAAAGCAAAAGAAAAAGAAAAGAGAAGAGAAGAAAAGGTTAAGCTCAATGAAAGGAAAATTGGGAATGAATTGAAGATTGATTTCTGACATAAAAGAAGAAAGAGAGTTGATTGTTAATGAGAATAAATTAATTGTGCACTCTCTTAAGTCAAGGATTTTATTGTCTAGAAAAACCAATTTTCTTCTTAGCCTGGCCTCAATACAAGCCACAAAAAGTCCTTGTGATGATAACTTTCTTGTGACTGTGTTGGATATGTGGTTAAATGAAAGGCAAAGTTGATTCATGTGACATTGTGATGGTAGAGTGTAAAAATGCCACCTCACTATACACCTTTGAGTTTGAGTGAAACACTTTTGAGTGCTTGAGTGAAACACTTTTGAGTGCTTGAGTGAAACACTGTGTTTTGGTGAGGAATAGGTTCATGCACTATAGGATAACATTCTTGCTTAGCTGCTGATCATTCATGAGTTTGCATCTGTTATATATTGTGAATATATGAGCACCATAGTTGAGCTTGTTTGGCTAAAGCATCAATGCATCTTGACTGTTATTTTTATGATAAGCAGTTATGTTTGATATATTGGCCCATGGCTCAATTCAGCCTTATCTAAGGATTAACTCGACCTAGAGAGGGTATCTTTTGACAGAATTAACACAAATTCAGATTTTCTTCAATTCTCTACAGGCATAAGTGGATGTGGAAGATCTCCTATTCAGTTTTTAGGGTTTTTATATCTTTTTCATTCTATTGTTCATCTAGTTTCTCCATGATGATGGGGAACTAAACATTTATTGTTGTTGGGGGATGATGTAACCTTGAGAACTCTCATTTATTTGAATTGATCTTAATTATATATGCTTCTTTCATTAATTGTTAGGGTAATTCTTCTTTGCTTAATGATTGTTATGTTTAACTCATTGATGTCATGATGTATGATTTGCATGAATACCGGGAGATATCTTACAACACATGTTCTGGAGAATTGCTCCCAAAAGCAATATTGCTCAGGTATGGGGATATGAGTTTTGGTCGTCTTAAGCTCCTAATCGTAATGCAAAATTAATTATTAGGGATGCAAGGGATTGTGGTCTAGTAATTAAAGATAGGCTTTCTTCGCCGAGGGATCGGGTTTTAAGTAATTTAGAGAGTGATGTTAACAATTGAATTTAGAAGACGAATTCATATATGCATGAGAGTAAACTAGGTGAAATCTAAACCCCAACAACATATTCATCCCATATTCAATATCATTCATTCACCTTTGTGTTTTTCTTTCAATTCGTCACAAGTGCATTCATATTTACTTTCTTGTTTTGCATTCAAAATTCCAAATTGTTCTTCAAAAGTCTTAATTAGTTAAGTAATTACATGATAATCTAGTGTCGTAAGTCTCTTAGGAAACGATACTTGGTCTTACCATTTTATATTACTTGATACGATTCGGTACACTTGCCGACATCCTAACAGTAGAGTGTAAGAGTGTCACCTCACTATACACCTTTGACTTTGAGTGAAACACTTTTTAGTGCTTGAGTGAAACACTGTCTTTTGGTGACGAATAGGTCCATGCACTATAGGATAACAGTCTTGCTTGGCTGTTGATCATTCATGAGTTTGGATCTGTTATAAATTGTGAATATGTGAGCACCATAGTTAAGCTTGTTTGGCTAAAGATCAATGCATCTTGACTGATATTTTTATGATAAGCAGTTATGAGTGATTAGTTGTTTTTGAAGAAAGTGTTTTATGATATGTTGAACCATTGAAGTGTTGTTTAGGCTGAGTCACATGTTGTTTTGCTTGAGGACAAGTAAAGTTTCAAGTTTGGGGTCGTGATAACGGTTGATTTCACCATTTTTTGGGATTAAATTTTGATAATAAAAGAACCCTTTTTGACTTAGGAACTTGCTTGTTCTCTTGTTTTTAACTTATTTTGGTGAATAAGAGAGTTGAGGTTATACTTGAAGATTTTATCACTAAATTCCCTTGATTTTGTAGGAAACTGAGATGAATTGGAAGAGGAGTTAAATTGTCAAGAAGTTGGAACTCAGAAAGGACAGAAAGAGCATTATAAGAGAAGGCTGCAGAAGGTCGCAATCATGCTTGGAAGCCTTTGAATTGATTGACAACCTAGCTACCAATGATAATGAGATGTATAGTGAAAGAGGAGCTCCACCTCAGCAAAAGGGAGTCCTACAGTTACAATCTCATGATGCTCTGCTTGTACAGAATAAAATTATTACTCAACAATTAGAGAATTTGACGAAGAAACTCTCTCAATTGCCAAAGGAGTTGCAGAACGTTTCACAGGTTCAACAAAAACTCTATGAATTATGTGGTGGTGATCATATCAACGGTAAATGTGCTTTGCCAGTGGAGGCCCAAGAAGAAGTCAACTATATGGGCAATCAATTCCGCCAAGGTAATTTCAACCAAGGGTGGAAACCTCACCCAAGTATGAGTCAAGGTCAATTTGGGCAATCTGGGCAAGCATGACAATTCAATAGACCACCGCAGCAACAATCACAATGGCAACAAATATCTGCGTTATTTGACAGAACTTCAATTCTTGAAGAAACCCTTCAACATTTTATGCAGGTGACTATCTCCAACCATAAGAGCACTAAAGCGGCTATAAAGAATTTGGAGATACAAGTGGGCCAGTTGGCTAAGAAGTTGGAGGAGATGCCTGATCAGAGTTTTGGGGCTAATACTGAAGTTAACCCTAAGGAGGAGTGTAATGCCATTATGACTAGAAGTGGCAAGATTTTAGATGAGAGAAAAAAGAAAGTTGAGTTGAGTAAAAAAGAACAAGAGAATGAAGAGAGAAGAGGTGAGGTTGAGAGAAAAGAAAAGGAGAAAGATGAGGGAGAGAAAAAGAAAGAAGAAGAGGAAGAGAGAAAAGAAAAGGAGAGAGAAGAGAGAGAAAAAGAAAAAATATTTGAGAAGTCCCTTCCTTATCCAAAGAGCTTTTCAAAGAAAGAAAAATAGAAGCAATTTGGGTGTTTCATGGAGATCTTCAACCAATTGGAGATTACTATGCCTTTGACCGAAGCACTGCAGCAAATTCCTGCTTATGCAAAGCACATGAAGCAAATCCTCAACAAGAAGAAGAAATGTCTAGATGAGGAAACAATTGAAGTACAGGGTAATTGCAGCGCCATATTACAGAAGATGCTACCTCCCAAATTCAAAGATCTGGGGAGTTTCACCATCCCTTGCACCATTGGGAATCATGATATAGGGAAGGCTCTAGAGTACTTAGGAGCTAGTATCAATCTAATGCCCTTATTTATGCTTAAGAAGATTGGTGGTCTAGAGGTCAAACCTACAAAACCAATCTTGCAAATGGCAGACAGGTCCGTTAAGCATCCTTATGGTGTGGTAGAAGACGTGGTGGTGAAAATTGATAAACTCAAATTTCTGGTGGACTTTGTAGTGATGGAGATGGAGGAAAATGTAGTGATACCGCTCATCCTTGGAAGGCCATTCATGAAGACAGCTAAGGTTGTCATTCATGTGGATGATGGAGTTATAACATTGAAAGACCAAGATGAAGAGGTGACTTTCAATGTCTTTGAAGCTGGGCAGCCAATACAAGTAACAAAGACTAGTCCTAAAGCTAAAGATGAAGTTCTATGAGTGACTAGTCTACCTGATAAAGCTGCCAAGACGGTCAAGAGGAATCATAGTTGTTGCTTTCCAAGGCTGAAGGAAGATGATGGAGATAAGGAAGAAAAACTCGTTCACCATGACTCTGTGATGGAAAATAATGAACCCTACCTTGCCAAACTAGTGAAATTCAAGAACATGTTATGGGTTATCAAGGATATAAAGGAAAATGGAGTTCTTGAGATTGAGGCTCCTTACTCTAGGAGAGTCAAGTTGGTGACAAGAAAGATGTTGAGATTATGTTGGAGTCATGAAAGGAAGAAGCACATCAACATTGAAAATCAAACTTGAGCTTTATTGGGTCAAGCTAGTGACGTTAAAGAAGCGTTTGCTGGGAGGCAACCCAGTTTTCTAAACTTGTCTTTTATTTTTATTGTTGGACTTATTTGCTTCTGTTATTAGTATAGGATTTGATGTACTTAGTTTTCTAAACTTGTCTTTTATTTTTATTGTTGAACTTATTTGCTTCTGTTATTAGTAAAGGATTTGATGTACTTGACTTAAAACTTAATTTGTGATACAATGGTTTGATGATGATATGATGTTTGTGATGAGTGTTGCTTTATGATGCTGATTATATTGATTGATGTAGAGTTGATGCATGATGTTGACATACAGGTGGTTGCTCACAATATTGTGAAACAAATGCATGAGGTAAACTTGTGATTGTGATATTGAGCAGGATGTTTATCTAAATGTTGGAACTTGAAATTAACCTGTGTGAGGATTGAACTCCAGAGTTTTTGTGAATGATTGCTATTCCTTTGAAAACATGAATGATTTTTCCCAGGTTTCTATGATTGAATCACTTGCTTACTTGTGTCATATGATCAAGGCTATCTATTATTATCCCTTTTTACCAATGCATGATTTTAGCCCAATAAAAGAGAGCACAATGTGTTCTATCCTTTGAACCTTTAGCCTTAAACATGATATGAAAATCCTTTTTGAAAATCTTTACCTTGAGTTAAGTTGAGAATATTTGTGTGGTGTTGATAAAGGTTCAAGTTTGGGGTTGTTGAGAAATCTGAAAAGGGAAAATAAAAAGAATAAGCATTGAGCTAAGTATTGAGCAAATGAAAAGCAAAAGAAAAAGAAAAGAAAAGCTCAATGCAAGGGAAAGTTGAGAATAAGTGAGAATGGTTTCTTGAAAAAGAGAGATTGTGTTTAAATGATGAAATTATGAATGACTCTCTTAACTCAAGGATTTTGTGATCCAGAAAAACCAATTTTCTACTTAGCCCAGCCACATGAATGACTCTCTGAACTCAAGGATTTTGTGATCCAGAAAAACAAATTTTCTTCTTAGCCCAGCCACATTACAAGCCATAGAAAAGTCCTTGTGATGACAAATTGTTTGTGAGTTTGATTGATTGGGGTTAAATGAAAGGCAAAGTTGATTTATGTAACATTGTGATAGTAGAGTGAATGAGTCACCTCTATATACACCTGTGTGTTTGAGAGAAACACTTTTCCTTGGTAAGGAGTAGTTCCATGTATGCATGATTACATCTTTGCTTGGTTGATTGATCATTCATGAGGATAACATCTGTTGAATATTATGTGATTAGGTGAGCACCACAATGAGTTAATTAAATCAAGGCATTTATTCATCTTGACTGATATTCTTTATAATAAGCTTATATGAGCAATTACTTGTCTTAAAAGAAAAGGTTTTGAAATGTGTTGAAACCATTGTATTGATTGTTTGAAAGCTAAGTTACATTTTGTTTGCTTGAGGACAAGCAAAAGTTCTAAGTTTGGGATTGTGATAACGGTTGAATTCACTAATGGAAAAATACATTTCTATCACGACTTATTATGACAGATAAAAATTATCCAACATAATAGGTTGACCAGTGGCAGAATCGTAATAAAAGTAAGACATATTATAACGTAGTTTTGTACATCAGTCATAATATCAAACGTGGTAACAAACTTGTAAATAAGTTTAAGATATATTATAACGTAGTTTTGTATATCAGTTATGTATCGTACCTAGTGGAGACCGAGCGGTTAACATTCAGCACCGTTCGGTCCATCCACGCAGGACCGTTCTGTCCGCCACAGTCAACCAGATCAAAGATTGGGCCGCAATTGGGCCAACACTTAAGTTATTATGGGACCAGTGGTCCAACGGATCATAAAATAATCAAGAATATCTAATTAAAGATATTGATAAGCAGGTTATAAGCAACCAACCAGATTTTAAGGTAAGTTTGTTTATATTTTATTCTATTTATGTTTTATTGGGCTTATGTCACCTTAAGGTCCATGAGACAACTTATAGATAGAGAGCCAAGGCCACAAGCCAGGTACGTCCTAATCACGTTCAACTCATACTTCATGACACCCAAACATTAAATAGTGATAACCCTTCACTAAATACTCAACTAAGAACCAAGGTTCTTCAAATTCACGCCTAACTTGAGTGTCGGAGTATCTTTTGCAGGTACCTCCCCCCCCCCGGAACATGAAGAAACCGATCGGCCAACACTGACGTGACCGAACGACCCAGATGGAACTCAACCGAACAGCTTAAACAGAAGAAAGGCAAGCAGCTCAGGCGATCCCAGCTTTCGGAAGGAAGGAAGATGCGTCAGAAAGGTTAGTGTCTCGGTCCCACAAAATATCTACCGAAACATTGTGGCGCCCACCGCGGGGCCGAGCGGCATCCCGCTGAAACCGCAAGGAACCAGACAAGAATGCAGTCTCAACATCATCATGTCAATCAGGCCCTTACATATTGATCCCGATTGCAGAAACTCTCACCATCAGCGTCAACAAGCTTCTATGGCTTTACAGATAATTATTTTGATATAGATTCATTTTATTATTTAATTTAATTTAAATATCTTAATTCAATATTATAATATTGTTCAAGATTTATTAAGGGTCCAATAATGCACTCACCGCCTAGCCAAATTTGGCATTAAGTGTTCAACCGTGCAAAAGTTCGACCATTCGGCCTCACTAGTATTCAGCCGTTCAGCCTCACAGCGCAGGTGACAAGACCATGCAGACCACTCGGCCAAGAGGAGTGCAAGAACCGAGAGGTAAATCCCTCACGTCCATTAGGAAATTCTCCAGGAATTCCTAGGTCGAAGACCGAGAGGTAAATCCCTCTCGTTGAAGAAAAGATCGAGAGGTAAATCCCTCTCGGCCGAGAGGTAAATCCCTCTCGTTGAAGAAAATACCGAGAGACAAATCCCTCTAGGCCAAGAGGTAAATCCCTCTTAACCAAGAGGTAAATCCCTCTTAGAAGTAAGCCATCACTGGCGTCAACAAAACCCAGGGAACACTCTTCGAGAACCCTTGGTCCTAAACCGAGCGGTGAGGTTCTATACGGACTCACTGTCGTCCTAAACCAAGCGGTGGGGAACATTCTCCGTGAACGCTCACTCTCGTCCACAATACCCAGGGAACGCTCTCCGAGAACCCTGGTCCTAAACCGAGCGGTGAGGTTCTATACGGACTCACTCTCGTCCTAAACCAAGCGGTGGGGAACGTTCTCCGCGAATGCTCACTCTCGTCCACAAAACCCAGGGAACGCTCTCCGAGAACCCTTGGTCCTAAACCGAGCAGTGAGGTTCTATACGGACTCACTCTCGTCCTAAAACGAGGGGTGGGGAACGTTCTCCGTGAATGCTCACTCTCGTCCACAAGTGTTCGGCCATTCGGTCTCAAGTATTTGGCCATTTCGCCCCTTATGCTCAGCATTCTACGGCCTCGGTTGAAGAAAATCGTTCGGTCATCCACAAGCAACGACTAAAGACAGCCTCCCTTAAGCTCATAAGTCCTATAGTTAACCACGGCTAAAGCCGAACGCTTAACTCGGACTTGGGGGACATAATGTATCTTACCTAGTGGAGACCGAGCGGTTAACATTCAGCACCGTTCGGTGCATCCACTCAAGACCGTTCGGTCCGCCACAGTCAACCAGATCAAAGATTGGGCCGCAATTGGGCCAGTGCTTAAGTTATTATGGGACCAGTGGTCCAGCGGATAATAAAATAATCAAGAATATCTAATTAAAGATATTGATAAGCAGATTATAAACAACCAACCAGATTTTTAGGTAAGTCTGTTTATATTTTATTCTGTTTATATTTTATTGGGCTTATGTCAGCTTAAGGTCCATGAGACAACTTATAGATAGAGAGCCAGGGCCACAAGCCAGGTACGTCCCAATCACGTTCAACTCACACTTCATGACACCCAAACATTAAATAGTGATAACCCTTCACTAAAAACTAAGAACCAAGGTTCTTCAAATTCACGCCTAACTTGAGCGTCGGAGTATCTTTTGCAGGTACCTCCCCCCCGGAGCATGAAGGCAACCGATCGGCCAAGACTGAGATGACCGAACGACCCCAACGGAAGTCAACCGAATGGCTTAGAGAGAAGAAAGACAAGCAGCTCAGGCGAACCCAGCTTTCGGAAGGAAGGAAGACGCGTAAGAAAGGTTAATGTCTTGGTCCCACAAAATATCTACCGAAACAGGTTATAATATGAAACGTGGTGGCAAACTTGTAAATAAGTTCAAAACCTATTATTACGTAGATATGTTGTCATAAGGTGTGGAGTTTTCTTAATGTATTGTACAAAGTTTTAGAAATCAATCGTACTTTCTCTTCCTATCTAATTTTTCACATTTCCCTCTCGCTTGTAATTTCACGTTCCCTCTCACTCTCGTTCCTCTCTAAACCGCGCACTCCCTCGCCATCACCAAACCACATCTTCTTTTGATTCCTTCGAACCTTGAGAGAATCAGGACACCAAAACAGAACCACATATCATTCGAACTCTCGATTTCACGTTCGCTGCCTCTTCTTCGCCAAAACCGAACTAGATCTTCTTCACTACCTCGAGCGTCGCCTCAAACACCAAACATCATCTTCGTTCCAACATTTTCTACTAATTAAATCCCTTCCTACCTCGAACCCTAGAATCTCCTCCGAACAAGTCTTCGAATCTAGGGTTCGCCTTTGATATCACCGTCTTCTGTTGTGTCCTTATTCGTCGGCTTGATTTTACACCGTAGAAGAAGCTTTTGAACAACATTGACCAAGTTTAGGAGGCTGTGCTTGAAGAATTGAAGAAGCTAAAACGAACTCCCAGTGCAAAGAAAGCGGAGAGGGAAAAAGGGTGCACACTTTGATGTCCATGAGGTAAATTTTCAATTTTATGAAGTTTTGATTTCGATTTTTGAAAATCTAGGAAATGTTGTTTGTGGGCTCTTGAATCAGCAATGAATGTGATTGAATTCGTTGGATTTTCCTTTTCGTCTAGTAGAATCTTCATAATATTATCAAATGATATTGCTGTCTCGACCTTCTTGGTTCCACCGTCGATAATCTCACTGCCTTCTTGGGTCGATCAGTTTTTCTTCAACTCATCAGTGCCACCAAACAAGATGGTTCCTTTCTTCTTCTTCTTTTTCTTTTCACTTTATATATATCACTATACTTTCTTTATTCTTTTTCTTTTGTGTATCTTTAATGGAGTCCAAGCTTTAATGAATGATGCTTAAAATGTGATTCTTAGTTGCATAAATTATTTTGGATGTTCTAATATTTATTGTGCAGCTAAAGTTATAATTTTATTCATTTAAAAGCATGAAATTGAATGGTCAAAGCTGGTCCAATCTGGTTAACTCAGGGCGCCTATGGAATTTTGAAAAGAAAGAAATGGCTGAAGTGCAATAGAGGAAAATTCTGGACTTTTGTGCAATTTTAAATAAAATAAAAAGGGTTGAAATGTAATTTTGGGCAAGTTTAAATCTGTTAGATATTTTAAAAGATAATTTGGAGAAAATATATCTTAAGATATTTTATTTGATATGGTTAAATAACTACCTTATTGAACTATATCAATAAAATAAAAAGGGTTAATCCTCTTAGTTTTCTTATTTAGTTTATTTTCTACTTCTACTTTATAGGTTAGAAATACATCAAAGGCTTCATCTTTATGTTTGATTAAATACACTTTAGTGTATCTAGAATAATCATTTATTGTTAAGAAAAAATCGTCTAAAAATCCAAGTTTTAAAGTTGAACAACAAGCATTAAACGAAATATTATTTTGTAGGAAAAGTTGTTTAAAAAAGTAGTGTCTAATGAAGAACTGTTTTATAATGTCTAAATCCAAGAGTTGAAGTAATGCTTTCCACACCAAACTGTTTAAATGGATTAGAAAATCGTAAACAACATATAAAAGAAAGTGTTTCTCATTAAAATCTCTCAATAGACTATATGAGAAAATAAGATAACTTCTTATGAAAACAAAAGTCTATCTCTTATATAACACTAAAGCTAAAAGAAATTTTTCAATCAATACAATATTATATCAAGCAAAGTTGTCTAAAGAAAACATCATCTGATAAGTGACCGTTAATCGCTTTAACCTTGAGAAAACATCTTATGTTTATACCATCTGATGAATATGCATTTGTCTTACCAAAAGATGCATTTTTTAATAAAATGACAAATGATAAAATGTATTGAACACGTTACATTGCTCAACATTTATCAACGTTCAAAACAATTAATGCTTGTACGAAAAAGTACTTCGATGCCTGTATACTTTGTTTCTTGATATTTGTGAAAATCAATAAAGCAAAAAAATATAATTAGAATCATGACACCTAAAAAAACGACATTGTTAGAGAAGAACATTCTAGGAATATTTACTTGAAACTATTTGCTCTGTCACATCGTACAAGCTCAAGTTTCGCTTAAGGCTATGAGAAAAAGCTTTGGACCTTACAAAGTAGACTAAAGTCAGACTTCACATCTAAAGACATCTAGCTTTTCAAAAGTCAACTGTTTTGTCTAATGGTCATCTTTCAAGAGAAGCTATATACGTAGAAGAAAGCTTGAAGAGAAGATGTCGTTGATGACAAATGCAAGAAAGATAACATAAGAAGAATATCAACGTGAAAAGAGAAAAAAGCTTAAAGTGTTCTTATATCGTCTGATGCTTAATATCTTTTTGAGAAAAATATCTTTGAAAAGAGATAAACACTTTCAAGTATTACAGATTGAATTGAATTTGAACATATATCCTCTCGCTCAGAGTAAATCGTCTGTACCTTATAGAAAATTCATTTGTGGATTTGTTGTATGTTCTGAACAGAACTCAAATAATTGGTTGTTAAGCTCAATTGAGTTGAACGTCTAGACAATTATCTAAGGTTAGATTCTGAAGAGGCTAAACTCGTTCTAGTTATAATGACTAGGGAACCAGGAGTGGTGAGAATACTCGTGTAATCTTGGATAAGATTAGTAGAACCCCTTAAGAGTCTTAAGAGAGAACTGGACGTGGCTCAGGTTGAGTGAATGAGTATAAAAATGGTATCTTCAATAATTATGTGTGTGATGAGCTCTAAAAATGACATTTGCTTGTGTCTGTGTTTCAACTATTGTTTGTAATCAGTTTAGGATCATGACAATTTCTCGATCAAAAGTTCTAAAACAAATTCATCTGATAGAAGAATGTTCTCTGGCTTGATATCTTCAAGCAACTTGTGGTACTCATTGATTTGAGACTTTATATCCTTATCTTTAATAATTTCCTAGTGGTAGTGATAACAGTTGAAAAACTGTTATTTTCATGCTTGAAATTGATATTAAAAGCAACCTTTAACACTTAGAAACTAGCTTGAAATCATGCTTTTCTTCATATTTTCAGAAATAAGAGAGCTGGACAGGTTTATGCTTGATTTCAGTGTTTTTGTGCAGGTTTTAAGGTGAATTTGGTGAAAGAAGTGAAGAAGGAGAGAGATGAAATCAGAAAAGACATCAAAAAGTGCAAAAGGAGAAGCCGCAACTGCCGCTCAACGGCAGTTTACCGCTGAGCGGCACTCAGAAGCTCACGGGGGATCCGTTGAGGGGAAGAAACCAACTCACGCACTTACAGCTGAGCGGTACTTTACCGCTGAGCGGCACACTTATGGGCTTGGGCCTAAATTTTCTGTAATTTTAGAATAGTATATAAGCTTTAGGACGTCCTAGGGTTTGTATCTTTAGCACAAACGAAGCAAACACTCTCTCTTCCACCCCTTTGAAGGAGGATCTTGGATGCTCAGGCTACCTCTTCACCTTTCTAGGGTTTTATCTTTCATTCTTTCATTATTATTCATCTAGTTTCACCATCAATATGGTGAACTAAACCTTGTACTGTTGTTGGGGAATCAATGTAGTCTTGTGAAACTCTCATATATGGAATTTGTTTTTACATCTTATATTTAAGACCTATGCTTTCTTTCATCATTAGTTAGGGTTTTTCCTCTTTGCTCAATGCTTGCTTTGTTTAACTCATTAAATGCATGATTATTGATTTTGTCGATACGGGAACGTACGGGCAAGTCTAGATCCGGGGAATTTCTCCCAATAGTATATTGGTTGCTGTTAAGCTCCTGCACTAAAAGAACTAATTATTAGGAATGCTAGGAATCGTATAAACTCGTAATTATGGATAGGCCCTCTTGCAAGGTAATTTAGAGAGTGGCATTAACAATGATGAAAAGAATGTTGAATTCCTAAAGTATATGAGAGTGGATAAGATGAAATTGATAACCCCAACAACATACTCATCCATATATTCCATTGTAGTGTTTGTATTTTGTTTTAGCCATTGATCAAATTCATGCATACATGTTTATTTTCTGTTTTGCATATTAAACTCCATTTATTTCGTTCTTAAGTCTTAAATAATCAACGAATCACATAACTAAACTAGGCCGTGAGTCCTTTGGGAGAACGATACTTGGTCTTACCGAGTTTATTACTTGAAACGATTCGGTCACACTTGCCGATTGTTAAACAAGTTTGTGGCGCCGTTTTTCGGTGTTCATAAATTTGTCATCAAGTTTTTGGCGTCGTTGCCAGGGACTCGTGGTTTAACTGGTTAATTTGTGTGATTATTGATTATCTTTGACTTTAATTTTGAATTTCTGTTTTTATTTTTCTGTTTTTATTTTTATGTTTTTGTTTTATTTTATTTTATTTTATTTTATTTTATTTTATTTTATTCTCTGAATCTTATATCTTCTCCTATATCTTTTTGTGCTAACCAAATATTCTAGGGTTTTGTGTTCTTGTGTATGCAGGAGACAATTCGAACTAGGAGCAAGATAATTGCAGAACCTCTTCTTGAAGGTTTAGACGAGAGTAGACGGAGGAGAAGAATCCGAACATCTAGAGAACTTTTCCCTCCTCCGGAAACTCTGTTGCAACCATCACCACAAGGTTCTGACCATAGCACAGAAAATATGGAGAACAATAATATCAGAAGAACTCTTGCTGATTACACCAATACAGTTAGACCTCAGCACTTTAACAGTATAGCTAGACCTAGAGTCAATGCAGCTAACATGGAGGTCAAACCAGCATTGATCCAACTGGTGAAGAGCAATCAATTCAATGGGTTATCTCATGAAAGCCCATATGAGCACCTCACTACATTTAATGAGATCTGCAACACAGTGAAAATCAATGGGGTGCCAGATGAAGCGATCAAACTTAGCTTGTTTCCTTTCTCATTAGGAGGCAATGCTAAGCTTTGGTTAAATTCTTTTCCAGAGGGAAGTTTCACAGAGTGGGAAGCAGTGGTAACCAAGTTTCTAAATAAATACTTCCCACAATCAAAGGTGAACAAAGGCAAGCAAGAGATTTCTTCATTCAGGCAGGGCATGGAAGAATCACTGGGTCATGCATGGGATAGATACAAAAGCTTGCTACGAAAAACACCCACGCATGGATTCGATGAAGTGGAAGTAGTCCTTACCTTCCTTGGAGGTCTTGGTTCACAAACCAAGATGATGCTTGATGCCTCAGCAGGAGGAAACATTAAATGGAAAACTCCAGAGGAAGCAACAGAAATTATTGAAAATATGGCTACTAGTGATAATGAGCTCAATAGTGAAAGAGGAGCTCCTATGCAACAGAAAGGAGTTCTACAATTACAGACACATGATGCCTTGCTAGCACAAAATAAAATTCTAACTCAACAGCTGGAGACTCTTACTAAAACACTTGCACAATTGCCTAAAGAGTTGAAAACTGCTGCACAGGTACAATCTCAGTTGTGTGAATTATGTGGAGGCGACCATATCAATGGTCAATGTGCCTTTCCAGCAGAAGCCGTGGAGGATGTGAATTACATGACCAATCAATACCGTCAAGGGAACTACAATCAAGGGTGGAAACCACACCCAAGCATTGGTCAAGGGCAAACTGGGCAAGCTGGTCAATTTAATAAGCAGCAGCAGCAACCCACCTTATGGCAGCAGATTTCTATGCTTAATGAAAGGTCCATGAGGATGGAAGACACTCTTAATAATTTCATACAGAAAACTGAGTCTACCCAAAAGAGCACTGAAGCTGCTATCAAGAATTTGGAGATTCAGATGGGGCAGATCACCAAGCAGGTGGAAGAAAGGCCAAATAGAAATTTTGGGGCTAATACTGAGGTTAACCCCAGAGAAGAATGCAAGGTGGTAGAGAGTGCTAAAAATGAGATAGTTGAGTTAGACAAAGGAGAAACAGAAGAGAAAAGAGAAATAGAGAGCAAAAATACTTCTCTTTTTCCAATACATCAAGGGAAACAACTGGATTTCACAGAATTATTCAAGATGGTGGATAATGATGCACCTTGGGAGCAGATTCTACAACAAATTACGGTTTACACTAAATCTGATGAAGACGTCTCTACAAAGAAAAGACGTAGAGATGATGAGGCAAAGAAGTGTAAAACTGTTAAAAAGGAGCCATTCCCTCCAAAAGCAACAGATCCAGGAGGCTTTTCTATCCCTTGTACCATAGGGAAGAAAAGGATTAAAAAAGCTCTTCTTGATTTAGGTTCAAGTGTTAACTTGATACCTTACTCTTTACTGGAGCAAATCGGCGATGTTAATATGAAACCTGTAAAGGTTAATTTAGTAATGGCCGATGGATCTTCAAAGGAACCATGTGGGATTGCAGAGGACATCATAGTTTGTGTTGGAAAACTCCAGTTCTTGGCAGACTTTGTGGTGATGAAGATGGAGACAGAAAAGATACCTATCATTCTTGGAAGACCGTTTATGAAAACGGCCAAAGCTATCATTGATGTAAACGAAGGTATAGTGGTGCTCCAGGACCGAGAGGAGAGAGTTGTTGTAGATGTCTTTAAAGATGAGACGCAAACACAGGAGGAAGAAGCTAGTTATAAAGCTGCATTTCAAGATGCACACATGACTAGCCATAAAGATGAAAAGCCCAAGGTTACAGGTAACCATTGTTTGTTGTTTCAGGTGCATAAAGGAGAACAGATTGGAAGAGGAGGAAAAGTTCCTGATGACTGGAATAAAGGAAGACCCCAACTTGGTACACCTGTGAGAATCAAAAACAAGTTGTGGGTTGTGAAAGGCTATAAAGAGAAGGAGATGATAGAGATAGAGTCTCCACATTCTAGAAAAATCAAAGCAGTACACAGGAAACAACTGATGAGTTGGTGGGACAAGAACATCAACTATGAAGAAGGAATTTGAACTTTACTGGGTCAAGCTAATGACGTTAAAAGAGCGCTTGCTGGGAGGCAACCCAGTGATTTAAAAACTTTTGATTTTGTTTTGTAACTTTTAATTTGTGGACATTATTTTTGTAAATACTTTATTGGATATAGCATCTACTGAAGGATGCTAGGTGGTTAAGTATCTACTGAAGGATACAAAGTTTGTAACACCTACTGAGGGGTGTTGGTAAGTCTGTAACACCTACTGATGGGTGTTGGTAAGAAAATTCTGCACCTACTAATGGGTGTTGGTAAGATTGTAACACCTACTGATGGGTGTTGGTGGATTTTGGGTCAGGCTCGTGACGTTAAACAAGCGCTACCTGGAAGGCAACCCAGTTGATTGATTGTTTTTGTTTGTTTCATTGTAGTAGTATAATAGGGTTGTGCATAAGTAACCTGAGAATTGAATTGCAGGGAACCAGTGAGGGGCATGTTTAGGAGGCACGTAGGTTAAGAAAAGAAAGAGAAGAGCACTTCACGAAAGTGCCGCTGAGCGGCAAGTTACCGCTGAGCGGTACTATCGCAAAGTGGGCTTTAGTTTCCCCTTAGCGGGACCCGAGCCCATTAGGGTATTTTTATACCCTAAGCTGTGCAAATGCTCTCACTTTCAGGCTCTTCTCTGCACAAACACTCCCACATACCTTTTCCAAGGTTCTCCACATCTTTTACCTCTTCTCTTTTGAAAAATTTCTCTTCCACTCACTTTCTCACTAGTGTTTCATCTAAGTTTGGGGTTGGAAGAGAGCATCTTAGCTTGGAAGCATTCTAATTGCATCTAGTATCTCCACCCAAGTAAGTAAAAGCATTTTGTTCATTCTAGGGTTCTTGATTTTGAATGTGATTGTCAAAGCATGAATATTTAGGGGTTTTGATTTCTATGCATGATTTGATGATATAATTGATGTTTGAACCGATTAAACTGCATGATTTTGATCTGGAAAACTGAAAATTGCATTTGGGTGGAGTTAGGACAGCTTAAAAAGAGGTTTTTCAAAACTCTGCAGAGTTACCGCTCAGGGGTAAATTGCCGCTGAGCGGCACTCTGCCAGACCTGAAATTTTTGAAAATTTGTGTTCTGGAATGTGGCACTGGTGGCGCTGAGGGGTAATTCTGACCCTCAGCGGTGGTTTAGCTTCGAAAGGAGTTGTATTCTGTGTTTTACTAATGATTAACATCAATTCCATAATGTGGTAGCTTGGCCAGAGGAGCCGGTGCAAGGAGAAGGAGCTGAAGCAGCTGAAGCTTCAGTTAGGGAGATGGAAGAATATGAAGCTGATGATGATGATGATGATGCATTTGAAGATGATGAAGATGAGGAAGAAGAGGAAGATACAGAGGACAGCTCAGATTGATGAGGAGCTGAGATAGCATTTACTGATGAATGCTATCATGAACTTATGCTTTTGTTGGTTTAAGTGTTCTGAACTTATTTACTTTTGTTTTAGATTAAGGTTGATGTACTCTATTGGAAACCTGGTTTGTTATGATGGTTTGCTATTGATTGTGATTGTGTGATAAGTAATGCTTGATGATGATTATTGATTGATTGATGTTGAGATAGATGTGCACATTAAATGCTTATACAGGTGATTCACAAGCTTTGTGAACAAATGCAGGATATTATGATTGTGATTGTGAGATTAAGCAGGATGTGTATGTCAAATGTGAATGAGCCTATTTGTGAGGTTTTGAGCTCCAGAGTTTTTATTGATTGAATGCTATTACTTTGAAAGCATGAATGATTTTGCCCAGGTTTTCTATGATTGAATCAATTGCTTGTTTTGCATCATATGATCAAGGCCGTTTGTTGGAACCCTTTTTATTGGCCAAATTCATGAAGTTAGCCCACTAAAAGAGAACACTTTATGTTCTATCCTTTGAACCCTTAGCCTTGAACATAAATTGAAAACCCTTGTTGAAAAGTTTTACCTTGAGTTAAGTAGAAAATCTTTTGTGGTATTGTTAAATGTTCAAGTTTGGGGTTGTTGGGAAAGCATGAAAAAGAAAAAGGAAAAGCATTGAGCTAAAAGTTAAGAATAAGAATGTGAAAAGAAAAGAAAAAGAGAAAGAAAAGAAAAGAAAAAGCAAAGCTCAATGTAAAGACAAGTTGGGAAAAATAAGAATAATTGTGTTGTTATGATTCTCTTAACTCAAGGATTTTGTGATCCAGAAAAACCAATTTTCTTTATTAGCCCAGCCACGTTATAAGCCATTGAAAATTCCTTGTGATGATGCATGCTTGTAAATGTTTTGATTGTGGTTAAATGAAAGGCAAAGTTGATTCATGTGACATTGTGGTAGTGGAGTGAATGAGTGATTACCTCTTATACACTTGTGTGTTTGAGTGAAACACTTTACCTGGTGAGGAAGTATTCCATGAGCACATGAACATCAATGCTTAATTGATTGATCATTCATGAAAAATAGCATTTGTTTGATATTAACTGACTTTGTGAACACTAAAGCATGTGCACATCTTGATTGAAATCTTGGTCAAAAGTTTTATTGAAGTCTTTGCTTATCTTGAAAAGAAATTTTTGAATGAGTGAACCATCATATGAATTGGTAGAAGATTGAGTTACATCTTGTTTGCTTGAGGACAAGCAAAGTTCTAAGTTTGGGGTTGTGATAACAGTTGAAAAACTGTTATTTTCATGCTTGAAATTGATACTAAAAGCAACCTTTAACACTTAGAAACTAGCTTGAAATCATGCTTTTATTCATATTTTCAGAAATAAGAGAGCTGGACAGGTTTATGCTTGATTTCAGTGTTTTTGTGCAGGTTTTAAGGTGAATTTGGTGAAAGAAGTGAAGAAGGAGAGAGATGAAATCAGAAAAGACATCAAAAAGTGCAAAAGGAGAAGCCGCAACTGCCGCTCAGCGGCAGTTTACCGCTGAGCGGCACTCAGAAGCTCACGAGGGATCCGCTGAGGGGCAAAATGGTCGCTGAGGGGAAGAAACCAACTCATGCACTTACCGCTGAGCGGTACTTTACCGCTGAGCGGCACTTTACCGCTGAGCGGCACTTTACCGCTGAGCGGCACAATTATGGGCTTGGGCCTAAATTTTCTGTAATTTTAGAATAGTATATAAGCTTTAGGACGACCTAGGGTTTGTATCTTTGGCAGAAACGAAGCAAACACTCTCTCTTCCACCCCTTTGAAGGAGGATCTTGGATGCTCAGACTACCTCTTCACCTTTCTAGGGTTTTATCTTTCATTCTTTCATTATTATTCATCTAGTTTCACCATGAATATGGTGAACTAAACCTTGTATTGTTGTTGGGGAATCAATGTAGTCTTGTGAAACTCTCATATATGGAATTTGTTTTTACATCTTATATTTAAGACCTATGCTTTCTTTCATCATTAGTTAGGGTTTTTCCTCTTTGCTCAATGTTTGCTTTGTTTAACTCATTCAATGCATGATTATTGATTTTGTCGATACGGGAACGTACGGGGAAGTCTTGATCCGGGGAATTTCTCCCAATAGTATATTGGTTGTCGTTAAGCTCCTGCACTAAAAGAACTAATTATTAGGAATGCTAGGAATCGTATGAACTCGTAATTAAGGATAGGCCTTCTTGCAAGGTAATTTAGAGAGTGGCATTAACAATGATGAAAAGAATGTTGAATTCCTAAAGTATATGAGAGTGTATAAGATGAAATTGATAACCCCAACAACATACTCATCCATATATTCCATTGAAGTGTTTGTATTTTGTTTTAGCCACTGATCAAATTCATGCATACATGTTTATTTTCTGTTTTGCATATTAAACTCCACTTATTTCGTTCTTAAGTCTTAAATAATCAACGAATCACATAACTAAACTAGGTCGTGAGTCCTTTGGGAGAACGATACTTGCTCTTACCGAGTTTATTACTTGAAACGATTCGGTCACACTTGCCGATTGTTAAACAAGTTTGTGGCGCCGTTTTTCGGTGTTCATAAATTTGTCATCAGGTAGTAGTTCCCAATGATGAACCAATGTCTGACGACATCTTTAGCAGTGCATTTGAAAATCAACAAATCCCAAATGTCTTTTGCTTGCTTATAGGAATAATACACATCAAACAAATAATTAGAAAGTGCACTGAGTAACGTATGTCGGAATACCTTGTTTGCATGAATCCAATCTTCAACTTGTATTGAATTTGAAGGGTGATTCGATTCGGGTTTTGGAGATGAAAGAGAAAAAATGACTTCGTACATGTCTAAAAGGGTATACACACGTTCTTGTCAATGTCAGATATTCTGGTTAGAAAGACTTCGTTTTTTGATACATCCGAGAAATGTTTCACAAAGACCGTCTGAATTTTGGAAACAATATTCTGATTCTCCAGCTTTGAGTTATTGTTGTCAGCCATAAGTCCTTAAGAATGTTATAGAAAAGTGGACAACAATCAAGAACTAAGATTTTTCAAAGCATGTAGATCTATTATCCTTAAGGACTTATTCGTGGTGTATTGTGTATGTCCCCTAGGACACAAGAAGAACTCCTCAAAAATATTTGAAGATATCAAAACTCGCTAGTATTCTCTTAAGAAAAAGAGTGAAGCCCAAGATAAGAGAAGAAAGAAAAACTAGAGAGAGCTCGAAAAATTAAAATTTGTGTAAGGGAGAGCTCATCAGTGGTGCTAGAGAAAGAAAACTCGTTGTGATTTCAGTGTATTTGGAATGAAATCAACAACTTTATTTTTATTTATAGAGGAAAACCAAAAAAAAAAATAGCTCAAGTCCATAACACGTCAAAATCGCAAGCCTTACGAGTTGTTGAGATGCAGCGCAAAGAACTTCTGAGACTTGCGAATGTAACATTAGCGTTAGTTACGAAAAAAAGTAAAACAGAAACATAAACATAAACATAACTTGGTTAAAGATATATTTTGCAATAATAAACGCACAAGTTTTATAACAGTATTTTAGTATTAATGATATAGATTAGATTCATAATGTTCATTTCACAATACCTCCTAACTATGTATGATTCAAGATGTTTATTGAACACGAACTAGATTAGTTAACATGTTCTTAAATAAGAATTAAATAGTTAAAAAAGTTTAAAAGTTTAGTAATTTGATTAATGTATTATAGATCCTATGATAGTTTACATTTTTATTATGAAGTACCATATGGATTTTTTTTCTCAAAATATTTCTTTGAACGGTGAAAGAAGACATTTGAACATAATGATTAAAATAATTTATTTTTTCAAATTTTTGAAACTAAAAAAATTAAATTTAAATTATCAAAAATAAAGTAACGAGATGTATAATGTAATAAAAGTATATTTAATTCCACACACAAAAAAAAATTCTACCAATCTTTTGTTAAGTTGTGAATTTTTTGTCGATGTAAATATTTGTAAGAGAAACGAATCTCACATAAGCTTATGTTCTGTCCATTTTGGAGGAAATGAATGAATGAATCTTTTATATTTGCACAAGAAAATTCTCTATAAACTTTGGAGTACCTTTATATTGTAAAAATTATAACAGTGCAAACCGCAGAATATTGAACATGTCATCATCTCTGTGATTCAGTTTCTGCAGAAAGTGAACTAATCCAACTAAAATCTGAACAGCAAGTTGAATGGTCACCAATTTTAGTTAACAATTTAAGGGCAAAATCATGCTATCCAATGTTAAACTCAATCCTCTTTTCCTCGATGAATGTCAATAAGGTATCTATTTAGATGCTGGCCAAATGACTTTGTAGAGAATGACTCAACAACATGCCTCCTAGCTTCTCTGCCCATTTTCTCTGCTCCCTGAGGATCATTTATGAGTTTAGCCATTGCTGAAGAAAACTCTTGAGGTGTAGGATCACAAAGGAATCCCGTTACACCATTCTTAATTGACTCCACAGGGCCACCACTGTTGCATGCAATAACAGGTTTATAAGCTGCCATTGCCTCCAGAGGAACAATGCCAAAGTGCTCATCCTGCATCAAAGATCTTTCTGTAAAGCTCACTTAATTCAGTTTTTACCAGTTGTAATGAATCATAATTTGCCTTGTTATATATACCTTTGGTGTGTAAAGAACGCATAAACATTCTGAAAGAAGTGCATTTCTTTCATCAGTAGGGCAAGAAGTGACGAATCTTATTTTACTCGAGACTCCTTTCTTTTCTGCTAAATCTTTAAGCTCTTCCAAGTACTCCACATTCTCCTTCAACCGTTTATCAAATCCACCTACCACCAATTATGACAACAGGGTTATTATGCCAATTGCATGTGAACATATGCTTCAAAGTGAAATTGAATGAGTCAAAGTATGGATTTTTCAAACTTAAGACTCTGCATTTTTACCAAGAAACTACATTTAAAATTAAAGAACGCCATACAAGGAAGATGTTCCTCGATATTGACCCTTCAGTGATGCAGCCCAAACTTGCATGACATAGTACTTGGTTCTTTGCACTTAATGGTCCATGTTTATCAGCAAACACTAAGGGATCGCAACTAGACAGCTTAGAAAAAGAGTCATAATCATAGTATTAGCAGACATTACATGACTTTCAACAGTATCTGCTCATTGTTTTCTGCTAAAAAATTGAACGGATCCACTTCATTGGCAGTCTCAGATAAATAAATTTGTGCTATAAAAGACTGGCTCCATGTTATATCAAATAAATAAAAAATGTAATATAATATGTTATTCGTATACATTATCCCACAGAAGTGCCCATGACTTATAGCGATAACCAAACCAAATAAACATATTATCACACGTCCTAAGTTTCCTCGTCTAAACTAATATGAAGATCTAATTCTTAAACAGATAAGGTTTGTAACATTGTCATGCATTCCACCTCTCATTTAATGGAAACAAAGTTAAAAGTTTAATAAACGAACTTTCTGTCACCATGTAATGGTTAATAAATACTCATTTTCACTTAAGTAATTACAACAGAAAATAAGCAATCTGTTAGGAATAAAAGAGGGAAGTAACCTAATACCGAACGGTAAGGAAGGGCGAAGTGAAGCTAAACGGTTCATGAGAGGAGAAGTGAGGCCAAACGGTTCATGAGAGGAGAAGCCGAACATTAAGGCAAGTGAGGCCAAACGGTGCATGAGAGGAGAAGCCGAACGGTAAGGACGGGGAAAGTGAGACCGAACAGAGGGACACGGGAAGCGAGGCCGAACGGTGTGAGAGGAGAAGCCGAACGGTAGAGGCTGACTATTTTACCACTTAGGAAGAGGCGCGAGAATGAGATACTATAAATAGTCTTCTTGTAACTCTATTCACAGGAGGATTTCATTTTGAGTATAGACTGGGCATATTTGCCAGTGGAGGAAGATAGGCTTCCTTGAGGGAGATTACACTTGTAATTTTCTATACTTTACAGAATCAATAATACATACATACATACTTTCATTTCTGTTGTTATAGTGTTTGAGTGAGAAGAGAGCATAGATTTAGGTTACTCGCATAAAGTAAACTAACAATTGGTCCGACCTGCCGGATCTGTTTCGGAGGGAAGAAGAACGAGCGAGGAGGATCGATAGCGAAGAAGAATGGAGGGGAAATTAAACGCACTTGAAAGAAGAATGGCGGCGATGGTGTCTTCAATGGAGGAAGTGAAGGCGGCAATGCAGGGGATGACTCTCGAGTTCCGACGAGCTCAGGAACGACGAACCAGGAACCAGCATCGGGGCTCCAAAGGAAGTCGTGATTCCGTCAATGTTGGACGCGAACGACGACTGCCGGAAAACTCGGAGGAGGAATCGGTAAAGGACAAAGGAGAAGTTTGAGGCAGTTGGAGGAAGCGCGTTGAACTACCTACATTTGAAGGTACGGATCCCATGAGCAGGATCGCAAAGGCGGAGAAAATCTTCGACCTCCAGAGCGTGACGGAGAAAGAGAAGATGAAGCTCGTCTATAGATGCATGGAGGGAGGTTTGGCGAGCTATTGGTTCCGCTTCTGGCGGAAGAAAACCAGGCATCCGACTTGGAAGGTGTTCCCCGACGATCTGACGCGGAGGTTTGGCGAACTAAATCGGGGCACCGTTTGTGAGGAGCTAGCAGCGGAGAGACAGGAGGAGAGCGGCAACAAAGACATCCAGGAGTTTGAAATTCTAGTGTAGCAGACATCGGAAGAACCATATCACTCCTCACTTTCTGTCTCTGTCGATCTTGGAGCTAGCGTTATAACTGGTGTTGAGGCTGTGGGGGCTACTAAGCGAAGATTAGATCCTCGGTGATGGATAATCAGTTGGGCCTTGAGTTGACAGTGTCGAACAATGATTGCCCTCTTTATGACATAGTGATAAAACAAAACAATTTTGCAGATGGACCATTTGATTCCAAAAGGGGCAGTTATGTGGAAAAAAAGATTGATGAGGAGATTTTGAGCCATCATGAGAGGAGGGTTATGGATTGGCACTTTGCTCATTTGGAGTCTGGTTGTGCTGATGATGCGTATGGGGGTTTTGGGGGAGCTCATTGTATGATTAAAGGGAGTTACAGTTCCGTTGTTGAGTTTCTGGGAGAAGGAATTACAATTCCCTTGAACCACGTTGTAACAAATGTGTCATATGGTAGCAAGGAGGCTGGTCAAAGCTATAAAGTTAAAGTTTCTATAGCAAATGGCAAGGAATTCTTTGGTAATGTTGTCCTCGTTACTATTCTACTTGATTGTTTCAGTTCTTCCCACCTTTGCCACAGTGAAAATGTTCTTTTGTTCAGCGTTTTGGTTATGGAGCTCTAAATAAAGTGGCTTTGGAATTTCCTAGTGTATTTTGGGAGGAGGTTGTGGACTACTTTGGAGAAATAGCTGAGGGGAGAAACAGTAGAGGTCATTGTTTTATGTTCTGGAATGTCAGGAAAGCAGTTGGGGCTCCTGTCCTTATTGTAGTAGGGGTGGGTAAAGTAGCCATAGATGGTCAAAACTGGAGCTCTTCTGATCATGTTAAACAGGCATTGAAGGTTCCCCTAAATTTTTTTTAGCAGGATTCAGTTCCAGATACTATTGTTGATGTGGTGACTAATTGGGTAACCGGCCAAGAGCACCCAGATAATGTTGGAGGAGCGATGATGAGTGGACTACGAGAGTCTGCTCGCATCATTGACATAGTGAGCAATGGAAATTATTATATTGCTGAGATGGAGGGATTAGGAATCAAAGATAAACTTTATCTCTATGAGTTGGGAAGTATGGATGTGATAATAGTAGTTACCTGGTTGGCATCCCGGGGAGAAATGAAAGTAGACTGGTGGCAACTAAGCATGAAGATTGAGCAGGCAGGGAAGGAGGTGGAGATCAAGGGGGATCCCACTTTAACAAGAAAAGTTATTACTCCGAAGGCACTCCTAAGGGAAATAGAGATTGAAACCATGACTCTGGCTTGGAGCTTGAGCCAAGCTGAATTTAGGGAGGGGGAGACAGAAGAGAGTGACTTAACTCCCAATGAAGAGGGACCTGCAAAGGGGAGAGAGTTGCTTGAAGCATTGAAAGACATTGAAGATCATTTTTTCCAGGCTTATGATTTTGGAAAAGAGGTGACCAAAATGTTGGAAGTTAATATAATCCAGGAAGAATGGAAGACAGGGGAGGAGGATTTACCACCACCCAAGCCTCCAGACCGGAATCAGAGGGCGCCACCGGAGAAGAGGAGCATTACATCAAAAAACAGCTCGTTGACTTCAACCTTGAGGACAAGGTTGATTTTGAGGGGTGAGGTAATGTTAGGAATAAAAGAGGGAAGTAACCTAATATCGAACGGTAAGGAAGGGCGAAGTGAAGCCGAACGATTCATGAGATGAGAAGTGAGGCCGAATGGTTCATGAGAGGAGAAGCCGAACATTAAGGCAAGTGAGGCCGAACGGTGCATGAGAGGAGAAGCCGAATAGTAAGGACGGGGGAAGTGAGACCGAACAGAGGGACAGGGGAAGCGAGGCCAAACGGTGTGAGAGGAGAAGCCGAACGGTAGAGGCTGACTGTTTTACCACTTAGGAAGAGGCGCGAGAATGAGATACTATAAATAGTCTTCTTGTAACTCTATTCAGGGGAGGATTTCATTTTGAGTATAGACTGGGCATATTTGCCAGTGGAGGAAGATAGGCTTCCTTGGGGGAGATTACACTTGTAATTTTCTATACTTTACAGAATCAATAATACATACATACATACTTTCATTTATGTTGTTCTAGTGTTTGAGTGAGAAGAGAGCATAGATTTAGGTTACTCGCATAAAGTAACCTAACACAATCACTTTCCACATCAATTATGAAAGGTTCAATAAGTAACACATTGACAAACCCAAACAATACACCTGTTAGAGAAATGGATGTGTCACAAAGTAGCACTAGATAATTTGCATACACGCTGCAAGATTGACCAGATTCAGCACAACAACAAAGTCCCTTGAAATAATAGAGAATAAAGAGTTTTGAAACTTAACTAAATGACAAACATAATTTTCATTTAAAATAATATTTTATATCTTGAAAATGTAGACACCACCAAACCAAACTCCAGTATGAGGCACATACATCAGAACAGATATTCCCACCCCATGAAATTAGTAATGCACATAACATCACCATAACATATGTCATCAGAAAAAATCCAGCCGTAAACAAAAACAGGCTCACCAGCAATAGTCAAAGAAGCATTAGTAATATCTTTGTGCTGAACATTTCCTTCGGGTGAGTGAAGCATAGCAAAAGCTGAAATAGCTAACTGTATGTTCTTCTTCCTTTCAAATCGATTGATGGAAAGATAATTCAGCCTACAACAGAAGAAACAATGCAGATTAAGACTATGATTCTATTATATACATAAAGTTTATAAAATTGGATGTAAGAATAATCTACATGCATAATCTTGTAAAGTGTCAACCATATATCTACAAACATGTCATTTACTTAAAGGAACTGGGTTCTTTGAACTGATCCACATTGACAGCTGGATATAGAACAGCTGGTCGAATTCCTTTAGCATCTAGAGACTTAAAAGTATTTGCAAACGTAGAGGCAGTGAAGTTACTGTTAACAAGTATCAAATCAGCCATTCCTGCAATTCAGCAAAGGCTAATAAGATGCAGGGTTCAGAATGTATATTAGAAAATATAATCAGAGTAGGAAAAAACTAATAATAAAGCATGGATATAAAGTTAAACCAGTTGTTATCTCTTCTACATAGTCAATTGGTTTTCTATACATCCTCCTAATGAAAGTTGAATGTTGAGCCAGTAACAAGTCCGGAAAATGACAATAGAATACAACCTACAAAAGAAAATAAAAACAACTAAGAATTGAAGATGTCACAACAATTCACATATGATTTCTTCTGCCTCCTTGGCTACCTTTATTGACCTTTTGAGTTTGAAAATAGGAATAACTACAGAGACTTGATCTGCCAGTACAACATCAAATGAATGCCACATGAAAAGTACACAGAGAGCAACAAATAGGCACCGAAGGTATGCACACAACGCATGAAGACGGTAGAACACATGACGAGGAAGAAAGGAACCATACACAGTGACTGGAAAGGTACCTGAAAAATCACAAGTCAAAAACCATATCAATGGCAATGCTATTTCTTTATAAAGAGCAGAAATGTGAGACACTAATGGCTTATTTGAACTTTTTCCCTACTACAGTCAAAATTCGATTTTAGTCCTTTTTGCAGATCTGATTTTGCACTTCATACACATTAGACATTAATGTCAAGATAATAGAAGGCACAAATAAGAGTGCAATTAAGCCCACAAAAATACAGTGAGACTCACCAGCAACAGTTTCTTCAAAGCATCTACTTTTGTCATGATGTGCAGTAAAAACATGAACTTTATGGCCCTGGGATGCAAGCTCAACAGCAGCATCCACAATCAATCTCTCAGCTCCACCTTCAAAACAATGAAAGATAAACTAAGGGAAAATCAACTATGGAGAAGAAAATAGCAAGACAACGTTTCACGAAATCAAAATTTTAACTTAGAAAGGTCAAATTAATGGAAATTTTACATTAAAAAAAACATGGTTTTAGTTTGAATGGATTAGAAAACAACGGGGAATAGTGATTATTTACCTATGCCAAGATCCGGGTGAATTATTGCGATGTTCAGTTTTGAGCTTGTTCCCTTTGCCATATTTGAAAGTAAAGATTGAAAAGATAACAAACCCAGGAATAGTTCGCCGGCGACTGTGGTGGCGTTATGGCTTAATCCGACAGGCCAAGTAATTCTAACCCTTGTTTCGATTGTTTACGAATTCGGGGTAAAAGTCATTGTTTGGAAACAACCAGCAGAATGTCACCATGACTGAGGTGTCTGTTTGGTATTGGTCACTGGGGAGAAGAGAGAAAATAGGATGTGATGTGATAGAATGTTTAGGTTGATAAAATGGAAAGAACAAAATAAAATGAAATAAAATGGTACGAAGGAAAGTTAGATTATTTTAATTGTTTAAAATAAATCCACCTAAAAAGATCCAATACAATGAAATTGCACATTCTCTTCTCGTTTTATTTATTATTAATTCATTAATTAAATCCTTTTTTATTTTCATGTCATTCTAGATAAAGGTTAATTAAAATGTCCTAACAATCGCAAAGATCTTTTATTTGTGTTTTATGAATCTTTTTACATTTGAAATGATTTCTTATAATAATTGTATTAAAGTTACATTTGAAATGAATTTTATTTATTATTTATCGAAAATCAATTATTCTCTAAATGTTTTCATAACTACATATAATTACCAAATCAATTATGAAATAATTTCACACATAAGTAATTAAACTTTGAATAGTAAAAGTTTGAAATTTTACCTCTTCTTAAGATTGTTAAAATTGGACTTAATCTTCTCTTTTGTATAATCCATTTCTTTATAAATAAAACACATTTGTGGGTTTTACATCTGAGTCCACCAATCTCAAGACCACCATAAGAGGAGTAACAACTTTCAAGCATGTGGAGACATTTTTCCAAAATCAACTATTTAATACCACGTGTTTTACTCTTCTTCCCTCTTATGAAGTTTCAAACTTGCATGTCTTCCACTTTTCATAACTAAACATGGTCAACAATGATGCCTTCAATTCATAAAGATAAGCAAGAGTTAAATAAGTCATGACAAATCTAGTCACACTCGGTCTTATAAAGTTTATACCTTAAGTGAACTTTTTCAACAACAAAATCAACATTGATTTTTCATAAATGTAAGTGGTAATCTTTCTTTCCTTTTTAGTTGCCAATTCATGGACCTTTAACTTCTTAAAATCTTTAAAGATCAAATCAATGTAGTATGTTGCACATGGAGTCCAATATAATTTTTTTTCTTTTTTTCATCAACAACTCTCCAATTGCCTTGAAATTTGAAGCATTATCAATGACAACTTGAACTACATTTTCTTCTTCAACAAACTCAACAATGTGATCTAACATTTTGAATATTTTATCAGTTGTTTTTTAGATGTATGAGGTGTGAAGTAAATAAAGAAAAATTGTCCCTCTAGAACTATTCTCCAAGAAGTTGCAAATAGAACGTCTTTTTTTGTCCGTCCAACCATCAAACATAATGATACAACCAATTCTCTTCAACTGCTCCTTATATTCCTTAATTATATCAATTTTTTTCCAGAACTTGTTTCAAGAACTTCTCTCTAATATTATGATAAGATGGTGGTTCCATACTTCGGAAATGCTAGATTTCTAATTCCATTGAAAGCAATGATACTAGTGTAAAAGAGTTAAGCTACTTCATTTTTGTATCCATTTTCATCATATGATTTATAGTTGCTTGAATCCCCTTGCTAATATCATTTAACTTTTGTCTCTTTAATGAAGCATCCTTAACTTCTGCAATTATTTTTATCACTAAATTTTTAATTTCTTCTTAAACAGAAGCATAAGGTTCAAAATTCTTCCTCGTTCCAACAAGATGATGTTTAAATTTAAATATGTTTTCACTCACAATCTTTGAGCAATAATTATATTTAATTTCTTTCCCATTATCACTAATTATATTTAAATTCTCGAAACATTTTTACTTCTACTTTTAACAAATGAATATGCACTTGGATTAATATCCATTGAATTTGATGCATTTTCATACATAAGGTTCTAAGTCTTTTCACTACAAAACATAAAAAAGAAAAAACAAGAGTGCAACAATTACGTATTAAAAAGAGTTGTAGAGGGCTTTACTTTACTATTGAGAAAAAAAAATCATTTACACAATAGTGACGCAGTGCAAGCGTGAAGGCAAGACCAATCATAGAGGCTAGACAACGAGTGTGTATGAGGCTAGACAACGAGTGTGTATGAGGCATGATAGCGAGCGGGATGGTGAGCACGATGACCAAAGAGGGACGTAGGGGCGTGAGAGACAGTGGTAGAATACAGCAAACAAAGAAGAACAAGCTTAACATCATAACCCTAACCAAGTCATGTTTCCCCAAAATAACCTTGTTTTCTTTTTCCTTTCAACCGATTTTACTTAAAAAACAAGTTTACTTTCGAATTAACTCGAAAACCGAGTCTAGAAACGTAAACTCGTTCAAGTTAACGTTAACTCACGAATTTGATAATAAGAGACAACAAATATTCATTGTTTAACATTGAAACAATAATTTATATTTCATTTACCCGTATTTAAGCATTTCTTAGGACAAGGAAATGGTAGAACTTATGGATTATCTAATTTAGAAAACTCCCACATTAGATATGGAATGTTTTCGAATACTAGGAAGTGACTCCTAGATCGTCTCTCAAGGACCAAATGTGGTTTAGAAATTAGATCGAACACTTGGTGGGGGATGTTTTTGTGGACAGTTTGTGAACTAAATTGAACTAAATTAAAACACGAATTCAACACGGATTTAAAACGATTGGTCACTAACTCAATTACAATGCTTTCAGTCATAGATTAGCAACAAATACTCACTCCTCTAACCCCTAATCCAACATGAATTAACCAACTAAGCGAAGACCAATCATGCTTTCATAAAAGCGAATTAAGCAAAGAATTTGCTCATATTCAATCGATTTTGCACCACACAGTTTCATCAACTAAGCAAAGATTAAACAACAATTAGGAAACTAAGCGTATACTCAATACAAGTGCAAAACAAATTCAATCAATAGTAAAAATCGGGGCTACTAACGCGCCCAATATGCTTCGGCTGGTCAGAAACCGAAGCATAAAATGGGGGCGGTGGCATTTTTGAAATTATTGGGAAAGTATATGCCTCGGTTCTATCTTAACCGAAGCCATAAAGCACCTACAGCCTTGGTTACAAGGGCAACTGAGGCGATAAAGCCCGCGAAAGTTGCCAAGAAAAGAATTTTCAGCTGAGGCCATATTGATATTGTTGTTGTGGAGCATCATACCATCCCAAGTTAAGATCATTCAATCCAAGATTGTTGTTGTGACCATACTGATCAAAATGATGCTGAGTAGTGAAGAATTCGTCCAAGAACAGTCGCTTAAGCTCTCCCCAAGCAGTGATGGACCCTGGAGGAAGACAATACAACCAATCCCTTGCTACTCCTTGTAATGAATGCGGAAATGCCCTTAAGAACATGTGATCATCCTGGACATGTGGAGGTTTCATTGTAGAGCAAATAATAAGGAACTCCTCTAAATGTTTATGTGGGCATTCACCTGCAAAACCATGAAACTTAGGCAACAAATGTATCAGTCCAGTGTTGAGAACATAATGAAAATAATCCTCATTAGGTGGAACCGGCTCCCAAAAAGCACCTTCACGAGTTGGAGGATGAGCCATATTGTTTTCAACATAGAAATAAGTAAAATATAAATGAGAATCAGAAGTAGAGTTTGATGCAACAGATGCAATATGCCCAAAATATGGAGTAGTGGACACAGAAGGAGAATCATAATTAGAGTTAGATGTAGAAGGATACTCATAATCAGAGCCACTGGCAGAATAAGCTCTATGAACATAACCAAAGTAGGTAGACATGTGGAAGAAGAATGCAGTTAATTATGCAACTAAGGCTATCTAAATGCAAAGACTACAAATTCCTAGAATTTCAAACTAATCTATGAAAAATGTTATCAATATCAGGATCACAAGTGGTCATGGTCCAAGATTTCCCCTAGTCATACACTAAGTCAACTTTATCAGCAAAAGTGAACATAGTGAAACATAAGGGGGTAAAACACAAGTATAAGCAAATCCAATCAGAATGGGCTGAAAATTTGTGACAAACACCCAAAAATCATAAAAAGATAGCACAAAAAATTTCAAATCAAAATACAAAGTGCAACTATGTTAACCGACACAGGAAAGTGTGAAAAACGGTAAACAATAAAACTTCAAAAATAAAAAAGAAATAATAAAAAAGAAACACTATTGATGTTCAAAATCCCATTCTCCATCTGACTTGGATTCCGGCTTATTGGAAGCAAAAACATGAAGATGCAAAATTTTCACAAATAGCAAGTCCTTCATCTTGCCTTTCCATAGGTGATAATTTTCTCCGTTCAAAGGAATCAATTTTGTATGTGCCTCCATCATTCACGCAAACTAAACAATCTCTTAACCAAAGAGCTCTGATACCACTCTGATGGGGAAAGGGCCAAAAAATATAACAACTTGGCAAAGAGTAATAACGCAGCAGAAATTCAATCCCCCTTCTTGCGCGAATTTGTGAGGAGCACCAAACAAATAGAACAAGAATAGAATCCAAATCACAAAGAGACACCAACAATTTTTAGTGTGGAAAACCCCTCAATGCAAGGGTAAAAACCATGAGTCGTCCAGACCAAAGAAAAATCCACTATGATCAATAATAGGGTACAAAGGAGTCTCCAATAATAACACCAAATGATGTGTTCAATAAGCCAATTTAAATAAGCACAAATGCTTACAAATGAGAACAAAGAAGATGAAAATTCTCCAAAATAGGGCTGCTAGTGCGGGACCGATTTCTCTCGATCTAGACCTACAATTGACGATTTGAGCGGTCAGAATGAAGAACCATATGCGTGGAATCTACTGTCCACAAATAAGCTCGATCCAACAGTGAACGACTTCACAGCGACAAAAACACCAATGCAGGTTTAGGGTTATGCGGGAATAACTTTCTCTCTTCCTTTTTCTCTCACTTGGGTTTTGCCTCTCTTCAAATGACTCTAATGTGCCCTACTAATCTGACTCATCTCTATTTAACCTAGTGAGACATAAAGGTTCACATTATTTGGACCTATTCTCCACATAGAAAGGGAGTCCAATAACCCAACAAGAATTTGGTACCTGTGCTTGTTTCTTTCAACAATCATGTTGGAAACGCCAAAGACCTCCATTGTAATCATGATGTGCAGGAAAATACTCAATCACATCAGCACAAAAAATACATGAAAGACATTTCTCATTCACAGATCACTCTTACGAAATTAAGTTATGCTTAAAATTATACTTTTTAAATTATATAAACTTCTATTTTAGATCTTTTAAAAAATTTTGAAGAATATATAAGTGACATATTAAGGTGGTACAAACATGTAATGAAAGAAAAAAAAACGAAAAAAGGTATATAAGTGAGAAATAAATGTAATCTTTATAAATTAACTTTTATTGAATTGAGTTAACACTAGTGTAAAATTCACTTTTTATACCGATTTTTTACACCTGTTAAAATCCATCAAGTATAAAAAGTCAGACAATGGCATTATAGTAAATAAAATAAGTTTTTTTATACCTATTACACTTAAATTAGGTGTAAAAAATAACATAATGGAAAAATTGTAATAAATGACAAAGATTTTGATACCGATTATATTCAAATCAGGTATAAAAGTTATTTTTCTATGTCCATTAAACTTATAACGGGTGTAGAAAGGTGTCAAATAATATTAAAGAAATATTTTTAAATTACTAAAACCTTCACAGATATTTTCCCCTCTTCCACCTTGACAACCAAACCCTAAAACCCACACTGACCACACCCTCACCCCTAGTAACCCCTCTTTCCCTTCCTCCCGCCCTCACCGTTGGCAACTTGGTTCAACCTCCACAAACAACCACCTACTCAACCACTTTCCGATTCGACATGCTCTTTGAATCGCTCCCCTTCATCCAGAAATTTCGCGGCAAAACCACAGTCGTCAAGTATGGTGGCGCCGCCATGAACCGGGGCCACCGTTGTAGGTCTCTCCGGCCTCAATGGCTGCATCCTCACCGCCCGTCCCAACCCCAAGGCCGCCGATCTAGGCTTCATCGGTGAGGTCGCCAGAGTCGACCCCGCAGTCCTCCGCTCCTTCATCGCACCAGCCACTTCCCAGTCGTTACCTTCATCTAAGGCACTAGCTGAGGAATTCAGGGAGAAATTTTGCAATACTTTGCTGCACTTTTTAGTAATGCATATTTTTCATATTTGAAAATTGAGAAGGAAACTTCATTCAACATAACAAGAATTTGAGTTGAAACCCCTTCAATCACACCTCATAGTTGCTAATGAATTTTTTTCATTGTGTTGCTGCTCCTTTTGTCCATAATTTCACTGATTTTGATTTGAATACTCGAGTTGATTTTAGTGCTCCACCTATCTATGATTATTATAATGAGTCAGCTACTATTACTGAATTTAATATTCAAGCTTTTGAAATTGATGCAACTCTCACACTTGACACTTCTGACGGTTCTGATTTTAGTACTATTGTAGATTTCAATGTTGATTTTCATACTAGTGCTCATACTAAATGTGTACCTATTGAAGTTGACACAATTGTTGACTCTAAAACTGAATTTACACCTGATGATTCTTATATTGACATACCTGTTTCTGCATGCTATGATTTTGCAGTTTATGATTTTTAAAGTGTTCATAATAAGTTTTATGTTGTTGATCATATGTGTTGTGATCTAATGAACTGACACTGTTGCTATTATTGATTTAACTGATATTTCTTCTCATTTTAATATTCTTGCTTCAGCATTTGTCATTGATTATGTTAATGTACCTGTAGTCAGTAATGCTGATTCGTGTTCATAATTAGGTGCATTTTTTGCTGATGTAGTTGATTCTAATTTTAAGAATAACAGCTTTGCAGTGTTTGAGGATTTGAAAGTTTATGTTGCAAATTTGGATTTTAGTTTTTAATACTGCTAATATTCATGCAATACTGATTTCATTTTTGAAGTTTATCATATTGGAGCTAATACTCTTATTGTTTGTGATGCTGATAATTTTGTTCTTTCTCTTCTATACATTTAGGCACCACTTATACTAGATTAAGTGTTGTTGCTGCTGCAGCAAAGTGCAAAGAAGAATCAACTGAACGTATGGGCAGATTAGTCAGAGTGGTTGAGCAGAAGAAGCAAAGCTTCAAGTCCACTTCAAATTTTTGTTTGTAGTAGTACATATTTGATTTTCTTTAGCTTGTGTAATTAAGAATAATAAATATAGAAAAATAAATAGGATTATAGAAAGTAAATTGTACTATATCAAAATAACTTGGTAGATTTTCATCATTTTTGGTGTTATAAGATTGTGAATATTATAAAATATTCACAGTATTTGGTGTTAGATTTTATAATATTGTGAATATTATAAATTACCAAGTCGACTTTGGTGTTAGATTTTATAGTATTTGGTGAATATTATAAATCAAAATTTTAAGATTATTCATGCATCCTCACATTATACGACTTTATGAAGTCGAAGAAACTCCATTTGACATATGTTATTATGGAGTATGTGAAATCTGGAGAGCTCTTTGATTGCATAATAGAGAAGCTTAGGTTGCAGGAAGATGAAGCTCGTAATTTTTTTTATTGATATTAATTTTATTTAGTTAATCAATAGTATTCATTAATATTAAAATTATTACTACACCTCTATTTCTGAGAATTTTACCTAAGTATTAATCTATCCAAGAATAAACTATTTTTCATATGTTATCTCTGGGAAATTGTATGCTGGACCTGAAGTAGATGTCTGGAGCTGTGGTGTAATTTTATATGCTCTTCTATGTGGCATTCTTCCTTTTGATGATGAAATAGTATTATAAAGTAGTAATATGCAGAATTTTATTTTATATTTCCCCACTATGTTTTTCTTTTCTTTTGACTTCTGACTTGTTTTTTGTAATTTTAACTTTAAAAAAGTTTATTGTTAATGTTTGTTAACAAGAACTAATGCAGAAATTGATAAATTCGCGTGGTCCAATTGAAGATCCTTCTCCCATAGCTTATGCAAGCAGATCACTGATTACTGGTCAAACAGATAGGTTGTTGTCATATAAAACAACTTCCAGCTTGATAAGCTCTTCAAGTTGTTGCTTTTCAGATTCAGATATTGATTCACATTTATTGGGGCTTTTGAAGGTACACTGTTTTGTCAAGACAACTTTTTTTTTTTCAGAAATGTTGCCTGCTGTTGTTTGAGATGCATCTTGTCTAAGTTAAACATCATGTGTTTGCCTTAAGTAAAATCTATATTTTGATTTCAAAGGGTTTCTTTTGTAGTCCACTGGAGATAGGAATGATAATTGAGATTCATTTAAAAATGGTTAGTTGTGGAACAAAATTATAATTTCACGCCCACTATTTGCTTTGTTACTGCTCTTTCTGCTGTTTTTTTCTCTAGAACTTTTAACTTTGTTTCTGGTTTGTATCTAATTGAGATGATTTCTGTGCTTGCTCTAGGCCAATGTCACTGACAATCTGCTTTCATTGAATCCACAGTCAGAAGAGTTCCTATGGATTGTCTGGGAACTCTCTATGCTTTCACGGTGCCAATTGCCTTATTTGAATTGAATCTTAAATATTCTTACACAGTTTAAGTTCTAAATTAAACTGCACAACAACAAATGAACAGAGCATTAATCATGCCAGGTTATATTCTCTGTCTTGCTCTATTATGTATGTGAGCCACAAGTAAGAAACTATTCTATCACTTATTTATAGGTGCTGATTGGATCCTCTTGGAACTAACAATGTACAAATATTCATTCACTATTATAATTAGTACTTTTAACTACCTAAAATACTTTTTTTTTCTGGGGTAAATAAGTTCCACATTTCCAGAAGATTGTTTGTGTAATTATTTGATGAAATTTATTATGTTCATTATGTTCCAAAACTTTTGTCATGGACTTGTCATTGTTCCTTTTTCATGTAGCATCATGAATCTATTTGGTGTCCTGAAGTAAATTTAATTCAATTTTACAATACTAATTATACAATAAAATTATACTTGACATTGAGAGTTTTAGTATATTTTTTCACATCTAAACTTTATATAATATAATTTTATTTTATTTCTCACATAGAATCTTCAACATATTCCTTATATCAAAACTTTATATCAACTAGATTTTCAACACATTTGTTTTTATTGAAGGCTACACATTTTTTGAGAGTCTAAGTCTAAATATTTGTAGGAAGTTAATATTATAATTAAGATAATAAGCCATTAATATTATAACTTGACTCAAAGTATTTATTGTGTAGATATTTGATGACACATTTCCAATGGAGTAACATGTCATAAAGGATGTTCGGGAGCAGTGGACTGCATTTTTCTTAACCATTTGTAAATGATTAGATGTTTCAATATTACATTTTGAATTTAGGAACTATTTTATGTGTATAATAAGTAACTATGTTAGGTAAATATGTTTAGGAACTTTGTTAGGTAAATATTAAATTTTGATGTGTCATTAATTGAAATAATATTGATTATTTTACTCGTTATTGATTATTTAAACTGTATTCTGGGATTGAACTTTATGCAGGTTTGAATATGGATAATAGTACATACAAATCAAGTATTTAAGAAAACGTTACTTTTTACATCGGTTAAATCTAATCAGATATAAAAAGTATTGTTTTTCACACCAGTTATAGTACCAGCAGGTATAAAAGTGAGATTCTTTTATACCTATTCTAGCACTAGCAGGTATAAAAAAAGTTTTTCTCTCTCAACCATTTAGGGACTTTTTATACCTATTCTAAGAATATTAGGTATAAATATCAGACTTTTATATCTATTATAAACAGAACAGGTATAAAAGTAAAACTTTTTACACCAATTCTATAGTAGGTATAAAAATCGAAAACTTTCTATATCCCCTGCTTCTATATCTACTCAAAAATAGGTATAAAAAGCCTTTTTTAAGAGGTATAAAAAACCTTTTTTGCACTAGTGTAAATTCCTAAAGCATATTTAAATTTTAGAGAAAAAAATAATACAAATTTTATAAGAACACATTTATATTTTTTAAGAATACATTATTTTATTTATCATATTGATCAAATCCTACACAAACTTTATTTCTAAACTATTTTTAATTACCTTCCAAATTCATTCAGAAAAACAACATACAATTTATTCTCAAATTCATCACATCTCTCTTCCTCAAATCATCAAGTGAACACACCTAAGTCTTCCTATGAATAAATAAAATTTACATGTTAAAATATCATGTTGATTATTGAAAATATGCCTAAGTGTTTTTTTAAAATTATAACTTGATGATAAAATGGTTTAAAAAAAGATAGTATCAGGGCCCAATAGTTCTTCTTTCATCAATTAAAAGTTAAATATTCTATTTCCTGTCTTTTAAGATTAAATTACTGATGTCTTACAAATTTAAGATTCTAGTATATGTATCTATTTTATAAATACCATAATATCTTAAAACTTTTTTTTTCTCAAAAATGAAAGAATAAGAAATGTTGCATTGAATTTAGGAGATCCAATATATTATCTAGAATGACATAGAATTGTTGACAATTTTTTGATGATGAGAGCACTTGGCACCTGCACTTGCAGGCTGTTTCTTTCAACAATCATGTTAGAAAAGCCAAAGACCTTCTTTGCAATCATGATGTGCTCTTTCACAATAAATCAGTAAACTTAATGTTGCAGGAAAATACTCAATCACACCAGCAAAAGAATACATAAAAGACATTTCTCATTCACAAATCACTCTTACGAAATTAAGTTATGCTTAAAATTATACTTTCAAAAAATATTGAAGAATATATAAGTGACATAATTAAGGTTGTACAAACATGTAATGAAAGAGAAAAAAACGAAAAAGGGTATATAAGTGAGAAATAAATGTAATCTTTATAAATTAACTTTTGTTGAATTGAGTTAAATTATTGAAAGTATATTTAAATTTTAGAGAAAAAAAATAATACAATTTTTATAAGAACACATTTTTATTTTTGAAGTTTTCGTTCTGATAAATTTCAGTGATGAGGGCGATTTAAAGGAAATAGTTTATTATTGATTGATGGTGTAATAAGCACATGCAAAAGATGGAGATTGTTGTTGTATGAATCCCACAATCTGAGTCAATGAAGTATAAAGAAGAAACTTTTCATTACAATCACACCAACTTATTCCCTAAACTAATGGACGTGATATTAAGAGTACTCTTGTGAGAACATAAAGTACCAAAGTTTTTATTTTTTCTAGTGCATTTGGATGGGTAACTTTTACCTATTTTATATGATACTTATTTGCCTCATGGAAAAAAGTAAAGTGTTCACATTAAAATACTGTGTGTACACTTGCAATATATCCTCAGTCAATGAACACAGGATTCAGAATTACACGTGATAGTTTTTTTTTTCTTTCTTTATATACAAGTCATGGAATATAAAATAAATAAAAGTTAGTACTTTAATATAACTATATTCATTCAGTGCCCTTCAAATTGGAAGATCACAACTAAGGGCATCATAGCATATATAAGATTATAGGACCCTTTTCTTTTCTTTTATTCAACAGTTACTTCAGTTTTTATGCCTATAAAGATAAACTTTGAGATAAGTAAACTATAATTCTTAGGCGACAAAAATATTTTAAAGTAAGAAGAGTTAACTTTATATATTTATATTCATGAATTGAGATTTTAAGAGGAAATATGTTGAAATATAATCTTAGGTTATACCATATGAGAATGTAATGGGTAATTTTTATTTGACTCATTGAGAAAAAGAGTCGTTGGATTTAGTATTTTGTATATTTGTTTGAATTACAATCATTTATTATTATCTTGATTCGTTAATTTTAGAAACTTTAATTTTGAATGTGAGTTTAAATTTGATTTGATCTTTTTGATTGACGCACTAACATAAAAATTGTTATTCATTTAACGAATTTATGTTTGATACGAAGATAATTGATATACAAAGTGTGTAATGGCATTTTTATAAATAAACGAAGATGTAAAACAGGTTTTTTTATGTTTGACCTTTATATATTAAGTAGATTTATATTTGATCTTTTTAGTTAGAGTGAGTTATAATGGTCAGAAGTAAAAAAAAGACTTTTTTATTTTGACTTTTATATAGGTCAAACGTAAATCTATTTTAAACTTTTAACAACAGTGGATCTTTTTCTCCATCACTTCTCTCTGTTAGAAAAAAAACTACGATGATTTAAGTTTCTTCTAGGTTTAATTCCTATTTTGGTCCCACTTTTCGTAGGGTATGTTCAAATTGGTCCTACTTTTTTTGAAAAGTTCACTAAGATCCCACTTTTCGCAAAAACGGTGCAAGTTAGTCCTTTTTGGTTACGGCGTTAAAAAACTAACGGCACAACTGCCCAGCTGGAAGAAAACTGATGAGCTGTACATTTTTTTGTTGACGTGGCACTGTGAATTGGTGATTCATCCTGAGAGCAGAGGATTCATGGCTGTTTTTACCCAAATTGAAAAGCAAAGTTAGGGTTCTGAAATCTAAAAGCAGGAGGTTTCAGCAAAGTTAGGGTTCTGAAATTTAAAAGCAGAGGTTTAGGGTTAGGGATGAATTCATCACAGAGTTGTTCTTCCTGTTCGAAGGCAACCTCGAAAGGATTTTCGCAATCCTCACACGGTGTTGTTTCCAGGGGAGTTGGGATAACCCCTATTTGCTACTGTGGTGATATTGCTGTAATGAAAGTTGCTAGAACTTCAAGGAATGCTGGGAGGAAATTTTGGGGATGTCGCCATTACAAGGTGTTTTGAATAGCGTACTGTCCACTTCCATGTGTTTTGGATTTTATTTGTTTTAACATTTTTGTGTTCTTGGTGAATAATAGGGTGGGATATCAAGTGGGATGTCATGTAATTTTTTCAAGTGGTGTTCTGAGGACAATGCTGATGATAGAGATGGTACAATTGTGAGACAAAGCAACAGGATATTTGATCTGGAAAATAATGTCAAAGAGTTGCAGAGAAGGATAAAGTTCTTACTTGGAGCTGTGTTTGCTGTTATTGTGTTGAACATTATGACATTGTGGCTGTGTTTAGCTTGATCTTAAGTGTGCAATGTGCAATTTATGTTTTGTTCATGTAATGGGTTAGGTGTTTAACATCATGTTTTGTTGATGTAATATCAGTTGTTGTAATATGAGTGAACAATCTGAGTTCGTGCAATAAAGTTCGTTTTAGTCCCCCCTTTGTTTTAAAAATGTTAAATGTGGTCCCCCTTTGCTTTAAAAATTGTTCACGGTGGTCCCTTTTTCCTTTAAAAATTGTTGAAGGTGGTCCCTTACGTATATTACTGTAATACATATTAAGGATACCTGGCAAAAAACAGATATAATTACATAATATCACTACAACTATAATAAGATATTTAATTAAAGTGCTTAATAAGAATTCAACATAGACAATGAAAGTGCTTAATAAGAATTCAACAGACACAATTAAAGTACTTAATAAGAGTACAAAATACATCCAAATACATCCAAATTAATGGTAATTAATGGGAAGGAGTTGATCAAATTCTGAGTGGGGAGATGAGTGTTGGTCATTGATTTAAACGCAAGAAGTGTGGAGTGACCCGTGATGAGTAGAGGGACGAAGTAGTGCAAGGGATGACTAAGAGTGTTCAAAAAATGGCTTGGTAATCGTTTACAGAATCCTGGTAAACGATTACCCGAGAGAAAATTGGATTTTGTACATAAAGTCCAACACAGGTACTCAGTCATGTGAACTGGGGTCACCATTGGCCAAAAAAGTGAGTTTTAAGCACTTTTGCACTTTTCTTAGGGTGGTCGTGGTGTTTCAGTGGTGGGAGAGGGTGGTTGGTGATGTGATGTGAGTCCAATGAGTGTGGGGTGACCCCTCATTAGTTGGAGGAGCAAGCTCTGCAAGGGATGACTAAGAGTGTTCAAAAAATGGCTTGGTAATCGTTTACAGAATCCTGGTAAACGATTACCCGAGAGAAAATTGGATTTTGTACATAAAGTCCAACACAGGTACTCAGTCATGTGAACTGGGGTCACCATTGGCCAAAAAAGTGAGTTTTAAGCACTTTTGCACTTTTCTTAGGGTGGTCGTGGTGTTTCAGTGGTGGGAGAGGGTGGTTGGTGATGTGATGTGAGTCCAATGAGTGTGGGGTGACCCCTCATTAGTTGGAGGAGCAAGCTCTGCAAGGGATGACTAAGAGTGTTCAAAAAATGGCTTGGTAATCGTTTACAGAATCCTGGTAAACGATTACCCGAGAGAAAAGTGGATTTTGTACATAAAGTCCAACACAGGTACTCAGTCATGTGAACTGGGGTCACCATTGGCCAAAAAAGTGAGTTTTAAGCACTTTTGCACTTTTCTTAGGGTGGTCGTGGTGTTTCAGTGATGGGAGAGGGTGGTTGGTGATGTGATGTGAGTCCAATGAGTGTGGGGTGACCCCTCATTAGTTGGAGGAGCAAGCTCTGCAAGGGATGACTAAGAGTGTTCAAAAAATGGCTTGGTAATCGTTTACAGAATCTTGGTAAACGATTACCCGAGAGAAAATTGGATTTTGTACATAAAGTCCAACACAGGTACTCAGTCATGTGAACTGGGGTCACCATTGGCCAAAAAAGTGAGTTTTAAGCACTTTTGCACTTTTCTTAGGGTGGTCGTGGTGTTTCAGTGGTGGGAGAGGGTGGTTGGTGATGTGATGTGAGTCCAATGAGTGTGGGGTGACCCCTCATTAGTTGGAGGAGCAAGCTCTGCAAGGGATGACTAAGAGTGTTCAAAAAATGGCTTGGTAATCTTTTACAGAATCCTGGTAAACGATTACCCGAGAGAAAAGTGGATTTTGTACATAAAGTCCAACACAGGTACTCAGTCATGTGAACTGGGGTCACCATTGGCCAAAAAAGTGAGTTTTAAGCACTTTTGCACTTTTCTTAGGGTGGTCGTGGTGTTTCAGTGGTGGGAGAGGGTGGTTGGTGATGTGATGTGAGTCCAATGAGTGTGGGGTGACCCCTCATTAGTTGGAGGAGCAAGCTCTGCAAGGGATGACTAAGAGTGTTCAAAAAATGGCTTGGTAATCGTTTACAGAATCCTGGTAAACGATTACCCGAGAGAAAAGTGGATTTTGTACATAAAGTCCAACACAGGTACTCAGTCATGTGAACTGGGGTCACCATTGGCCAAAAAAGTGAGTTTTAAGCACTTTTGCACTTTTCTTAGGGTGGTCCTGGTGTTTCAATGGTGGGAAGTGATGTTTTGGCACCCCATGATGGAGGAAAAAAACAATGTTTATGAGATGAGCAACTTGGGTGAGATAACATGCTGTCAACTTTGACCTTTGCTGGCTATTTTACTGATAACTTTTCCCACCGACCTCCAAATGATGTGACTCTTTTTTTATTAGAAACTAGACTCAAAAATCTTTCCAATGACTACTAATTTGTATTTTTTGGACATCTGAGTTGGTACAGTTTATTCTTTGAAGTTAGTGTTTCATATATTTTTGCCAACTCGGACCTTTGCTTGTTCTTTTGCTCATAACTTTCTCCACCGAACTCCAAATGAGTTTATTCTTGTTTTGTTGGAATCTATACTCAAAGACCTTTCAAATTATGCCTTAGAAATCAAATTTACACCTTTTTTGACACTGTAATCGATTACAAGGACACTGTAATATGAGTGAACAATCTGAGTTCGTGTAATGAAGTTCGTTTTAGTCCCCCGTTTGATTTAAAAATGTTAATTGTGGTCCCCCTTTGCTTTTGAATTTGTTCACGATGGTCCCTTTTTCCTTTCAAAATTGTTCAAATTGGTCCCTTACTATATTACTATAATACATATTAAGGATACCTGGCAAAAAACATATATAATGACATAATATCACTACTTCCAAATATCACAACATAATATCAGTGCTTAATAAGAATTCAACATACAGAATGAAAGTGTTTGATAAGAATTCAACACAGACAATGAAAGTGCTTAATACATCCACAATTAAAGTAGTTAAGAAGAGTACATATTAATACATCCAAATTTTCAACTAAATCTATGGATCTTTTCTTCTAATGTTTAACTTCTGCCTTTGTATTGGCTCACTTAAATCTCGGATGGAATCTTGACTTGGTTGTGGTGGTTGAGGAGATTGGGGACTTGATGGCTGTGAAGGTGCAATGGGTTGTGAACTTTGTGCCTGTGTTGATTGTGTTGGTTGGATGATGGCTGGATTTAAAGGGCACATTTTTTTGTTGTGCCCCAGTTCACGGCAGATACTACATCTCTTTCGCTGCCCACCAACACTCATCTTGGTCCCATCTTTTGTTAGCTCCCATGGCTCCATTCTTCTTTTTTTCTTGGGTCTCCCAGGCATGTTCCTCTTAGGTGGTGGCAGTACATCAGGACAAGTAGTTTTTTCCCATAAGAGGTGGCCATTCATAGGATAGATGATGGACGCATATGCTTCTTCATATGTGGATTTCCTGAAACAAATTGGTATAAAACTTTCTGGATCTACATTTGAATAGTTCATTGATGCAACTGCATGACAACATGGGATGCCACTGATCATCCACTTCCTGCAGCTGCATTCTTCATTGTCCAGGTCCACTGTGAACTTGTTCCCAATGATTGAAACATGTCTAACCTCAAATATCCTTCTTGCAGACCAGCTGAATAAATGAACATCAAAAAGGCACATCAACAGTTGGATATGAACATAAATAAGCCATAACAAGAACTGGATATGAACATAAATAAGGCATAACAACAATATTACCTTGGGATCCAATATCTTGACAAGTTACATTCCTTCATAAGTCTCTTTTTGATCTTTGGACAGACATTGAAATCCATACCTGCCACCTTCGTTCTGTTGGTGGCCCATCTTTTCATCAAATACAGTCTAATATCCTCCAGCATGGTTATTATGGGTTTTCCCCTGGAATGCACAAGAACACTGTTGAATCCTTCACTGATGTTGTTATCCAGAGTATCACACATTGCTTGAGTTCTGAACCTACTTCTTGACCAATACCTATTGCACGAGAATGAAGAAAATGAGTTACCAAACATGAGTAATGCAGAATATTTGTGCATGTAATGGTCAGAATGTACCTTGGGGGAATGGCTATGAGATATTTATATGCTTCTTCATTCACTGCTCTGATATTCAACATCTCTCTCTCCCAAGCTTGGGGGTATGTGCTTGTGGCAGCCCTCCACATCAAATTCTTCAATATATGACCAGAAAATCTTTTCCTAAAGTTAGCATAAAGGTGCCTGATGCAGAATCTTTGTTCTGCCCTAGGCAAAAGCTCTTGGATAGCTGGCACCAACCCCTGCCAACATCAATTATTTAATCAAACACACGTGCATAATAAAGTTTGCAAAATAAAATAATAAAAGTACTGCATGTACCTTTTGCTGGTCAGACATCCACGTATATGCCTCACAAACTTCATTGCCCCCAAGGTCTTCAACCAATAATTGCAAAAACCAGGACCAACTATCTTTATTTTCGACTTCAACTACTGCATATGCAAGGGGTAACATTTGCTCATTTGGATCCCTCCCAACAGCAGTAAGCAGCTCTCCCTTATAAAGACCTTTCAAAAAACACCCATCTAAACAGATGATGGGTCTACAACTAATAAAACTATCCTTACATGCTTTAAGACAAACATAACATCTCTGGAATATGGACTGACCATTATCACTGTTGACTTTAACCTTAACCGTTGACCCAGGGTTACTTCTCAATACCTCATGTGCATAGTCATAAATCCTTCTAAATTGTTCTTTAAAATCCCCTTCACGTTGACTTGATGCCATTAACTTCGCCCTTCTTGCTTTAGAAATTGATACATTGGTGTTCCATTTCCTTAATGCTTTGGTACGTATGTCTTGGACCTTTATACTAGGATTGTCATTCATAGACTTATCTATTTCATGACTCAACCACTTACTATTCATCAATTTTATGTTCAGTTGCCTGCTGCAAGAATGAACATCCACAATCTTCCTTAATTGCCAAATCTTGCGTGATGGCAAATACCCACAGTAAGCTACCCATGGACAGTTTTTTTTCCCACCCATGCATCTCACCCTTACCCTACGCTTATCATTTTTTACAAACTTAAGAGCCCTCCCAGCATGAATAGCATAACTTCTAATGGCTTCCTTAAACTCATCCTTATCTGTAAAGATAGTACCAAGTTCCCATTTGTAATCTGACATTGACTTCTTTTTACCAAATGTAGGAAAGGGACCTCTACTTGGTCTGTCCTCAATTTCATCCTCCTCACTTGCACTATTATCTGGAGTTAACAGCACATCTGACTCCCATTCATCATCTGACAACCCCCTACCATGTCCTTCTGCTTCATTATCACTGTCTTCCATCATGTATTCTGAATCACTATTATCCAAATTCCCTACCTCCTCCAAGTTCTCTTCAACAGAAACATGTGCTTCATCCTTCTCAGTATCCACTTCCACTTCTTCCTCACTGTCCACTTCCAGTTCTTCCTCACTGTGCATTTCCACTTCCTCCTCCTTGTGCACTCCATCATCTTTCTCCAAGTCACCACCACAGTTAAGAGGACCTTCCTCAACCTCCTGTTGCACTTCAACAACACCTTGTACACCAACCTCAACACCACTACCCTCACCACTGTCTGCAGGTCCTTGGCAAAGGTAAAGAATTTCATCCTCATTTTCTTCAACCACTGCTTCGCTCACTTTATGTACAACATACAAGTTGACTTTCCCCAACAATTTTCCCACATTCATCATGTTCAAAGCACCTTTATCGTCATATAGCTTATATAAAACATGGTCAATATCGTAATATAACTCATGTACTTCAATATACCCCAAATCCTTAAGTGAACCTACTACTCCAAAATAGCTCCATGTATCGGGGTCAATGTCCCAATAACATCTTTCCCCACCTATATATTTAAAGGGCACTTCCTGTATCAAGGTCCCACCGTGATGGACCACTACCTCAAAATTATCGTTACACATCCCTACACTGCAAATGGAAAAGGGGGACCACTCATTAACTTAATTTAACAGACCATGGGACCAATTCCAACACCCAACGACAGTACTTTTTCCATTAACCACCCACCATGCCACAAATATAACCATATTTTAAACACAACAAATATAGAATCCACTCATTAAAGAAAAAGCAAAAACATAAGAACAGTAATGCGATCACTAACCTGGAATTTGATTTCACCAAAAATCAGAAGTTGCACTCTTCGAAACGAGATTCTGGAACCCTAAATCGCATGCAGATTTTACCCCAAATGTAATTGTCAAATTTTTTTTAACCCTATCTTTTAAATTAATTTAAATTAATTAATTTAACATATCACAGTGCCACGTCAACAAAAAAATGTACAGCTCATCAGTTTTCTTCCAGCTAGGCAGCTGTGCCGTTAGTTTTTTAACGCCGTAACCAAAAAGGACTAACTTGCACCGTTTTTGCGAAAAGTGGGATCTTAGTGAACTTTTGAAAAAAAGTAGGACCAATTTGAACAGACCCTACGAAAAGTGGGACCAAAATAGGAATTAAACCTTTCTTCTATGATGATTTTGGGCATACGACTTGCATTGGTGACTAAAAGAAGGACTTTTTTTTCATTTTTCGTGTGCACTTTTCTTGGAAACAGCTTTTTCTGATTATTTTGTTGTATCGAGGTTTAGTTTCTTATATTTTTACTTTTAAATTATGTTTGATTGTTTCGGAGGAACTCAGTTTTGGCTATGTATAAATATTACACTTGTTTGTTCTGAATATGAGTTTTAAGATTTAAGGTTTAGCTTTTGTTAAAAGTTGTTATATTTGAATGTGACAAAAGGTCACCTCCAAAAGAGGAACATGTGAGTTACACAACCATCAATAACATTTGAGCCAATTATATAAGGGATTGACATCACTCTTTACCCAAAACTTTAAGACAATGAGTTAATGGGTCTTTCATCTTTATATACTGCTCTACTTTCTCATTTCTATCCAATGTGGGACTTAGACTCACATTTGGATACCCAACAGTATTTTAATTCTGATCGAACGTACTTGGCTTTTGACCTTGACCCTATATTTATAAGTCATCTTATGGATCCTAAATTAGCACAGATCCAAATAAAATAAAAACAAACTTACCTTGAGATTCTCATAAATGGCTTATCAATATCCTTAATCAGATATCTTTGATAATTTATCGTTTGTTGGACTATTGGCCCAATAATAACTAAAACGCTGACCCAACATTTGTTGTAGCGAATGGACCTAATGACCCTGAGTAGATGAACCAAACGACCTTTATTAGATGGACCGAACGACCCATATTTTATATCATACAAATATCATATCATTGTTTCAAATCTTTAATGATACATCGCTATATCAAAGGAAGACATTATCCAAATAAGACAACAATGAGCAGTTCCTCCCGCACATAGCTCATGTTTTGATTAGTTTGTTGTTTTTAGTTAGATTATTCTTTTGATTCAATATAAGGGTTTAGCATGTAGTTTTACATTATAAATATATATTATGTAATGGAAATGTTGTATTTAAAATGTATATTTTATTATAAATAATTTTTTATTTATAAGTTTTGATTTTGTGCCAAAACTAATTTAATTTTAAATTAAAACATTGTCAGAATCATTAAAAACGCACCCAAACCCCTCTGAACGAACGCCAGGTGTCAAGCGACGAGGATCCGAAAATCAGATAGTGGAAGACAGGTGTCGGCAGATGAGCAGACGTTCGTTTTAAGCAAAACTGGGTTTTTGGAAAGTTTGCGTCACACTCTCTACATGCATCTTCTTCTCCAAACTCTAAAATTTCTCATTTCTCCTCCTTCTCTCTAAAAGCCATCCCTTCTCTCTACCAAATCTCACCTTTTCTTTTCTCCGATCACCGTTCAGGCACCGTAGAAGCACTTCCGGCGTCCAAAGCTTCAGTTTGAATCGATCGGTTTCGAATTCTGAACTGGTAAGTTATTCTTGTCCTTAGTCATTCGTTCTCTGGCACATGCAAACCAAGTTCTGGTTGCATGCGTTCATAGTTCCTTTCTGAACCATTTTTGGTCTATTGTTTGGTTAGTTGAAGAATTGTTGAGTGTGGGGGTAGAAGAAATTGTAGTCGAGCAAATCGTATTTTGTCTCTAGGACGTTCGTTCACGCTCAAAGGTAAGGGAATCTTATTAATTTAATTTGTATGATTATGTGTGTTGCATGAACGTTCGTTGAATTGACTGCATTAATATATATGATGGTTGATATGTTTGGATTGTATGAAGTATGAAAATTGATTATGATATGAATGTATAAGTTATGAAACTATATGTTAAGAAATGAGGTGAATATAAATGAATTCTGAATATGAAATTCAACTATGATAACGTTCGTCATTGAACGATCATTGACCGTTCGGTAATGTTAGTAAACTTGGTTAGAATTGGATTCTTTCATTTGGGAAGGATCCTAGTTGAGGACGAGCGTCTTCGTGTCGTAATACTGTGCTTGAGCGTTCGGCCAAGTATAGTTATGTCTTGATATTCTATGATAAACTTAAGTGTGTGTGTATATATATATATATATATATATATATATATATATGTATTTGTATATTTTAGTTATTCTTAAACACTACTCAATTAGTATCTGATATTAATTATCAAGCCTCTTCTCTATAAGTTTAGTAGCACTTGGTCTTATACCAAGTGTTCGTACTAAGCAAGTGTTTAGTCTTACACCATGCACTCGTTCTAGTTCCTTAAGCTAATTTCATAATAAGAACGTTCGGTCAAGCCCAATAGGGTTCGTTCACTATAGTGTCCAGTCTTTGACTGACATTCAGATGGTTATTGGTGTTTAGCTCCTTCAAAGGCTAAGTATAATTATTAACGTTCGGTTTCATCATGTAAATTCTTATAAGTATTATTCTTTGAAGTGTCTGTATTCATTTGTGTCGGCCTAGAGTCTTAGCAATTGACATGGCCTTTGAAGTGTTCATTTTGATCTCCCAAGAGTCAGTTCATTTAATTGACTCACTTTGTAAGTAATGCTTGTTCTAGTAGTTCTTGATCTTACTCGTTTCTTTCTCAACCCGATGGTAACCCTCTTTGATCTTAATCCGTTCTGGAACTGGAGACTCTCAGTCTCGCTCCAAGTGTTGGTCTCGTTCTGAGTTTAGGGTTGAACGTTTGGTATTTAGTACCCTTAGTGATCTTTGTACAAATGGTTAACTTGAGATGGTTGATAATGAAAGATGAGGAGAATGTGATATGGATGAAATGTGTTGATTATGGACGAGCGTTCCGGGAAGGAACGACTCATGAATGAATATTGAAATTTGTAAAGTATGAATGTGGTCATGCTAAGCTGGCGGTTCATCCTGATGTTCCATGAGTACTTGTCCTCATGTAGAGGAGGGTAGGTCATGTGTGGGGACGACAGGAGGTCCTAGTCCTTATGGTTAATTTGGACAGATAGGACTAACCTCGGGTGGCAGCTGTTGAGGGCATCCCAGTTACTACATCACCCGGGTGCACGAACGCTTGTAGCTACACAGATTTCATACAGTCCGGACAGTCAGTCTAGTATTAGGCTTTGCTTGAAACGTATGATGAATTATCTTGTCTATTTGATTGTGTGAAATGTATGTTTAAACCTGAATTAAATTACGTAAGCTTACCCTGTATTTCCTGTATTGTCTTGTTTTGTACGTTCGTCTTGTCATTGCAATGATCATCCGTGTGGATGTGAGTAGAAGGAGACGAGCTGTTGGAAGACGCGCCGGAAGAAGAGAACCCGGTCGAGGTAGAAGTGAAGACCGAACAGTAGGATGTTCGGTCAATAGTTTAGTTTATAGTAAGGTGATCGTTCGATCACCTTCCCTTTTGTTTAGTATGACCGTTCGGTATAGGCTTTTGTAAACCGTTCGGTCAGAATCGTACTACTGTGCAGCTTTATATTTTTGTACTGCTTTGTAAGGCCATTCGGCCATAATCGTATGCTCGTCTTAGTGTAAGACTGATCTGTATATTATTAAATGTGATTATTCTATTATATAGTTTCAAGCTGTATTTTTGAGATGTTACAAACACTGTAGACAATGTGAAGTCAGACTAAATTTATGCTTAGCATACGTACATTTACACCTAACTTTACATAATAAAACATAATTTATGTTTGATTGTATACAAATAGACATAAATTTATAACTTAAAATGGTCAAATATAAATTTATATCTAGATTATCGATAATTTGACATAAATTTATGTCAAAAACAAATAATCAAACGTAAATTCACATCTTCTACCATTATAACTTTTAATAGATATAGAAAGTCCACAATAGATGAAAAAATTCATTTTTATGTTAGTGGTAAGAGTAATTGAAATTAAAATAAAAAAAATATTTCGTCGATTATTATTGTGTTTCAAAATTTATTTAAATAACCTCAAAAATAAAAATCATGTTTGATGAAAGTAAGTTATTTAGAAAAGAAAATTAATTTATATATATTTTTGAGGAATTTGAGTTAGATAATTAATTGTTTGATTTCACGTTATGATCAAAACGTTTTTATTGATTTGATTAGTTTATTATTAGGAAAGCATAAATGTTGGGAAATCAAGTGGATCAAAATTGGTAAATATTAATGTAAAACTGATAATATATAAGGTTTTGAAATGTGAAAACCTATGTTTTATTCCAATTTGAGAGGAAATGTTTCTTTATTTAAGGGCGATATTTAATATCATTCCATAAAAACATCACTTGAGTCATTCAATGAGAGTTTGAGCAAGAGAAAAATTTTTCTATTAATATTCTCTTCTCTGAGAGTTGTTTATCCAACCAACCATTTAAGCATCAATTCGAATTAATTTCTCAATATATATGTATATCACCTAAGTATTAAAATATATCTCAAGCATACGTACACTATGATACCTTAAATGGTCTCTATTAACACTACTCAATATGTGTTGTTTAGAAGGTGTTGTTCAGCCATGTCGTTTCTTGATAACCAAAGTATACCTTAGAAGTAAGGTGTAAGGAATATAGTTTCTTAATTAATGAAGTAGGTATAAGTAAATATGTGTGATAAGAATAAAATGTTACGTGATTTCTTCTGATATAATTTTCTGATGACCAAAGTAATTATCAAAAGCTTCATACATGCATAAATATGAGTAATTTAAATTAACTTATATTATTTGACGATTGTTATAATCGTTGTATAGAGCAGCCAATAATGTTTCAAATATTCTAAACGTTTTAAATATTATATATATATATATATATATATATATATATATAATTATTTATTGTGCAAAAATTAATTATTTAAATGTAAGTGGAAGATTAGAAATAATGTATGAAACTGTTATAATTAGTTATCTATCATAATTAAAAAAAATCATTTTAAAATTGTGCATAAGGAATAAAATTAAGTTAAATATGTGCGTACGTTTAAAGTACAGTTAATTATATTTTTACTTACAAAGCATTATATGATTTTAGTTTCTTACTATAGATTGAGTTAATAACATATTCTAAATATGTAATTTTAATTTATTACATATTAATTATATTAATTAAATCTTTGAGATATTATAGTTTTATCGTTTTAATTTTTCATCAATAGGAAGCTATTGATATCATATTCATTATATCTCAAAAATTAAAATTACAATAATTTTGCACATGTCCTTTTATAAGCTCTATTTGATATTAAGAAATAGAAGGTTGAAAAGAGAGAAATATTTATTCCTTCTATAATTTTGCACATGTCCTTTTATAAGTTAAACTAAAGTAACATAAAATCCCTCCTTAATATTGATTTTTTAAACATATTAATACTAACTACACAAATCAACCATTTCCTATTTTCGTATAAAATTACTAAACAATTTCTAAACTCAATGTTTGTAGCCATAAATTTTTAGAAGATGAAATCTTCCATTAATATACTTGCTCTTTCAATGAAGTACCACTAAAAAAAATGTTATTTAGTGGATGTTTTATTTTCGATTTGTAGGAGATTTTATTCTCCACAAATTAATTTTCGGAAGTTATTTAAATTCCCGCAGTTAGAGTCACCACAATCTATGTGTGGGGGTTTTCCGTGATCCCTAGTATCACATTCAATTTGGAGAGGTTTTTTTTTGGAAAGTAAAAACCTCATCTATTACTCGATTCCTAGTCAATTTAATTGTTGGGTTGTTGTCCAAAAATATAGTGGTAAGTCTCTTATAAGAGTATGCAAGCTTTTAATGTATCATTAATAACTATATATTTTGACCTACACATGATACTCCAACAATAAACTCAATCTCATGAAACTAGCCATGACACAACAATTGATCTAAACATCAAAGCATATCCTAGAATGTTTTTACTATCATTAATATTCTAGCATAGTCACTCTTCGAGTAGACTACTAGATTTTCTTCTTTGTCTCTTATATATATAATGTCAAATTCTTAGGTTTTCTTAATTTGTATCAAATGCATATTTGTTGATTCTTACTAATAGTAAGATACATCAAACTTCTAGAGACTGAAAACACTTATTATCACCGTTATTTTCATCATCTATATCCCTTTTCTATTGCTCAGAAAATATAGGAGTAACTAACTCCTTTATTCATTAGGATTGGATGTTTATTCTTTATAATTTATGCTATTTAATATATTTCTTTCCACTACTTTTTTGTTCAATTCAATTCTTGTTTAGTGTTTAATGTTTTTACATTGAATTAGAACATGGAATATCATATAGTTATTTTCATAAATTTAATTGCTTTCTAGAATTTAGATTACATCATTTTTAAGTTTTTAGCCTTAATCAGTAAGTAAACATTGTTTCTCTAAACAAATACGAGTCTATTAGAAAAATGATATTTAAACTTTCTATTTTATTACTTGTACGATTTAGTACACTTATCAATATCTTAACAAAAGTAACTCTTAATTATAAATATTTTTGAGAGAGAGTTTTTAAACCTTTAACACCAATATGATCATATATTGATTGCATTGGATTATTTTTCACATTTTCAGTAAGCTTTGATATGAGTAAAGTGTAGTGTTTTAGTATTAGTAAGACTTATCCAATACATCTCTTCTAGAAGACCTCATTAATTTTTTTGTCCTTTATTAAGGTAAAGAATGAAATGCATCATAATTTGGTTCTTTAATAATCTTTGTTAAGGTAAGGAATGGGTTGTGAGGTTGTGAAAAAATATTATTATTAATAATAGGGTTAAATATGTTTTTAGTCCCTAAACTATTGGCCATTTCTGGTTTTCGTCCCTCTTCCAAAGTAAGGTACACTTTAGTCCTTAATCTTTAAAAAACGTTCGTTTTAGTCGAAAAAACGAACGTTTTGAGGACTAAAACGAGGACTAAAAACAAAATTTTGAGGACTAAAACGAACGTTTTTCTAAAGAATGAGGACTAAAGTGTACCTTACTTTGGAAGAGGGACGAAAACCAGAAATGGCCAATAGTTTAGGGACTAAAAACATATTTAACCCTTAATAATAATATGAATAAGTTGTTCTTAAGATTAATTTATATATAATTTTATATCTTTATATTATAAATTATAAATTATTTTAATAAGTTTATCTGTTGTGATTGTTTGTATTATGATTATATAGTTTTGTATATAATTTTATTTCTTTATATTATAAATCATAATTTATTGTAGTAAGTTTATCTATTTTTGTGATTGTTTGTATTATGATTATATTGATCATAATTTATACGACTACACTCATACAAATAGTTTTAACTTTTTTAACTCCTAAAGAAAATATTCATTAACATAAAAATAATTTTTTTATGTCTCTAGATTTATCGGGACTAAAATTAACATACTTAAAACATGAGCAGTGACATTTTTGTAATTAATACGACATTATTTTTGTATGATAGTTGGGACTAGAAGTAAATTTATATTTGGTGTGTAGGCATTAGATGTGAAAAGTTACATTTTTCGTCTAGTCGCCAACTAACAACGTAAATGTATTTTATCATACCTATACATTTTGGTTCCTCACCATTTTTTTTATCTGGTATAGATTCCATTAGTCAAACAATCGTTGTCTACAACTCCGTCGTCCCTGTGATGGCTCTACGACAGATATTGAAAGGTAATGATTATTGTTTAGACTGAGAATCAGAGGAGAAAATGGAACCAAAAGGGGAAATGAAAGAAGGAGAATGAAATGAACAGAGTGACAAAATTTGGGAAATTGACGCTTAGATATAGATGTGGTTTTCGAATTTGCTAAAAAAAAGTTGAAGTGTAAAATTTTGGAAGGGAAAAGATGTAAAAAATGTGAGAAAGAAAGTGAAAAATGCATTATGACATTGGTAGGTTATAAACCTTTTTAGAAAATAATTGAAACTCCTTGTCATTTAGATAATTTACCAAAATCATCCTAAATCATGTTAATTTGTGAAATTTTTTATAACTTTAGTAAAATAATCTCCACTAAATAACATATTTTTTTATAATAATTTTAAAAAATTAAGATTCTTTGAGACGTGACATGACATTACTTCACACAACAATTTTTGAAAAGAAAAATAAAAAGTAAAAACAAAATTAAAATACTAAGAACTAAAATGTCATATATGAACACGATATGAACACGAAAGTAACGTGAATATAATGAAAGACTTAATTAAATTATTTTTACAAATACAAAAATTTAATTGAAAAAAAAAACTAAAAGATCAAATTAAATAAAAAAGAAATACAAAATAAAAAAATCTATTAAGCCTATTTATTACATTATAAGTGGATTATCTCTACTCATGTTTACAAATCAATCAAAATGGCTTAATAGCATGTTCACCCTTTTGTTAAGTATTAACCACAATTAGAGAATTGACATTATAGAAATAGTAACTGAAAATAAAAATGTTAATTTATATAGTTAAAAAATAAATTAAGCATTCAATTAATCAACATTTTAATATTAAAAATTATTAAGCAAACCAGATTTTGTTTGATATAAATTTTAAAAAAAAACTATATCTTTCAACCTATCTAAATTAGAATCCATCGTAAATTGGGTTGACTCTCGAGATAGCAAACCATTTTGATACTCTTAATGTGAACTAAGAGTCTCACAAAGAAAGAACTTTGATGAAAAAAAAAAAAAATCCGAGAAACCATTTGAATGAAAATATTATTCACATTCCTTCACTACCTTAATTTTTTTAAAACTATATTTTTAAGAACCAAACTATTTTTTTTTTAAAGATTCATTATCCACTTATCAGGCATTTTTTACTCAAGTTTTTAACAAGATTTTACATTAATAATTAAGTCACTAAAATTCTAAGCTAGGCATTTTTATTTTAATCAATAGGGGATCTTGCTCAACCAAAATTCAGTTTATATTTCACGAATTTATTTACACTAGTGCAAAAACCGCGTATAACATCACATGTAATCTTTCTTTATTTGATACAAATGCTTATTAATTTACTACTTTATGTATGATTTTCGTTTGTTTTGACCGATTATTTTCGTGTTCTTGTCCTTCATAGGCGCATTCTACTTTTTCTCTCACTGGTGACGAAACTTTATTCCGAAGAACCCACCTTTTCAAGGTTAGTTTTTGTTTTCGTTTTGAAGAACTTATTTGTTGTTTTTTTTTGTTGAACTTGTTTGTTGTTGTTGTTTGGTTGAACTTGTTTGTTATTGTTGTTTGATTGAACTTGTTTGTTGTTTGTTATTGTGGTTTGTTATTGATACTATACTACACGTTCATAGTTTATGCTTTATAAATTACCAAAAACTGAAATTTGTAGTTTTTCTACTATTCAGGTCTCGTACAATTATAAAAAAAATCACAATTCATTAAAAAAAACAAAAAAAATTATTAATGTCGAAAATTGACAAAATTCGACGTCAATTTGATAACGTCGAATTTAAAAAATTCGACTTTAATTTAACGTCTCCCGATATGACGTCGACTTCAAATTCAACGTGAAAGGCAAAAAAACAACGGTATTTTTCTACTAGTGTTGTAAAAAAATTGAAATCAGATTTTAAAAAATTAATATAATTAACATTTATAAATTAACTTGTAAATTGATTTTAGCTTATAAAAAGTATTTTCTTTTTTCTCTAATTATCTTCTCATTTATAAGCTCTACTCAGAGTACTTACCTACAACTTAGTGGAATGTTGTTAAAAAGAAGCCGGGGCCTGCATGTAAGAGGCATCATGCAGATATAGGGTCTTGATTGATGCATCTCCATTTTTGGCCTATATTTTTGCTGCCTTCAAGCTTCTTCACACACAGAATTTATTCTTTCAGCTTTTCATTCTGTATATATGCTTACCATGTTTTGTTAATTTAGCACATTTTTCAAGTTTTTGTCTTATCCCTAACCCAAGGATATAATATCTCAAGACCTCTACTGTAAAGAATATGACACAAGATTGATCCCTTCCCACCTCCTCTAGTATTCATAAAATTAACATACATTTTCAATATTTATCGTATTTTTCAGTTTAATTCTTTATTTAAAATCTTTTATTTTCATTTTGAAAACACATATCTTTTAACTTGATAACACAAATTATAAGAAACATCAAATCATTTAACATTTATTATATATAATATCAATTTATACAATTGGACATCTAATCTATATTAGAGATGAGATTAATTTATATTTATAAAATGTAAATTTTACCTTACAAATTAATTATGTGGAGATGAGATAAATTCAAACTCAAAAGATTATATAAATTATTTAGAGTTTATTTTATTTATAAATTTTTATCATACTTATAGTGTCATTTATTATGAGATCACTTATAAATATTTAATCTCACTGAAATCAATGACTACTTACAAATATCTAGTATATATTTTCACATAAATGGAGTCTGAAAATCATTTTATATTGGTAAGGTAATATCAATTATTATTATATATATATATATATATATATATATAAAAGTTATAATACAAAAAATATGTAAAAACATATTTTAACTTAAAATATTAGTTATGAAATATATTGTGAAAAGGAAAAGTTGAGAATAGAGAAAATAAATAAAAAGATGACATGGGATGGAGTCATGGAGACGATAGAGCGTAAGCAATCAATTCATGTGTGAATTAACATGGTTTAACATTTCAATTTGTTTTCCATAAATAAGTGCCCTAGTGGATTCTTGAGAAGGGTGTTTTTTTTTCCAAATCTTAAGGTTTATATGTTCCCGACAATGTCTGGGTGTCAAATGGGTATGATGGTGTTTCCTTAAATGGAATGTTATTGTGTCTTGATCAGTTCAAAGTATTATGAGACCCCTACACCATTTTCCAGATTGATCAGGATTCAATCAAGGACACTAACATCTTCACAAACACTCCTTTCTTGTCACCACCACCTATTCAAATTTCCATCAAAATTTTATCACATATATCTACAATTAATTACAAATCTCACTTTTTGTCATTACATAAGTTTTCATCAGTGGGGCACTTATGTATCTCAGTTCATGATTTGTCAGTTTCACATCTATCTATGTGAAAGCTTAAGGACACCTTCTTTTCCCTTAAACATTATCCACAACATTCTGCAATCATTGCACTAATTTTACTCAAAAGGAATAATTAATATAATGAGCTTAAGCAAAACCCCTTTATTTAGTATATATATAACCTTGTATTTGATGTTTGAAGTTAGTATACACAGATTAAATGGTAGTATTTTGAGATACTATAAAACTAACATATATATAAAAGATAATCTTAAAATGTTGTGCAATGAAGGGTAAGAGGAAAGTTGTGAAAGGAATTGTCCTGATCAATATTGGGGGAATATCCAATGAGAAGTGAAGATTGGAAGCTCACATGGCCACGTTTGTGTTGCTATAGAAAGAGTACTGGATGCCATAAAATTGGGGTACCAAAACCATGCAACATTTTTAATGAAATGACATCTCTGTTTGGCTCTCTGTGAGATATTGTTCTGAAGGTAGATATTACTGGTCATAACTTGCAGCTTTTTGTTTCCTTCTGCCTTTTCAATACACAACATTTCTTTCTTTTGCATATTGCTTTTATTTTTCCTGTTCTAAAAGTTGTTTGTTCTCTCTACCGGCTTCTTGCATCTTGCAAGGGCTTTACAATAACCAGATAAACATTAAATAAAGCAACTATCTTCTGAACAGTAATTATGTATGTATGTCACCGTGCAAAGTGTCGTTGGGGGCTTAAATCAGCAATAACAAACGTATGGTATCATTGGTAAGTTTGGTGATTGTTCTAAATTTCTCACATCGTTTTCCAAGTGCCCAATATGGTCAAGAGGCTAGTCAAACAAATGAAAAAACTATGTTATGAAAACCCATTCATTGCCATGCGAGTTGGAACAACTTAACTTTAAAATGTAGTGGCCCCAAATAGGACATTGTTTGTGCAGTCACATAATGAGGCTTGTGTTGGAAATTGAATCAATAATGTCATGCCACAATGTCAGAGTAAATATTTTACATAAATACTTTACTACAAAGTGCCTCATCATGCCTAATTGTTAGGCTCAGTTTCAATTTCCTGTTTAATGTCAGTTATCTTCCTTGAAGAACTGCTCAAAACTAACATTATATTATTATACGTCAGTAACTAAATGTTGGAGTAAAAGTTTTGTTCATGTGCTATATATGCTATAACTTTCTAACTTCATTAAAAAATATATAGATCAAAATCCAATCAGTCTTTAGGATATCATCAACATGTGAAAGATACTAATTCATGCACGTCCAAAACATAATCATTTCTGATTGAAAATTTGACAGAAAAAGGTAGCATAAAACAAGATGCTAAACTAAGTTAAGATTAAGCTTTTCACCCGTAACTATTGAGTAAAGGAAGTGAAAGCCTTCATAGACACATAGAATCTAGCTAGCTATTATGTTGAAGATGGCGAGTATAGATACATTTCCATTTGATACGACCCTACTTCAAGTTAATAATCATCCAATCTTCTTGCTGCATGCCAACATTAACTAGTAAATTAACATAGAGAAATATGATAACTAGTTAACAACTACTACATATGCTGGTTGCTTCATACCTATCCGTGTGAGTGAGGAGGCCTAAGAGTAAGTAGTACCCAAACGAAGCTCCAGATCTAAATCATAAGTTCTAGGCAAACCTATCTCCAAGTCCATCCTCAGAATTTCTCCTTTCTTCAACACTGTGAACCCATCTTCTCTTGCAAAAGCATGATCATATTCTCCAGCCCCGGCTGATAAAGATTCTGGAATCTTTGACTTAGCGGGCTCTGGGGTGTTTGTGCTCAAAGGGTTCAACAGAATGCCATCCACAAGAACCCATCTCTTCAAGTCAGAAGAAGGTGAAGGAGGAGTGGGAGAAACAAACAAGGGTAATGTGCAAGTGACAGGTTTGAGAGTTGCAGAAGATGAAGATGGTGGTAACGAGGACCAAGATGAGGTTGAGTTGTTAGGGTTTGTTGTGGTAGGGTCAAGGTTAAGGTTGAACATATGGGCTGCTTGACCTTCAGCTGGGGGTGACTGTCTCAACCTTGCTCTATCCCGCCTATGAACATTCATGTGGCCACCAAGAGCCTGAGCAGACTTGAACTCCTTCCTGCAGAAGCTACAAGTGTATGATCTTGGAGGCCAAGGGAAGCCATTGACATAGTCCTGATCTGCATTGCTGTGAGAGTTGGTGCTGCACTCCCACAAGTCTTTAGCCATCTGGTTCTGCTTGTTGTTGTAACAGTTGACAACATGGGTGAAGTCTTTTGATGGGTTGTTGTTGGCACAAGTGTGAGTGTAGTCTTTCATGAAATTGTTCCTCTTCATTGGCCTAGATATAGCTAGCTCCCCTTTTTGATTCCTCAGGCAGATTGCAATGGTGTATATCTGAAAAAGAAACTAAACTGTCCTACTCAAATCATATCAACAAATGTTGAAAAGAGAGATCTAAAAGGGTGAAAAGGGTTGCGTGTTGTGAAGTAGAGAAAGATGAAGATGAGGGTTGGGATGATGAGTTTATGAGGGAGTGGTAGAAATTAGAAAGAGGTTATAGGTAGAAAGAAAAAAGAGCATCAATTTTCTAAACCGAAGAGAGGGAATCCCATTGGAGGGTACCCCTGAAAAGTCCTGTGTGTTTGGTCACTGCTTGCTAAATTTGGAACCTCGGCCTGCCAGGGTTACACACCTTTATGCCATATTTCTGTCACTGGTCAAGTTAACATGACATATTCATATTTTGTTCTCGGTAAAGATCCAACCTTATTAACTCTCACATTTCTCTCTCTCTCTCTCTCTCTCTCTCTCTCTCTGCACAGATAGAACAACTTTTGTACCAAACAAATAACAATTGTATCAAAAAAAGAACATAAGAGAGAGGAGTTAATGAGCCTTGAGTCATAAATAGGCTAGAGGACTTCTCAGTCAATCCAGCTTAAATAAGGATGATCTCATGTCAAAGTTTAATATATATCATCACCACACATTTATCTTCATGCATGTTTAGATGAAATTATTACATCTATATAATATAATATAATGTTTAAACATGTATAAATATGAAAGGGGCTATTTTCTGATAAAGTTATTAGGAAATGTTGATTAGGTTATAGCAGCAAAGGGAATCCGGGGTAGGGGTGCATGTTTTGAGACTTGGGATATGGCTTAAAGTTTAGAGTTCTGGTTTTAGAATGATCTTTTCAGCAATCAGTTGTGCAGAAAACTCACTTAAAATAGATTGTTTATGAAATCATCACCCTAATAATTGAGTTTAGTCAAGATTTTGACCATCAAAGTTCAACATATTAAATTCTAACATATTAAATTCTGATATTCTTAATTATGAATTATGATATTCTTAATTATTTTCATTAAGAAGGGAATTTTAAGTGTAAAAGAATGTTACAAAAACTCATTTGTACATGAAGGTGAATCTAACAAAAACTCATTTGTCCAATAAATTTTACTAAGATAAATTGTAATTCATAACTTTGATACTAGGTTAAAAATTGAAATTTAAATCTAACACAATCTTACAAAATCAATGTGTAAAATAAAATTTATATATATATATATATATATATATATATATATATTTTAGTTAACGTGTAACTTCCAACATTAACTTTTTTTTTTATAATTACGTTAAAGTTGAATAATTTATTTTTCATTATGCTTATTGTTCTATCAACATAGCAGGTACCTAAATTTAAATCAAAGATTAGACAAAAGAAAAATTGAAATCTAGTTTCAAAATCTTTTGAATACAATACTTAAATTCCTAAAAGTTTTAATGCTTGAAGCTCTATTTCAACAATAACTTAATTAAGATTTGGAACAAGTAACATGGTATAACACATGGATTGTGGGGACTATTTTTTAAAGAAAAATGATATATAATGCAACAAAATAGCTATAATTAATTTGTGTTACATAATAGAAATAAATATGAATGTAAAGATTCATTGTAATTGATTTATTTACTAACTAATAAAAATAAGTATATAAATACAAGCCAAAAAGTTGTATATGTTTTAAAAAAACATTGTGTATAGCCTTAGTAAATAACCGCTAAATATGTTTTATATTTATATTGAATTTGGATCAATTAATGTGATAGATAATTAAGAGTCTCATTCTTTAAAGTTATTGTGGAGATATTGATGAACTAATAGGTAAAGAAAATGAAAAGACTTATATTAACCAAAGAGTTATAAAAATTTGGGTAGAGACATTGATTTGGAAAATTGATTCATAATTACTCATTTCACGTATGTTAAATAGTTTCTACCCATGAGGTTATTATAATCTTTAATAATAAACTTGAATTCATTTGTTTAAATGTTTATTTTTGAAGTTATTTAAACATATATCTCTATTAATTTCTTATTAATATTAATTAATGCTTTATAAAAATGAACTTAATTAGGATAAATGATATTCTAGTTAGATGTGCATAAATATACTTGCAGTAAAAAAATCACATGTGTTGAACTTCTTCGTCCTTATACGTCGAACTTTTATTCTGTGATGCTTAACAGAAAATACTTTGTTATTATATGGAACGAAATAATATACCTATATTATAAAAATATTTTAAACAAAATAATTTTTATATGAATGATAAAGAAAGAAGAATAAACTTATATAACCTCTAAATAAAAAATATGTCTGAAAGATAAATATATGCCTGTATGAATCTGTGTATAGAGAATAAATATAAAAAATCTCTTTTATTTATATTTTAAATTAGGCATATATGTGACATCCCCAAAATATACGGCGTGTATTATAATAATAGAAAACAGTTGGAAACCTATATTCGAATATTAGGATTACAGTGATCCTTAAAATACTAAGAAGCGAAAGAAATGTATTCAAGTCTGTCCACATACCATGGGTTCGACATACTATAGTTCTTAAAATGCAAAAAGTTAAAGTAAGGAGATCCTAATGGTACTAGGATTCAGCGTCATCTTCCTCCAATGCTTGCTCTAGGGGCACCTCCTCGCCATCTGCTCTCATCCAAGTGGATGATCATCGCAAGAGGAAACATACCTAAACATAGCACGAACACAATAAGCAAGGGTGAGCTAATTATATAAAAAGCATACAATATGACAATATGCATGCAAGAGTTAACTTCAATCAAGCAAGGAAAACACGCATGCTAACATGTTGAATACTAGACTTGACTCGTCCAGACTTTAGAATGATAGTCGAGCTATGGCGGATCTTGCACTCGTGGTGGCTTATGAAACTTGGGTTCCCCCACCCTACCACACTCACGAGGTTAGCCTGTTGCGGGCCTTGAGGCATACTGGAAGCCCCCAAGACTAAGACCTCCTACCACTCCTCACCACATGGTTCAATCCTCTCTACGTGAGAAGAAAGACCATTGGAGTTTCAAAATGACTCCTAAGACTGAGCTCCTACTTTCATTCTAAACAACTAAGGGCACCACCATGGATCTTCTCCTTGAAGATCATGGAATTACGTCCATCAATGATGGACAAATTTGTAAGCACCAAAATATGATGTCACAAACTTGTTTCACAATCGGCAAGTATGACCGAATCGTTCAAGTAATAAACTTGGTAAGACCAAGTATCGTTCTTCCCAAAGGACTCACGGCCTAGTTTAGTTATGTGATTTGTTGATTAGCTAGGACTTACAAACGAAATATTTAGATTTTAAAATGCAAGACAGAAAATAAACATGTATGCATGAAGTTTGATCAATGGCAAAAACAAAAGATAAACACTTTCAATGAATTATATGAATGAATATGTTGTTGGGGGTCAATTTCATCTCATCCACTCTCATATATTTTAGGAATTCAACATTCAAGTCATCATTGTTAATGCCACTCTCTAATGTACCATTCTAGATGGCTTCTCCCTAATCACGAGTTCATACAATTCCTAGCATTCCTAATGATTAGTTCATGAGTGCAGGAGCTTAATGACAACCAATATAATATTGTCAGTATAATATTGGGAGAAATTCCCCGGATCTAGACTTCCCCGTACGTGCCCGTATCGACAAAACCAATAATCATGCATGGAATGAGTTAAACTATGCAAGCATTGAGCAAAGAGGAAAATCCCTAACTAATGATGAAAGAAAGCATAAGTCTTAATTAAAAGATGTAAGCAACAGATTCCATATATGAGAGCTTCAAGAGATTACATTGATTCCCCAACAAACATACAAGGTTTAGTTCACCATATTCATGGTGAACCTAGATGAATTACAATGAAAGTATGAAAGAATAAACCCAATAAAGGTGAAGAGGTAGCCTGAGCATCCAAGATCCTCCTTCAAAGGGGTGGAAGAGAGAGTGTTTGCCTCGTTTCTGCCAAAGATACTAACTCTAGGACGTGCAAGTCCTTATATACTATTCTAGAATTACAAAAGATTACAAAAGCCCAAGTCCATAAAAGTGCCGCTCAGCGGTGGTTGCGTGACTCGTTTCTTCCCCTCAGCGGCCATTTTGCCCCTCAGCGTGACTCCCGCAACCTCCTGAGTGCCGCTCAGCGGTAAATTGCCGCTGAGCGGTGCCTTCGGCTTCTACTTTTGCACTCTTTCTTGTCTTTTCTAATGTCATCTCTCTCCTTCTTCACTTCTTTCACCAAATTCACCTCAAAACCTGCACAAAAACACTTAAATCAAGCATAAACCTGTCCAGCTCTCTTATTTCTGAAAATATGGATAAAAGGCATGATTTCAAGCTAGTTTCTAAGTCTAAAGGTTGCTTTTAGTATCAATTTTAAGCATGAAAATAACAGTTTTTCAACTGTTATCAATCAACCATACTTTTAAAACCACATACTTTGAATTACCAATCATACCATTGAATCACACACACTTTCACTTTAACAGTATACAACAAGTTTGAATCCCATCATACGATATAATTTGCTCCAACACCTACTTCACAAACCATACAACATTCAACTTTAAGTGAAACAATATAAAGGAAAATAGAAAATAAAACTCCGAACGTTTCGCACAGCGCACCACCCTCGCAAAACGAAACTGGCGCTATTCGCATAGCGCACCCTCCCAGCTCGCCTTGCGAATTAAGTCTAAATAAGTGTTAGACTTTGGGTCCCTCGCATAGCGCACCCAGGTCACTATGCGAGAACCCAGACAGAGACCAACCCCCCTAAAACTCTCGCCATGCGCCCTACTCGCCTTTCGAATTAAATGGGCAGTGGTTCCAGACCACCACCAGTCGCATAGCGACAGGATTCGCCAGGCGAACCCACAAACAGAGAGCAACACCCTATGGTCATTCGCACAACGCACCAACTCGCATAACGAATGACTCAAACAGTGAGCACTCTCTACAGGGTCTCGCTATGTGAGACAGCTCGCATAGCGACTTTGCATCATCTACAGAACGCAAATTCTGTAGAATCACACACTCACACCAACCCTTACCATTTTTAGGCCTCTTGGCCAACTTCTAAGACCTCTAATTCGTGTATTAAGCTCAATTACACCTGCCTAGATGATCCTAACCCTTCCTAGTACTAATCTAAAGTGATTAAGATCAATTTTATCTTTTGAAACATCACTTTCCACAACTCAAGGACCCAATTTCGATTTTACCACTTTTGACATGTTCTAGTCCAGTTTTATGATCCTAACAAGTCACAATTGACTTGCCTAAGATGTCCCAACAACCTCATTGTGCCCAGAACCCCTACTTCCAAAAATCACTACCTCACTTCCTCTCAAGTGACCTAAGACCCTTACAGAATACCAATTTTCCATTTATGCACTGTTACAGCATATCTCTCAGCCCAAAATACATCAACATAAAAATTACAGAAATGAGATACATCCAAAATAGTATATACACATTGCACTTCAGTTCCACAACCATACAATCCAGTACAAGCAAATAAATCTTCTCAATCGCAGCACAACATCAACAGTACAACAGTACCAAACTCAGCATACAGTTCATGCAACCAATTAAAAAGACATATTCTAGCTCCCCTTACCTTGGTGGTTACAAGCATAGTACTACTCAGAATAGTAGCAAAACCCCAACAGTGCCTTACACAGCCAGCACACAGTAAAACCCTACAATCCACTAAAGTGGAGACAAAAACAACTCTTAGAGCTATAATAGGCAGACAATTAAAAGGGGAAGACTACCAGCTGCATGCAACCAGTAAAGTTGAGCAGTACCAAACTCAGCATACAGTTCATGCAACCAATTAAAAAGACATATTCTAGCTCCCCTTACCTTGGTGGTTACAAGAATAGTACTACTCAGAATAGTAGCAAAACCCCAACAATGCCTTACACAGCCAACACACAGTAAGACCCTACAATCCACTAAAATGGAGACAAAAACAACTCTTAGAGCTATAATAGACAGACAATTAAAAGGGGAAGACTACCAGCTGCATGCAACCAGTAAAGTTGCATGCCCTAGGTTCAAGAGAGATAGAGAAACTGACTTACCCGTCCAAAACGGAAACTAATCGGATGGATGGGAAGCTCTCAACTCCGTGAACGAAAGGATACCACCTATTTGACAATGCAATGGTTGTAATTTGTGAATGGATAGAGAGAAGGCAGAGCAAGAAGAAGAAGACAGAGTTTAGAGAGAGAAGGAAAAGTTGGCTAATGAACTTAGATTGGGAAAAGTCCCTTCTAAGATCATGGTGTCCTTAGTTTTACGGGCTTGGCTACCCCAACATAAGGCCCAAAAGCCCTATATTTTTCAAACCCTTACAACATCAATCGATTTATGAAAACAACCATGGAAATTATAATACTTTTGTAATAGAAAATTATTTTAAATAATATAAATATATAAAAATTTGTTAATGTACCTCGAATTAAGTATTTGAATTTTTAAATGGCATTACGTTTAATTAAAATTACCACAATATTAGGTGTAAATAGATATATAAAACACAGATAATTGTTTCTATTTTTTTACTCCAATTAAGTATACTTTTTTTGTTGGAATAATAAAATATATTCTTAAAAAATTGTATATTTTAAACTAAATTATGTTATATTATTATCTAACATACATATATTACATCGAGTTTATAATTTACTTTTAAAAAAATATTGTTCAAATCAAATACATTAATTTTCGTCAATAATATTATATTTATTAATTTCCTATAATGTTAAGGGTAAATTTAGAACTGTAATGAAAGTTCTTTCCCATAGGAATTTATTTTAAGAAAATCAATTTAGAAATATCGTAATAACATTTGTAACATCCCAAAATATATAGTATAAATTATATAAATTGTAGTCAACATCATAATATGATAGAACTGATAAAGACTTATAGATAAGGAGTTAATCTTATAGTCATCCAAAATGGCTATAAAATTTAAAACTTTATCTACAATAGAGTATTTCAAAACTATACAACTCAACTAGAAGATTCTAACTAAACTAAACAGCAGTGTCATCAACCTCCAAGCCCTATTCCAGAGGAACCTCATTTACCTCTACTCACATCCAAATGGATGATCATTGCAAAAGAAAGCACCACACGAACAACATACAAACACAAGCAAAAGGGTGAGCTAGATAAACCAAAGATCATACAATTAAAATAATATATAACATGCAAAGTTCAATCAAACACAATATACTAAATCATACATCCTAATAGGTAGAATTCTAGACTTGACTCGTCCAGACTTAGAATTATTGCCGACCTATGGCGGATTATGCACTCGTGGTGGCCCTACTGCTTTGCAAGACCATTGCCAATGGGTTTCACCCTACCATCCTCACGAGGTTAGTCTGTTCCGGGCCTTGAGGCATACTGGAAGCCCTCAAGACTAAGACCTCATGCTACTCCTCACCACATGGTTCAATCCTCTCTACTTGAGAATGAAAGACCATTGGAGTTTCAGGAAAACCCCCAAGTCTGAGCTTCCTGCAATTATTCTAAACAACCTAGAATTCCACCAAGAGATTCTATACTGATCTTACATTCATCCCCTTGAATCACATACTTTTACTTGTAATTTCAATCATAATCATACATATTTATATACTGCCATACACCTTAAACATACTTCACAAGATATATCAACATTTAATAGAACTCCATCCCATACAATAGCAAAAGAGAGAAATTTGTTTACCACCATTCGCTCTGCGCACCCAATTCGCAAGGCGAGACCAGAAGTCACTCGCACAACGATTTGTCTCGCTATGCGAATTAACTCGCAGAGATACCAGACCTCAACCTCTCGCATAGTGGCCCCAATTAGTCGCTATGCGAGAACCCCAAACAGAGACCAACCTTCCCAAACCACTCGCTATGCTATCCTTTTCGTCATTCAAATAAAATTAAAAATAACTGCAGACTACAACCACGAATCACTAGACATAGAGCAACCCACTCCAACCATTCGCACAGCGCCCAAACTTGTTACGCGAATATACAAACAGAGAGTAACCTCTCACGTCATTCGCACAACGCACCAACTTGCTGTGCGAATGCCATTGGTAGAGAGCACCTTGTCATAGCGACTCGCTATACGGAACTACTCGCACAGCGAGTCTGCATAATCTGCAGAACGTAATTCTGCAGATTTATGCAACTCAAACACCAATTACCTATTCTAACTATTTCCCTCAACTTCTAACACTCCTAGATTGTATTATACACCTAATTAGACTTGTCTAAGTGATTATAAACATGCCTACCACCAATCTAAAGTGATTATGATCTAATTCTCACTCTAAAACATTCAATTTCACAACTTAGAGACCCAAAATCAATTCTACCCCTTTGCATAAGTTTTTTGACCATTTAAAACACACACACCAGTCTCAAATGACTTACCTATACTATCTGAACAGACCAAATGAGCCCCTAACCTCTAATTCTCAATTTCACCACCTCACTTCCTTTAAAATGACCTAAAACCACCACCAATTCACTTAGCCTTCTATCTAACTATTGATATCACAAATTTCTCATCCCAAGCACTACCAACATGATCAATTACAGCAGCTAAATTCATCCAATTCAGTTAATAACCATCACACTACAATTTCACAGATTACACATTTCAGCACATGCTTCTAGCTTCCAAAAACTAAAACGTGAACAACCAGCATATGTTTCAAGATTTAACTCACGCATATAGCATACAATCAGTTCAACGAAAACATCTAACTCCCCTTACCTCAGAGATTCACAGCCCAGCTCGCCAGATCGCCTCTACAGTACCTTGCACCGCAAGGAAACTCAACAGAACCCTACAAATCACCAATTGGTGATCAAGAACAACTCTTAGAGCTAGAATTGGACAAAGAATGGACAAGAGAACACACAAAACACATGCAACCAGTAGAGATTGCATGGTCTAGGTTCAAGACAACGGAGAAAAAGAGAAGAACAACTTACCCACTGAAATCGAGAAATTGATCGGTCAGTTATGAAGCCCTCTACACCGTGGACGTCTGGGCACCTCTTGATCGTCAAACCGACAGCTCAGTACAGAGGAAGGCTGGAGAGAAGGCTAGAGAGAAGACAGAGAACGAGTAGAGAATGGAGGTTTTAGAGAGATGAAATGTTTAAGATAATGAACCGAGCTTTAGAAAGTTCTATTTATATTATAAGATGAATTTTAAAGTAAAAAGCTCGTCTTATTATTTTAATACACCTATCTATTCTAATACTCTATTTTTTAGGTCCTTACAACATTAATGTGTGCAAATTTATATGTATTATGGGCTTTAATATAATTAATGATATAAAAGCAGTAATAAAACAAGTTATATAATAAAGACTCTAAAAGATGTTACACAACTTATAATTTTAGAAAGCTCTTTTACATTTTAATTTTTTATCACGTCCCTATATATTGAGTTTTTGTTATGGAAATATGTCAAAAATACCACTAACATAGTAATTTCTATATTAGGAGTTCTTCGAATATGTAAAATAGAGCTATTAAAATAGGTGAAACTCATAAAACAAGTTAATTAACACTTGATTAATATATTAAATTAAAAAATATTAATTGATATAAGTGAAATCAATATCTCCTTAACGCTGGTAGTTTTATAAAATGAAGAAGTACACTAATAATTTGAAAAAACGTACAGGGTTGTCCTATGGACCAAAGCCCATATCTATATAGTCCTATTTGAAACGTTTGTAATAAAAATAATGTCATCCAATAACTAATATATCTAAATCTTTGAAATTTATAAAAAAACATATAAAATTTATTATAACTTATGTACATTATTGATGCCCTTTATACCTGTGATGACTATTTACATTTGATCAACAAAGTTGCATAAAATCATTGAACAGCTTCATACGGAGTCTATGATACATCTAAACATAAATTATATACTATTAATTTATCAATTTTTAATACTATTTGCCTTGTATGTTACAAATAATTTAAAAACAAAACTACTAAAAATGGTTTATTATGTTATATAGATTAATCACTTAACCTAAAAATATCAATATATCTATAATATTTGAAAATTCTAACATTTGATTTTTAATTAATTCAATAAAAAATATATGTAAGTTGAAAAAATAAATATTATGATAAGTAAATGAAGTCACTAGTGCAGTCAGGAAAAACAACAACGGTTATTTTCACCTATAGGCAGCGGTTCCTAAACCGAGGCATATTCAAGCGAGGCAAAAAGTGATAGACTTTTCGCCTCAGTTCAGAACCGAGGCATAAAATGATAGGATTTTGCCTCGATTCAAAGTTAACCGAAGTATTAAGATTGTTTATTTTTTTATTTTTTTTCACAAGACTTTATTCCTCGGTTCCCTCTGAACCGAGGCAGTTTGTGCCCCTCTACTGCACTGAAAACAAGCTCTCATCAGACCTGAACTTGTAACCCTCTCTTTGATACTTTTCCTGCATTTCAAACTCTATCAGTCTCAAACACCATGTAAGCTCTCCAATTTTCATCCCTAGAATCTAGAAACAGGGTTGTAATCACCATATCCAAAAACGGTAACACAAACAAAGTTATCGAATTTCAAAGCCAGCAGATTCTTCGTTATATTATATGCAACTCCCCTCTCCCTCAATTATAAAACCCCTCAACACTCTCGCAAACCACACAACACAAAACTAAACAACACACACTCTCTTCCAACATGGATTCTCTCTCTACCACAAAACACCACAACAATCTCCCCAAGCTTTCCTCTCCGGAAGATCATGGTTGTACCATCCATCGCCGTAGGGGTGCAGTTCGGTTGGGCTCTTCAGCTCTCTCTTGGAATTCTCCACACTTGGGCTGCCTTCATCTGGCTCTACGGCCCAATCTCCAGCCCATCGTCGGCTACCACAATGACCGCTGCACTTCCCGCTTCGGCCGTCGTCGCCCCTTCATCGTTGTCGGAGCCCTGGCGGTTGCCATCTCCGTCTTTCTCATAGGCTACGCCGTCAACCTCGGCCACATTTTCGTTGTCACCTTCTGGATCCTGGACGTGGCTAATAACATGCTCTAGGGCCCCTGCCGTGCCTTTCTCGCCGACCTCTTCGCTGGCGACCACCGCAAGATGCGCAACGCAAACGCCTTCTTCTCCTTCTTCATGGTCGTGAGCAACGTCTTGGGTACGCCGCGGGGTCCTTCAGCGGCCTCCACTATGTCTTATGAGCTCCAAAAACCTAGGAAACGAATGGACAACGAGGAATGGTGGAGGAAGGAGGGGTTGGTAGTGAAGGAAAACAAGGTCGTTTTGGGGGATGCGGAGGGAGAAGAGGGTGATGAGGGAATTGTGGAGTTGAGGGAGAGGGGAGTGGAGAAGGGAAGGGTTGCGGGAGAGGAAGGAGGGGATGAGGCAAGAGGGGAAACCGTACTTCTGGAATAGGGGAAACGAGCAATGGAAGCGAAGGAAATGAAACACTGTAGGTTATTTTTTTTTGACGAGAGGTAAGCAATACTACCTCGGTTCTACTCTGAACAGAAGCAATACATTCATATATACCTCGGTTCTACTATCCACCGAGGCATATAGTCCTTAGAAAAAATTTAAAAAAAATATGAAATGGTTATACGCCTCGGTTCCTGCCTAAACCGAGGCATAAACATGATTTCGCACCGGTTCTGAACGAACCGAAGCCATAGGCTTCGTGCAGACTTCAAATTTCAGACCTGTCAAGCGGAAAGGTGGACTTTTAGGCATCAGTTTTACTATCAACCAAGGTAATATGCCTTATATGTTTCGGGTCCCCTTGAACCGAGGCATATAAGTTTGCCTAAATTACAAAAATGTCACCGCGTTTCGATAGACTTTAGTTTCTCCTAAATCGAAGCCTATAGGGCGAGTTAAAAAACAATTTTTTTACTAGTGAGTGTAAAATTGAGAGCCTCCAATCAAAAATATATAAAAGATAAGGACTTATAAATTTATTTATTTTTAAATGAAATTGTTAGAAATAATACGAATTAATTCATGATTAATGAAATTCAAATATTTTGAAAATGATAATTCATAAAAAAAAAATCTAATTTAAATTCATAAAATAAAATAAAATTATAAAATAAGATTTGTATCTATTAAAATATTATAAATTAATTTTATTTTTAGTGATAAAAGTTTTCAATAATATCGTACAAAGACCAAACAGATAAAATAAATATATGAAAAGATTTACAATATTAAGGTTTTGAGTTTCAACATTTCTTATAAAAATTCACTCATTCATTATTTTGAGTATGGAATATTCTTAGTTTTGTGAATAATTAATTTTGTAGCTATCTTTGGATGGAGACTTTCCTCCTAAAATTTTGAAGAGGGTTGGAACAAAGTTAGTATGAGTTGGACGGTGAGTTTGAGTAGTTTAAATGAAAAAATGTTCCTTTAGGGTAGCATGAATCTGAGTGAATGAAATGGCACATTTTGTTGTGGAGAAAAGATCCTGCTATATCTAACCCAGATTCACCAAAATGGCAGAGCCCAATCAGATGCTTCAACACAATCACATTTTCTTAGGTTATGCAGCCGAAATTGCAGGGTTTACCACAACTGCAAGAAGGTTTCGTAATAAAATTTCTAGAGACCACAAAGCATGGTAGCCTATATCAGTACCTATATCAGAAGGATCTCTGTCTTTTCTGCATATTCAATAATATCAACAACAATCATAATGAATACTAGTTACCATATTTATGTTTGACAAAAAACAGGAACAATAAAGACTCCAGCTTCAATACATGTTTATAACAAGTATGCATCAGTTCCTACTACTTCCTAACATCAAAACTTTATCTTTCATCAAACAAAAACCTAGAACAATGGTTGAACTAGTTACATCTGAATGGACAAGGGAATTCAATGGGGAATGTAATGGCTGGTTCAGTTATATTTAGATCTACACACTTCTTTTCTAAATAGTAGAATGTCTCATCAAACCTTTTCTGTCTTCCTTCCTTACCTCCTTCTTTTAGCAACATCATTAAATCACCAACGTCTTTGCCGCGCGCAAAAACTGCCACCGTATATGCCATTATATATATATTTTTAATTTTCTTATAAAGTATAATTGAATAAAAGTAACACAAAACTCTGGATCCAAGTGTAATAGAGTATTAAAATAAAAGTTTAAGTTTCCGATAATATTTTTATAAATATATAATTGATATAAGATTTTTAATTACTCTAAGATTAAATATTAATGATAGTTTAATACCATCCAATAACAAGTAATATGATAGGTTTAACAAACAATAAATTACTTAATATTAGACATTACGTGACTTTAAATTTAATTTAATTTTATAAAATTAATTTATAAAATAAAATCTATAGTTACTTAAATACCCACTTGGATACTTAAAAATTAATTTTTATCTCATTGATGTTAAATTTGTGACACTAAACCAAACGATAAACCAAACGACTGACTGAACGATCGCCTTTATCCGGACAGCTAGCAATAGTAAGCAGGCCAGGTATTAATGAGTAGTCAAATGACCGCTTTCGAGCGATCGTCAACCTCCTAAATGAAACGATCGTGTTATCATAAAAGATAATGCCAGTGAGACAATCGTCATGCACTCATCAATACCGCCCTTAGTGTCGATCGTCTTAATAGCGATCGTCTTAATAGCGGTCGTCCGTTATTAAACCAAACAACCAGCATGGGTCAAATTAACCCAGTCAAACTAAGAGTCAACAGACGCTCGGTCAACTTTATTCAGACTAGGTCAATTGACCCAAATAAACTAAAGAAGAAGCGGTTACAAATGTATAACCATGAAAGCGCAGGTTACGAAACTAACCAACCAAATATCAAAGACGAGGATCACGATCAGGTGAGTGGATTGTCCAACTAACCGGATTTCTAGGTAAACGGTTCATCTTACTTCTAGGTTAAATACGAAAAACATAAAGGAAACAGGTACGTTGGGGATAGAGGAGAGGAGATTAATTTTGATTATTGAACCAAAAGGTTCGAGGATTCCCTTTTTCTCACTTGAACGTCGGAGTGCCTTTGCAGGTACCCACTCCATTCTCCCCGAAGAACCCTATGCCAATAGAAGATATAAGGATAACTGCACTGTAAGAAGGTGAAGACGTCGTTGATAAGGTTCGCATCTCGGTCCCAACAACTATATCGAAACATTTTGGCGCCTACCATGGGGCCCGAGATTTAGCGTGCCCAAGGAAGACCACAGGAGCCATGGAAAAGAATAACACTCGAGACTTGATCAAGCAGCTTCAGGCACAGATAGAAGCCCAGGCGAAGACTATACGAGAGCAACAGGAAATTCAGCGTAAGCAAACAGAGGAACTTGCGGCGCTGAGAGCGCAACGCCCTCCGCCGGAGATATCGGCCTCCAACAGACAGGACGATAATGAAGGAAGCCACCATGGAGGACATCCGAACCTGTCGGAGGAGGAAGGAAGGGGCCCACTTCTCTACGGCTCACCAACCTACTTCCATTTACGGAAGCCATCATGCAAGCTAATATGCCAGAAAAACCCCCTCCAGCGTTAGAAAGATACGATGGCTTAGCAGACCCAGACAACCATCTCCGCAACTTTATAGATGCCATGGCGTTCTACTCCGATAATGATCCAGTCATTTGCCAAGCTTTTTCGTTATCCCTGAAAGATGAGGCACTAGAGTGGTATCACACCCTCCCTCAAAATTCAGTGGATTGCTTCGCTACCATAGAAGCTCTTTTTCGAAAATAATATGCTACCAACAAAAGACTGGAGATGACTCCGGCTGAGCTCGTAAACACTAAACAAGAGAAATATGAAACCCTGAAAGCTTTCATGCAGAGGTACAATGAGACGGCCAGACGCGTAAAAGACGTGAACCACACGTTTATAATAAACAATCTACCTTCATGTTTAAGGCCAGGGTATTTTGCTGAACAGTTGTATGCAGATCCTCCAAAGTCTATGGAAGAACTCTAGGCAACGATCGCGAAATTCATACGCATTGAGGACCTCAGAAACTCCAGAAAAAGGCAACAACGAGAAAATCCTAACAGTGGTACCAAGAAAGACACGAAGCGGTTGTCCAACGACTATAAAGCTGATAGACCTCCTCGAAAAGAATCGGGGTGGACACCCAAATACGATCGTTATACTTCCATCAACGCACCCAGAGCAAAGGTGCTCGAAGAGGCGTTGCACGCAGAACTCCTCACTGTTCGGCGGAAGACCACTCCAAAGAATGTTGATGGAAGTAAAGCATGTCGTCTTCATCTAAACCTTGGCCATGACACCGAAGACTGTAACATAGTAAAAGATAAGATAGAAAGACTCATCCGTGCGGGATATCTCCAAAAATACATAAAGGAGAGAACATCCACTAGAGCAGCAACTCCCAGCAGGAAGGAAACCTCCCGACGAAGTCTCGAACGATCGCCTCACAGGGACGACCGACGAAAACGACGATCCCGGAGCCAACCCCGACCCCAAGAAAGAGAGAGGTCGGTCCGAGGACGAATCGACACCATATCCGGAGGCTTCGCAGGAGGAGGAGCATCAGCCTCCGATCAGAAACAACACTTGATAAATTTAAAAGCGGTGCACATGGTATATCGACAACCTCGATCCATGCCCAACATCACTTTTACGAATGCAGACTTCCACGCTCCTGACCCTGATCACGATGATCCCATGGTCATCACTGCCGAGATAGCCCGTTACAATGTCAGGAAAGTGCTCATCGATCAAGGCAGCTCAGTCACATTTCAGAAAATGGACTTATCTGAAGACCTGATAGCCCCTTTCAACGAGCAGATTGTAGGCTTCGCAGGGGAAAAAGTCGACACTCGGGGATACCTCGACCTAAGAACTCGACTCGGAACAGGCGGGGAGGCAAGAGAGCTCAGAGTTAGGTTCTTACTGGTAGAGGCAAATAGTTCATATAACGCCTTACTAGGACGACCCTGCTTGAACGCTTCCGGAGCCATCGTATCCACCCCCCATCTAGCTATGAAGTTCCCAACAGAAAGAGGCATCGTGTGTACAGTAAGGGCCGATCAGCGAACGACTCGACAGTGTTACGTTGCCGATTTAAAGGTCACCCCTTTCATGCCACCAAGACGAGCCAGAGGAGCCGAAACCGCTGTGATTGACTTGGATCCCAGAACGAATATAGACGAACGTCTCCATCCACAAGGTGACGTCAAAATATTCCAGTTGGGAGCTGACACATCGAAAACCACGACCATCGGTGGAAGCTTGGAGCCGCACGATGAACATGATCTGACGAAGATACTAAAAACCAACGCCGACCTATTTGCGTGGGTGGCCGCAGATATGCCAAGGATCCATCCGGGAGTAATGACACATAAGCTGTCAATCTTCAAGGAAGCACGTTTGATTGCACAAAAGAAACGACGATTCAGAGAAGAAAAACGAGAGGCCATACAAACAGAAGTCAGCAAACTGATGAACGCCCGATTTATCAGAGAAGTAACTTACACGACGTGGTTGTCGAACGTGGTCATGGTCAAAAAACCGAACGACCAATGGAGAATGTGCGTGGACTTCACCGACCTTAACAAAGCATGCCCTAAAGATTCATATCCCCTTCTGAGCATTGATCGGTTGGTAGATGGGGCTTCAGGACATACTGTACGAAGCTTCCTTGATGCGTATTCGGGATACAACCAAATCCCCATGTACGAACCCGATCAGAATAAAACAACCTTCATTACTGAACGCGTAAATTACTGTTATGAAGTAATGTCGTTCGGTCTGAAGAATGGAGGAGCCACCTACGAACGCCTTATGGACAAAGTCTTCTACCATCAAATTGGCAAATGCATGGACGTCTATGTAGATGACATGGTCATCAGAAGTCAATCTGTGGAACAACATCTCAAAGATTTGGCGGAAGTTTTCCTCCAGATACGACGATATAACATGAGACTTAACCCATCTAAATGTACCTTTGGTGTCCCGGTTGGGAAGTTTTTGGGTTTTATGCTAACGTGCAGGGGAATCGAGGCCAACCCGGACAAATGTAGGACCATACTAGAAATGCAGAACCCACAAAACCTGAAAGAGGTACAACGTCTAGTTGGCCGAATGACAGCGTTATCACGCTTCATTCTGAAGTTGGCCGAACACATCAAACCTATTCTGAAGAACATGAAGAAGGGTACCACCCGACACTAGGACGAGGAGTGTGAAAAAGCCTTCGGTGCTGTTAAACACATTCTCACCAGCCCTCTGATCATGGCACGACCAGTAGCAGGATCCGACTTGCAGTTGTACATCGCATCATCCCATCATGTTGTAAGTGCCACTTTGGTGCAGGAGACCCCATCCTTAAGCTGATATATTTTGTCATCAGAACGTTACAGGGGGCGGAGGAGCGGTACTCCCAAATCGAAAAGGTAGCCTTGGCCCTGCTCACAACATCACGTCGACTTCAACCCTATTTCCAGAGTCATCAAGCGATCGTCCGAACTAATCACCCAATCGTCAAGATCCTCAGAAAACCTGACCTGGCAGGAAGGATGATGTCATGGTCAGTGGAACTTTCTAAATTCGAACTACGTTTTGAACCTCGGGGATCCATCAAAGGACAGCACTTGACAGACTTTGCAGCCGAACTAACACCCATACCTAACAGCTCAGAGCCAATATGACTCCTTAATGTGGACGGATCCTCGGACAAAAGAGGGGGGGGGGAGCTGGTATTGTGCTAGAAGGACCAAATGGCCTAATCATCGAGCAGGCCATCGCATTCCGATTTCAAGCCAGCAACAACCAAGCAGAATATGAAGCCTTGATTGCTGGTTTAATCCTAGCCAAAGAATTGATAGTCGCTCGATTAGAATGCAGGATGGATTCGCAATTGGTGGTCGGGCATATGAACGGAACCTACCAAGTTAAGGACAATCAATTATTGCGATACTTTCACAAAGCAAACACCCTCCTCAAAGATTTTGTCAATGTTAGCATCATTCATGTGCCTAGGGAACAAAATGCAAGAGCAGATCTCCTGTCTAAGTTAACCCACTCAAGGGAGAAAACACAATTATCTTCCGTCATCAAGATGACACTTGACCACCTAGTCGTGGAAACTTTTGCTACCGATGTTTCAACACACGAAGCTGATTGGAGACAGAGTATACAAGACTTGATGATGAAGCAGGAGCGAGGAGAAAAAATCACCGCAAGTGACTCAAAACGCATCACGCGTTTTCTATACATAGGTGATGTCCTATACAGGCGTGGTCACACCACACCCTTGTTAAAGTGTATATCGACAGACGAAGCAGATTACGTTCTGCGTGAACTCCATACCGGGATCTGCGGCTTCCACTCAGGAAAACGCACGCTCAGAGCGCGCGTTCTACACATAGGATATTACTGGCCAACGATCGACCAAGATTGTGGGACATTCGTCGAGAAATGTCTCTCATGTCAAGCGTATGGTCATGACTTCCGCGTCCCTCCTGAAGAATTGCGCGACATCATCTCCCCATGGCCGTTCGTCCAATGGGGAATAGACATAGTTGGACCGTTACCGATCGCAAAAGCTCAGAACAAATTCCTCCTGGTGGCGGTCGACTACTTCACTAAATGGATAGAAGCCGAACCACTGTCCATAATCAGCGCCCAACGGGTACAGAAATTCATCTGGCACCTGATATGCCGGTTCGGTCTGCCACAAAAAATCATCACAGACAACGACAGATAATTCATTGAGAGAAGGTTAGAAGATTTCCACAAAAACCTGGGGATTAAGCATGTGACCAGCTCAGTAGAACATCCACAAACTAATGGACAAGCAGAAGCCACAAACAAAGCTCTACTCACAGAATTGAAAAGACGACTTGGCGAGGCTAAAAGTTTATGGGTAGAAGAACTACCAGAAGTCCTATGGGCGTAGAGATGCACCCCACATGGATCCACAGGGGACACTCCATTTAATTTGACATACGGCACAGACGCCATGCTTCCAGTCGAGGTCGGGGAACCATTACTTAGACGAAGCATCACCGACATGACCCTCAACGATGAGCAACTGTAGATGAACCTCGACATGCTACCTGAGTGATGAGAAGTCGCCACAGTTCGTGCAACAGCTCAAAAAAGAATGCTTTCCCGCAGATACAACACTAAAGTCAAACCTAGAGCTTTCAAAAGTGGCGATCTTGTATGGTGGAAACGAGGAGAAGCAAGAAAGAATCGAGCGCATGGAAAACTCGTAGCCAACTGGGAAGTACCGTTCCACAGAGCAGAGGACTTGATGAATGGGGCATATCGCCTCGAACTTCTCAATGGGCAAACCATCCCCAACACTTGACCAACAGGTCCCTCCTACGACACCACATAATCACACACAAGTTTCAAATCTCAGGGACACCACTACGAAACCGATCGATCTGGTAGATGTTCGCCCTAGAACACCCAGATCACGACACATAGGGATACACTCCCTCTGGTAGATGTTCTTCCTTGAACACCCAGGTGCATTAATCAAAAGGACAACTCCCACTGGTCGATGTTCGCCCTAGAACACCCAGAATATTCAATCTGCAAGATCGTCCATAGGTCTAGATTAAGTTCACTCAGAACGTCTACCATTTACGAAAAATAACAAATAACAGTGAACACTCAAGTCATGCGCGACAAGGGCGTTTGCCACAAGCGTCAAATTAACCAAATCCTACGCATATAAAGTTTGTTCCTAACAAATAAATAAATGTAAAGAGTTCATGGCCACGCCAACACATTACAACCTAATCTATTACAACATCTGGTGACCCAACAGACCCTCTGGTAGGTTCGATATTAGGCCCCTCAGCAGCAGCCACTCCAGCCTCAACACCTTCTTCAGGTTCCATGAAAGCGTCATCCGGGATCTCATCTAAAGGCCCAGTTGACCTTCGTATACATCCTTCCTCAGATCAAATGCCACTCCCTCAGTAGACACTTGAATGAGATGCGCGACCTACCTCAGAGCCTTCTTGAACCCTCTAGTATGTTCCACAACTATTGCTTCGCTCATTTCCTCTCTTATTTCTTGCTCCTCGGCAGCCGCAAGAAGTAAACCATCCCTTTCTTTAGTTAAAGCAGCCACAGTTTTCGTTGATTGTTCTAACTCAGTCGTCAACTGGTCCCGTTCTCTCTATAACTAATCCCGTTCTCTTTTCATCACAAAGCCGGTTGCCTGAACATTATTCAACAGCACTTGAGCCTCACTCAACAACTGCTCAGATTGTTTTTGCCTTTGTTCGTAGTTAGAGTGGACGTCCGCCAGTTCTTGTAGCTGGGTCCGTGCCTTTTCCAGCTCGACCCTTAAAACGCCCCTGTAGGATGCGTATGCCATGTGCCAAGCGGCCATAGCTGCTCGACTGGCTAGTTCCAGCATCGCATCGGCCATTTGTTGTTCAGTCATGCTTTCCACAACCTTCTTCTCAGAGTCGTCCAAGTTAAAATCAATCTTATGGCTAAGATTGAAAGATGGATCCCACACGCCATTTGGAAGAGGACGATTCGTCTCCTCTTCAACTTCCTTCATTCTCTTTGGAGCAGCGCCCGTTTTGTCGACCGCATTGCCCCTCCGTTTCCTTATCAGCGGCTGCTCCTCAACGATCGTCACTTCATCGGGGGAGGACGACCGCGCATTAGGAGGAGGTAGAGGAGGTTGAGTGGTCCTTGAAGATGGGCCTGAACGCCCGATGCCCGCTTTACCACTGTCAATGGCTTTGAACCAGTTACGGACTGATCCCTTTTCCCCCATGATCTCTGCAAATACAAGTTCATCCCACACGGTCAGCAATAATCAAATAATATACAAAAACATCAATAAGAGAAACATACCGAACACCCTTGAGTTGAAGTCATCATGTTCAAGGAAATTTATGATTCGACGGGAAGAAAAGGGGCGAGATAGTGTCGTCAACACACTCAAGGCTTCCAGTTCTCCAACAGTCATCTTACCTCTGGCCACGAGGTAAATCTTAGTGGGTTTTGTGTCCAATACAGGGGAAATTTCGGGATCCTATCTTCATGAAAAAAGAACGCCCGCCCGGAATCGAGAATCGACACTCTAAAGAATTTATCTTTAAAACCCCTGTACGACTGCGAATACAGTTCCAGGAGGGCGTTACCAGGCTCAGATATTAACGACACCCAACCCCTTTTAGCGATAGGAAGACATCTAAAGAAATGTAGAAACAATGGCGCAGTAGGCCTAATGGCCAAGACCTGACACATAACAGCAAAAGCCTGCATATATCCCCAGCTATTGGGATGTAGTTGGGTGGGAGCAACATTTAGGGTTTTTAATACCTCCATCTGAAAAACACTCAGAGGCAGCCTAACATACATATCATAGAATAGCGAAGAATAAAAGTAAAAGAAATCCTGGGCGGCACTCTCTCTTCCATGAAACACCCTTTCCTTTTCACGGCAAGCCATCAACTTTATACAGGATGTGTAACCTGGGGTTCTCAGAATACAACTATTATCTACCCAATATTCCAGCACTACTCTACTTTTGAACAAGCTACAAAAATCACTTACGTCTCGTGAAGCCCAAGCGTAATCGCTGTTGCCAGACAATGAGGAAGCTAGATCTTCTGGGTTTTCAGTTAGTACATTCCCATATACAAACACACTCTCACCACCAACAATGGAGGCGATTTCGTGACACCTTCCCGCCGACGACACTCCCGGCACTTCTACACCCTCATTCATCCCCTTTTCTTCCATCGTCAACGATAAACAAATTAGCATAAGGAAAGGATTCAGGTTTACCTGATAGATTCGTAAGTGAGAAAAATAAAGTTGAAGTGAGCAATAGAACCAGCGAGGCAACAGAACCGTCACTGAAGTAGAAATGATGATGTTGCTACCACAATTTCTTGGGCCTTTTCACATTGTCTTTCACATTAATGAAGGGAAAACTGACAGCGAAACACCATACGCCGTAGGATTAGCCCAATCCAACGTCTTCATTTTCACGCCTTTACAAATACCCTCGAGAGCGGGAAACCGTAGAGCGTCTCAACAAAACGGTGCGCAGCAATTACCCTACTCAACGAGCGTACCCTCAACGTCCTATAGTTAACTCGCACGCTTAAACCGCGTTGGTTAACTCGGACTCGGGGGGCATTATGTATGGTAGAATATCTGAAGTCGAGCGGTTGTCAACAATAAACCAAACGACCGACTGAACGATCGCCTTCATCCGGACAGCTAGCAATAGTAAGCAGGCCAGGTATTAACGTGTAGTCAAACGACCGCTTCCGAGCGATCGTCAACCTCCTAGACGAAACGATCGCGTTATCGTAAAAGATAATGCCAGTGAGACAATCGTCATGCACTTATCAATACCGCCTTTAGTGTCGATCGTCTTAATAACGATCGTCTTAATAGCGGTCGTCCGTTATTAAACCAAACAACCAGCATGGGTCAAATTAACCTAGTCAAGCTAAGAGTCAACAGACGCTCGGTCAACTTTATTCAGACTAGGTCAATTGACCCAAATAAACTAAAGAAGAAGTGGTTACAAATGTATAACCATGAAAGCGCAGGTTACGAAAATAACCAACCAAATATCAAAGACGATGATCACGATCAGGTGAGTAGATTGTCCAACTAACCGGATTTCTAGGTAAACGGTTCATCTTACTTCTAGGTTAAATAGGAAAAACATAAAGGAAACAGGTACGTTGGGGATAGAGGAGAGGAGATTAATTTTGATTATTAAACCAAAAGGTTCAGGGATTCCTTTTTTCTCACTTGAACATCGGAGTGCCTTTGCAGGTACCCACTCCATTCTCCCCGAAGAACCCTTTGCCAGTAGAAGATATAAGGATAACTGCACTATAAGAAGGTGAAGACGTCGTTGATAAAGTTCACATCTCGGTCCCAACAACTATACCAAAACACTTAATATTAGACATTACGTGACTTTAAATTTAATTTAATTTTATAAAATTAATTTATAAAATAAAATCTATAGTTACTTAAATACCCACTTGTATAGTTAAAAATTAATTTTTATCTCATTGATGTTAAATTTCTGACACTAAACATCAAGTTCCTATAATTATAAAAGAAATATTTAATATATTTTGATAATTTAAAGTGTGTGTGATTTTAAATATTTTTTAAAAATCTCTCAATTTTGAAATTAATCAAATGAATATTTTCACTAAAATTTCCACAAACTGAATAAACTTTCTTCACTGAAGAATAAATCTGGATCAGAAAAAACTCGAAATTTCCTTTCATCTAATCTTAATTTCTCTCCTCCAAAACTTTGAGTTCCAAAATTATTTCATTTCCTAAAACCATCGTAAACTCTCAAATATTTAAACGCTAATAGCGATTTGAGGGTTTAAAGTTGAAGAAAAAGAATATGAGAAGGTTAAATATTCTATTTTAAAACTGAAAGTACCTAATTGATGTGAAATAAAATACTTGAAAGACTAAAATTGCATATTATTGTAACTAAAAGAATAAAAAATACAATTATTATGGTCATCCTTGGGAATGTAACAAAGTTCGGTCATGCAGAGTGACCTCTTCAAGCCCATAATTTGTTGCCCATGCTTTTTCATTTGGGTCAATATTACAAAAAAATAAAATAATAATAACAATAATAATAATAATAATAATTTTATTATTATTATTATTATTATTATTATGTTATAATTTTGAACATAAAATGGACATAATTCTAATCATTTGTTAATTAAGTTACCCTCTGTCTCCATTAACTTAAATTTGACTCAATCACCCAAAATTAAATACAAGATTCATGTAAAGTTTGTTGCATACTACTCAATCCATATCTTTGAGATGTATTAAATTAATTAGTATTTTAAATTTTATATTATATTTTAAATTTCATTAAAATAATATTATTATTTAAATTTTTAATGCACCTTCATTTTCATACTAAATTTTTATGGAGAATTGACTAAAAAAAATCGCAATAAATAATTTATTTTTTATAAACCATTAGTAATTTAATTTTTTAAAAATCAGATAAAATATAAAAAAAAAGTATAGGAAAAAAATAAAATGATTTAGAAGAAAAATAAAATAAATTTTCTTCATCCGTTCAATGTCACCTTAAATTACAGCAAAAAAAGTTGTTACATCTTTGTATCATGCATTAATGGAATCTTGTAAAAGGAAAAGTTTAAATAACTTATCTAGGGAATTACAGTTCCAATTTCCATTAGATGATGATTTTAATGGGCTAGTCTTTATGTTATGCTAAGAGCTAGTATTTAATTACACTATTATAATAATATTATTAATAATGATAAAAATGTCTTGTCTAAACAATTTTGTGCTGTTAATATGTTTAAAAAAGTGTTTATATTCATCTAAAGAAGTGTTTATATTAACATTACTTAAGTATTAATGGATTAAAACAAATATTAAGAGGACGTTAATATGATAGATTGGCAAGAGTAAGAGGCTTTGGTTTATAATAATGTACTGAGATGTTAATGTAAAACATAAATTCAAATACAAAATATTAAAATTTATATTGACTAAATTACTTCAAAAGTTTATACTAAACTTATTTGAAGCACTTATACATTTAACATTTAATGTACAAGAATTACTATCTTTCAACTCTTAAAAGATTTGTAATAATTTAATATCAGCGATATATGATGTCTTTTAATACTTTATTTATCATGATAATGCCAATCTCTTTTGTCACCATTAAATTAAAATAAATATATAACGTTTGGCTGATATGAAACCGATGGAATTAAATGGTTAAGAACTAACATTTGTTGAAACTAAATATAAGGTTGAAGAAAGAGACTTTTATAATTAGATTTTTTTATTAAATATGTTATTGTTTTTATATTATTATTATTGTATAGTACCGGATAAGTAGAAAATCAAAAGTTTCTATTAGTCTAAACTCCAAAAGAATCGGCCAGTTAATCGAGTGGTCAGCGAAGATTAACGTTTAAGATGACTATATTAAAGCTAAGTAAGATGGTTATCCGTTGGACCGTAATTAGGCCGATATTAATCTTAAACTCATTCCAAAATCTATAAATACAGGTTTGAGGTATTGTGGTAGGTTGGCAACATTCATTACACATTTATGGCTAATATTATCAAATTTTTACTGACTTTGGCATTAGAGTGTCTTTTGCAAGTAACTCTCCAGTTTGATCGCACAATAGAGAGCATGAAGTAGAGGAGGAACTTTGACATGAGCTTGGAGTTGGAAGAACGGATCAAGGAAAGGAGTTGACCTCGACCCCACAAACCGAAACATTTTGGCGCATACCGTGAGGCCCGAGCACGTACGAAGAAACTCAATGGTGATCACGAGAAACAAGGGTGATCAACATGATATTATGTAGTTAATTAGATAGATGCAACGACAGATGCAAGAGATGCAACAAAGGAACGAAGCTGAGATAGCAGTGTTGAGGGTCGAGCATGCTGTCGACCATCAGGAGCAAACCGCAGAACACTATGTGCAGGTCATCTCTACTCCATCAAACGTGAACAATCAGGTTGAGGGACCTACCAGAACGATTCAAGAGTTGAGCACTGGGGCAAGCAAGGGAACCTACATGGTGCATACAACGTAGGCTAAGGTCATCTCTACTCCTTCAAACGTAAACAATCAAGTTGAGGGACCTACCAGAACAATTCAGGAGTTGAGCACTAGGACAAGCAAGGGAACCTACATGGTGCAGACAACATAGGCTAAGGGCATGCTACCTTTTACGGCTAGTGTCATGGAGGCGTCTAAGCCAAAGCGATCGAAGCTCACAGTTTTTTAAAAGTATAATGGGTCAACTAACCCATACAAGCATTTGCACTCGTTCGTTAATACCATGGCATTTTACTCGTCAAGTGACTCGGTTTGGTGTAGAGCTTTTTCTTTATCTTTGAAGGGAGAAGCGTTGGCATGGTTCAACACCTTACTACCCAAGACAATAGACTGTTTTGCCACTGTTCGCACCCTCTTCGGCCGACAATACACGACTAATAGGGTTCAGAGCTTACCACACCTTGCGTTAGTGAGAACCAAGCAAGGGAAGGATGAATCCTTGAAGACCTTCATGGACGTTTATAACAAGACCGCTTGAAAGGATAAAGATGTCAGTCAGGAGTTTATCCTTAATAACCTCTTGACGACCTTAAAGGCAGGACCATTTGCGAATAGCTGATGAAAAATTTATGAACACGGAAAAACGGCGCCACAAACTTGTTTAACAATCGGCAAGTGTGACCGAATCGTATCAAGTAATAAAACTAGGTAAGACCAAGTATCGTTTTCCCAAAGGACTCACGACCTAGTTAGCTATATGGTTTGTTGATTATTTAAGACTTGTTAACGATTGATTGTAGGGTTTAAATGCAAAAGACAATAATTAAACATGTTTGCATGAATGTTGATCAATGGAAAAGAGGAAAACAAACACTTTAATGAATTAAATGGATGAGTATATTGTTGGGGTTATCAATTTCATCTTATCCACTCTCATATACTTTTAGGAATTCATCATTCTTATAATCAATTGCTAATGCCACTCTCTAAATCACCTTGCAAGAAGGCCTATCCTTAATTACAAGTTCATACAATTCCTAGCATTCCTAGTAATTAGTTCTGAAGTGCAGGAGCTTAAAGGCAACCAATATGCTATTGGGAGAAATTCCCCGGATCTAGATTTCTCCGTACGTTCCCGTATCGACAAAATCAATAATCATGGCAATGAATGAGTTAAACAAAGCAAGCAATAAGCAAAGAGGAAAAACCCTAACTAAAGATGAAAGAAAGCATATATCTTAATATAAGACATTAAAACATAAATTCCATATATGAGAGTTTCACAAGACTACATTGATTCCCCAACAACAATACAAGGTTTAGTTCACCATATTCATGGTGAAACTAGATGAACAATAATGAAAGAATGAAAGAGATAGAAAAACCATAGAAAGAGAAGAGGAGAGCCGTCACCATCTCCCAATCTACCCCCAAGGGGTGAAAAGTGTGTTTCTTCTTCCTCCCAGCCAAAGATACCAAACCCTAAGACATCTAGGTCTTTAAATAGGACATAAAAATAATAGAAAACGGGTCCAGGCCCAAACAGATCATAAAATCGCAGAAAACTGGCCCAAAACTCGTCTGGTTGACTTTTTCCGTATTCTGGTTGACTGGTTGACTTTTTTGGTTTCTGGTTGACTTTTCAGCATTCCAATCATTCGATACTTCAATTCTTCTTTCAAATCATTCAATTAGCCTACAAAATCAAGGGAATCTTGCACAAAATCATTAAATTCACTTTTAACTCTCTTATTCACAAAAATAAAGCAAAAATATGAGTTCAAGCTAGTTTCTAAGTCTTAAAGGTTGCTTTTGGTATCAATTTTAAGCATAAAAATAACGGTTTTTCAACCGTTATCACAACCCCAAACTTAAAACTTTGCTTGTCCTCAAGCAAACAAGATGTAACTCAATCTTCCATCAATCCATATAATGGTTCACCACATTCAAAAATCCTTCTTTCAAGACAAGTAAATACTCAATTTAGCTCATCATCAAGACTTCAATCAAGATGTGCACATGCTTTTAGTGATCACTCAAACACATACTATCCAACAAATGCTATTTTCATGAATGATCAATTAACTAAGCAAAGATGTTCTTATGTGTTCATGGAATCTATCCTCACTAGATAAAGTGTTTCACTAAAACACACAAGTGTATAGGAGATATTCACTCATTCACTCTACTATTACAATGTCACATGAATCAACTTTGCCTTTCATTTAACCATAATCAAAAACACTTACAAGCACACATCATCACAAGGACTTTTCAATGGCTTATAATGTGGCTGGGCTAACAAGAAAATTGGTTTTTCTAGATCACAAAACCCTTGAGTTAAGAGAAACATATAAACACAATCATTCTTATTTATTCCCAACTTTCTTTTTCATTAAGCTTTGCTTTTTCTTTTCTTTTCTTTCTCTTTTTCTTTTTCTTTTCACATACTTAATTCTTAGCTCTTGGCTCAATGCTTTCAATTTCCCTTTCTATTTTCCAACAACCCCAAACTTGAACATTTGTCAATACCACAAAATATTTTCTACTTAACTCAAGGTAAAGCTTTTCAACAAGGGTTTTCAATTCATGTTCAAGGCTAGAGGTTCAAAGGATAGAACACATAGTGTTCTCTTTTAGTGGGCTAAATTTATGAATTTGGCTAATAAAAGGGTTATCAATAAATGGCCTTGATCATATGATGCAAACAAGCAAGTAATTCAATCATAGAAAACCTGGGCAAAGTCATTCATGCTTTCACAGTAATAGTATTCAACAATAACAACTCTGGAACTCAAAACCTCACATATAAGCTCATTCACATCCTGCTTAGAATCATAATCACAATTACAACATCTTGCATTTGTTCACAATGCTTGTGAACCACCTGTATAAGCATATAATGTGCACATTCTCAACATCAATCAATATCAAAGCATCATCAGGCATTACTTATCAAACAACAATCATAAGTAAACCATCATAACAGACAAAGTTTCCAATTGAGTACATCAAATCCTATTCTAAAAACGAAAGTGATTGATAAAACAAATCCTGCTCTAGTGCTTTGAAAAACTCAGCCCCATCAATGATGCTCTCTCCCAACCCCAAACTTAGATGGAAAACTAGTGAGAAAGTGAGTGGAAGGGAGATTTTCTAAAGAGGAATGAAAGGAAAAATGTAGAGAACCTTTGGAAAAGTGTTTAGGAGTGTGTGTGCAGAGAAGAATATGAAAATAGAGGCCAAAGCGTGACGTAGGGTATAAAAATACCCTAATGGGCTCGGGTTCCGCTAAGGGGCAACCTAAGCCCATTTTGCGACACTACCGCTCAACGGCACTTTCGTGTTGTGCTTTTCTTCTTCCTAGCTTACCCTAGGTGCCTTCTACTCATGCCCCTCACTTGCTCCCTGCAATTAATTTCTCAGATCACTCAAACATTCAATCCCTATCATGCAACTAAAGCAGAATCAAAACAAACAATACAGATAAAATCAATCAACTGGGTTGCCTCCCAGGTAGCGCTTGTTTAACGTCACGAGCCTGACCCAAAATCCTCCAGCACCCTTCAGTAGATGCAAATCTTTCTTACCAACACCCATTAGTAGGTGTATACAAACATAGTATCCTTCAGTAGATACTCTTCCGCCTAACATCCATCAGTAGATGTAAACCCTGTAACAAACTTATAACCAAAACAAAAATATCCAAAAGTTCAAAATTACATCACCAAACCAAAAATTAAAAGTTCTTAAATCACTGGGTTGCCTCCCAGCAAGCGCTCTTTTAACGTCACTAGCTTGACCCAATAAAGCTCATGTTCCATCTTCTTTTTCTTCTTTCTACTGAACTTCTTCAGAAATTTGATCAAACCAGGAACCTGTTGCAGTGTCTCAATCATAGGAACTTTAATCTCCAATTTCTTGAAGATTTCCATGAAGCACTTAAATTTCTTTTCCTTCCTACGATACTTCTTTGGATGAGGAAGAGGTTTCTCATATGATTCTTTCTTTTTTTCTCTCGTCCTCTTTTTCTTTTCTCTCACTTTCTTTTTGCTCTTTTTCTTTTCTCTTATTTTTTCTTCCCTTCTCTTTTTCTTCTCAACTTCTTTATTTTCACACAAATTTTCTTTCTCTCTTTTCTCTCAACCACTTCTTTTTCTTTTTCTTCATCTTTATCTTTCTCACTCAACTCTTCTTTTTCTTTTCTCTCTATATTTTCCTCATCTCTCCCTATTTTTTTCTCATAAAAAATTTTGTCACTTTCAGTGACAATGACTTAACCTTCCTCCTTAGGGTTAACTTCAGTATTAACCTTAACGTTTAATCTCTGACTAATGTAACGAAGGTGCATCTCCATCCTTTTAAATGATTCTTCAATGTTCTTCTGAGTAGAGATGGAATGTTGCAAAAACTATTGAAGTGTGTCCTCCAATGCTGGCATTCTTGCCGATAGAAAGGGTTGTTGCTGCCATTGTTGTTGAAGTTGATTCTCAAATTGTCCTGTAGCTTGCCAAAATTGACTTTGATTCATGCTTGAGCGAGGTTCCCACCAGTGGTTGAGATTACTTTAGTAGAATTGAGTGCCCATATAGTTAAATTCTTGACCGAATTGCATCCTGCAGGCATTAGACACAAAACCCTAAAAACAATTGTTAGCACAAAAAGATAGAAAACATATAAAATGAGATAAGAAGATAGAATAAAAAACAGAAAAAATAAAAACAGAAAATAAAATAAAATAAAATAAAATAAAATAAAATAAAATAAAATAAAATAAAATAAAATAAAATAAAATAAAATAAAAAAGAAATTCAAAATTCAAAATTCAAGTCAAAGATAATCAATAATCACACAAATGAACTAGTTAAACCACGACTCCACGGCAACGGCGCCAAAAACTTGATGAAAAATTTATGAACACCGAAAAACGACGCCACAAACTTGTTTAACAATCGGCAAGTGTGGCCGAATCGTATCAAGTAATAAAACTAGGTAAGACCAAGTATCGTTTTCCCAAAGGACTCACGGCCTAGTTAGCTATATGATTTGTTGATTATTTAAGACTTGTTAACGATTGATTGTAGGGTTTAAATGCAAAAGACAATAATTAAACATGTATGCATGAATGTTGATCAATGGAAAAGAGGAAAACAAACACTTTAATGAATTAAATGGATGAGTATATTGTTGGGGTTGTCAATTTCATCTTATCCACTCTCATATACTTTTAGGAATTCATCATTCTTATCATCAATTGCTAATGCCACTCTCTAAATCACCTTGCAAGAAGGCCTATCCTTAATTACGAGTTCATACAATTCCTAGCATTCCTAGTAATTAGTTCTGAAGTGCAGGAGCTTAAAGGCAACCAATATGCTATTGGGAGAAATTCCCCGGATCTAGATTTCCCCGTACGTTCCCGTATCGACAAAATCAATAATCATGGCAATGAATGAGTTAAACAAAGCAAGCAATAAGCAAAGAGGAAAAACCCTAACTAAAGATGAAAGAAAGCATATATCTTAATATAAGACATTAAAACACAAATTCCATATATGAGAGTTTCACAAGACTACATTGATTCCCCAACAACAATACAAGGTTTAGTTCACCATATTCATGGTGAAACTAGATGAACAATAATGAAAGAATGAAAGAGATAGAAAAACCATAGAAAGAGAAGAGGAGAGCCGTCATCATCTCCCAATCTACCCCCAAGGGGTGAAAAGTGTGTTTCTTCTTCCTCCCAGCCAAAGATACCAAACCCTAAGACATCTAGGTCTTTAAATAGGACATAAAAATAATAGAAAACGGGTCCAGGCCCAAACAGATCATAAAATCGCAGAAAACTGGCCCAAAACTCGTCTGGTTGACTTTTTTCGTATTCTGGTTGACTGGTTGACTTTTCTTGTTTCTGGTTGACTTTTCAGCATTCCAATCATTCGGTACTTCAATTCTTCTTTCAAATCATTCAATTAGCCTACAAAATCAAGGGAATCTTGCACAAAATCATTAAATTCACTTTTAACTCTCTTATTCACAAAACTAAAGCAAAAATATGAGTTCAAGCTAGTTTCTAAGTCTTAAAGATTGCTTTTGGTATCAATTTTAAGCATAAAAATAACGGTTTTTCAACCGTTATCAATAGCCTGTGTGCTAGGCCCCCAAGACCATGGATACGTTGCAGGAGCAGGCAGTTTAGTTTATGCACATCGAGGATATACGCACCTTTCACAAAATACAAAAAGAAGAACCCATCACATCGAGCGGTGACAAGAAAGATCTCAAGAAGCCGGTCGGCGATGAAGAAAGAGGAGGGGGCTTCAAGCCGAAGGACCTTCCCGGGGGCTTAAGTTTCATCATTACACCCGCTTGAATGCAAAAAAGGGCAAGAAACTTGGAGGAAGCCCTGAGTGTAGACTTGCTTCCCCTGATCAAGAAGAAGCTAACTCCGAGGAATGTTGATGGTTAAAAGTACTACAAATACCACCAAAACCTCGGACACACCATGGAGGAGTGTTCTACCCTCCGTGACAAGATCGAGGAACTAATCCACGCAGGTCATCTCCAACGATACGTGAAAATCGAATGATCAAAGAAGAGCCTTCCTCAAAGGCAAAGTCTCGACCGACATCCTCGCTAAGAAGATCATCGATAAGGCAAAAGGTGTCGTAGTAGAAGTAGGAGTAGGAGTCGTGATCGCCCCCTATGCAATCATAATAAACACCATCTCTAGGAAATTCGTGGGAGGCGGTTCATCCTTGTCCACTCAAAAAGAGGCACCTCAAAGGCCTGAAGATTGTCCACTTGGTGGACAAGAAGTAAAGAACCATGCCGCTCATCACCTTCACGGATGAAGACTTCCACGCCTCGGACCTTGATTAGGATGACCCAATGGTCATCATGGGCGAGATTGCTCGGTATGGCGTGAGCAAGGTTCTCATCGATCAAGTGAACTCGGTGAACATCCTTTACTAGAAGACATTCTAGAAGATGGATTTGTGAGAAGACTTGATCATCCTCTACAACGAACAGATTGTAGGTTTCGCAGGCGACCGGATCGCCACGCACAGGTATGTTGACCTGAGAATGACGTTGGGAGTAGGGCGAGACACAAATGAGTTAAAGGTATGGTACTTGCTGGTGGAGGCAAATACATATTACGTGTTGATTGGGCGACCTTACCTAAATACATTTAGGGAGATTGTCTCCACACCCTATGTTGCGATGAAGTTCCCATCCGATAGGGGGACAGTGTGCATCGTGCGAGCGGATCAAAGAACAACCGAAAAATGCTATGTGGCGGGGCTGAAGGTGGAGCCTTATGTCCAACCTATAAATGTCAAAAGGTTAGAGGTGGCCATGGAGAACTTAGACCTTGAGACCAACACAAAAGACTAAATGGAACCGTAGGGAGGGGTTACCCCTATTTACTTAGATTTTATTTGATAATGTGAGAAATTAACATTGTCTAATTATTGAAGTAAAAGATAAGTGAAGATAGAAACAGTAATTTTGTTTGGGTTTCAAAATGACCAGGAAGAAAACTGACAAAACAAGAAATTTTCATCAAAATATATACAAAAATGAAAGAGTTGAGGTGTGTAAACTTAATGGAAGGTATGCGAACCCTATCGATGAAGGAATTGAGGTATGAAAACCTTATGGAGGGTATACTAACCCTATGGATGAAGGAATTGAGGTATACAAACCTTATTGAAGATATGCTAACCTAATGGATGAAGGAATTGAGGTATACAAACCTCGTGAAAGGTATGTTAACCCTATGGATCAAGAAATTGAGGTATGCAAACCTCATGGACGGTATGTTGTTCAAAACAGAACGTGGATTCGACCAATGCTTTGCAAAGGGCCTACACTCCAAAGAAAACTTGGGTTTGACCAACGCTTTGTAGAGGGTCGACATCCCAAAGATAATTTTGAGTTTGACCAATGCTTTGCAAAGGGCCGACATCTCAAAGAAAACATTAGGTTCGATCAATGCTTTGTAGAGGGCCGAAATCCCAAGACTTAATGGCTAGACAAAGCTAGGCTTAGGGTGCCATAATAAATTAGGCTTGGAGTGCCATAACAAACTAGGCTTAGAGTGCTAGACAAACTAGCCATAGAGAGGTTACCTGGATTTGATCATTTCTTAGTAGAGGATCGATATCCCAAAAGGAGAACTTGAAATTGACCGTTGCTAGTAGAGAGCCAATATATACAAAGAAATCAGTGACCATTCCTTTGGAGATGGTCCTGATCAAAATCATTATCTTCTTTGAAATTTTTCTTTATTTGAAAAACGATTAGACCACTACCAAGGAGATAGCTTATATCCATAGCATTTGATGACCATTACCGATCTCAATCAAAACATTCTTCATTAAAAAATTTCATTTGAAAATGGATTAGACCACTACCAAAGAGATAGTCTATAACCAAAACATATTATGACCATTACCGGTCCCAATAAAAACATTTTCTTCATTCAAAATTTTCATTTGAAAATGAATTAGAGTACTACCAAAGAGATAGCCTATGTCCAAAGCATCTAGTGACCATTACTGGTCTTAATAAAAACATTTTCTTCATTCAAAAATTTCATTTGAATATAAATTAGACCACTACCAAAAAGATAGCCTATAATCAAAGCATCTGGTGACCATTCCTAGTCCCAATCAAAACATTTTTTTCATTCATAAATTTCATTTGAAAATGGATTAGACCATTACCAAAGAGATGGTATATATCTAAAGCATCTGGTGACCATTACCGGCCTTGAACAAAACATTTTATTCATTCAAAATTTATATTGAGGATTAACTTCTTTGAGGTTTGACTTTTTTTTTTCAAAAACTTTATTTTCTTCAATTTTGTTTTCATAATGCACTCTATTTTTCTCTTTTTTTTTTTATTTTCTAAATGTCAGCATTTCAAATCATCTATTTCCATAATCATCAAACTTTTTGTATTAGAAGTCAGGGACATTGTGAATATAATATCAATTGTCAACATAGGATATTACGTGCTCAATATTTCCTTTTGACACATAATATGATCATTAGCTAAATAGAAAGTGAAAGGTATATTTTGAATCACAGTGATTATTTTTATTTCTTCATAAACTCAAAGACACTTGATAAAGATCATGGGACACAAAAAAACTATCATAGTTTGAATTTCTAGGACAAAACATGATTTGGATGAATTGATACAACATGGAGTGAATTGCCCTTACAAATTTAGTCATGAGTTTATGGGAAGATATTACCCTAGAGACTTTATTATTTTCTCTCTTTTTATTATTATTTTTTTAACAACAACATCATCAACCACATCCTTTTATTTTAGAACCAAGCTTTGTAAAAATCAGAACAATCATTTTTCAATCAGTGTGACTTTATTGGCTTGTAACGTGGTCAGCGATTGACAAGGTTTTGAAAGAAATGGTATAAAGGCCCAAATGAAATGTGATGGATTTAATTTTTACACAACGATTAACATGATGTTGTCTTGATTATCTCGAAATATTTGGTCATTTTTCATTTTCCAACATTCTTTTCATATATCTTCCTTCGTATTGTTATGACTTTGTAATTCCTTTCTCATATTTCATTTTTCTCATTGATCTTGAATGAATTGATTTCATATTTCCTCTTTTTTCACTTGATCTTAAATCAATTCCACTTTTAACTGATAACTCTTTACATTTTGATCATTGTCCTTTGAGATGAACTTATCATGTTGTTATTCCTTGTGTAAGGAAAATTTGAAAGGAATACTACATTTCGCTCGAAGAAGGTCCGATGAATAATTCCTTAATCCCTTATTTCACAAAGATTAAGTCTTAAACAAAATATAATGGTATCTAACAGATGTTGCTCTTATTTTTTTCATTATTCATATACTTCTTTTTTCTTATTTTTTATTTTCATTTTCCTTTCATTTCATCATCAAATTTTTTTAGCCTCTAAGAGTTATTGATCATTCCCATCAACCTAAGAGAACTACTTTGTAAGCAAACCGCATACCATAATTAGATAATTGATTATCACACGTTAATTAGTTGACAACAGAATTTTGGAGGTATCCTTGAGTGAGATCTCTATAAATTAGATTGGGACTCTCATTCTAAAATACGAAATACAAAATACGAAATAAGTGTATTTTGAAAAATCTTATCTGCTGTGTGCGGTGATAAGTGTTCTAGGGTTTGCTGAACCCTTGTGTTGTGGCTTTGAGAACTTAGCGTATTGACATAGAGCGAGAACTTTCACAGGGAGTATGAATGAGTGTTATTGTTGTTGCTAAGTTAAAAGCCTATCATCCTTCGTGAAGCATTCGAAGGAGGTGTTCATCCTTTGTGAAGATTCAGAGGAGGTGTCATCAAATTTTTGGCGTCGTTGCCGGGGACTCGTGGTTTAACTAGTTCATTTGTGTGATTATTGATTATCTTTGACTTGTTTTTGAATTTTGAATTTTAAATTTCGAATTTCGAATTTCTGTTTTTATTTTCTGTTTTTATTTTTCGGTTTTTATTTTATTTTATTTTATTTTCTGTTTTTATTTTTTTTCGGCTATTATTTTATTTTATATTATTTTCTGTTATTTTTTCTGTTTTCAGTTTTTGTTTTCTGTTTTTATTTTATCTTCTTATATCTGATTTTATATCTTCTTCTCTATCTTTTTGTACTAACAAATTTTTCTAGGGACTTGTTTTCTTGTGTACGCAGGAAGCAATTCGAACTAGAAGCAAGAAAACCTCGGAACCTCTTCTTGAAGGCTTAGACGAGAGTAGATGGAGGAGAAGAATCCGTACATCTAGAGAACTTTTCCCTCCTCCGAAAGATCTCTTACAACCATCACCACAAGGTTCTTACCATAGCACTAAGGAGATGGAGAATAATAATGTCAGACGGACTCTTGCAGATTACACTAATGTAGTTGGCTCTCAGCATTTCAATAGCATAGCAAGACCAAGGGTCAATGTAGCTAATATGGAGGTGAAACCGACATTAATCCAACTGGTTAAGAGTAACCAATTTAATGAGTTGTCTCACGAAAGCCCATATGAGCACCTCACAACTTTTAATGAGATTTGCAATACAGTGAAGATAAATGGGGTGCCTGATGAAGTAATCAAACGTAGCCTGTTTCCATTCTCATTAGGAAGCAACGCTAAGCTTTGGTTGAACTCTTTTCCAGAAGGGAGCTTTACAGAGTGGGAAGCAGTGGTGACAAAGTTCTTGAACAAATACTTCCCACAATCCAAGGTAAATAAAGGAAAGCAAGAGATTTCATCTTTCAGGCAAGGCATGGAGGAATCACTAGGTCATGCATGGGACAGATATAAAAGCCTATTAAGAAAGACTCCCACGCATGGATTTGACGAAGTGGAAGTAGTCCTAATCTTCCTTGGAGGTATTGGTTCACAAACCAAGATGATCCTTGACGCCTCAACTGGAGGAAATATCAAATGGAAAACTCCAGAGGAAGCTACAGAAATAATTGAAAACATGGCTACTAATGATAATGAGCTGAACAGTGAAAGAGGAGCTCCTATTCAACAAAAAGGAGTTCTACAGTTGCAAACCAATGATGCCTTGCTGGCACAGAACAAGATACTAACTCAACAATTGGAGACTCTCACATAAACACTTGCACAACTGCCAAAAGAGTTAAAGACTGTTGCACAGGTTCAACCACAGTTGTGTGAATTATGTGGGGGTGACTGATGACAAATTTATGAACACCGAAAAACGGCGCCACAAACTTGTTTAACAATCGGCAAGTGTGACCAAATCGTATCAAGTAATAAAACAAGGTAAGACCAAGTATCGTTTTCCCAAAGGACTCACGGCCTAGTTTAGCTATGTGATTTGTTGATTATTTAAGACTTAAGAACAAATTAATTGTAGGTTTCAATGCAAGAGACAGTAATTAAATATGTATGCATGAATTTGATCAATGGAGAAAAACAGAATACAAACACTTCAATGAATTAGATGGATGAGTATGTTGTTGGGGTTATCAATTTCATCTTATCCACTCTCATATACTTTAGGAATTCATCATTCTTATCATCAATGCTAATGCCACTCTCTAAATCACCTTGCAAGAAGGCCTATCCTTAATTACGAGTTCATACAATTCCTAGCATTCTTAGTAATTAGTTCTTAAAGTGCAGGAGCTTAAAGGCAACCAATATGCTATTGGGAGAAATTCCCCGGATCTAGACTTCCCCGTACGTTCTCGTATCGACAAAATCAATAATCATGGCAATGAATGAGTTAAACAAAGCAAGCAATAAGCAAAGAGGAAAAACCCTAGCTAAAGACGAAAGAAAGCATATATCTTAATATAAGACGTTTAATCAAATTCCATATATGAGAGTTTCACAAGACTACATTGATTCCCCAACAACAATACAAGGTTTAGTTCACCATATTCATGGTGAAACTAGATGAACAATAATGAAAGAATGAAAGATAAAACCCTAGAAAGATGAGGAGGTAGCCTGAGCATCCAAAATCTTCCTTCAAGGGGTGGAAAAGAGAGTGTTTGCTTCGTCTCTGCCAAAGATCCAAACCCTAGGACGTCCTAAAGCTTATATATTATTCTAAAAATACAGAAAATTAGGCCCAAGCCCAAAATAGTGCCGCTCAGCGGTAAACTACCGCTCAGCGGTAAGTGCGTGAGTTGTTTTCTTCCCCTCAGCGGCCTGTTCACCCCTCAGCGGATCCAACGTGACTGCCTGAGTGCCGCTCAGCGGTAAACTGCCGCTGAGTGGCAGTTGCGGCTTCTCCTTTTGCACTTTTTGATGTCTTTTCTGATTCCATCTCTATCCTTCTTCACTTCTTTCACCAAATTCACCTTAAAACCTGCATAAAAATACTGAAATCAAGCATAAACCTGTCCAGCTCTCTTATTTCTAAAATTATGACCAAAAGCATGATTTCAAGCTAGTTTCTAAGTCTTAAAGATTGCTTTTGGTATCAATTTTAAGCATAAAAATAACGGTTTTTCAACCGTTATCAATTACCATATCAATGGTCAATGCGCCTTTCCAGCAGAAGCTTTAGAGGATGTTAACTTCATGGCCAATCAATTTTCATACCGTCAGGGGAATTTCAATCAAGGGTGGAAACCACACCCAAGCATTGGTCAAGGACAAAGTAGGCAAGCTGGACAAGCTGGGCAATTTAACAAGCAACAACAACAACCAACCTTATGGCAACAAATTTCTATACTTAATGAAAGATCAATAAGGATGGAAGAAACTCTTCAGCAATTCATACAGAAAACTGAATCTACTCAAAAGACCACTGAAGCTGTTATTAAGAACTTGGAGATTCAAATGGGATAGATTACTAAGCAGTTGAAAGAAAGGCTTGGCAAAAATTTTGGGGCTAATACTGAGGTTAACCCCAGGGAAGAATGTAAAGTGTTGGAGAGTACAAATGTTGAAATAGTTGAGTTAGAAAGAGAGAAAGAAAGAGAAAAGAGAGAAAAAGAAAAAGAAGAGAGAAAAGAGAAAGAAAAGAGATAAAGAGTGAAGATATTCTTCCTTTTGCAACAAATCATGAGAAACAATTTGATTTTACAGAAATATTCAAGATGGTGGATAATGATGTACCTTGGAAGGAGATATTACAACATATTGCAGTTTATACAAAACCTGAGGAAGAAGTCTCTACAAAGAAAAGACGTAGAGATAATGAGACAAAGGAGTATAAAGTTGTTAAAAAGAAGCCATTCCCTCCAAAAGCAAAAGATTCAGGAGGTTTCTCCATTCCATGCACAATAGGGAAGAAAAGGATAAAGAAGGCTTTATTGGATTTAGGATCAAGTGTTAACTTGATGCCTTATTCTTTACTTGAGCAGATTGGTGATATTGATGTGAAGCCTATAAAGATTAATTTAGTAATGGCAGATGGATCCTCAAAGAAGCCCTATGGTATAGCAGAGGATGTTATAGTTTGTGTAGGCAAACTACAGTTCTTGGTGGACTTTGTGGTGATGGAGATGGAGACTGAAAAGATACCCATTATTCTCGGAAGACCGTTTATGAAAACGGCCAAAGCCATCATTGATGTGGATGAAGGTGTAGTGGTGCTCCAAGACCGAGAAGAAAGAGTTGTTGTAGATGTCTTCAAAGAAGAAAGGCAGATGCAGGAGGAAGAAGCTAGTCAAAAAGTTGCATATCAAGATGTACTCATGACTAGCCCTGAAGATGAAAAGCCCAAGGTCAAAGGTAAACATTGTTTGTTGTTTTAGGTACAGGAAGAAGAAAAGATTGGGAAAGGAAGAAAGGTCCATAATGACTGGATGAAAGAACGACTCCAACTTGGTAAACCTGTGAAATTCAAAAACAAGTTGTGGGTTGTGAAAGACTATAAAGAAAATGAGGTGATAGAGATAGAGTCTCCACATTCCAGAAGAGTTAGAAAAGTGGACCGGAAGCAGTTGATGAGTTGGTGTGATATGAACATCAACCATGAAGAAGAAACTTGAGCTTTATTGGGTCAAGCTAATGACGTTAAAAGAGCGCTTGTTGGAAGGCATTCCAGTGATTTGAGGACAATTTTTCTTTTGATTTTATTTTGGTTTTGTAAATTTTTATCAGTTTGGACATTACTTCTATAAATTGTTGGGCATAGCATCTACTGAAGGATGCTAAGTGGTTAAGTATCTACTGAAAGATACTAGGTTTGTTACACCTACTAATGGGTGTTGGTAAGAAAGATTTGCACCTACTGATGGGTGTTGATGGATTTTAGGTCAGGCTCGTGACGTTAAACAAGCGCTACCTGGGAGGCAACCCAGTTGATTGATTATATGTTTGTTTATTCTACTTTAGTTGCATAATAGGGATTTGCATGAGTAATCTGAGAATTTAATTGCAGGGAGCAAGTGAGGGGTTTGTGTAGGAGCACTTAGGTTAAGCTAGGAAGAAGAAGAGCACTTCCCGAAGGTGCCGCTGTGCGGCAAACTGCCGCTGAGCGGTAGTGTCGCAGAATGGGCTTAGGTTGCCCCTTAGCGGAACCCGAGCCCATTAGGGTATTTTTATACCCTAAGTAGCCTTGGCCTCTATTTTCAGATTCTTCTCTACACACACACTCCTACATACTTTTCCAAAGGTTCTATACAACTTTCCCCTCATTCCTCTTGAGAAAATCTCCCTTCCACTTACTTTCTCACTAGTTTTCCATCTAAGTTTGGGGTTGGGAGAGAGCATCATTGTTCTTCACAAGCTTGAAAGCCTTCTCCACTCATCTAGCATCTCCACCCAAGTAAGTCAAGCATTTTTCATTCTAGGGTTCTTGAGCATGAATTTGATTGTTGAAGCATGAATTTTTAGGGGTTTTGGTTTCTATGCATGATTTAATGAATTAATTGATGTTTGAACTGATTGAACTGAGTGATTTTGATCTGGAAGATTGAAAATTGCATGTGGGTGGAGTTAGGAAAGGTTAAAAGTGCATGTTTCAAAAATCTACAGAATCACCGCTCAAGGGTAAATTTCTGCTGAGCGGCACTTTGACAGACCTGAGATTTTTGCTGAATTGTGTACTGGATCGTTGCACTGGTGGCGCTGAGGGGTGATTTTGACTCTCAGCGGTGGTTTAGCATGGAATTAGAGTGTTGTTTATTGTTTACTAATGCTTAACAACATGTCTTGTGGTTGTGTAATTTGTGTTGAATGTAGGAATGGCATCTTCTTCAGGCAAAAGAGTGAAGACCATGGCATCCAAAAGGAAAGAAAAGGAACTAGAACAACCCCACTCTAGTAGATTCCTATTTCGCAAACATGAGAAGCATTTTAAGGTGGTCCAAGATAGGAGGCTCCTTATGGAGAGGAAAGTTGGAATGATACCTAACTTTGCTCCTCAATTTGGAGAGCAATTGCTGGGAAATGATTGGGGGAAGCTAGCCACATACCCTGCTCCAGCCAATATAGCTGTGGTGAAAGAATTTTACACCAATGCAAGGCAAATTGGTGGTTATCCGACTGAGAATTACCTAGGCTATGTTAGAGGCCACGCTATTAGGTATGATCCTGATTCTATCAACAACTTCTTGGGTACTGCGTGGGCTGGTGAGCAGTGTCAGTTTGGTCTCTGTATGGAAGAAGGCACTGATTTTGATGATGTGGAGAGAGTTTTATGTGTACCTGGAGGACATTTTCAGAGGAATAGAACTGGTTCTGTGGTGAACATTAGGAGGACTGATTTGAATCCTCTTGCAAAGTATTGGATGACATTTTCTCATGCCAACATTCAGCCATGTTCTCATGTGTCAGACATCACTCTTAGCAGGGCACTCCTCCTTTACTGTGCGATCAGGAACTTGAATGTCAATATTGGACAGGTAATAGCTGATGAGATAAGGGTGTGTGCTAACACAACAAACAGCAAAGCACCCTTAGGACATCCTTCTTTGATCACACACCTTTGCAAGATAGCTGGGGTGGATAGTTCTGCTCCACCATTTGAGAGGCCAAGGAAAGCAATTGATGAGGCCTATTACAGACAATACTGTGGAGGTGAGGAGGCAGCTCAGCCAGTTCCACCACGCCGTACTCGCAGAGAAAGAGGACAAGCACAAAGCCAGGCATCTGCTAAGACACATGAAGCAGAACCTTTCCAAATGAGGGACATGTATATGTCTCTTATAGGTGCACAATTGCAGTCTATAGGTGGCCACTGCTGAGATGATTGTTGGAATGTATGATACACCTCCAGCACACAGGTGGACTATGGAGGAGTTTCATAATGTGGTAGCTTGGCCAGAGGAGCAAGCCCAAGACAGCAGAGCTGGAGCAGCTGAAGCTTCAGCTATGGGGATGGATGAAGATGATGCTGATGATGATGCTGATGATGATGAAGATAACACATTTGAGGATGCTGAAGATGAGGAAGAAGAGGAGGATACAAATGACAGCTCAGACTGACGAGGAGCTGAGATAACATTTACTGATGAATGCTATCAGCACTAGAGCAGGACTTATGCTGTTGTTTGGTTTTATATTTCTGAACTTTTTTACTTCTGTTTTTAGAATAGGGTTTGATGTACTCAATTGGAAACTTTGTCTGTTATGATGGTTTGCTTATGATTGTTGTTTGATAAGTAATGCCTGATGATGCTTTGATACTAATGGATGTTGCATTACATGTTTATACAGGTGATTCACAAGCTTTGTGAACAAATGCATGATGTTGTGATTGTGATTATGATACTAAGCAGGATGTGTATGTCGAATATGAATGAGCTTATATGTGAGGTTTTGAGCTCTAGAGTTTTTGTGATTAAATGCTATTACTTTGAAAGCATGAATGATTTTGCCTAGGTTTTCTATGATTGAATCAATTGCTTGTTTGCATCATATGATCAAGGCCATTTGTTGGTAACCCTTTTAATAGCCAAATTCATGAACTTAGCCTATTAAAAGAGAGCACTATGTGTTCTATCATTTGAACCTGTAGCCTTGAACATAATTTGAACACCCCTTGTGAAAAGCTTTACCTTGAGTTAAGTAGAGAATATTTTGTGGTATTGATAAATATTCAAGTTTGGGGTTATTGGGAAGTTATGAAAGGGAAATTGAAAGCATTGAGCTAAGAGCTTAGATCTGTGAAAAAGGAAAGAAAAAAAATAAAGAAAGAAAAAAGAAAAAGCAAAGCTCAATGCAAAAGAAAGTTGGGAATAAATAAGAATGATTGTGTCTATATGATTCTCTTAACTCAAGGGTTTTGTGATCTAGAAAAACCAATTTTCTTGTTAGCCCAGCCACATTATAAGCCATTGAAAAGTCCTTGTGATGATGCATGCTTGTGAATGTATTTGATTATGGTTAAATGAAAGGCAAAGTCAATTCATGTGACATGGCGATAGTGGAGTAAATGAGTGATTACCTTTAATACACATGTGTGTTTGAGTGAAACACTTTATCTAGTGAGGAAAGATTCCATGAGCACATGAACATCCATGCTTAGTTGATTGATCATTCATGAAAAATAGCATTTGTTGGATATTAGGTGATTGTGTGAACACTAAAGCATGTGCATGTCTTGATTGAAGTCTTTGTCATGAGCTTAATTGAAGTACTTACTTATCTTGAAAAGAGGATTTTTGAATGGAGTGAACCATTGTATTGATTGGTAGAAGATTGAGTTACATCTTGTTTGCTTGAGGACAAGCAAAGTTCTAAGTTTGGGGTTGTAATAACAGTTGAAAAACTGTTATTTTCATGCTTAAATTGATACTAAAAGCAACCTTTAACACTTAGAAACTAGCTTGGAATCATGCTTTTGTTCATATTTTTAGGAATAAGAGAGCTGGACAAGTTTATGCTTGATTTCAGTGTTTTATGCAGGTTTTAAGGTGAATTTGGTGAAAGAAGTGAAGAAGGATAGAGATGGAATTAGAAAAGAACTCAAAAAGCGCAAAAGAAGAGAAGCCGCAAGTACCGCTCAGCGCCAGTTTACCGCTGAGCGGCTCTCAGGAACACCCATTGGCTCCGCTGAGGGGTGAAAGTGCAGCTGAGGGGAGAATTGACTACGCGTTGGTACTGTTGAGCGGCAGTTTACCGCTGAGCGGTGGTCTTTTGGGCTTAGGCCCACTTTTCTGTAATATTTCGAATAGTATATAAGCTTTAGGACTTCCTAGGGTTTGTATCTTTGGCTGGGAGGAAGCAGAAACACACTTTTCAACCTTGGGGGTAGATTGGGAGATGGTGACGGCTCTACTCTTCTCTTTCTAGGGTTTTTCTATCTCTTCAATTCTTTCATTATTGTTCATCTAGTTTCACCATGAATATGGTGAACTAAACTTTGTATTGTTGTGGGGGAATCAATGTAACCTTTTGAAGCTCTCATATATGGAATTTGTGTTTAAACATCTTATTTGAGATACATGCTTTCTTTCATCATTAGTTAGGGTTTTTCTTCTTTGCTCAAAGCATGCATTGTTTAACTCATTCGATGTCATGATTATTGATTTTGTCGATGTCATTCGATACATCTTATTTTGAGATATATGCATATTGCCTAGACATAGGGATATGAGGGTTGGTTGCCTTTAAGCTTATGTGCTTCAGAATTAATTATTAGGGCTGCTAGGAATTGTATGAACTCGTAATTAAGGATAGGCTTTCTTGCAAGGTGATTTAGAGAGTGACATTAACATTGATAAAAAGAATGATGAATTCCTAAAGTATGTGAGAGTGGATAAGATGAAATTGATTACCCCAACAACATACTCATCCATCTAATTCGTTCAAGTGTTTGTGTTCCTCTTTTCCATTGATCAAAACTCATGCATACATGTTTACTTATTGTCTTTTGCATTTGAAACCTCAGAAATTTGTTCACAAGTCTTAAATAATCAAGAAATCATATAACTAACTAGGTCGTGAGTCCTTTGGGAGAACGATACTTGGTCTTACCGAGTTTATTACTTGATACGATTCGGTCACACTTGCCGAGGGTTAAACAAGTTTTTGGCGCCATTTTTCGGTGTTCATAAATCTGTCATCAAGTCCTTAAATAGAACATAAAAATAATAGAAAACATGTCCAAGCCCACTTCGTTGGCGCTCAGCGCCCCACTTAGGGCGCCCAGGCGAGGTACGGGTCAAAACTGGCGCTCAGCGCCCCTAGAGGGGCGCCCAGGCGTGGTGCGGGAAGAAAATTGGCGCTCAGACCTTGCGGTAGCATTCCAAAACTCACTTTTTTTGTTGTTTTGGCTGTTTTGCTTGCTTTTATGGCTGATTCTTCCAGGCACATTATTAGCTACAAAATAAAGGGAATTTAGTGATAAAATAATAAAGTATAACCTCTACTCACTTATTAGCAAAACTAAAGCAAAAATATGAGTTCAAGCAAGTTTCTAGGTCAAAAAGGGCGCGTTTAGTATCAAAATTATATCACAGATAACTGTATTTTCAACCGTTATCAGGTATACAAACTTTGCCTTCCTTGAAGAAGTACCCATCTCTCAGATAAAAACCTCCTTGTGGTTTGTGCAAACATTCTTCATAAATAGTGGCAAATTCACTATCTTGAGTATACAATTCAATTAGATTATCAAAACCAATAATTTGAGCACCTAATGTGGCTAACAAATTGTTTCTTCTTGATAAAACATCTGCCACAATGTTAGATTTGCCTTTCTTGTATTTGATAACATAAGAGAATTGTTCAATAAATTCCAATCATTTGGCATGTCTCTTTTGCAACATGTGTTGACTGTTGATGGATTGACAAGTGTACCAAATCTCACAAGTAATATAAAATGGTAAGACCAAGTATCGTATCCCTGAAGATTCTTGGTAGTAAACAGTTGTGTGATAACTCAATTAATTAAGACTTAAATAAAATGAGATTGTTGGTTTCAAATGCAAAGACAAAATTAAATATGAATGCAAATTGATCAATAGTAGAGTAACACAAAGATGAACGAAGGTTGTTTATAAAATGAGATGATTATGTTGTTATGGTTTAATTTCACCAAGTTTACTCTCATGTATATAAGAATTCTTCTTTTTACATTAATATTAACGTCACTCACTAAATTACTTAGAACCCAATCCCTCGGCGCAATAAACCTGCCTTAATTCCTAGTTCGTACAATTCCTAGCGTTCCTACAAAATTAAGTCTGAAGATCAAGAGCTTAAGACGACCAAGTACTCATACCCTCATCCCTGAGAAATATTACTCTTGGGAGAATTCAACAAGAAATTGAATTGTAAGGAACCTCCCGGCACTCATGCAATTCATAAATCATGCTACTAAATGAGTTAAATAGAGCAAGCATTGAAACAAATGAATTCCCTAATAATTAATGAAAAAGCATATAAATTAAGAATCAATTCAAATACATGAGATTTCACAAGGTTACATCATCCTCCAACAACAAATAGAGTTTAGTTCCCCATAGACATGGAGAAACTAGATGAATAATGGAAAAGCATGAGATAGTGAAACCCTAAAAGTAGAAGAGGAAGCTCCCACCTCCAGATCTGCCTTCAGAGAGTAGAAGAGTGTGTTGTTGTGTTGCTCAAGCCAGAGATACCAAACCTAAAGCCCCTGGGTCCTTTAAATAAATTCGGAAAAGAGTAGAAACAAGGCCCGGTCCAAAAGAGTCGAAACAGAGCAAAAATTGGGCCGGATCTACGACGCACGATGCTCGGGCGCCCCAGTGGATGGTCCTCATGTGGGTCTTGAGCCTTCAATTGGATGCCCAGGCTTCGAGGTCCGCCGCTCAGGCGGCCTAGGAGGGCGCCCGGGAGGTGGACGTCGTTTTTCCAAGGCTCAAGCCTCTAGATAGGGCGCCCAAGCTTCATGCGATTCCTCCTTTCGGTGCTTTTCCAGGCCTTTCTGAGCTCTAACTCCTCAGCACTTCATCTCTGCTTTCCGCATTCTCTCATTACCTATCAAAACAAGGGAAATTAGTGATAAAATCATCAAATTCAACATCAACTCTCTTATTCACACAACTTAATGAAAAAGGATGAGTCCAAGAAAGTTTCTAAGTGAAAAAGGGTGTTTTTAGTATCAAAATTACATCACAAATAACGGTATTTTCAACCGTTAACATTGACTCTTCAAGTATTTTACTGATTCATGATCACTATGAATGATGAACTCCTTAGAAACAAGGTAATGTTCCCAAGTTTGAAGAGCTCTCACAAGAGCATAGAGTTCTTTATCATAGGTGGGATAGTTACATGTGGCCTCATGAATTTTTTCATTGAAATAAGCAATGGGATGACCTTCTTGTAATAATACAACACCTATGCCAAGACCTAAAGCATCACATTCTAGCTCAAAAGTTTTAGAAAAATTTGGCAAAGCTAGAATGGGTGCTTGGTGAGCTTCTTTTTAAGCAGATCAAAAGCTTTTTGTTGTTTTTCTCCCCAATGGAATGTAATATCCTTTTTCACCAACTCATTGAGAGGTGAAGCAAGACTAGAGAAGTTAGGAACAAATCTTCTATAAAAGCTTGCCAAACCATGGAAGCTCCTGACTTCTCCTACATTCTTTGGGGTTGGCCAATCTTGGATGACCTATATTTTCTCAAGGTCATAATGAACCCCATTTTTATTGACAACAAAACCTAAAAAGACGACACTATCTAAACTAAAGGTGCATTTGTCAATATTTGCAAACAAGTGGTTAGTTCTAAGAATTGTTAAGACAACTCTTAAATGATTTTCATGAGTTTGCAAATTTTGACTATACACCAAAATGTCATCAAAATAAACTACAACAAACTTTCCAATGCAATCCCTTAAGACATGATTCATGAGTCTCATGAAGGTGCTTGGAGCATTAGTAAGGCCGAAAGGCATCACTAGCCATTCATATAGTCCAAACTTTGTCTTAAAAGCAATTTTCCACTTATCACCTTCTTTGATTCTTATTTGGTGATAACCGCTTTTGTGATCTATTTTGGAAATATTTGGGCTTAATGCAATTCATCCAACATATCATCAAGTCTAGGGATAGGATGTATGTATTTTATTGTGATGTTGTTGATTGCCCTACAATCATAGCACATACGCCATTTCCCATCTTTCTTGGGCACCAACAACACAGGCACATCACATGGGCTTAAACTCTTTTGAACCCAGCCCTTGTCTAACAAGTCTTGGACTTGTGACTCAATCTCTTTGGTCTCTTGGGGATTTGTCCTATAGGCAGGCCTATTAGGAAGAGTTACCCTAGGTACAAAATCAATTTGATGTTTTATTCCCCTTAATGGTGGAAGTCCAATTGGAACTTCCTTAGAAAATACATCATCAAATTCTTTTAAGAGTTTTTGGATAAAAATAGAAAGAGTAGAAGTCTTAGATACAATAGAAGTGCATGTGAGTGTTCCTTGACACAAGAGGAGGTAAGAAGGTTGCTCTATTTATTTTCATCAAGCAATCATTGTTTCGATTTTAATATTGCAATACTTAAGAGGAAGAGATCACATCAAACTAGGGTAAATGATTCTTATTCATTTATATATGCAAACAAATATGTAAACCCCTATCTGAATATTGATTAACTCATTTGTTGTTCTTATAATATCAGTAAATCTCATGAAAATTGTAGTTCTGCTAACTCTTGTTAATTGTTTGTATTTTACTTTCAGATTTTGACAGTTGGTACAAATCCTCTGCTCAATCACTTTGACATGAATGGCACGATCCTTTCACAAATACAGTGTGCTCCTTCGTCATCTTTTTTTATCTACTTACATCTTATAGGGGTATGTTCTGTTTCAAAATCATTGCTAATTGTGTTTAGTAGCAGTTGTCTGCTCAAACATGCTGACGGACTCCTTGTTACTCTCTACTTTATGTGATATATAGTTGCATTACTGAGAAACTCATTTTAGGTTATGGCAATTGGAGGCTATGGTGGCCTTGTTGATGTTATCTCACAATTTGGCAGTCACATGTGCACGTTTCATTGTTAAGCAAAGTTCTCAGATAGTTTGAAAATTCTGATACCTCGGGATCAAGAACCCAAACAATTTCTATGTAAGTTGTGACAAGCTTTGGGATTGAGATAGTTTTTGGCCTAACTTATTTCTAATTTTCTTCTCCTTATAAGAAGAAACACTATATATAAAAGTTAAAAAAAAAGTAGTATATTTTTTAGAAGAAATTATGAAGTATTAAATAAGCTAATTGGTGGAGCTTCTCTGAAGTGTTTATGGAGCTTCTTAAGTTGGATATCATAATCCTGTCCACCGATGTTTTATGCTTTCCTTTATTTGTTGCATGTTTATATTTTTTGTAAACCTATAATTTACATTAACAAAAATCTTAAATGACTTTTTATAATTTTAAAAATTAGCAGTTCTTAAATATGTGCTTTTGAAACAATTTTATGTAAACCAAAGTAATTTTTGCTGAGAATTTTTAATTTTTATTTTAGTTTTTATATCCATTAATGTGCAATCTACAGACATAGGAAATATAACTGGCTTATTGCAAATGTACCCCATTAATTTCCTTTTAATATGAACTTTATGTTTAAAGTTATTTTTGTTGAAATGCATTCTTACCACATTTTAATATTACAATATCCACAACGTTGACACTAGTGTTCTAATTTCAATATGAAATCCTTTGCAGCACCTTTTTAAGGAGTTATGGAAATGATATGATTAACATCGACCATTGTTGTTACCATCATTTAAGAGTATTAATCCATCTAAATAGGTAGCATTTCATTGGTTAAATTATATGTTCATCTTGCTTCCCTCCTAATTAACCATGAAATGTTTAATATGATTTATTATCTTGGAAAGGCCGTTTATGCAGGAATATCTTCATTCTTATTTAGTTTTTTTTAACCTTTCATGGGATGGATAAACATTTCTTAAAAGGGTTCTTAAATGTTGTCAAAGCTAGTAAGATGAAAATTTGGTGTTTAAGAGGCAGAATGAGCTTAAAGAAATTTACAGAGGAGTTCACATGGATGTCGATAGTGAATCTGCAAGACAGATTTTGACTAGTCTCATCGAATGTGCTACAAAACCTGTCATATTATCTCCTTTATATAGTTTTTAAAACTCTCTTTCTATTTTTCAAAACTATTTTCACTTAAATACTTTCGAAAATTATTATTGTGTTTGTCCATAATGTTTGGTATTGGCTCTAAATTTTCCTTGATTACTTTTGATTGCTTTGCAGGTATTGTTGATCTGTCTCATTTGCTTCAAAACATGGATGGTCAGATAAGACAAGCCAAGGAGCGAGCTCTAAGGGTAAGGATATCTTAGATATGACAGGGAATCTTGTTTTGTAAATAAATAGTTGGAATTAGTTTTTATAATTTTATTTTGGTTTTAACGGTGTAGCCCATAATGGCTTGTGTCAGGACCTATTAAAATACCTCCAAAACCACCTGTTAGTATCATTAAATGCACCCAAACCCCACCTGTCTAATCCCATTTATTATACCCAAAACCCTGCTCAGAACCATTAAAACACACTCACACACTCTCTACGCTAACGCCAAGTGTCACAGTAGAAGCTTCGGAAGTCAGTTAGTGGAGTGCAGGTGTCAAGAGGAGAGTGCACGACCGTTTGGACATGGGGTAAACAAAAAATGATTTTCTGAAAAACGCTGCCCACTCTCCTTTACGCACCTTCTTCTTCCTAAACTCAGACTTCCATTTTCTCCTCCTTCTCTCTAGAAAACTCTTCCTTCTCTCTACTGAAACTCACCCTTTCTCTTCTCCGTTCATCACTCAGAAACCATAGAAGTACTCCCGGCGCCGTAAGCTTCAGTTTGGACCGAACAGTTTCAGAGTCTGAAGCTGGTAAGTTCTCATTTCTAATCATTCGTTCTTGGGTTACATGCAAAACCAAGTTTTGGTTGCATGCAGGGATACCATCTAAATTCTTCTTTATATTTCTGGTTAGACTTAGTTGGAAGAATTAAGCAATCGTTGGGGTAGAAAGCTGTATACGGACAACCAAAAATTATACTCTTAGAACGTTCACCACTAATCCAGGTAAGGGAAGCTTATTCAATTTAATTCGTATGTTGTATTGTGCTGTATGGATGTTCTGTGATTTGCATGAAGCATGATCTGTAATATTTGATTTTGATATATGGTCATAAGTATGAACTGATGTATGGTGAAGATGTGATGAACTATGGTATGAGTATTTGGAAGTATGAAATGTATATGCTGAAAATGAGTAAATGTAAATGAATCTTTAAGTATGAAATTCCCTATGATAAAGTACGTTCGTCATTGAACGGTCCTTGACCGTTCGGTGTTGTTATTAAACTTTATTTGAAATTGAATTCTTTCATTCGGAAAGGATTCTAGTTGAGGACGAACGCCCTCTTATATTAGTCCTACGTTTGAGCGTTCGGCCAAACGTAGATGCCCTGAGTGTTAAGTGAGGAGTTGAGAAGCTTGAAAATATACATTCGGACACTTAGTCATTCTTAAAAAATCTAACTTTATCATCTCGTCTTATATAAATTTCTATTTTAATTCGAATCAGTGATGGGTCTCGACCCGAAGCGTTCGTTATGAGTGGCGCTCGGTCTTATACCGAACGCTCGTCCTGGCCTTTAATTACCAAAGGGTTGGAAATAGCGTTCGTCCAAACTTTCAGTAAGTACGTACCGCGTTCGGTCATTGACTGACAGTCGGGTTCTATAATTGCATTGTTCTCGGTATGGTCGTTCACTCGTCTAGTGGTGTTTCTATCCATCTGGATTTGGCCTAGCGCCTTGGTACTTAATTTATTCTGAGTGTTGATCGGATAATTCCTAGAGTCAGTTCATTCAACTGATTCAATTGGTAATGACGTTCGTCAAATAATATGTGTCGGTTTTGTTCTGTTCTGAAAAGAGGATCCTCGGTCTCGTGTTTTTACGTTCGTCAGTGTTATGAAGCGGGCTGAACGCTCGTCATTTTATGAACTTGGATCTGATGATGAAAATGATATTAAATTGAAAGGTTATAAAGGATGAACAGTATATGAGATGAAATAATGGTTGCGTATTTTGAACGAGCGTTCCAGGGAGGAACGACTCTTGGATGAAAGTTGGAATTGTAAAGTATGAATGTGGACAAAGCTTAGCTGGCGATTCATCCTGATGTCCTCACGTAGAGGGGTGTATGTCATGTGTGGGAACGACAGGAGGTCTTAGTCCATAAATGTACTTTGGACGGAACGGACTAACCTCGGGTGGTAGCTGATGAGAATTCCAGCTACTCCACCTGGGTGCACGAACGTCGTAGCTACACAGAATTCATACAGTCCGGACAGTCAGTCTAGTATCAGGAATTAATTGAGTTAAAGAATTGATTGAATTATATGTTGTGAAATATTTGATATGTTTGATGTGTTATGAAATGCATGTTATTAATTGAATTAAATTCAATAAGCTTACCCTTCGTTTTTCATTGTGTTGTCCTGTCTCTGTTTGTCCGTCCTTGTCCTTGCAATGATCATCCCTGTGGATGTGAGCAGATGGAGAGGCGTTGCTGGAAGAGACGCTTGCGGAAGGGATTTTGGAGGAAGAGAATCTCGTTGATATAGAAGTGAAGGCCGAACAGTAGGACGTTCGGTTATTAGTTAATTTGGAATGTTAGCATGCTGTATTAGGACGACCCCTTCCCTTTTTGCTTATTTTTAGCCGTTCGGTATTTATATTTTGTAAACCGTTCGGACAGGAAGTCTTAGATTGAACACCTTTATTTGTGTTTGCTTATGTATGGCCGTTTGGCTAAGAGTGTACTTTACCTCTTTAAATGTAAGACTGAATTGATATATTAATATATGTAAATATTCTATTTTATAAGGTTTATTATTGTATTTTATGGGATGTTACATTATTGGTATCAGAGCAGTTTTGTTCTCTTAAGGACACTGTAGGTTACGAGTACACTATGTTTTTGCTGTGTGCTTAATGTGTGTTTAATGAGTTATTTTTCAACTCTTTGAACATGACTAACACTCGTTTTTCTCTGTTTCCCAGAGAACAAATGGCACCTAGACTTCCTCCTCCACCACAGCCCAATGAACCTGATGTGCCCAACAACACTAGGTTGTTGGAAACGGTGATAAATAGGCTACAACAACAAAATACTGTGTTGATGGAGCAGAACGCTGCTGCGTTACAAAGTCTAGAGGCCGCTTGCCCAACTCTGAGGCGACCCAGAGGCAATTGATGGAAATTATTGCTGCCACCAGAGGCACACTAGGAGCATCCTCTTCTAACGCTAACCAACATGCTGAGTGGAGCTTGGAAAGTTTCCTCCAACACCATCCAGCCAAATTCAGTGGGAATTGCCTCCCTGACGAGGCAGATCAATGGCTGCGCGACATGGATAGAATCTTTAATGCCAAGAGGTGCCCGGACGAGAATCGCTTGGCATTCACAGAGTATTTACTGACCGGGGAAGCAAGCCACTGGTGGGCGAGCATGAGGGCCATCCTGGTGGACGCTCACAGTCCTATTACTTGGGAAGTATTCAGAAGCAAATTCTATGAAGAGTACTTTTCAGACAGCGTTCGTTTCGCCAAGGAGGTGGAGTTTCTGCAATTGGTACAAGGGGGGATGTCTGTTTCCGAGTACACGAACAAGTTCAAGCACTTGGTTGATTTCAATACTATGGCGACCAGTGAGGAGTGGCAGTGTAAAAAGTTTGAAAATGGGCTGAGGAGTGGTCTGAAGGTGTTAATCTCCAACCTATGTATTCGGTCATTTCCTGCAATGGTTGAGAGGGCCAAAGTATTGGAGAAAAATATGGCTGAAGCATAACAACATAAGAAGCAACAAGCATCCCGGGGACCGATTCTATCAAGAACAAACCTGAATCGGAATAGAACGCCATACGCTCGTCCAGCACAGTCAAGTGGGTCTCAAGACATGGTTGTTGCTGGACAGTTTGGGCAGCAGGGGGCGGTTAGATGTTTTCAGTGTGGAGGACCCCATTTCAAGTCAGTCTGCCCTCAGTTGATTGGAGGGAAGTATTGCACTCGGTGTAGAAGGAACGACCATCTGGAGAACGAGTGCAATGTGGGCGGACGAGCGGTGATGAGACCACCGAACGCTGAAAGAAACCAAACAGGAGGAGGTGGACGAGCCCAAGCTGTTGGGAGAGTATATGCACTAACGGGCGCTGAAGCTGCTAGTTCAGGTACACTAATTACCAGCACCTTTTTAGTATATGGAGAACCCTGTTGTGTGTTGTATGATTCGGGGGCGACACACTCCTTCATCTCGAAGGCGTGCGTTGAAAAACTGGGGTTAGCTGAGAGCGAGATGCAGTTTGACTTGGTGGTGTCAACCCCAGCGGCTGGTGAGGTTAGGACGTCTACAGTCTGTATTAGATGTCCTATTGAGGTAGAAGGGCGTAGGTATAAGGTGAACCTCATATGTTTACCTCTCAAGGAGCTAGAAGTGATTTTAGGAATGGATTGGCTTACTACCAATCACATTCTCATAGACTGTGGTGCTAAGGAATTGATCTTTCTTGAGGAAGATGAAGAAGATTTGTCTGTGACGCTCGGACAGTTAAAAGAAGACATCATGGAGGGCGCCAGCTGCTTTCTGATAATGACACACGAAGACAGGGAGGTTGGAGATGGAAATTTTGAACGATCGTCCAATAACGAGTTCAGTGAAGGACGATCGGTTGTGGACGAATTCCCGGACGTCTTTCCGGATGAAGTGCCTGGACTGCCTCCCGTTCGTGAGGTTGAATTCACTATTGATTTGGTGACGACAGTAGCACCCATCTCTGTTCAACCATATCGAATGGCACCAGCTGAGTTGGCCGAACTCAAGCAACAAATTGAAGATCTGATGGACAAGAAATTTATTAGACCAAGCGTCTCACCGTGGGGAGCGCCTGTGTTATTGCTAAAGAAGAGAGATGGCAGCTCTCGGCTCTGCATTGATTATAGACAACTGAATATGCTGACCATCAAGAACAAGTATGCCCTACCACGGATTGATGATTTACTGGATCAGTTGCATGGGGCGAACGTGTTCTCTAAGATAGACTTGAGATCAGGCTACCACCAGATTCGGGTTAAAGAAGGAGATATTCAGAAGACGGCCTTTAGATCTTGTTACGGACACTACGAGTATGTAGTGATGCCGTTTGGTGTGACGAACGACCCATCCATATTCATGGATTACATGAACCGCATTTTCAGGTCGTATTTGGATAAGTTCGTGGTGGTGTTCATTGACGACATCCTCATCTACTCCAAGAGCTGTGAATAACATGAAGAGCATTTAAGGCTGGTACTTAGAGTTTTGAGAGAAAAGGAGCTGTACGCTAAGTTGTCCAAGTGCGAATTTTGGATGAAAGAGATACAATTCTTGGGACACGTAGTATCCGCTGGTGGAATTTCAGTTGATCCGGCCAAGGTGCGAGCGGTACTGGATTGGGAGAGTCCGCGTTCGGTCATCGAAGTTAGGAGTTTTGTGGGACTCGCGGACTACTATAGGCGTTTTATCGAAGGGTTTTCTAAGATAGTAACACCGTTGACACAACTGACCAGGAAAGACCACCCGTTCGCTTAGACCGATCGGTGTGAATCCAGCTTCCAAGCACTGAAGCAGAAGTTGACGAGCGCTCCAGTCTTGGTTATTCCGGACACGGCCAAACCATTCGAAGTTTACTGTGATTCTTCTCATCAAGGTTTGGGTTGCGTTCTTATGCAAGAGAAAAGGGCAGTGGCGTACGCTTCTCGACAATTGAAGATTCATGAGAAGAATTACCCAACGCACGACCTGGAGTTGGCAGCGGTCGTTTTTGCCCTGAAGATTTGGAGACACTACTTGTATGGATCAACTTTCCAAATCTTCAGTGATCACAAGAGCCTTAAGTATCTCTTTGATCAGAAGGAGTTGAACATGAGACAAAGGAGGTGGCTTGAGTTCTTAAAGGACTACGACTTCGAATTACTTTATCATCCCGGCAAAGCGAACGTTGTAGCAGATGCGTTGAGCAGGAAGGTGGTTCATGTCTCGTCCATGATGGTACGAGAATTAAGCTTGGTGGAGAGTTTTAGAGACCTAAGGTTACAGTTTAATTTAGAACCGAACATCATCAAATGTTGTAACCTTAGGATATCAAGTGACGTATTTGACCGGATCAGAATGAAACAACTAGTAGATGAAGAATTGGTGAAGATAAGAGGCGCGCTCGGTACAGATCAAGCAAAGGAATTCAACGCTGGAACGGACGACCTATTACGCTATATGGGTAGGACGTGCGTTCCAAACGATGGAGATCTGAAGAGAATTATCCTGGAGGAAGGGCATCACAGCCGTCTTAGCATGCACCCTAGCATGACTAAGATGTATCAAGACCTCAAGCAATCATTTTGGTGGCCAGGAATGAAGTGTGATGTCGCACGTTTTGTGGCATCATGTTTAACTTGTCAACGGGCAAAAGCGGAGTACCAAAGACCGGGCGGTCTACTGTAACCATTGGAAATTCCCGAATGGAAGTGGGACAGCATTTCCATGGACTTCGTGACCCACTTACCCCGCACGGTCAAGAATCACGATTCCATTTGGGTAATAGTGGATCGATTGACGAAGAGCGCCCACTTTCTAGCGGTCAACCTGAAGATGTCTATGACTAACTTGGCAAAGCTCTACATTAAGGAGATCGTTCGTCTACATGGAGTGCCGTCCAGTATCATCTCTGATCGAGACACGAGATTCACCTCTCGGTTTTGGCAATCCTTGCAAAGCGAACTGGGCAGCAAACTTCAAATGAGTTCAGCGTACCATCCTCAGACGGACGGTCAGTCCGAGAGAACTATCCAGACGCTAGAAGACTTATTGAGGACGTGCGTCCTAGATCACATGGGCATTTGGGATGAAGTCTTGCCATTAGTGGAGTTCACCTACAACAACAGCTTCCAGTCCAGCATTGGAATGGCTCCCTTCGAAGCTCTGTACGGACGAAAGTGTCGCACGCCACTTTGCTGGTTTCAAGAAGGAGAGAATGTATTGACTGGACCTGAACTTATTCAACAAACGACTGAAAAGGTGAATTTAATCCAAGAGAGGTTGAAGACATCAAGGAGCAGACAAAAGTCATATGCAGAGAAGAGAAGAAGGTCGTTAGAGTTCAAAACTGGAGATCACGTATTCCTTAGGCTGAATCCAACCACTGGAGTAGGCAGAGTTGTTCGACCCAAGAAACTATCTCCCAAGTTTGTTGGGCCTTATCAAATCCTAAGGAAGATTGGACCAGTAGCATACGAGCTATCCTTTTTCCCCAACTATCCAACCTTCATCCGGTGTTCCACGTTTCCCAACTCCGGAAGTACATAGCAGATCCCTCGCACATACTGGAGCTAGAGGACGTTCGTCTTCGTCAAGACCGAACATTGGAGATGAAGCCAGTTCGTGTTGAAGACGTCCGCACCAAGTTATACAAGGGAAAAGATGTTCGGTTAGTGAAAGTGGTGTGGGACGAGAAGACGGGCGACTCTACATGGGAAGTGGAAGATGCCATGAAGGATTTGTACCCTCACCTATTTCCGGGTAAGTTTTAATTTTCGAGGAGAAAATTTTTGTAGTTAGGGGGAATGTCAGGACCTATTAAAATACCTCCAAAGCCACCTGTTAGTATCATTAAATGCACCCAAACCCCACCTGTCTAATCCCATTTATTATACCCAAAACCCTGCTCAGAACCATTAAAACACACTCACACACTCTCTACGCTAATGCCAAGTGTCACAGTAGAAGCTTCGGAAGTCAGTTAGTGGAGTGCAGGTGTCAAGAGGAGAGCGCACGACCGTTTGGACGTGGGGTAAACAAAAAATGATTTTCTGAAAAACGCTGCCCACTCTCCTTTACGCACCTTCTTCTTCCTAAACTCAGACTTCCATTTTCTCCTCCTTCTCTCTAGAAAACTCTTCCTTCTCTCTACTGAAACTCACCCTTTCTCTTCTCTGTTCATCACTCAGAAACACCGTTTAGGAGATGCAAATGGTGGATGAGTTATCGGAGGTCCTATGGGACTATCATTGTTCGCCACACAGTACAATCAGTGAAACCCCATTCAACCTCACGTAAGGTACAAACGCTATGCTTCCTGTAGAGGTAGGTGAGCCTTCCCTCAGGCAGCAGTTGCAAGACATGAAATCCAATGATGCTCAGCTTAGAGTGGAATTGGACACCCTCCCAAAAAGAAGAGAAGTTGCTGTTGTATGGGTCGAAGCTTATAAGAGAGTAATTGCTAGGAGGTACAACAGTAAAGTCAAATCATGAAGTTTCCAAGAGGGAGACTTAGTGTGGCCGAAGACGTGTGAAGAGAAAAAAGCTTGTCCATGGGAAGCTTGCTGCAAATTGGTAAGGCCTGTTCAAAGTCATCGCATATTTGAAGAATGCAATGTACTAACTGGAACACCCAAGCGAAAATCTGATCCCTAACACATGGAACGCCTTCCACCTTATATTTTATTTTAGATCAAAATCTCATGTTAATCTTCTATTAGAATTAATGAAATCAATATTTCCATCTACTTCTTTGCGAAAGTTATGCAACCTAGCGTTTACAGTCACATCAGCCAAACATGCATTACTTTGCATCGCCAAGCACAAGTTTAAGGAACGTTCTAAGTGAACTCCTAGCACTCACATCGATGAGGAACACTTTTGTGAACTCTCGTTACATCATCAAGCACGAGTGTGCGGAACTTTCTAAGTGAACTCCCAACACTCACCAATCAGGGAGGAACAATCTTCGTGAATTCTCATTGTATCGTCAAGCACGATTATGGAAAACATTCTAAGTGAAATCCTAGCACTTATTGATCAACGACGAACGTTCTTCGTGAACTCTCGTTGTATCGTGAAGCACGAGTTTGGGGAACATTCTAAGTATACTCTAGTAGTCACCAACCGTTGAGGAACGTTCTTCGTGAACTCTCGTTACATAGTCAAACACAAGTCTAGTAAACGTTCTAAGTGGACTCCTAATACTCACTGATCGACTATGTTAGGACGGTCCTTAACAAGATCAAATGGAAAGAACATTCCCAACGAATCTTTATGTTAGGAAGATCGATTAACATAGATTGACTTAAAAATATTTGGCACCAAGTTAGTAAGTAAGCAAAGAAAATTCACCCAAAGTTATAAAGAAATAAGCAAATCAAGCAGTAAAAATAGCTAGGTAAAGTAACAGATAAAGGGAAATGGTCAAGAGAAATGTAAATTTCACTAATGATTAATGTTTGGGGGGTATACAAAATAAGGTCGAACCCTAAACAAGGCGAACTAACCTAGAAGCCTTGTTTGAAGAATGATCATCAATAAAAAGAAAAGCAAAAAAATCCCAACCCTTACACCATAGGAGGACCTTTATTCCTCTTCAGTCGTGCGATAACCTCCTCTTCGTCGATAACTTCAATAGGATCTTGAACCTCAACACGCTAAGGCTCCTCTTGATCGAATGGTTGCTCCGCCTCAACCTCGGTAGGAGAATTTAGGTCATTCAGTTGACCATCAACAACCCTCTTCACCACATTAAAGCCTTCATATTCTATTAGGATGTCAAAGAAGAGAGTCGCTTGGGAGATTGCTTTGTTGAAGTCAGAGATATGCCGATACGTTGTGGTTGAAACTAACAAATTAGTACTATTTTTCAAGGCAACTTCAGTATTATCAAGTTAGTAATCAAGAAAATAGATAGGGTCAAAGTAACCATGAGTCATCTCCCAACGAATACTGAATTGTTTTTCAATATTTGAATCTTGTGGAAACTTTGTAAGATTAGTAAATGCTATGCAAAAAAAGTAAAAATTTATGCTAATGAAGTTAATGTCTGAAGAACAAATAGGAAACTTAGAAAGAATTATAATGAAATAGATTAATTTCACTGCTTTTCTAAGATAGATTCATCATCTGTTATCCACATGTTGATAAGGGGAGCTTTAACCTTCTTATATCTTGGTTTTTGAAGATGAACAAAAATAATGGTTTTATGGTTTCTTGCACAAAAAATGGCATAACAATTGTTTTATCTTTCTCTTGTTTGTGCTTGATAGACGAATTCATTATTGTTAAATGAATCATGCTTAAAACAGATTGAATATCTCATTTCTGGTTGAAATAATCGATGAAACATAATATATAGTCTCTTAGATTTCACCAGATCGCTTAGTAAACTTAATAGGGGCAAACTGTTTTGTAGTAATTGATTATACAACGTATATAACTAATTAAAATAGACACCAAGCCATAGCATGTTTCATAAGTGAGTAAATATGTTTAAATTGGAAATTGGATTGAAAATTTGCTTAAGTACAGGATTAATCGATCACATAAGTTGTCTAATCGATTAAATTAGTTTGCTTTGTTTAATCCATTTCATTTAATAGTCTGATATGTTATAATTGTCAATTGAATCAATAACTGACTTATGTGATTAAATAATCGATTACATGCTTAGGATTATGTGTTAAAACAGAAGCAAAAACTTAACAGATTACATAAAAACCTTAATCGATTATAATGCGTCAAGATTAAAAACAATCCTATATATATGTGTCTTGAGACCTTTTCAAAACAAAAATTGCTTTCATTTTCAAATACTAACGTTTTCATTGAGTTTTGATTACAGGAGCGTTCAAGAAGTGATCTTGGAGAATCAAGGCTTCATTGGTTGATTACCCACGAAGATTCTTTCAAGAAAGTGTCCTTAACCTGTTCTGATTTGATGTACACTAGAGGAGTGTGACTTGGAGATCAGATTCATCATAAACAATATGTGATTATGTACTTGTGCTGGTTTGCTAGGATTTGAGAGTTGTGATTGTTCTCGGTTGTTGTAAGAGAGTGAGGTTATTCATCTCTTATTGTACTATATTTATTTTGAGTTGTGAGAGGAGTGCATTGACAGGGGTATATCTGTATGTAAACTCAATCATTTATAGTGGAATCCCTTCAACTTAGGTTGTTGCAGGAGAACTAGATGTAGGCTTGGAATTAGTCAAACCAGTATAAATTGTCTGTGTTGATCTTTCTATATCCTTTCTCTCTTATTGATTCATCATTTTTGTTTATGGATTTCAAGAAAGCTAAAGAACTGATAAAGATTTCGAAAAGATCATTTTAAAAGGGCTAATCCAATTCACCCCCCTCCCTGACTTGACATATAAGACATTTCTTTTCTTACACCACAGATCATTGTTCAATTGATTATTGTTCGGATTTCAAATTAATTAAAGTACATTCTTAATTAACTTGAGGGTGATCTTACAATTAATCAAAGTAGATTCTCAACCAAATGCAAGACCTTTCTAGATTATTCACAATGAATTCAACCAAAGTACATTCTCAACCAAATCCTATTTGTGTTTAATCATGTTTACTCTTAAATCTCCTAACCAAATTAAAAGTAAATTAAACAAAGTAAATTCTCAACTAATTATAGTTGAAATTCTTACCAGCGATCAAAGTACATTCTCAGTTAGTAGCAAAGACTCGTTTAATCATATGAAAATTTCTAAATTCAATCAAAGTAAATTCTCAATCAAACCTAGAAACCCTTGAATTCATATGATCAACATGCATGTAGATTCAAACACCTTATGATGCAGAAATCATTACTTATAACTTGATTGAGAGATGAAAGACATAAAAGAAGGATAACTCAAATCAATAATCAAAATAAACAAATACATTAATTCAACTTAACCTCATAATGCATAATGAAATTATAGTGGAATAGTCCTAGAAGCTTAACCTTCCATGAATGGAGTAGAAACAAATGGTAAAATAAAAGTGAGAGAAGTGGTGGATGATTGCTTCTAGTGGAGGAGTGTGAGTGAATGAATGAGTTATGATTTCTGCCTCCCCTAGGTCTCTTTATATAGGTTTGATTGGACTTGGATTCTGAATATTCTATTGATAAGATCTTTTATCTTTTATCTTATATCTTTCAAATATTCAACAAATTTAATCAATTTTTAAGAATATTTGATAGATATTTTACGTTGATATTTTCAAATTAAATTAATTATCGTTAAATATCAACTGAATTTTCTCTTTTAACCTTTCTAAATTTTCCAAAATTACACATAAGCTTTGAAATTTCCTTTATTTCCATTTTAGACCCTATCTTTCTTTTTCAAAATTGTAGAGGAGCCCCTAATTGACCAACTTTGGCCAGATTCAAACAAATTGACCAACATTGACTAAGATGGACATGGCCGATGAGACCTTGCCACGTGTCAGCCCCCTTTAACCCAAATTCGGGTTTTGCAGACTAGGGAAATAGGATTTATGCGCCGCTGTGGAAAGGGTGGAGGCGCGACTTGCTTGCGTCGCGAGGCGGAGTTGCCATGGAGGTGCTAAGATGGGGTTGTTAATTCTGGAATTGCCTCGCAAATTCAAAGATGTTTGTGTGAACTGAAAATGATGAGGAAGAAGCGACTCTTGATGGAGAGCTGGCACTCAGTCGTGATTGGGTTTTCTCTAATTGTGGGTTTTTGCAATCTGTGTTTCCTCTTACAAGTGCGAGGACATGGCTTCGTGTGCGAGAACGGAGAAACTTGTGAGAACGTGGTAGCACGATTAAACTGTTCAATTTAGGGTTCATCTAGAATTTGATTTTGCTTTTATGATGAATGAGATCGAATTGAACAACCAAAGTCTGAAGGTGATAGTGTTGTTGAATTCATTTGATCTACAGCTACAACTGTTGGCATTGGAGTGCATGTTGGAGACTTGCTAAGCTCATAACATCATCGATTTAAGCTTAGGCCTATCTATTTTAAGATCGACTCTACCAATTTTAAGCTCGATCTTACCTATTTTAAGCTCAACCGTACCTATTTTAAGCTCAACCCTAATAATTTAAGCGTGGCCCTGTACCATTGTTATTTTAGTGATTTTTTTCCAGTTAATATAGCATTGTTATCGGTTCCCTTGTGCAAGTTGTGTGGCAAGATTTGTAATGTAGTTGGAGGTTAGGGAAGGGTTGCAACAGAGAAGAATATTATAAACCGAAGAATCTGGTGAGAGTTATAGAAACTTTTCTTTCTGATGTTAAAGTTGCCACCTTTGCTATTAAAGTTTTGTAGGGTTCTTCGTCGTATACTATTTTTTACAAACATGATAAAGAGTGAAGTTCTTCTTTCTAGTTTCTAAAGTTGTTGTTGCATATTCTAAACCCACGAACAATTTCATACTAGTTACTCAATTATGGTTGAGTTGAGTTTGTTAGTTGTAACTAGATGAAGGAGCTTAGTTGTGAATGAGTTTGAAAGCATGAGCTCGATAGCTCGACAGTCTGAACTCAACTATCTGTTTCTAAGTCATGACATTACCGACAGACATCATTCCTCTATAATTAACAATAATTATTAATAAACGATATCCGTTAGTAAATCTTATCAATAACACTTTTATTAACAAAATAAATCATCAATAACTAGTATATTTTTTTCACATTGCACATTAATCAAATTCATCAACCAAACATTCAACTAAAATAATTTAAATCATCTATTCTTATGACCAAAAACAATTTAGTTTGAGTATTTTAAACATTTAAAAAAAATCCTATAATTTATTAAAATTTCAAAAATATTCTTAATTTTTTTATCCTGTATAAATGTATCATTTTCCCTATAACATTCCTGAAACATTGTTTTATTTTTTTAATTTCTACAATGATAAACAATATTCAAAGAACAAAATGCCATGAATTCCTCTTTACCATTTTGAACATTTACCTACTGTCGCAACCGGAATCGCGACGGGACGACGATCCATGAAAAATAAAACGGTTTTGAAAAAGAGATTTGGAGTCGCCACCATAGTTTATTCTGGAAAACTACGGAAAAACCATAAAATGATAAGGCATGGTCCGCGAAACTGAGATTCTTGGTTCGGGAGTCGGTTACGTGTAGGGAAGGTATTAGCACCCTACAACGCCTGCCCTAAGGCAGTACCTTTAACTAAATACGCGAATATGATGTGGTTTTCAAAATGTTTAACTTTCCCCTAAAATAAAATTCTAAAGAAACAAAATGTATTTTTTAGTTTTTGTGGGCCCGACAAGGATTGACCTTGCTCCTACGTATTCTCATTAAGAATGAGAAATCAGGGTTCCGTAGTTCTTTTTTGAAACTGCTTGAAAATTTCGTTTAGAAAATTGTTTGGAAATGATTTTAGATAAATTTGGATTTTTGGGAAAGTGAACCTGACAAGGACTGGCCTTGCTCCTACGTATCTCCACTTTTGATGGAGAATCAAGGATCACGTAGTTCTGGCTAGCCATATTGTTTGTTGTTTTGAAATTGTTGATGTTTTTTGATTTTTGAAGATTTTTTATTTTTTGGTATTTTTTGATGTAATATTTAGATTTTTTTGCGTAATGAGCACTAGGCTGATGCGTATGATCGCACGAGCACTCACACGACTTTTTCCTTGTTTTTGTTGTTTTGCGTAATGAGCACTAGGCTGATGCGTATGATCGCACGAGCACTCACACGGCTTTTTCCTTATTTTTTATTGTTTTGCGTAATGAGCACTAGGCTGATGCGTACGATCGCACGAACACTCACACGGCTTTTTTTGTTTTTTATTGTTTTGCGTAATGAGCACTAGGCTGATGCGTACGATCGCACGAGCACTCACACGGCTTTTTTTGTTTATTTTAGATTTTGGGTAATGAGTACTAGGCTGATGCGTACGATCGCACGAGTACTCATACCGATATTTATATTATTACATGTTTTTAAAGTTTTATATTTGTTATTAAGAAGGATAGATGAGTTGAAATATGAAAAGCATAAAGAAAAATTGTGATAGAAAACAAGATGAATTTATAAACTAAAAAAAATGATCAAAATGCATATATAAATAGAATGAAGAGAAAATGTGTACCTTGTTGAAGATTTGTGTGATGAAATAAAACCTTACTTGTAATAAGTTGTGAGAAAGATAAATGGAAGATGAAGAAGATAACTTTATGGTAGAAATGGGGTATGGGATTTATTATGTATAGAGAGATTAAGAAATAGTAAAATGTGAGAGAAAAATGAAGTAGAGTTTTGGGATGGAATGAAGAGATTTTGAGAGAGAAGAGATGAATATTATGTAATTGTGTGTGTGTGAAGTGAAGGAAATGTAGGTATTTATAGAGTTAAGGATGAAGAAAGTTGATGAATAAAAATAATATAATAAGTTGGTGGAAAATTTAGAGGAAATAAAATATAATTAAAAAAAGATGAATAGAAAAAGTTAATGTGGAAAATAAGTGAAAGAAATAATATAAAAAGTGGATGGAGAAATTAGGTGTGGAAATTAAGTGGAAGAAATAATATAAAAAGTTGGTGGAGAAATTAGGTGTGGAAATTAAGTGGAAGAAATAATATAAAAAGTTGGTGGAGAAAGTAGGTGTGGAAATTAAGTGGAAGAAATAATATAAAAAGTTGGTGGAGAAAGTAGGTGAAATAAAATATAGTGAATAGTAAAAGTTAATGTGGAAAATAAGTGAAAGAAATAATATAAAAAGTTGGTGGAGAAATTAGGTGAAATAAAATATAGTGAATAGTAAAAGCTAATGTGGAAAATAAGTGAAAGAAATAATATAAAAAGTGGGTGGAGAAATAAGGTGTGGAAATTAAGTGAAAGAAATAATATAAAAAGTTGGTGGGGAAATTAGGTGAAATAAAATATAGTGAATAGTAAAAGTTAATGTGGAAAATAAGTGAAAGAAATAATATAAAAAGTTGGTGGAGAAATTAGGTGGAGAAAAATGGATAATAAAAAATGTTGATGGAGAAGATATAATTAAAAAAAGTAAGTGAAAAAATTAGAAAAGTTGATATATAAAATTAATATGGAAATGATGTGGAAAAAATAAATGAAAAAGGTAGATGATGTGGAATGAGATGTGGAGGGTGATATGGATGGTGATGTGGAGAATGGGGTGTGATAAGAGGAAAGGGGTGGTGAGGAAGTAAAAAAAGTAAGAGATTATTTTGGGTCATTGGATTAAGTGTTTAAAAGAATATTTGGGGGTGCAAAAAGTAAAATAAATAGTATTTTTCATTTTGGTTTTTTATGTTTTTTTTAATTTATTTTTGTGATGAATTTTATTTATCCGGACGAAATTGGGTATTGATAGCTGCCCCTCTTTACTTAGATTTTACTAGATAATATGACAAACAACGTTTGTATATTATCAGAGTAAAAGATAAGTAAAGATAGAAATACTAATTTCGTCTGGGTTTCAAAGAGAAAGGGGGAGAATAACAATCGATTCACGATGCAACAAAAATGGTTCGACCATTGCCTAGCAGAGGATCGATATCCCAAAGAGAAACTAAAGGTGCCATACAAAAATTGAACTTAAGGGCGAGGCGAAAATTGAACTTAAGGGCAATTGTGAAAACTGGGCTTGGGGGCCAGTGTGAAAACTGGGCTTGGGGCCAGTGTGAAAACTGGGCTTGGGGGCCAGTGTGAAAACTGGGCTTGGGGCTAGTGTGAAAACTGGGCTTGGGGGCCAGTGTGGAAACTGGGCTTGGGGGCCAGTGTGAAAACTGGGCTTGGGGGCCAGTGAAAGCTGGGCTTGGGGCCAGCGTGGAAGCTGGGCTTGGGGCCAGTGTGAAAACTAGGCTTGGGGCCAGTGCGAAAACTGGGCTTGGGGCCAGCGTAAAAACTGGGCTTGGGGGCCAGTGTGAAAACTGGGCTTGGGGCTAGTGTGAAAACTGGGCTTGGGGGCCAGTGTGAAAACTTGGCTTGGGGGCCAGTGTGAAAACTGGGCTTAGGGCCAGTGCGAAAACTGGGCTTGGGGCCAGTGCGAAAACTGGGCTTGGGGCCAGAGTGGAAGCTGGGCTTGGGGCCAGTGTGAAAACTGGGCTTGGGGCCAGCGCGAAAACTGGGCTTGGGGCCAGCGCGAAAACTGGGCTTGGGGCCAGTGTGAAAACTGGGCTTGAGGGCCAGTGCGAAAACTGGGCTTGGGGCCAGTGTGGAAACTGGGCTTTGGGGGCCAGTGTGAAAACTGGGCTTGGGGCCAGTGTGAAAACTGGGCTTGGGGGCCAGTGTGGAAACTGGGCTTGGGGGCCAGTATGGAAATTGGGCTTTCAAATTTTGAAATTCTTGAAACTTGTAATTTGTGAAATGTTGGCCAGTGTGGAAACTGGGCTTAGGGGCCAGTATGGAAGCTAGGCTTGGGGCCAATGTGAAAATTGGGCTTTGTGGGCTAGTATGGAAACTGGGCTTTGGGGGCCAGTATGGAAACTGGGCTTTGGGGGCCAGTATGGAAACTGGGCTTTCAAATTTTGAAATTCTTGAAACTTGTAATTTGTGAAATGTTGGCCAGTGTGGAAACTGGGCTTAGGGGCCAGTATGGAAACTGGGCTTGGGGCCAATGTGAAAATGGGCTTTGTGGGCCAGTATGGAAACTGGGCTTTGGGGGCCAGTATGGAAACTGGGCTTTCAAATTTTGAAATTCTTGAAACTTGTAATTTGTGAAATGTTGGCCAGTGTGGAAACTGGGCTTGGGGCCAATGTAAAAATTGGGCTTTGTGGGCCAGTATGGAAACTGGGCTTTCAAATTTTGAAATTCTTGAAACTTATAATTTGAAAAATGTTGGCCAGTGTGGAAACTGGGCTTAGGGGCCAGCATGGAAACTGGGCTTGGGGCCAATGTGAAATTTGGGCTTTGTGGGCCAGTATGGAAACTGGTCTTTCAGATTTTGAAATTTTTGAAACTTGTAATTTGTGAAATGTTTTGTAACTTTGACAGAAATTTGATTTTTGAAAAGACATCAAGGTGTTGAAACCTTTCATTTTGTGGGCCAGTGTAGAAACTGGGCTTTGGGCCAGCGTGGAAGCTGGGCTTTCGAATTTTGAAATTCTTGAAACCTGAAATGTTTTGTAATTTTGACACAAATTTGAAAGCTCGATCGACATGAAACAATATGGCTTGATAGAAAAAATCTGAATGTTATTCTTTTTGTGTTTTCTTTGTTTTTTCTTTGTTTTTTTTTTTTGAAGAAGGAAATTGATAACCATTCATGTGAATGAAGAGGATTTCGATGAGAAATACTTTCTTTTTGATAAATATATGAAAATGTTTGCTTTGTTTTGTTTTGTTTTTTTTTGTTATTTTTTCGAATCAATTGTCTTACTTGCAATCATCAAGACTGGTCATTATTTCCAATGCTTAGAAAAGTGAGGAATGTCATACATCCGAGATCTAACTTTGAGATTATTACATTTTGACTTTTTCTCCCGAGACATCAACGTACATATGCTTGAATTCACTCGCAAGTGAAGAATGAGAGTTGTTTAGAATGGTTTGGAAGATAATGCTAACATGTCACCTCATACGCTCCGTAAAGGAGATGAGTGCCAAAGCGAAACACGAGGTACCTAAAAAGTTGCCCCAGTTTGGTGTAATGAGTATGGCGGTGAATCCATGATAATTCTAGTGAAAAATTCAAGTAAGATCTGCAAAGCTACCCAATTCTTGAGATCATGGTTTGACGAAATTTCAAGGAAAAGACGCGAGGTGAGGTTCACCAAGCTGCCCCAGTTTTTGTTGTTTTTGTTTTTTGTTTTTTTTGTTTTTTTTTTTTTTTTTGCGTGGGGTTCTGTTTGGAAGAAGTAGTGGGTATGAAAGGGTCGGCTAAAAGGATGGATCAAATTGGTTCGATTTTCTTTTGTATGCTTCTGGCTGGTTGGTAGAGAGGTCCCCTATTCCTGAGACATTATTCATTTTCAAATCCCTTTTTATTTTTACGACACATTGAAAGTTATTTTGTCTTATCGCAAAATTAAGCTTTATGAAAATATGAGCAATCATTAGTCAATCTCTGTGGACTTTATTAGGCTTGTAACATGGCTAGGGGCTAAAAGGTATTGAAAGAAAGGGGTATAAAGGCCCAAATGAAATGTTTGTCGGATACATTTTTTTTAAAACAAGGGTTATCATCTACACATTGTATCAACTATTTGATCTTTCGAGCACTTTGCTTTTGTCTTGAACTTCGTTTTTCCTTCATCTCTGGTTAAGTCTGTTTTATTGTTGTTGTTATTTTTTTTTTACCCTTTTTGAAGGATTCACTTCATTTGATCGTTGAGTACTCTTCATCTGCATCCCAAGTTGACTCATACTAATGATAACCCCTGCTTGGGAATAATTTTGAAAAAGAATTTATTTTTGGCTCAAACGGGGTAACAATGGTTATATTTTTTTTTGCTTTTTGGATAAAGAAAGAAGGCCACACATCATTTTGAACTCTGATTGCTTTATTTTCAAAGATTAATTCTACGATTAGATGACCTCAACATGAGCCGTTTTTTCCTTTTCTTTTCCTTCTTTTTAGATCACCCTTTCGGGTTTCTGAATCTAGTAGACTTATTCTACTTTTTTTGTTGTTTTTTTTTCAATGGATTCAGGGATCACCCTACTAGCGTAAGCGAGAAAACTTTTGGCCATGCCAATTTGCCCCGGTGTAAAAGTTTATTTTGTTACTCAAGGCAGTGACAGTATTTGTTCGGGGAAAATCCTTTTATTTGGGAAGGTGAAGGGTGAGATTTTTCAAACACCATGCGCACAAACGTCTCGAGAGAAAACATCAAATTGTTATTTTTGATTCAACATTTGACCTCGAAAAAAATCTGACACTACAACTTTTGTTTTCTTTTTGTTATCAAATTTTTTATTTTATTTTTATTTTCTATTTTTATATTTGTTTTTGCTATTTTCGAAAAAACAAGAGTTTGACAATTTGCAAGAAAGACAAGTGACTCAATATTGTCTTTTTGTTTTTTTTTTTTAATTTTGTTATTTGCGGCCTTCGTTTTCTCCACGACACCCTATTAGGACATGATTTCCAATAAACCTTGGAGATACCAAATAATGAAAGTTCACATTAAAAGTCACAGATGAAAGCGTAATATCCATGAGCATAACCCTCACAGCAAGATAATTAAAAACATGAACAACATCAATTTCGCCTTTTACAACAACCTATGCTTTCCCATATAGTTCTTCATTTGTCCATGGCATTTGTAGGGGCGAACTCGCGCCTTGTCAGAGTGCTGGATTGACTTTCTTCAAACTTTAAACATCCTGAATCGATCAAAGATTGCACTTTATGCTTTAGAGCCTTGCATGCCTCTGTTGAGTGTCCACACGCTCCTTCATGATAATCACACTTGGCATTTGTGTCATAGCTCTTTGGGTACGGAGGTCGTATAGGCCTAGTTGGACAAATCTTTATGAGGTTTCTGCGGAGAAGATCTGGCAGTAACTCTGTATAGGTCATGGGGATAGGAGTGAAGTTGGCGACCTTCTCATCACGATTGTAATTTCTTCGCTCAATGGGTCGATTGAACCCATGGGAATGTGACATTTGAGGATAGGCAATAAAATGTGAGTTAGCTCTTCGTTTTTTATCTTTCTCATGTCTAGGACCATATTCATTTAAACTCGCTACTAACTGTGGGCCTAGTGCAATTTTTCCATTTCTTATGCCACCCTCGACCCTCTCTCCAATTACTACTATGTCAGCAAAACCTGAGGAGACACTGCTTATCATGTGTTCATAAAATGGTGGTTGTAGAGTATTCAAAAATATGGTAGTCATCTCCTTGTCGCTCAGAGGCGGTTCTACTTGAGCAGCAATTCCTCTCCACCTTTGGGCATATTCTCTGAATGATTCAGATTCTTTCTTCACCATGTTTTGCAGTTGTATTCTATCAGGTGTTAGATCTTTATTATATTCATACTGCCTTAGGAATGCATCAACCAGATTTTTCCATGAGTAGATGTGAGTAGTTTCTAAGCGCATGTACCAAGTCAGAGCCACGCCAATTAAACTTTCTTGGAAGATGTGAATCAAAAGTTTTTCATTGTGGGCATAAGCTGCCATTTTTCTGCAGTACATAGTTATATGGCCCCTTGGGCAAGTATTTCCCTGATATTTCTCAAACTCTGGCAACCTGAACTTTGGAGGTATTATCACATCAGGAACTAAACATAGTTTTCTAGCATCTCCAAATTCAGAACTTCCTTCGCCCTCTATGGCTCTCAACCTTTTCTCAAAGACTTCTAATTTACTCTCGTCGTCCTTAAAATCTGCAGGTGTAACGATACAAGATGAAGACTTCGTCTCAGGTTGTTTTTTCATTATCGTGCTCTCAATACCTGGTTGGATCGTCTTTCCCTGAATTGTGAAAGTGGTTGCCCCAGGCTCATCTTCTACTTCAACTGCATTATCTTCGTCCTTTTGAGCGTCAAGATGTTCCAAGCGCACTCCTGAGGGTGGAATGTAATTCGGGGGAAGACCATAGGAAGGGAAAGTTTGTGCCTCTGGAACTCTTTGTTGTGGTCGTTGTGCGCACGAATCTCCAGGGCTTTGTAAGGCATTCAGGGCCTCTAAGATTTGACTCATTTGTCCCTTCAGCTGTTGGATATCGGCTTTCATCCCCTCCTGAATTTCCCCTTGGTTCTCCATGATTTTTTCAGTGGTTCGTGTCCCTTAGGGTGTTTTGGAGACTTGGCCGTATTATTATTTTTAAATCTGAATTTCATTGGATGAAATAAATTAAGAAAAAGAAAATAAAAATGAGAAGACAAAGAGAAAAAACAAAGTAACGCAATTATTATAGTAAGAAATTATAAAGATGTGAAAACATTGCCAAATGTATAATCTGGAAATTAACATGAAGCAAAGTCGATAGGACAGTTCGTCCACAACATTTAAGTTCACCACATGTGAGGTATGCAAAATCACGATCAATTATCACGAGCCTTAGCCATCACATTCTTCATTTCTCTCATGAGTTTCTTGCAGTAATTGAAGAAAGTTTCGACCTTCTTGGGCGGATTAAAGATCGGCATTGCAGATTTAGCATCAACTAATAACTTAGGGACATCCTTAATGGCTTCATTAGCAAGGGAAGCTAGCTGTGAGAAACTTCTCTTCCAGTTTTCTATAACTCGCCCTTGTTCAACGGTATGCTCCTTCATCTGATTCATCAACTCTTGATGTTTCTTCTCTGATTCAGCCCGATGCCAACTTTCCTCCTTTAGTTTTGTTACCGCTGCTTTTGCCTGTTGCTTGGCGTTGTTCATTCTAATATGCATTTTGTGCAACTCCTCTAGTGCTTTTTGCTTGTCCCTCTGGGATTGGTCACACAATTGCTTCGTAACACGCTCTGATATCTCAATTATACCATATTCCCGGTCTTTCAAGGTCAGCTCAATGTTGGCCGCTACTAGCTCTTGCTTTTGTCTTCTTAACAACTCCTCGTATGCTTTGCTGTTTTCCACACCATCTTGCTTAAGATTCACATAATCGCGTCGTAGGTTCTGAAGATTACTGGTCAACTTGATATTTTCTAGTTTTATTTGCTCGAATTTTGCCTTCAATAGTTTTATTTCCTCATTTTCAGCTTCATGAAACTGTTTTCCATAATCTAGGTTAGGAGAAATTATCTTGAAAGGCAACTTCACTGTCCTAACCCTTTCTGCAATCCAATGGCTGTAAGGAATTCCTTCATCAATAGTCCATGGTCTGGGGTCCATTTCTGCACGAATAATGTTGCCCCAAGCATTCCTAACTTGATGAAGTACTTCAACAAAGGTTCCTTCCTCATAATAGATTTGCAACATGGCAAGAGATGCAGGTGTAGGCGATCCTCTCATAGGATGCCCAAATTGCCTTTGTGCTAACACAGGATTGTAATTAATACAACACCTAATACCCATGAGGGGTACATTAGGGTACCTCCCACAATGATATATAATTTGCGATCTATGCTGCAAATGACACACCATTTAATTTGCTCCTCATTTAAATCTGCACAAAGTTGCGCCCATTCATTTGCCCCTTTCACATTTGGTTTACACTGCAATAGCTCATCCATGGGACACGTGACATTCAAGGCGTCATCACTCACATGAGAGATGAACCATATATACAACATTGGTAGACAACATAACATTTTTCCTCCCTTTAGCTCATAACAACGATTAAGGGTCCCATAAACTTCCGCCAGGATAGCAGTGACTGGATTCTCACAGCGCTCTTTGTATCCCACAAATGCGTTCATGGCGGCATAGTCGACGAAATTCTTGACATTAGGAAAAAGCATGACACCATAGAGGAGAAGAGCCAATACATCCATAAATGTTTCCCAGTTTTCCTCTTCAGCCAAACGATGCAAGTATCCTTTTAGGTATCCTTGAGGAAGGCCCCTCACTTTGCCCTTGATTGTGAACTTGTTCTCCAACTTCATAGGGTGTACTTTCATGATCCTCGCTAGCTGCAAGACAGGTACATACTGCCCAAGGTAATTGTATGGAGCTTTTCCCTCAAGAGGTATATTTAAAATTTGCTCGAATTCTTCCACTGTTGCCACCAGTTGGAAATCTTGAAAAGTGAAACACCTCAATGGTGGATCATAGTATTGGGCTAAAGTAGTAATTGCTGATGTTTGGACCTCCACCTCTAATAGGCTCAACAAATTCCCATACTCCTTCTTGAATGCATCCTTTTGGGATGTCTTCATTTTCATTACCAGTTTTCTCAGACCATTCATATTTCCTTCCTCCGCTTCAATGGCTATCCTTTCCTTTAAAATGTTTGAACTTGTAGGTCGGTCAACTTCCAATCTCATGTTAATTTCCATTTTACCTCAAGGGCTTAGTCACAAATTTATAACTTCCTACCTAGGACCAACAACAAGACCATAAAAATGCATAAGAAAGACGCATAATGATATAGTGATATGTACAAAGTGTTTAATTTTATTAAGAAAAAAAATAACAGTTATAAGACGACACACATTTCCCTTCATGCCCTATATAAGGTTCGAGACTTGAGGTTCAAGGTTAAGTATATGCAATCTCACAAGGATAGTTCCCTAATGCTTAAATCAAGGCCACTAGAGCTATGGCTCTTTTCACTGTCTCTCCACAACAGTCAGAGTAATCAATTAGATGCGGAGACACAAATGAAAAGAACAGACTCTGGGTGGAGTTTTCACGATAGCCAAACAGGAAGTACATCCCAGAGTGACACCGCTACACAACCCCTCTAATTCTAAGTTGCGCTCAGACCCGGGTATAGGGCCTCACTCATGATATGCATAAAGTGTGTGAAGGGAGATTATAATGCAAAACAATACTCACAACATAAACACAAATAAATAGATATATCAAACATATATGAGGAACAATTATTTCAAACATAAAAGAACAAGTAAAAAAACTCACATGCAATTATTTCAAATAACAAACATAGATAAGGAAAAAGGGAAGAAAAACACAAAGTAAAACCACATCGAATTCGTGCATCTAATTAAATGGCTTGACTCTCTTCATTTCCCCAGTGGAGTCGCCATCTGTCGCAACCGGAATCGCGACGGGACGACGATCCATGAAAAATAAAACGGTTTTGAAAAAGAGATTTGGAGTCGCCACCATAGTTTATTCTGGAAAACTACGGAAAAACCATAAAATGATAAGGCATGGTCCGCGAAACTGAGATTCTTGGTTCGGGAGTCGGTTACGTGTAGGGAAGGTATTAGCAACCTACAACGCCTGCCCTAAGGCAGTACCTTTAACTAAATACGCGAATATGATGTGGTTTTCAAAATGTTTAACTTTCCCCTAAAATAAAATTCTAAAGAAACAAAATGTATTTTTTAGTTTTTGTGGGCCCGACAAGGATTGACCTTGCTCCTACGTATTCTCTTTAAGAATGAGAAATCAGGGTTCCGTAGTTCTTTTTTGAAACTGCTTGAAAATTTCGTTTAGAAAATTGTTTGAGAATTTTGTTTGGAAATGATTTTAGATAAATTTGGATTTTTTGGAAAGTGAACCTGACAAGGACTGGCCTTGCTCCTACGTATCTCCACTTTTGATGGAGAATCAAGGATCACGTAGTTCTGGCTAGCCATATTGTTTGTTGTTTTGAAATTGTTGATGTTTTTTGATTTTTGAAGATTTTTTATTTTTTGGTATTTTTTGATGTAATATTTAGATATTTTTGCGTAATGAGCACTAGGCTGATGCGTATGATCGCACGAGCACTCACACGGCTTTTTCCTTGTTTTTGTTGTTTTGCGTAATTAGCACTAGGCTGATGCGTATGATCGCACGAGCACTCACACGGCTTTTTCCTTATTTTTTATTGTTTTGCGTAATGAGCACTAGGCTGATGCGTACGATCGCACGAGCACTAGGCTGATGCGTACGATCGCACGAGCACTCACACGGGTTTTTTTGTTTATTTTAGATTTTGGGTAATGAGTACTAGGCTGATGCGTACGATCGCACGAGTACTCATACCGATATTTATATTATTACATGTTTTTAAAGTTTTATATTTGTTATTAAGAAGGATAGATGAGTTGAAATATGAAAAGCATAAAGAAAAATTGTGATAGAAAACAAGATGAATTTATAAACTAAAAAAAATGATCAAAATGCATATATAAATAGAATGAAGAGAAAATGTGTACCTTGTTGAAGATTTGTGTGATGAAATAAAACCTTACTTGTAATAAGTTGTGAGAAAGATAGATGGAAGATGAAGAAGATAACTTTATGGTAGAAATGGGGTATGGGATTTATTATGTATAGAGAGATTAAGAAATAGTAAAATGTGAGAGAAAAATGAAGTAGAGTTTTGGGATGGAATGAAGAGATTTTGAGAGAGAAGAGATGGATATTATGTAATTGTGTGTGTGTGAAGTGAAGGAAATGTAGGTATTTATAGAGTTAAGGATGAAGAAAGTTGATGAATAAAAATAATATAATAAGTTGGTGGAAAATTTAGAGGAAATAAAATATAATTAAAAAAAGATGAATAGAAAAAGTTAATGTGGAAAATAAGTGAAAGAAATAATATAAAAAGTGGATGGAGAAATTAGGTGTGGAAATTAAGTGGAAGAAATAATATAAAAAGTTGGTGGAGAAATTAGGTGTGGAAATTAAGTGGAAGAAATAATATAAAAAGTTGGTGGAGAAAGTAGGTGTGGAAATTAAGTGGAAGAAATAATATAAAAAGTTGGTGGAGAAAGTAGGTGAAATAAAATATAGTGAATAGTAAAAGTTAATGTGGAAAATAAGTGAAAGAAATAATATAAAAAGTTGGTGGAGAAATTAGGTGAAATAAAATATAGTGAATAGTAAAAGCTAATGTGGAAAATAAGTGAAAGAAATAATATAAAAAGTGGGTGGAGAAATAAGGTGTGGAAATTAAGTGAAAGAAATAATATAAAAAGTTGGTGGAGAAATTAGGTGAAATAAAATATAGTGAATAGTAAAAGTTAATGTGGAAAATAAGTGAAAGAAATAATATAAAAAGTTGGTGGAGAAATTAGGTGGAGAAAAATGGATAATAAAAAATGTTGATGAAGAAGATATAATTAAAAAAAGTAAGTGGAAAAATTAGAAAAGTTGATATATAAAATTAATATGGAAATGATGTGGAAAAAATAAATGAAAAAGGTAGATGATGTGGAATGAGATGTGGAGGGTGATGTGGATGGTGATGTGGAGAATGGGGTGTGATAAGAGGAAAGGGGTGGTGAGGAAGTAAAAAAAGTAAGAGATTATTTTGGGTCATTGGATTAAGTGTTTAAAAGAATATTTGGGGGTGCAAAAAGTAAAATAAATAGTATTTTTCATTTTGGTTTTTTATGTTTTTTTTTTATTTATTTTTGTGATAAATTTTGTTTACCCGGACGAAATTGGGTATTGACACCTACTATATAAACAATATTTACCTTTGTGAGCAAAATTATTTTAAATCATATAACTATAAAATATAAAACTAAATTATATGTTTTACAAAACTTAATTAATTTTTTTAAATCATATTAGCAGAAAATAATCAATATCAGTTAAAAAGAAATATCCATATATACATTATCCATCATTGAGATCTGAACAAAAACCATTCACACTTTAAATTTTAATCCTATACTATAAAGAAGATATAAAACATCAATTTAAATTATGTAATTGATTAACCAAACAAGCAAGGATATATGATCTAATATCATCAGAGAGAAAATTCCACCATTTATAATATAGGACACTCAAAATAGGACATGGAGAAACAAATATAAAGTTACCTAAAGTATGTATAAGCACATTACAAAACCAAAGCTTTCATGAACACACAAGCCATTAGTTTGTTGGTGCAAAGTGCAACAAAATAACTAAACTAATTGAAATGACCTTTTGGTTTAAGTATTTTTAGATGATGTAAAAATTTATATTTATTAAGTCACATTCTATATTGAATATAAAATATGTTACATAAGAAATTTTTACCAAAAATTATAAAAATACTATTGTGCATTTTTTTAAGATAATATAAATATATTTTGAACAAAAAATATGGAACATAAGAAACATTGAACAAAATTATAAAAAATACTATTGTGCATTTTTTTAACGGAATAGTCATCCAAACCAACTTAAATCAATTAGATAACCAGCAAATTCATATTATATTAACAATAAATAATATTGTAAAAATAGAATTTTAAGTTTTGAAACAATTAAACCTATGGATAGAAAGTAATTTATTGCTATTCACATATATTTCTACCTCATATCTCACGCCTGTAGGTAATAAAAAAAATTATTCAAAATTATACCACATGAAAGAAAAAAGAATAAAATTTCAATAGTTAAAATGATGTAAAATAAAATATAAATAAATATATAGCTTATGTACACAATTTTATATTATTATTAATATAAATTAATGTCAGTATAGTTTTAAGATAGTGATTATGAAAATTAATAAAAAAAATTATAATAATTTATAGTTAATTTTTGATGTGTACATAACTAATTACTTTTCAATCCATTTTTTACAATTATCTTTTAATTTATAAAACCCGAAACTTTATCTGACAAAATTAAAAATTATTTTTATTTTAATCAATTTAATTGTCAGGATTTTTCTTAAATAATATTTCTTTTTCAAAATTAATTTTTTAATTTTAAGACAAGTGTGATCATATTCCATTGTTACAGGTACACGTAGTAGTAAGGGATTTTGAAGATAAGGTACACATACTAATTTATTTTTAAAGATAAAATGTAAAGAATAAAATTACCTAGTCGTATTATGAGGCCTTTTCTACTTTATAGTTTTTGCTTTTATCGAGTATATATTTTGGACGTATTGATCATTGGGAAATAAAAAGAAAAAGTATTGGGTGGTGAATTGCGTCAAAGAGCGTTGGACATGTTGAACTCGGGGAATGAAACACGTAAGACCTGCATGCATGTGAGGCCACCTCAAACCCTATCTTCATTCAGATACCAACAACCACAACAACCATAAATTATTACCAAAGCCAAACTCAGAAACCCAAAAAAGTATTGCCATGGTCACTTCTTTCGCCAACTTTCACAGATTTTGGTTCCTGCAGTTGAAGGTCATGGTGAAGGAGCTGAAGGATGACCACTCTGAAGAAGCCATGGACAGGATCATGAGACAGCACCAAGACTACATCGTAGAAAAGTGGGAGGAGGTGGAGAGAGATCCTCTCAGCGTATTCCTTGCGCCATGGACCACCACCCTTGAGCGCTCCCTCCACTGGATCACTGGGTGGCGCCCCACCACCATCTTCCACCTCATCTACACAGAGTCTTCCCTCCTCTTTGAGTCTCACATCATCGATATCCTCTATGGCATCCGCACCGGAGACCTCGGCGACCTCAGCCCCTCCCAGTTTCGTCTCATGAGCGATCTCCAGTGTGACACTGTATCTAACACTCTTTCCCTCTTTTAATTATCTTCTTTTTGTCTCACTTTTCAATTCATAAAGTTTTCTGCTATGCAACCTGTTAAAGTAACATGCATCAGGGTTTTCCAATTGGTGGTTCTCTCTTTCATAGAAACAAAATAGTAAATAATTGCATTTAAGAATTTACATGAATTGTTAACAATATGGAGTAGATTTAAATTTTGTGTTTAGAAGAAAAGTAGCAGAACATTTGTCGTTTATTGGGACGAGACAGAAGTAAAGACAAGACAGACAGAGTAAAATGAAATTTGATGTTTTAGTAAAATGTTCACGTGAAGGTTTCTTGTTTTGTTGAAATTAGTTTTTTTTTTTAATTTTTGTGAAGGTGAAAGAGGAGAATGAGATCACGGAAGAGCTAGCAGAGTGGCAGGAGACTGCAAGCGAGATGATGAGTTGTGAGATGGATATGACTGAGAAGATCACAGAGCTGATACCCATCATAAAGAAAGCAGATGATCTACGGATGAGAACGTTGCAGGGCGTGGTGAGGTTGCTGTCAAAACAGCAGGCTATGGAATTCTTGATTGCCTCAGGGGAGTTACTCTTTGGGATTCGCAGTTGGGGAATGACTCACGACGCATCCATTTCGTAAATCAGGAAGAAATTGGATTTCTTAGGTTGCAATTTCCCTTTTGCTTTTGCAATTTCATCATGTTTTATCTCTCTATGGATCAAAAATTAGACTTTATGGCATCTATTCACATGCAGCCAGTCTATTTTATCTAGAATTATCAGACATAAATTGCACTTTTGTGTTGGTGCTATCATATTAATAATATGGTGTGATATTTCTAACAAATTATTATTTGTTAGGGATTTGTTTTATAACATTATGTGTAGTATTTAATCTAGTTTACTTCTCATGACTTTGATTTAACTTTATGGATATTTAAATATAATTATTAATGCATTTTATTATTTATTGTTTATAATGAATATTAGAATTTATTTTGTCGAGAAATATATATATATATATATATATATATATATATATATATATATATATATATATAATTTGATTTGGTTTGGTTCGCTTAAATTTTTTTTTATTTAAAGGATGACAAACATGGATATTAAAAGAAGAAGTGTATATACTACATCAATTATAATCTAAATTCTGAATACTACTCTGATGTTAGTCAAAATTTCATATAGGAATATGGTGTTCATGGTATAAATTGATGAACTTCATATGGATATATTCATAATTATAACATAAATAATTGGTCATTATTTATCGCATAAATATTTTATTGTAACAAATAATTGATTGAGTGTATACACTTTTTTATAGCAAAGTGTATTATATATTTTATAAATGGAATTTCTATCCATTATAGTTAATACATACAATATGATAATTTGTAACTCTAATTAGATTTTCTTGTCAATTTACATCTTAAAGAAAATATAATAATATAAACTAAATTGAATACACGAAAACAAAATCTTTTTAACACTATTAAGTCCAACAAAATGTCTATCCAATCCTAAAAAATGCAAATACAACATTTATATTAGATAAAAGTAGGCCAATCTTTGTCACAAGCATAAAAGTAAGCTTTTGTGTCATATCAAGGTTGTACCGTATTTTCATATAAGTGCACTAAATTTTAGAGACATGAACATGCATTAATAAGGAAGAAATAATTTGTCCCATATAATTTTTTCCATAATTTAACTATTAAAAGCGTTTATAGTGGGATCGGCCTCGGAGATTAGCTGAGATATGGGGTTTTTACGTGTAAAACGAAAACATAGGTTTGTTCCTTGGATTCTTATTCTACCTCTTTCCATTTTACCTTTCTCAGTCTTGCGGTCCTTCATTCAGTGAGCTGTTATGTTCACTTATACGCAATAAATAGACCTTATGCAAATTCATATGCATAATACTCAATCCGAATATGAGAATTTTTTCTTCTTAAACTTACACTATCCACGCCCATACTTCGACACTTTTAAATTGAATATTTTTTCAGCATTCATTATCGTCCCTTTAATAATTATATTTATGTTTCAAATACCTCTAATAATTCTTATCCACATGTACTTTCATATTAGGTTACCATTCCCATAGCACTAAAATGTTTGAAATATTCTATTTCTTTTTTATGTAGTACGTAAGTTTTTCCTAACCACCTTTTCACGTGTTCCTACTTCCTACCATGTATAATAGTTTTACATTGTTTTTGTTTAGAAGTAGAAGCTTAAAATATTTTAAATACTTTTTTGTTTTTTCATCTTTTACATTTCAAATATATTTTTTTAAAGACAAAATCATGATGAAATTTAAGGTTCAAAATGGACAATATTAAGGTTTGAAATCATGATTAACCCTAACAACAAGATTATGAAACAAATCATTGGTCCCTTAAGTTTTTTATTGAGGATGAACCGTCATTCCCTTTAAACTTTGATTGAAAGTTTATGTTTTTATCACACAATAGTCCTACATTGCTTAAAAGTCAAGGTCAAAGACAATTTAAAGATTTCTTCCTCCTTCAATTCTCTTAAACACATTTTAAAGACAAAATTGTGACAGATGTTCACACTCCAAAGCGAACAATACCTTAATTGAAAGGTAATTTACTCATTTTAGGATGGTTTGTGACATAAAGTAATTTGTAGTGTGTAAAGAAAATAAAAACTTATAAAAAAATTATACAAGAATAAAAGAAAAAGGAAATTATTTTTATCTTATTAACAATTTTTATCTTATAAAGATTGAAAATGAATAAAATTGCATAAATGTTATATACTATATAATTGTTAACCCTCGGAAAGTGTAACCGAATCGTATCAAGTAATAATAAATGGTAAGACCAAGTATCGTTTTCCAAAGGACTCACGGCCTAAACAATTATGTGATTTGTTGATTAAATTAGACTTATGAATAAATTCTTGTAGATTTAAATGCAAATAATGAAAATTAAATATGAATGCATCTTTGATCAATTGGATCAAAAGAAGCAAAAATGATTGAAATTATAGGATGATGATGTTGTTGGGGGTTTTCAATTCATCCTATCCACTCTCATGTATTCAAGAATTCATCTTCTTCATTAATGTTAATGCCACTTTCTAATTTACCTTAAACCCAATGTCTTGGTGAAGAAAGCCTACTCCTAATCACTAGTTTACAATGTCTTGTCTTCCTAGCAATTATTCATGCATTACATTCGCACAGAAGCTTAAAGGCAACCAATCCTCCTATCCCTATGTCTAGGCAATATTACTATTAGGAGAATTTCTTCATGTCTAGATTTATCTATATGTGTCCATACAAATAAAATCAATGATCATGCAATTGAATGAGTTAAACAAAGCATGCATAGAGTATAGAAGAAAAACCCTAACCATTAATGAAAGAAAACATATGAATTAAAGAACCAATTCAATGCATGAGAGTTTCAAAGGATTACATTGATTCCCCAACAACAATGAAGGTTTAGTTCACCATAATCATGGTGAAACTAGATGAAAAATAATGAAAGAATGAAAGATAGAACCCTAGAATTTGAAGAGTGGAGCCTGAGCATCCAAAATCCTCCTTCAAGGAGTGAAGAAAGTGTGATTTTGCTTCGTTCTGCCAAAAGATATTAACCCTAGGTCGACTAAAACCTTATATAGACTCTTAAAGATTACAGAAAAGTGGCCCAAGGCCCATTAAAATATCGCTCAGCGATAAGTACGGTTCTTCTATTTGACACTCAGTTGCAGTTTTGCCCCTCAACGATGACTACGGGACTTCAAAGTGCCGCTCAGCGGTAATTTCCGCTGAGTGGTACTTGCGACTCTTCTTTTATGCACTTTTTCTTCCTTTTCTGACTCCAACTTATGGCTACTTCACTTCTTCCATTCAATTCATCTTAAAACCTGCAAAAATAAGAGAAACCAAGCATGAAACCCATCCAACTCTCTTATTTCCAAAACATAAGCAAAAGCATGATTACAAGCGAGTTTCTAAGTCATAAAGGTTGTCTTTAAGGTCAAAATTAAGTATAAAAATAACAGTTTTTCAAGCGTTATCAATAACAAACTAACGTTTTAAAAAACATATTCTAATTAAACATAAATCTATATAATAATAACAAATGGTTTGCAACATAAGAAGTAAAATCGAGCCTAAGAAGTAAAATCGAGCCTAAGAAGCAAAATCGAGCATGAGAAAAAAGGTTTTGGTAGCTATATCAACAACTTGATCACTTATAAGAATGTGAGTGACAATTAATGATGCAATGATAACAAAACTTTTGTACTTCTCCTTTACACTTGATTGAGCAACCAAAGTTTGCTTTTTAGACCACCAAGAAATCAAAATATTCCTGAATAATAGATAAGTACCAAAAGTGAATCTTTTGTCAACATTGTTAAAGGCACAATCTACATCACAATAAAGAGTTAAGTTGTACCTGTTAGGAGTAGGTGTAGGTTGAAGATGTAAACCATAGATAATGCCCTTTAGATGACATAATATGTATTTTTACAATTGTCATCTACATAGATGAGAACATAAAGACAATTTGGAGCAATTTTAACTATTAGTAAAGAGCAATCCCATTTGCTTTAAACATATCCAAAACCAACCAAAGTGGTGGTAAGTCTATTGTTGACTTTGTATTTCAAATCAATTCCAACAAGTTTATTGGGTGCATTTGTAGTATCAATCAAGTGTTGTATACACAAGGATTTGTTAAGGTCGTATAATAATTAAATTTGGATTAGATTCATAAAGAACGTGTTCGATGTAATTACAATAATCATAAAAGCATAACTAATTTGAGTTTTAAGAAATATAATGATAATAATGTGTTGAGGTTCGATTTGATCTCATCTTCTACTGCACTATTAATGATCTTGTATATTTGATATGTAAATCATTCAACTTCTAAGAAATGCTCTAAGGTAATTCTAGATCCATCATTGACATATAGAACCAAATGACTTCGAACTCGGTGTGACTTTTTAACTCCTATTTGAATGAATCATTTCCTTAAGTGCATAACTTTCCTAGTATCTAAAAGGAGAAGATGGTTTGATTGTATCAAAATTTGATATTAGCTTTCCAACTCAATCTAAACTAGTGAAATAAGATAAGTGATCAAGTCAGTCAAGAAATAAAGCATAAGTCAAATCACAAACATTGAATGAAAGAGTATATAAATATTAAAGACGTAGAAATATAGAGAGTTGGGATTAATTACATTCAACCTCATCACAAGAGAGTTCAACTACTCATATTGATATGAAATATTACAAGTCTTGGAGTTTTTGTGCCTCTCCTATGTCTCTAAATAAGATGTTCTAATTAAGTATAAAGAGAGTGCATAAAGAAGTTTTGAAAATTGATATGTAAAACAAAGGTGATGCTTTGTTTTTATAGATTTCTAGGTTAAAGATCAACTTCATCCACTTGGTGTTTCAACAATATGGGTTTCTGGTAACAGTTGAATTTACCGTTATTTGATACTTAATTTTGATACTAAAAACACCCTTTTTAACTTAGAAACTAGCTTGGAATCATAGTTTTGATGAATAAGAGAGTTGAAGGTGAATTTAATGGTTTTGTGCTAGATTTCCTTATTTGCAACAAAAATTGAGATGATTTGGAAGAAAAGTTGAAGTAGTAAAGAGTTGGAGCTTAGGAAGAACTGGAAAAGCATCATAAAGAAGGATCGCAGCAACGCTGCGCACCATTTTAGGGGCCCTCAACGCCAGAGTACATTGTCTCACACTTGGCTGCCCTTTTTCTGGAGCCCTCAGCATAGGATACCCTTGGCTCGCACCTGGGCACCCTTTTCAGGGGCGCTGAGCGCCACTTCCTCGAGTCGCACCACGCCTGCTTGCCTTTGGAGCTGACCCTGAGCGCCAGTTCTAACCCGCACACCGCCTGGGCGCCCTAAGTGGGGCGCTGAGCGCTAGCTAGTCTCGTGGGCTTGGACCCGTTTTCTATTATTTTTCTGTTCTATTTAAGGACTTGGACGTCCTAGAGTTCACATCTTTGGATGGAATAGGCACAGAAACACACTTTATGCTCCCTCGAAAGCGGATTTGGGTGCGAAAACTCCTATCTTCAATTTCTAGGGTTTTATCTTGCATTCTTTTTCCATTATTCATCTAGTTTCACCATGTCAATGGTGAACTAAACTCTATTTGTTGTTGGGGAATGATGTAACCTTTGTAAACTCTCATGTATTGAATTGATTCTTGATTATATATGCTTCTTTCATTAATTGTTAGGGTAATTCTTCTTCGCGTATTGCTTGCTTTTTGTTTAACTCATTCATTAGCATGATGTATGATTTGCATGAGTACCGGAAGGTATCTTACAATTCATGTTCTGGAAAATTATTCCCAGAAGGAGTATTGCTCAGGAATGAGGGTATGATTTCTGGTTGTCTTAAGCTTCTGATCTTCATAATTAATTATTAGGAATAGGAATCGTATGAACTAATGATTAAGGATAGACTTTCTTCACCAAGGAATCAGGTTTTAAGTATTTTAGATAGTGACATTGACATTAATGAAAAAGTAGAATTCATATATACATGAGAGTAAACTAGGTGAAGTCTAACCCCAACAACATATTCATCCCATAATATCAAATCCGTTCATCTTTTCCCTTTTGTCCAATTGATCAAATTACATGCATATTTACTTTTCAGTATTTGCATTCTAAACCCAAAAGAGTTTGTTTTCAAGTCTTATTTAATCAAGAAATCACATAATTGTTTAGGCCGTGAGTCTCTAGGGAAACGATACTTGGTCTTACCATGTTTATTACTTGCCGGAGTCTTAACAAGTTTTTGGCGCCGTTGCCGGGGACTCGTGGTTTAACTATTCTATTTGTGTGATTATTGATTAGCTTTGGCTTGATTTTTATTGTTTTAATTTTTATTTTTATTTTGTTTTTGTGATGTGCTAACAATTGTTTTCTAGGGTTTCTTTTCTTGTGCATGCAGGATAGAATTCGCATTAGAAGCAAGGAAAAATTCTAACCTCTCTTTACAGATGAGGAAACAGAAGACATGGCTGGCAATCGGAATATGGGTCCAGTGAGACGAACTCTAGAGGATCAGCGAGCCATGTTAGAGAGCAAGTGGATCACATTCATGGAGACAACAGATGCCTCAACAACCCATGTTGTTATGTGAGGTATTTGATGTTTGGGGGTATAGATTTCATGGGTCCTTTTCCTGTTTCTTTTGGTTTCTTTTATATTCTCCTTGTTGTGGATTATGTTTCAAAATGGGTGGAAGCTAGAGCCACCAGAACTAACGATGCTCGAGTTGTTGTGGATTTTGTTAGATCTCACCTCTTTTGCAGGTTTGAAGTGCCCCGAGCAATTGTTAGCGATCAAGGAACCCATTTTTTCAACAAAGCAATGCAAGCCTTGCTAAAGAAGTATGGGGTGGTACAAAGAGTCTCAACACCTTACAACCCCCAAAAAAATGGTCAAGTAGAGATCTCAAACAGGGAGATTAAGAGGATTTTGGAGAAGATTGTCCAGCCCAATAGGAAAGATTGGAGTAATAGGTTGGACGATACTCTTTGGGCCCATAGGACTGCCTACAAAGCACCCATAGGGATGTCTCCCTACCGGGTTGTCTTTGGAAAGGCATGTCACTTACCAGTTGAGATTGAGTATCGGTCATACTGGGCTGTGAAGTCTTGCAACTTCTCCATGGACCAAGCTGGAGAGGAAAGAAAGTTGCAACTAAATGAATTGGATGAGATCCGATTAGAGGCCTATGAGAACTCGAAGTTCTACAAGGAAATGACAAAGAAGTACCATGATAGTTCAATTGTTAGAAAGGACTTCGAGGTTGGCCAACAAGTTTTATTGTATAACTCTAGGCTCGGACTCATGGGGGGTAAGTTGAGATCAAAGTGGACTGGACCTTTTGTTGGGACTAATGTTTATCCTTATGGTGCAGTAAAGATCCAAAGTCCATCCGCAGCTGAAAGCTTCAAGGTTAATGGACAAAGATTGAAGCCTTTCCTCACAATCCTTCTTTGTTGGATGTAGTGGTGGAGGAGACGTCTTTGCTAGAACCAACTTCATTTTCCTCCCGACTCAAGGAATTTTTCTTCTCTCCTTCTTTTCTCACTTTTATTGCACTTTTTCTATATCTTTTGACTATTCTGATTGTTGATCTGATGTTTGTGACACATTGAGGACATTGTGTAGTTTAAGTGTGGTCTATTAGGGAAAATTTTTCTTTATTTAGGCTTTAGTTTCTAGGTTATTTTTTTGTGTCTTGTGAACAGTTTTGCATGTTCTCTTGATTTCTGGACTTTGTTTAGGTTGTAGATGCGTCCTTCACTTCACTTCATTGATACTCTGATTGGTTTGAAATTCTTACTTTTCTTTGCTTAGGAAGATGATTATGATGTTTGAGAGGTTGATTTGATTGCGACAGCAATACCATGTGTGAGAACTTGAGCCACTTTATGTTCTTTCTTGTGTGATATGTCTCTTGATTGCTTGCACATATGTCTTGCTTTGATTGTTGTTGATAATTCTTGATTGATATGCATGTTTGGAAGTGATAAAGACAGTTTTTTTCTTGAGCCCCTCTAGCCAAATAAGCTTTCCTTGTTTTGATCCTTTGATAACCCCTTTTGAGCCTATACTTTCTCCATTTCTTTGTTTTGAAGCTCATACACTAGCCCTATGTGAAAAACCATGTTTACCTGAACCTTAGGGAATTTTGGAGCTTTGGAATTGTTTTGGGAACAAGTGTGGTCTTCCTGGGGATTCTTATGAATTGGCTAGTTGGTTCCTCTTCTTGTTTTGTTTTTTGTAAATATGGTGTGTATCTTGTCTCTTATAGTTGTGTCCTAAAGAGATAAAAGAAAAAGAGACAAGATGAGAAAAAAAAATAGAGAAAAATGACAAAAAAAATTGTAAAAATCTTTATGAATAATGGAGTCAAGAAGAGGATTGAATTAGAGGTTTTGGGTGTGATTTGACTGTGTTTACACTTGTTCCCCATTGCTCCTCTATTTCTTTTCGTTTGTAACTTCTCATCCATATTTTATCCTCCCTTGTCCTTGGCGCCATTACATCCATAAAAGACCTTTTGATTTGAACATGCATATGTTTTGAGTATTGATGTTAGAGACTTGCTAAGTCTGTTGTTGCTTGCTTTCTTGAGTGCATTGAGTTGAAATTCTTTACCCTAGGCACTTGAGAGATACAGTAATAGTGCATCTGTGAGGTTCTGCTGCTTTTGATTCACCTCTTGAGCTGATTCATCATTTTGCCATGCTTGGAAGTGCTTGGATAATTTCATGAGTATCTGCTTTCTTTGATTCTAAGTTGGATGTTGTCTACTCCTTTTCTTTGTCCAGATTCCTTGAGGACTGTGTAATTATGTTTCTGTCCTTGTGAGTCTTTGTTTTATGTGTGTTGAAGTTGTGTCATACCCCTGATGTCCTCTGAACTATTCCTTGATCTACGTCTTGATTTTGCCCAAGAGTGCAAAAGACTAAGTGTGGTCTATTTTGACGAGTCAATATTTTCTTGATTTCACTTAGTTTATTGTACCAGATTTAATTAGGGAATTGTGCTTGAATGTCTAGTATTTCCCTATTTTTGCTAATTATGCTTAATTTGACTAGAAATTCTTGTTTTAATTGATTTGAATTATCTGAGCTTATTATTTTCATTATTGATTGCAAGGAAAGTTTTGGAAATAAATTTTGGGACATTAGAAGGGCTGCCACATAATTCAAGAACCTCCACATAGGCATTTTAGATTTATTTATATTGTAATTTAGTTGCTTAGGATTTTTTGGAACCAACTTGTGTATTTTGGGCAAATTTTGGCAAAGTAGGTTAGGCCCAAAAGTGGGGGAGGCTGACTTGGCACCCTAGGTTTTAGTGCAGCCGCTACCCCACATGGGAGGGGGGCCTCCTTCATTTTTGTAAGTTTGGAATGTTGTGTCCATGGGGTAGGAAGAGAGCTCCAAGAGGTTCCTTTTTGTTGTTTTCTTGCTTGAACCGATAAAACGTTTATATTTTCTTCATATTGGAATGCACACAGCTACTCATTAATTAATTTTCACCGTTCATTACTCGTTTTTCACTGTTCATCATCTCTTCCACACTACCTGGTTTGCGCTGTTACTATTCATGCTGTTTCAAGTATTGTTGCCGTGATTAAGTTGCTTTGGTGAATGATTCCATTGTCGCATTTCATTTTTAATCTCGTTGGGTGCATTTCAATAAGTATTTTAAGTTGTTTTCTGCTTGTCTGTGCATTTTGGGACTGGAAATTTAGCTCCGCTGCACTGCATTTCAATTATGATGAATTCTGGTTTTCTGGTTTTGCAATGTTCAAAACGTTCGATCTGTGAGTGCTTGCCCCTTGGCCACCGTTCGGTTAGAATTTATTTTCTAGTGTAGTCCAGGTCTCTATTCCTTTAGCTTGATATCTGAATGCTTTTATATCATTCGGTCTAGATCATTCGGTTTGTTCTAGTCATTTTTTATGCATCTATTCGGCTGTCTTCTTTTTTGATCAGTTTCATTTGGTTGCTTATTTACCGTTCAGCTGTCATCTGTATGTAGTAGTTTTCTTTGATAGTAGTACCGTTCGGCTCATGCTTGTTCAATATTCCCACTTCGTTTTTATTAGCTAGCTTGCTTTGAACCATTCGGTCCTCAACACACTTCATTGTTATGATCGTTCGGTCTAAGCTAACAACGTTCGGTTTTAGAATTTTCCTCTGCTTTTCTTTTCCGCTCGTACACTGTTCAGCTTTACTTACTTCATATAGTTTAGTTTTGTTCCGGTTCTTGTTTTAATACCGTTCGGTCTCACTCTTAGTGACGTTCGGTTTGTGCTTGTTTTGTTCAACATTTCCTTGTGCTTTAGTTTTACTTTTACCGTTCGGTCTGACCACACTTGTCATTCACACCGTTCGGTTTTTGACGTGCATCATTGTCAAAAACGCTCGGCTTTAATATACTGCTCAGTTTAGTTCTTTACTGTTTCCCATTCCTCCCCAACTTACCTTCCACCGTTCGGTCACTGCTTCACTGAATGGGACCGCTCGGTTTGTCTCTATTTTTCTAATTTCTATTGTCGTTCGACTCATTAATTTAACGCTCGGTTTTTAGATCTTCATCCTTTTCTTTTAATTTATCATACCACTCGGTTTGTTCCATTTCCTTTAGAGACCGTCTGGTCTCATTGCTAAAATCGTTCAGTCTCACTTTTAAGACCGTTCGGTCTTCATGCTTCCCACTTTTAATACTACTTTTCAAGGCAACTTCAGTATTGCCAAGTAGTATTCAAGAAAGTAGATAGGGTTAAAGTAACCCTGAGTCGTCTCCCAACGAATACGGAATTGCCTTTTAATATTTGAATCTTATGAATGCAATGCAATGTTCAAGAATAAAAATGATGTTTGGAGAAGGTTTAAAGAACAAATAAGAAACTTAAAAACGATTATAATGAAATAGGCTAATTTCATTGCTTTTCCAAGATAGATTTATCATCGGTTATTCACAGATAATTGTTCAATTGATTATTATTTAAGTTTCAAATTAGTTAAAGTACATTCTTAATTAATTTGAGGGCGATCATGCACTTAACCAAAATAAATTCTCAATCAAATGCAAAACCTTTCTAGATTATTCACAATGAATTCAACCAAAGTACATTCTCAATCAAATCCTATTGTGTTTAATCATGTCTATTCTTAAATCGCCTAACCAAATTAAAAACTAATCAATCAAAGTAAATTATCAATTGATTATAGTTGAAATTATTACTACCAATCAAAGTACATTCTCAATTGATAGTAAAAACCATTTAATCATATGAAAGTTCCTAAATTAAATCAAAGTAGATTCTCAATTAAACCTAGAAACCCTAGAACTCATATAATCAATATGCATGTAGATTCAAACACATTATGATGCAAGAATCTTTGCTTTTAATTTGATAGAGAGATGAAACACATAGAGAGATAACAACTTAAATCAATAATCAAAATAAACAATTGCATTAACTTAATCTAACCTAGCAGAATAGCCCTAGATGCTTAGCTCTCCATGAATGGAGTTGAATACAAGATGAAATAAGAGAGAGAGAGAGAGAAGTGGTGAATGAATGAATGAAGTGAAGTTTTCTGCCTCCCCTGAGTCTCTTTATATAGGGCTTGATTGGGCTTGGACTCTGCATATTCAGTTGACATAATCTTTTGTCTTATATCTTCCAAATAACTAAAAGATTTAGATAATTATAACATTATTTGGAAGATATTTTCTGTTGATATTCCCAAATTAAATTAATTCAACAACTGAGTTTTATCTTTTAACTTTTCTAACTTTCCAAAAATTCACAAATACCTTGAAATTTCCTCTATCTGCACTTTAGCCCCTTCAGAATTCTCCAAAATTGCACCAGAAGCCCCTGTTGACCAGCTTTGACCAGAGAGGTCGTGCCCAATGAGGGGCTGACACGTGTCAGCCCCTTTCCTACCCAAAATTAGGGTTCTACAGATTGGGGGAAAGGGCTTGTCGTTGCGCCGCTAGAATGGGATAGCGGTTTCGCTTTCTAGAGGTGCTGGTCTTCTCTGAATTTTCCTCCTTGTAGGTGCAACACTGGTTGGTGCGATGATGGTCGAATGTGGCGGCAATTTGCGGTGGAGATTATGTGAACTACTGTGTGCGATTCTGGGTTTTTTTCTGATTGGGTTTTCGCAGGTTTACGAAAACGGTGACGGCTCGCGGTGCTCTAGCGGTGGTGGATGTAGAAGATGAACGGAGGTTCGAGACTGGACGAACTCGCATTATGGTGGAGGCTCTCGTGATGTTGGTGTCGCGGCCTTGCGATTCTGGCAAGGATGGTACGCGAGGAAGGTGAAGGAGATGACGGCGAGCGAGAAACTGCCATGGTTGAGGCGCTGTGGTCGCTGGATTAGGTGGTTTCGAAAGCGGCGACCGTTTCGCGAATGGAGGAGGAGCTCGCGGGTTTGATGGTGGCGGCCTTGGTGGTTGACAGTGGTTGCTGCGCGACGGCACTGGCGATGAGGTAGTTGGTCAGATCTAGGGTTCATAGCGGCGGCGCGACATTGGGGTTTGCGGCGACGGCGCCATGCGGCATGGTGATGACGGCGGCACGACAGTGGCGGCTAGGGTTAGGTTAGGATGATGAAATTAGGGTTTTTGTTTGGAGAAGATGATGATGTGTCAAGGATGGTGACGTGGCAACAACTGATTGGTTAATTTGGTGTGTAGAGGATTAATGACATGGCAACTTCTTGATGGTCAGATGTGTGGGTATTAGATTGCTATGTGGCATGATCTGTTGGAGTCTAGTTTAGGAGGGGTGTGTATAGGAAACTTAGGGAGGTGTAGTAAAAAAGGCTTAATGTTTGGGCTTGGTTGTTGGCCTATTTCAGAAATAAGAGTGTATGTAGGGATTTTGGGAGGTGCAAGGGTAAAGTCTGTCTGTTTGGCCCATTTGTATATTATTTTCCAAATAAAATCTGATTTTGGGCCTTGAATTGCCATTTGGCCCAATAAAACTTATATTCTCAACTGCACAAATAAACATTAGAATATCCAAGAATAATTTATGCGCTAAAACTCACTTTTTACGTCTCTTTAATTCCCAAACCCAACAATTCCAATCATCACAAATTCACTTAAAATCAACCATTTAAGCACAATTATCCCATCAAAAATTTGAATTTTAAAGCATAAATGTGAGCATAAATATGCACTCATCAATCTTCATGCTTTTCTTTTAATTTATCATACCGCTCGGTTTGTTCCATTTCCCTTAGAGACCGTTCGGTCTCACTTTGAAGACCGTTCGGTCTTCATGCTTCCCACTTTTAAGTCCAGAACCACATTTGGTTCTTAAGAGACGACCTATGAGTCACTTCCTAATTATACTGCATTCTTATTTGCACATTAAATTTGTATAGGGTGCTGATAACGGTTGAAATACCGTTATTTTTATACTTAATTTTTATATTAAAAACACCCTTTATGATTTAGAAACTAGGTTGAGCTCATGTTTTTGCTTTAGTTTTGTGAATAAGAGAGTAGAGGTTATACTTGATGATTTTATCACTAAATTCCCTTAATTTTGTAGGTTATTGATATGATTTGGAAGAAGAGTAAGTAACAAGGAGTTGGAACCCAGAAAAGACAGAAACAACACCAGACCGAATGGTAGGATGCGGGAGAATCCAAACCAAACAGTTAAGAATCCAGACCGACCGGTCTGATAGAGGAGAAGATAGACCGAACGGTGAAGAAGATAGATCGAACAGTGTGAAGGTGGTGGAACCTAGGTCGAACGGTGTAAGCAAGAGAGAAAATTGCCGAAAGGTGCAAGGCTGGCCGAATGGGAACGGTGCAAGGCTGGCCGAATGGCTGGAGAAAAAGCTTGACAAACCGAACGGTTTGTGAAAGGAGAAGCTTTGTGAAGTGGTAGAAGATATGCCGAACGGTCAACAGTGTTAGGCCGAATGGTATCAAAGTGAAATCGAACGGTCCATCACATTTGTTGAATGTACTCTACACCGCATCATGCCCGGGCGCCCTTCCAGGGGCACTGAACGCCAGTTAGTGCCCCAGGTTCCGCCTGGGCGCCCCACTAAGGGCGCTGAGCGCTAGCGAAGTGGGCTTGGACTTGTTCTCTATTATTTTTTCTGGTCTATTTAAGGAGTTGGACGTCTTAGGGAATGTATCTTTTGATGGCTTGAGCACAAAAACACACTTTTCACCCCTTGGGGGTAGATTTGGGGATGTGACAGCTCTCCTCTTCTCTTTCTAGGGTTCTTCTATCTCTTTCATTCTTTCATTCCATTGTTCATATAGTTTCTCCATGATAATGGGGAACTAAAACCTTATTTGTTGTTGGGAAAGTTGTAACCTCTTAAACTCTCATGCATTGAATTGATTTATATTATAAATGCTTTACTTCATTAATTGTTAGGGTTTTTCCTCTACGCTCTATGCATGCTTTGTTTAATTCATTCAATTGCATGATTATTGATTTTTTCGATATGGACACATATGGAAAAATCTAGAACTGGGAAATTCTCCTAAAAGCAATATTACCTAGACACATGGATAGGAGGGTTGATTGCCTTTAAGCTTCTGTGCGAATGTAATGCATAATTAATTGCTGGGGATACAAGACATTGTGATATAGTAATTAAGAGTAGGCTTTCTTCACCGAGACATCGTGTTTAAGGTAAATTAGAAAGTGGCATTAACATTAATGAAGAAGATAAATTCTTATATGCATTAGAGTGATTAGGTAAAATCTAAACCCCAACAACATATTCATCTCATATTTTCAATATCATCCATTCAACCTTGTGTTTAGCCTCAATTGATCAAATTTGCATTCATGTTTATTTTTATTGCGTTTGCATTCAAAAACCCCAAAAATTGTTCTTAATTCTTAATTGGTTAAGCGATTTCATAACTGTTTAGTGTCGTGAGTCTCTTGGAAAATGATACTTGGTCTTGCTATTTATTATTACTTGATATGATTCGGTACACTTGTCGGAGTGTTAACAGGTGCGACCCCCATCACTGTTTGATGAACGTCCCCAACGAATTTCAGATTTTTAGAATTTTCGAGTTTTGGGGTCAAAACTGGATTGCTTGGTTTTCAATTGCTTTTTATGATTGAATTACGTTCTTTTGATCATATAATTCATTTGGAAACATGAAACCAGCTTTTGCCAATCAATAAATTAAAATTAAAGTTTGGACAATATCAAATAGCACCAAAACTGAATTCTACATCAGAAAATGAGTTGGAAAATGGTGCTTCCAAACTCAAAAATGAGTGGTAGTGTGTCAACAGCTGAAATGATGCTTCACACAACTTTATATCATCAATATGAACATGTTTAGACACTGAAACACCAAAGAAACAGACTGCACCATAAATTCATTGGTCCACTTCCAATTTTAAGCAAAATTGATGGTTTAGATGGTAATTTTGTATATATGCTCAAAATTGACCAAATGAACAGTGCCACAACCGGATCAGCACGGGCAGGCTCAGGATGTTGCACCATTCCAGATAAGAGACATGTACATGTCTCTAATGGAGTCTAGGATGGAGGCACTGTATAGAGGCGAACAAGCTATAATGATGAATCTGATTTCCGCCTTTCCTGAGAGGAAGTTCATGACTCAGGAAGAATTCCAGGCTTATGTTGCTTGGCTTGCAAATCCAACTCAGGATGGTGGAGGTGCTGGAGCCTCTGGTGCCACAGCTATGGAGGAAGATGAACAAGAAGAGGAGGAAGAGGAAGATGAGGAAGATGAGGAGGATGACTCAGATGATAGCCAGGGTTGATCTGTGGAGAGCATCTACTGATGGATGCTAGATTTGTTGAGAAGCATCTATTGATGGATGCTGGATAGCATTTATTGATGAATGCTATCTTAACAAGAGTTTTCTTTTTCTTTTACTTTAATTTGTGGAATTGTGACTTTGAAATATGTACTCACTTAATGATATGTTTGGATGGTTTGGCTATAATATGTGTGTGATGAGTAATTGTATCTTGTGCTTCTTTATTGTGTGATTGATGTTGAGATGATGCATGGTTAAGTCTTATATGCAGGTGGTTGCTCATGATATTTAGAAACTGATGCATGATGTTAGTTGTGATTAATGTGTTGGGCAGGATGTTTATCAAATTGTGGAACTTGAGTTAACCTGTGAGAGGTTGGGCTCCAGAGTTTTTGATTGATTGAATGCTATTACTTTGGAAGCATGATTGATTTTGCCTAAGTTTCTATGATTAAACCACTTGCTTGCTTATTACAAATTATTAAGGAAATGTTTTTCTTCTCCCTTAGAGCCAATGTCTATAGGTGAACCTAACAAAGATCAATGTTTTTCTCTATCCTTTACACCTTGAGCCTAAATTTGGAAGTTGAAAAATCCTTTTTGAAATCCTTATCTTGAGTTGAGTAGAGTATGTGTATGTGGTAATGGAGAATGGTTCAAGTTTGGGGCGGTGAGAAACAAAAAAGAACTTTGTGAAATTCATGAAAGAGCATTGAGCAAAAGTAAAAATAAAAGAAGAAAGAATGAGCTCAATGAAAGTAAAGTTGGGAATAAATTGAAAATTTGGTTTCTCACGTAAAAAGTAAAAGAGAGATGAATTGTTAATGTGAATGAATGAATTATGCACTCTCTTAACTCAAGGAACTTTGTTGTCCAGAAAAACCAATTTTTCTTCTTAGCCCAGCCATGTTACAAGCCTTGAAAAGTTCTTGTGATGATAACTTGCTTGTGAGTGTGTTTGATTGTGGTTAAGTGAAAGGAAAAATTGATTCATGTGACATGGTGATAATAGAGTGCAAGAGTGTTACCTCGCTATACATTTTTGAGTGCTTGAGTGAAATACTTTTTGAGTGAAACAATGTCTTTGGAGAGGATTAGTTCCATGCATTATAAGATAACATTCTTGCTTGGTTGTTGATCATTCATGAGTTGCATCTGCTGTAAGTGGGATAATATGAGCATCATAGTGAATTTGATTGACCAATGCATCAATATATCTTGACTGAGATTTGTATGACAAGCAACTATGGGTGATTACTTGTCTTGGAAGAAAGTGTTTGTGATATGTTGAATCATTGAAGTGTTGTTTAGGCTGAGTTACATTTTTGTTTTCCTTGCGGACAAGCAAAGTTTCACGTTTGGGGTTATGATAACGGTTGATTTCACTGTTATTTGAGAGTAAATTTTGATATCAAATGAACTCTTTTTGACTTAGAAACTTGTTTGTTCTCTGGATTTGGGTTTATTTTGGGAAATAAGAGAGTTGAGGTTACACTTGAAGATTTTATAACTAAATCCCCTTCATTTTGTAGGAAATTGGGATGAATTGGAAGAGGAGTTAAGTTGTCAAGAAGTTGGAACTCATAAAGGACAGAAAGAGCACTGGAGAGAAGGTTATAGAAGGTGCTTGGGCGCCCTTTTTATGACCCTCAGCGCTGAAAGCTCACAGTCACGCCTGGGCCCTTTTTGGGCCGCTAAGTGCCATCTTCCCTATAACGTTTCACGTTTGAGCGCCCTCCACTGGACGCTGAGCGCAACCCCTTCGCAAGCACGCCTGGTGATGAGTCAATATTTTATTCACTTCACTTAGCTTATTGTGCTAGAATTAATCGGGGAATTGTGCTTAAATGTCCGGTATTTTTCCGTTTTTGCTAATTGTGCTTAATTTGACCAGAAATTCTTATTTTAATTAATTTGAATTATCTGAGGCTAATTATTTGCATTATTAATTGTAGGTAAATTGTTGGATAATATTTGGGACATTTGGAGGTCAAAAGAAAATGCCACATCAAATATACTTTAAAATAAAATGAGTGAGGAGGTGTGGATTTAAATTATGGGAGTGCACATGGAGATGAGCTTGGTTGGAGAAGCTAAGAAGTGGTGCTGGAAGAAAAAGGGAGGCTCACGGCCTTCACACAAGCAACGTGCACTTTGGGAAATGAACAGCTACGTCCAGCAGAGTGAAGCCACGACCCACACAAGGAAGCGGTCCACACAGTAGCTTGGCACATGAAGAATTAGAAAGCTTGGTAACAGCAGCAAAAGGGGGTGTTTCAATTGGAAGATCCACGCTAATTTGGTCCAGCAAAATGAAAGAGCACAAGCGTCCAGCAAGGTGACGTCCAGCAACTCTGAAGAAGACAGCGCACATCCAGCAACTCTGAAGAAGACAGCGCACGTCCAGCAACTCTAAAGAAGACAGCGCACGTCCAGCAGGAAAGGAGTGACATCCAGCTATCTTTACGCACCCACCATCAGCACACGTATTCGGCCCACTTGGAAGCACAACACGCCAGCACTTCACATGCACATAGCCTTCTCGGTCCAGCATAGCAGCAGCAGTAGCGTGGAGCGTCCAGCAAAATGAAGTGGTCTAGCAAGGCACTAGGGAGAGGGTCACGGCCTAGGTCCAGCAGGTGTGTGCTTGGAGAGAAAGGGAGGTGCAGCAGCACCACGCGTCAAGAAGTTGAGTCACGCTCCACGTTCAACCTTGGTCCAACAGCAAAATGAAAGCACGTGGAGCTGGAAGGGAGTCCAGCAATTGCACGCAGGAGCATCACGTGTCATTTACCCTTATTTTGAGAAGCGAAGAGTGTAGAGAAGCCCAGCAGCAACACGTGGTGGCAGAAGCACTTGGCCTGGTCCAGGAGCCAACACGCGGAAGGAACTTCAAAAAGAAAATGCATCCAGCTGACACACGTCCAGAGCAGCAACACACGACTAACACCTTGATTCCAGCTGCTTCAGAACACGTCCCTGATTCACTCACGCTCCAGCATCACCATGGTCCAGCAAGCACTTCACGGGCTGAAGGGAATTGAGGATTTGAGGAGGTGCATCCAGCAAGCAGTAAGCCCAAGGCAGCAGCGTGCAAGGAGACGCGTCCAGCAAGCTTGGAGGGCATCACGCGTGGAGGGCTTCAGGAGGGTCTTTTGGATTTAAGCTCTAGCCGCTACAGTAGTAGGGGTAAGCAGTCACGGCCTGGGAGAGGTCCTCTCTTCCAGTAGCTCCCATTTTTCATTCCAGTAGAGCTCCAGTAGTGTAGATTCCAGAAAAATGTAATGTAGTGTAGTGTAGGAGTGTAGTGAAGCAGTGGAGGTGCCGTGAGCTGTACACGGACAATAGGGGCTGAAACGGAGATGGAAGGATACAGTTGAGCAACAGTGCACGTTAGGTTCCTCTTTTATTTTCTTTGTTATAATGAATTTTAATGCAATCAACAGTTTGATTTGATTTTGTTACTGAATTTTCAATGCTATTTCACTGTTCCGTTTACTGATGTGATTTAAATTTTGCTGCGATTTAACTTTTATTGTTTATTTTTACTGCTGCTTTTATTTATGCGTCAATGTTTTTCGTTTTCTGCACGTTTAATGTTTTGCGTTTATTTGATTTCGATGTCTTTTACCGTTCGGTTTTTTTTTATTGTTTCAAAATTTACTTCAACGCTTTTAATTTCGTTTTATTTAATTTCCAGTTTAATTTAATTTTTCCGCATCAAAACAAAATCACAAAACCCCTCCAATACGTGTTGATCTAAGACTGAACCCAATTTGGTCCTTGAGAGACGACCTAGGAGTCACTTCCTAGTACTATACTTCATTCTTTTATGCAATCAACTTTTGTGTGAGGTGCGACCCTCTCATCAAAATGGCGCCGCTGCCGGGGACAAAAGGTTCGGTTTTGGGTCTTTTGTTGTTTTCTGTTATGTGCGTTTTTGTATGTGTGTTGTATGTGTTTTGTCTTGTGTTATGATGTTCTGTTTTCTGTGTGCGTGTTGCATGTATAAATGTGTTGTGTTTTATTTGTTTCGTAATTTTTAGTATTTTTCTTTTTCCATGTCTACCTATTCTGGTTATGTGAATAGTGCTTATTCTGTGAGTGCCTCTGATCATGATTCTCCTTCTGCATGGTACTCTGATTGTAATTCTGCTGATTTTTATGCTGAGAACAATGTGGCTCATCCTCAAATTTCTAAGAGCTCTCCTCGTGAGCTGGTTCCACCTACAAAGGATGATATTCATTGTGTTCTAAGCACTGGACTGATATATTTGCTCCCTAAGTTTCATGGTTTTGTAGGAGAATGCCCACATAGACATTTGGAGGAGTTCAACATCATGTGCTCTTCGATGAAGCCTCCACATGTCCCTCTTGATCACATTTTCTTGGGGGCATTTCCGCATTCATTACAAGGAGCAGCTATGGATTGGAAAGACTCTCTTCCTCTAGGATCCGTTATCGATTGGGGATATCTTGAGCTTCAGTTTCTGAGCAAATTCTCCCCTGTGCAGTATGGTTACAACAACAATCCTGGATGGAATGACTCTAGCTTGGGATGGTATAATGCGCCACAACAACATCATTATCCTGAACCACCATTCCAGAGCACTTTTATGCCTCCACCAGTCCAGCAATACGAGAGTCAGCAATATGATGCTCCTGCCCAAATAGCTCCTCAGCCTTCTACTTCTGAGCCTACATTGAAGGAGTTACTGAGGCAGATGGCCATGCAGAACATTGAGTTCATGCAAGAGACCAGAGCATCCATTCAGAGTTTGAATGATCAGATAGGGCAGATGGCCACTCAACTCACTAAGGAACAGTCTCAAGATTCAGAGTTACCATTTCAGACTGTTCAGATTCAAGATGATGATGATAGTGGCATCAACATAGAAGATGGGGAGAAGAGTCATGAGCTTACTACTGTGCCACCTACTTTCCCATCGTCCTATGTCCCTACCCTTGCACCTGAGGAGACTGATGAATATTTTGAGGAGCAAGCAAAAATAAGCAGTAATTCTGAACCAGGTAGACCACCTTCATTTTACCACACTCTACCAATCTTCAAGGAAGTGGAGGTAAACATACCTAATTTTGACTATGTTGTTGATGATTATGCTTTTAATGATTATGTTGTTGATAGGTATGTTGGTGATTGTATTGTTGATGAGTCTGTTTTTAATTCTCCCTCTCTACATGATGAGAACCAATTTTTGATATCAAATTCGTATGTTTATTCTCCATGCATTGAACATGAATCTGAGTCTGTGGTTGATATTGTTTCTGAATTTGAAATTGATTTATGTTCTGAGAGTTTATCTGTTGTTCAGCCTGTTACACTGGGATTGGGTGTTATACCCATGTGTGTCAATTCTTTGGAGCCACAATGTACTAACCATGCTGCAGGAGGTAGATATGAATTTGACCAACATGCACCCCCAATGGAAGACAAGGGTGCTTACATACACAATAGTTTGAAGATCAATAGGCACTTGCTGAACCCGCTCATCAACAATTATTGCTTAGATCTAGCTGTGGAAGACATTTCCCTGCTAGATCAAATCTGGAGGATGAAGCAATTCTTCCTCAAAACTTCCTTGCTGGATCCTGTGGTAGAAGACATCTCTCTGATAGTCCAAAATTGGCAACTGCCACCATGACCAGGGGAGTTTTCTTTCTCTCTTCTCCCCCTTTCCCTACTTTTATTGCACTTGTCCATGATCTGTTCACTGTTCTGATTTCTGATCTTATGCTTATGACACATTGAGGACATTGTGTAGTTTAAGTGTGGTCTATTGGGGGAGATTCTGATTTTTCTTTGTTAGTTTTTGTTTTCTTGGTTAAATTTTTTCTTTTCTAGGTAGTTTTTGTTTTGTTTTGTGTACAGTTTTGCATGATTCTCTTAATTTCTGGATTTTGTTTAAGTTGTAGACTTGTCTTTCACTTCACTTGATTGATACTTATTGGTTTGAAATCCCTTGCTTTTCTTTGCTTAGGAAGATGATTATGATGTTTGAGAGGTTGATTTGATTGTGACAAATACCCTGTGTGAGAATTTGAGCCACTTGATTTTCTTTCTTGTGTGTGATATGTCTCTTGATTGCTTACGCATATGCCTTGGCTTGACTCTTGTTGATATGTTTGGAAGTGATAAAGGCATTTTTGTTCTTGAGCCTCTCTAGCCAAATAAGCTTATCTTGTTCTGATTCTTTGAAAACCCTTTTTGAGCCTATACTTTCCTCATTTCTTTGTTTTGAAGCTCATACACTAGCCCTAAGTGAAAAACCATGATTACCTTAACCTTAGGGAATTTTGGAGCTTTGGAAGTGTTTTGGGAACAAGTGTGGTCTCCTTGGGGATTAGTGTGGTCTCCTTGGGGATTCTGATGAGTTGGCTAGTTAGTTCCTCTTCTTGTTTTGTGTTCAGAAATATGATTTATATCTTGTCTCTTATAATTGTGTGCTAAAGAGAGAAAAGAAAAGAGACAGGATGAGAAAAAAATATAGAGAAAAAAAATGAAAAATGAAAAAAAAAATATTTTGTGAATAATGGAGTCAAGAGGATTGAATTAGAGGTTTTGGGTGTGATTGGAATGTGTTTACACTTGTTCCCCATTGCTCCTCTATTTCTTTTGGTTTGTAGCTTCTCATCCATATTTATCCTCCCTTGTCCTTGGCCCCATTTCACCCACAAAAGACCTTTTGATTTGAACATGCATATGTTTTGAGTGTTGATATTAGAGGCTTGCCAAGTCTGTTGTTGTTTGCTTTCTTGAGTGAATTGAGTTGAAATTCTTTACCTTATACACTTGAGAGAAACACTGATAGTGCATCTGTGAGGTTTTGTTACTTTTGATTCACCTCTTGAGCTGATTGATCACTTTGCCATGCTTGGAAGTGCTTGGATAATTTCATGAGTATCTGCTTTCTTTGATTTTGTGTTGGATATTGTCTACTTTCTTTCTTGGTCCAGATTCCTGGAGAACTGTGTAATTCCGTTTCTATCCTTGTTAGTCTTTATTTTCTGTATGCTGAGTTTGTGTCACTTCCCTGATGTCCTCTGAACTATTCCCTGATTTGTGTCTTGATTTTGCCCAGGAGTGCAAAAGACTAAGTGTGGTCTATTTTGATGAGTCAATATTTTATTCACTTCACTTAGGTTATTGTGCTAGAATTAATCGGGAAATTGTGCTTAAATGTCCGGTGTTTTTCCGTTTTTGCTAATTGTGCTTAATTTGACCAGAAATTCTTATTTTAATTAATTTGAATTATCTGAGGCTAATTATTTGCATTATTAATTGTAGGGAAATTGTTGGATAATATTTGGGACATTTGGAGGTCAAAATAAAATGCCACATCAAATATACTTTAAACTAAAATGAGTGAGGAGGTGTGGATTTAAATTATGGGAGTGCACATGGAGATGAGCTTGGTTGGAGAAGCTAAGAAGTGGTGCTGGAAGAAAAAGGGAGGCTCACGGCCTTCACACAAGCAAGTTGCACTTTGGGAAATGAAGAGCTACGTCTAGCAGAGTGAAGCCACGGCCCACACAAGGACGCGGTCCACACAGGAGCTTGGCACATGAAGAATTAGAAAGCTTGGTAACAACAGCAAAAGGGGGTGTTTCAATTGGAAGATCCATGCTAATTCGGTCCAGCAAAATGAAAGAGCACAAGCGTCCAGCAAGGTGACGTCCAGCAACTCTGAAGAAGACAGCGCACATCCAGCAACTCTAAAGCAGACAGCGCACGTCCAGCAACTCTAAAGAAGACAGCGCACGTCCAGCAGGAAAGGAGTGACATCCAGCTATCTTCACGCACCCACCATCAGCACACGTATTCGGCCCACTTGGAAGCACAACACGGCAGTACTTCACACGCACATAGCCTTCTCGGTCCAGCACAGCAGCAGCAGCAGCGTGGAGCGTCCAGCAAAATGAAGTGGTCCAGCAAGGCACTAGGGAGAGGGTCACGGCCTAGGTCCAGCAGGTGTGTGCTTGGAGAGAAAGGGAGGTGCAGCAGCACCACGCGTCAAGAAGTTGAGTCACGCTCCACGTTCAACCTTGGTCTAGCAGCAAAATGAAAGCACGTGGAGCTGGAAGGGAGTCCAGCAATTGCATGTAGGAGCATCACGGGTCATTTACCCTTATTTTGCGAAGCGAAGAGTGTAGAGAAGCCCAGCAGCAACACGTGGTGGCAGAAGCACTTGGCCTGGTCCAGGAGGCAACACGCGGAAGGAACTTCAAAAAGAAAATGCATCCAGCTGACACACGTCCAGAGCAGCAACACACGACCAACACCTTGATTCCAGCTGCTTCAGCACACGTCCCTGATTCACTCACGCTCTAGCATCACCACGGTCCAGCAAGCACTTCACGGGCTGAAGGGAATTGAGGATTTGAGGAGGTGCATCCAGCAAGCAGTAGGCCCAAGGCAACAGCGTGCAAGGAGACGCGTCCAACAAGCTTGGAGGGCTTCAGGAGGGTCTTTTGGATTTAAGCTTCAGCCGCCACAGTAGAAGGGGTGAGCAGTCACGGTCTGGGAGAGGTCCTCTCTTCCAGTAGCTCCCATTTTTCATTCCAGTAGAGCTTCAGTAGTGTAGATTCCAGAAAAATGTAATGTAGTGTAGTGTAGGAGTGTAGTGAGGCAGTGGAGGTGCCGTGAGCTGCACACAGACAGTAGGGGCTGAAACAGAGATGGAAGGATACAGTTGAGCAACAGTGCACGTTAGGTTCCTCTTTTATTTTCTTTGTTATAATGAATTTTAATGCAATCAACAGTTTGATTTAATTTTGTGTTACTGAATTTTCAATGCTATTTCACTGTTCCGTTTACTGATGTGATTTAAATTCTGTGGCGATTTAACTTTTACTGTTTGTTTTTACTGCTGCTTTTATTTATGCGTCAATGTTTTTCGTTTTCTGCACGTTTAATGTTTTGCGTTTATTTGATTTCGATGTCTTTTACCGTTCGGTTTTTTTTATTGTTTCAAAATTTACTTCAACGCTTTTAATTTCGTTTTATTTAATTTCCAGTTTAATTTAATTTTTCCGCATCAAAACAAAATCACAAAACCCCCCCAATACATGTTGATCTGAGACTGAACCCAATTTGGTCCTTGAGAGACGACCTAGGAGTCACTTCCTAGTACTATACTGCATTCTTTTATGCAATCAACTTTTGTGTGAGGTGCGACCCTCTCATCACCTGGGCGCCCTAAGTAGGGGCGCTGAGCGCCACCAACGTTGGCCTATAGCCCAATTCAGCCCTATTTAAGGATTAGCTCAAGCTAGAGAGGGTATCTTTTGATAGAATTAACACAAATTCAAATTTTCTTCAATTCTCTAGAGGCAGAAGTGGATGTGGAAGCTCTCTTCTTCAGTTTTTAGGGTTTTTCTATCTTTTTCATTATATTGTTCATCTAGTTTCTCCATGACGATGGGGAACTAAACATTCTTTGTTGTTGGGGGATGATGTAACCTTGTGAACTCTCATGTATTTGAATTGATTCTTATTTATTTATGCTTCTTTCATTAATTGTTAGGGTTATTCTTCTTTGCTCAATGCTTGTTATGTTTAACTCATTCATGGCATGATTGTTGGTTTTTGTGATATGGACACATACGGGGAAACCTAGATCTAGAGAATTGCTCCCAAAAGTAGTATTGCCTAGACATAGGGATATGAGTTTTGGTTATCTCAAGCTTCTATGCGTATGTAATGCAGAATTAATTGCTAGGGAGACAAGACATTGTAAACTAGTAATTAAGGATAGGCTTTCTTCGCCGAGACATTGGGTTTTAAGTAATTTAGAAAGTGATATTAACATTAATGAAGAAGATGAATTCATATATGCATGAGAGGAAATTTGGTGAAATCTAAACCCCAACAACATATTCGTCTCATATTTTCAACATCATCCATTCACCTTTGTGTTTTTCTTTCAATTGGTCAAAATTGCATTCATAGAATTTGCATTCAAAACCACTAAATTGTTCTTCAAAAGTCTTAATTAGTTGGGTAATTACATAACTGTTTAGTGCTGTGAGTCCTTTGGGAAACGATACTTGGTCTTACCATTTATTATTACTTGATAGGATTCAGTACATTTGCCGACATCTTAACACTCCCCCTATCAACCAAGAGTATCTAAGACGCTACTAAGCTTGGGCTGCAAGTCTCACACGAAACACATTAAAAATGTGTTTTTAAAAGCTGAATTCTAGTGCGTTTTGGTTGGGCGAAAGCTGCAGGTGGTTGAGCGCGATTTCCATTCCGGAAGCCAATTCTCTTAGTTATCCCAATCCCGAAGCTAATGGCTTCAATCCAGAAAACACCCATTTTTACTCTTCTTGTGCCTGGCTTTCTTCCTTTGGCTCACCAAGCTTCTTTGGTTGATTCCCATGGTCTTCAACCCTTATTTAAGGCCTACAAAACAATCCAAATGTATTTTAGAAAAAAAAAATCTACTTAAGACTTAGAAAGAAAAGATATTTTTGCTAAAGTACTTATTCCACTTCCCTTTTCTTAGCCTTAGTTTAAGTTGATACTTCTTTGGATGATGTTAAGACTCCGGCAAGTGTACCAAATCGTATCAAGTAATAAACATGGTAAGACCAAGTATCGTTTCCCAAAGGACTCACGGCCTAAACAATAATTTGATTTCTTGATTAAATAAGACTTGAAAACAAAATCTTTTGGTTTAAAATGTAAACACATAAAAGTAAATATGCATGCAACTTGATCAATTGGACAAAAGTGCAGAGATGAACGAATGAATTTGATATTAAGGGATGAATATGTTGTTGGGGTTAGATTTCACCTAGTTTACTCTCATGTATATACGAATTCTACTTCTTCATTAATGTCAATGTCACTATTTAAAGAACTTAAAACCCGATTCCTTGGCAAAGAAAGCCTATCCTTAATTACTAGGTCACAATTCCTTGCATCCCTAACAATTAATTCTGCATTACGATTACTAGCTTAAGACAACCAAAACTCATACCCCCATTCCTGAGCAATATTGCTTCTGGGAATAATTCTCCAGAACCTGAATTGTAAGATGCCTTCCGGTACTTATGCAAATCAAACATTGATAATGATTGAAAATACCGTTATCTGTGATGTAATTTTAATACTAAATGCACCCTTTTCTCCTTATAAACTTGCTTAGAATCATGTTTTTCTGTTAAGTTATGTGAATAAGAGAGTTGAGGTTGAATTTGATGATTTTATGACTAATTCCCTTTGTTTTGATAGAAAATGAGTTAATATGGAAAGCAGGGATAAAGTGTTAAGGAGATAGAGCTCAGAAAGGTACAGAAAAAGCACCAGAAAGAAAGAAGCTCGAGGCTTGGGCGCAACAAACCACTGCTCGCTGCCCAGGCGCCCCTTATTAGGCGCTTGAGTGCCAACTGCACGAAGCTTGGGCGTCCTCTCGAAGGCTTAAGCGCAGGAAGTGTCGCTCAACGCCTGGGCGCCCCTTTTGGGGGCGCTTGAGCGCCGGATGTAGTAGGCTTGGGCGTCCTCTAGAAGGCTTAAGCGCAGGAAGTGTCGCTCACCGCTCGGGCGCCCCTTTTGGGGGCGCTTGAGCGCCGGATGTAGAAGGCTTGGGGGACCTCTCCGAGGCTTGAGCGTAAGGAGATCACCGCTCGCCGCCCGGGCGCCCTAAGTGGGGAGCTTGAGCCCCGACGACTCGAACTTGGGCTTTGTTTCTATTCCGCTTCTGTTCTATTTAAAGGACTCAGGCGTCCTAGGTTTTGCATCTCTGGCTGGAGCAACACAACATCACACTCTTCTACTCTCTAAAGGCAGATCTGGAGGCACCAGCTTCCATCCTCTACTTTTAGGGTTTACTATCTCATGTTTTTCCATTATTCATCTAGTTTCTCCATGTCTATGGGGAATTAAACACTATTTGTTGTTGGGGAACGATGTAACCTTGTGAACTCTCATGTATTTGAATTGATTCTTAATCATATATGCTTTTTCATTAATTGTTAGAATAATTCATCTGTTCTTATTACATGCTTTGTTTAACTCATTCATCGCATGATGCATGAGTGCTGGGAGGTTCCTTACAATTCAGGTTCTTGTTGAATTCTCCCAAGAGTAATATTTCTCAAGGATGAGGGTATGATTCTTGGTCGTCTTAAGCTCTTGATCTTCACATTTAATTACTAGGGATGCTAGGAATTGCATGAACTGGTGATTAAGGACAGACTTATTCGCCGAGGGATCGGGTTTAGGTAATTTAGTGAGTGACGTTAACATTAACGCATAAAGAAGAATTCTTACATACATGAGAGGGAACTTGGTGAAATCTAACCCCAACAACATACTCATCTCATTATAAACAACATCCGTTCATCTTTGTGTTACTCTGCTATTGATCAAACTGCATTCATATTTAATTTTCTGTCTTTGCATCTGATAACGGTTGAAAAACCGTTATTTTTATACTTAATTTAAATATTAAAAACACCCTTTATGACTTAGAAACTATCTTGAAATCATGCTTTTGTTTAAGTTTTGGAAATAAGAGAGTTGGATAAGTTTTATGCTTGGTTTTCCTTGTTTTGACAGGAATTAAGATGAATTGGATGAAAGAAGTTGAAGTAGCACGGAGTTGGAACCCAGAACAGACAAAAACAATACCAGACCAAACGGTAGGATGCGGGAGAATCCAAACCGAACGGTTAAGAACCCAGACCGAACGGTCAGATGGAGGAGAAGACAGAGACCGAACGGTTCATAACAGAGACCGAACGGTGTGAAGGTGGTGGAACTAGGCCGAACGGTGTGAGCAAGAAAGACAACTACGGAACAATGTAACTGAGGACCGAAGGGCTGCAGAAAAACATAGGCAAACCGAACAGTTTGTGAGAGGAGAAACTGAATGAAGTGGTAGAAGTCATGTCGAACGGTCAACAGTGTAAGACCGATCGGTCAAAAGTGAAACCGAACGGTCATGCGTCATTTGATTGTCACAGCTACCGCTGAGCGCCAAAAGTGCCGCTCAGAGCCGACGACGTAGGCTTGGACCTGTTTTCTGTTATTTTGATGGGCTTGGTCCTGTTTTCTATTATTTTTATGTTCTATTTAAAGGCTTGCACATCCTAGGGATTGTATCTTTTGATGGCTTGAGCAAAGAAACACACTTTTCACCCCTTGGGGTTCGATTTGGGGATGGTGACGGCTGTCCTCTTCTCTTTCTCGGGTTTTTCTATCTCTTCCATTCTTTCATTCCATAGTTCATCTAGTTCTTCCATGACGATGGAGAACTAAACCTTATTTGTTGTTGGGAAAGATGTAACCTCTTAAACTCTCATGTATTTAATTGATTATTGATTATATATGCTTTACTTCATTAATTGTTAGGGTTTTTCCTCTTTACTCTTTGCATGCTTTGTTTAACTTATTCAATTGCATGATCTTTGATTTTGTCGATATGGAAACATACGAGGAATCTAGAACTGGGGAAATTCTCCCAAAAGCAATATTACCTAGACATAGGAATAGGAGGATCGGTTACCTTTAAGCTTTTGTACGAATGTAATGCATGATTAATTGCTAGGGAGACAAGACATTGTGAACTAGTAATTAGGAGTAGGCTTTCTTCACCGAGACAACGGGTTTAAGGTAAATTAGAAAGTGACATTAACATTAATGAAGAAGATGAATTCATATATGCATGAGAGTAAATTAGGTGAAATCTAAACCCAACAACAATATCATCAACTTCATCCATTCATTGTTGTGTTTAGCCTCAATTGATCAAATTGCATTCATGTTTATTTTATTGCATTTGCATCCAAAAACCCCAAAATTTGTTCTTTAGAGTCTTAATTAGTTGAGTAATCACATAACTGTTTAGTGTCCTGAGTCTCTTGAGAAACGATACTTGGTCTTACCATTTATTATTACTTGATACGATTCGGTACACTTGCCGAGGTCTTAACAAGTTCTTGACTCCGTTTTCAGGGATTAAAAATTTGTTTATCGGCATCTTAAACCAATGATCTCATTTTATTTTAGTCTTAATTAATCGAGTCATCACACAACTGTTTAGTGCCGAGATTCTTCTGGGATACGATACTTGGTCTTACCATTTTATATTACTTGTGCGATTTGGTACACTTGCCAATCCATCAACAAGTTTTTGGCACCGTTGTTGGGGACTCATGGTTTAAACTATTCTATTTGTGTGATTCTTGATTAACTTTGACTTTATTTTTATTTTTATTTTTGTTTTTATTTTACATTTTTTTTTGTGTCAATTATTTTTGTTTTTGTGTCTAGTGTGCAGGATGCAATACGGAAAAGCTTATTTCTACCACAAATGGGAATGTCACTCTAACATGGGATCAGATCAATTTGGACAAGCTGTCAGACAACAACAATGGCAGCAACAACCATCCCTCTCAGAAAGAATGGCTAAGATAGATGACACCCTTCATCAGTTAATTCAGGTGTCTGATTCTCATCATAAAAATAATCAAGCAACATTCAAGAGGATAGAATATCAGCTTTGTCACATAATTCAAAAGCTGGATGATCTGGGGAGTGACATGAAAGCTAACTCCAGGGAAGAATGCAAAGTTGTTGTTACTAGAAGTGGAAAAGTTTTAGATGAGAGAATAATAGAGAGAAAAGAAAAAGAGAGATTGAGTGAAAAAGGAAAGGATGAAAATGGGAGGGAAAAAGAAGAGAGTGAGAGAAAAGAAGAAGAGAGAGAAGAAAAAAAAGAGAGGAAGAGAATGAAGAGAAAAAGAGAGAATCATATAAAAAAAATCCTTCCTTACCCAAAGAATTATTCTAGGAAGGAAAAAGAAAAACAGTTTGAGCGTTTCATGAAGATCTTCAATAAATTGGAGACTAATATACCTTTCTCTGAGGCTCTACAGCAAATGCCTTCATATGCTAAATTTTTGAAGGAGCTCCTCACCAATAAAAGGAAATACATTGAAGAGGAAACTATTGAAGTTCAAGGAAACTGTAGTGCTATCATACAAAAGCTCTTACCTCCCAAATTGAAAGATCCAGGAAGCTTCACTATTCCTTGTACTATAGGGAATATCTCTGTTGGGAAGGTACTTATTGATCTGGGAGCCAGCATTAATCTCATGCCACTGTCCATGTTTGAAAAGATTAAAGGGTTATAACTCAAGCCTACTCGGATGACTCTTCAACTAGCAGATATATCTTTAAAATATCCTTATGGGGTAGTTGAAGATGTGCTTGTGAAGGTAGATAAATTTCATGGAGATGGAAGAGGATGTGAATGTACCTCTGAAAAATATATTAAAGTTATGCTGCCATTTTGTGCACACAACCTCTTCTAAGGTCACTCTAGGCTAGAGCAACCTAAGTGGCCTCCTCTAGCCACCTTCCTCCAAGAGTTGGCCCAACCTCTCTTAGAGAAACCTAAACACTTCATCCTTCCCCATTCAACACACCAAAACCATGAGCCTTCTATCTTCATCCACCACCATTCCGCAAACTATCATCAAAATCGTGAGCATCTTGAGTACATGGCTTGGTTGCTTCTAGATTTGGCTTGTCCTAGCTAGAGCATTGCCATCAATAAATTACACTGCTTTGGTCCAACTATTGTGTTTTGTGATAAGTATTGCTTTGTGATATTCTAGTGTGTGGATTGATGTTGAGGTAATGCATGATGTGTTGATATACAGGTGATTACTCGCAGTGTATAAAACAGGTGCTTGAGGTAAAGTTTGATTAAGATATTGAGCAGGTTGTTTTTCTGAATTCTGGGACTTGAGAGTTTACCTGTGTGAGTTTTGGGCTTCACAATTTTTTGTGAATAATTGCTATTATTTTGGAAGCATGAATGATTTTGCCCAAATTTTCTGTGATTGAACTACTTGCTTGCAGGTTTCACATGATCAATGCCATCTTTTGTTATCCTTTATTCTTCTAGCCTTCACATGAAATTATCCACTGAAAAGAAAATAATTTATTCTATCCTTTGAACCTTAACCCTTATGCATGTGTTGAAAACCCTTTGTGAAAATCTTTACCTTGAGTTAAGTTGAGAACATTTGTGAGGTATTGATAAAGGTTCAAGTTTGGGGTTACTGGGAAAAGTGAAAAGAAAAAGCATTGAGCTAAGCAGTGAATATTTCAAAAGCAAAAGAAAAACAAAAAGAAAAATGAAAAGAAAAGAAAAGTTCAATGCAAGGGAAAGTTGGGAAAAAGAAAGAGAGTTTGTATTTGAATGATGAAATCATAAATGTCTCTCTTAACTCAAGGATTTTGTTGACCAGAAAAACCAATTTCCTTCTTAGCCCAGCCAAGTTATAAGCCATGAAAAGCCCTTGTGATGACAACTTGCTTGTGAGTATGTTTAATTGTGGCTAAATGAAAGGCAAAGTTAATTTGTGTGACATTGAGATAGCAGAGTGAAAAATACACCAACACCTCCCTATACACCCATGAGTTGAGTGATACACTTTTGAGTGCTTGAGTGATACACTTTTGAGTGCTTAAGTGAAACACTTTCTTTGGTGAGGAGTAGTTCTCTGAATATATGATTGCATCTCTGCTTGGTTGATTGATCATTCTTAAGGATAGCATCTGTTGAAACATATGAGCATCACATTGATTTTGATTGAATTAAGGCATCTGCACACTTTGACTGATATCTGTATGCTGAGTTGATAAAAGTAATTGCTTATCTGAAAGAAAAACTTTTTGAAAAAGATTGAGTCATTGTACTGAGTGTTCTGAAAAGCTGAGTTACAATCTGTTTTGCTTGAGGACAAGCAAAGCTCTAAGTTTGGAGTTGTGATAATGGTTGAAAATACCGTTATCTGTGATGTAATTTTAATACTAAATGCAACCTTTTGTGCTTAGAAACTTGTTTGGAATCATGTTTTTCTGTTAAGTTGTGTGAATAAGAGAGTTGAGGTTGAATTTGATGATTTTATGACTAATTCCCTTTTGTTTTGATAGAAAATGAGTTAATATGAAAGCAGGGATAAAGTGCTAAGGAGATAGCTTAGAAAGGTCCAGAAAATGCACCAGAAGGAAAGAAGCTCGAGGCTTGGGCGCCCTTTTTCGAGGCTTGAGCGCAACAAACCATCGCTCGCCGCCCCGCCGCCCCTTTGTGGGCGCTTGAGCGCCAACTGCACGAAGCTTAGGCGTCCTCTAGAAAGGTTAAGCGCAGGAAGTGCCGCTCATAGCCCGGGCGCCCCTTTGGGGGCACTTGAGCGTGCCGAATGTAGAAGGCTTGGGCGTCCTCTGGAAGGCTTAAGCGCAGGAAGTGTCGCTCACCGCTCGGGCGCCCCTTTTGGGGGCGCTTGAGCACTGGATGTAGAAGGCTTGGGCGACCTCTGCGAGGCTTGAGCATTGAAGATTGAGCGGCGCTTTGAAGTCCCGCAGTCACCGCTGAGGAGCAAAACTACAGTTGAGCGTCAAATAGAAGAACCGCACTTACCGCTGAGCGGTAATTACCGTTGAGCGCCATTTTAATGGGCCTTGGGCCATTTTTCTGTAATCATTAGGAGTCTATATCAGGTTTTAGTCGACCTAGGGTTACTATCTTTTGGCAGAACGAAGCAAAATCACACTTTCTTCACCCCTTGAAGAGAGGATTTTGGATGCTCAAGCTCCACTCTTCAAATTCTAGGGTTCTATCTTTCATTCTTTCATTATTTTTCATCTAGTTTCACCATGATTATAAACTAGGGAGACAAGACATTGTAAACTAGTGATTAGGAGTAGGATTTCTTCACCAAGACATTGGGTTTAAGGTAAATTAGAAAGTGGCATTAACATTAATGAAGAAAGATGAATTCTTGAATACATGAGAGTGGATAGGATGAATTGAAAACTCTAACAACATCATCATTCCATATATTTCAATCACGTTTTGCTTTTTTTGTTCAATTGTTCAATACATGCATTCATATTTACTTTTTAGTATTTGCATTTAAACCTACAAGAATTCGTTCACAAGTCTAATTTAATCAACAAATCACATAACTGTTTAGGCTGTGAGTCCTTTCTGAAACGATACTTGGTCTTACCCACTACAAAAAAGAAGGGCATTACCGAAGGCAGGAGCCCTCGGAAACAGCCCAAAATCGTCGGTAAAAGGTAATTACAGACGGCTTATCGACGGCCAAAGAGCCCTCGGTAAATCACTTGTCGCTAACATTTACCGAGGGCCTCCGCCCTTCGGTAATTACCGAGGGCCAAAAGCCTTCGGTAATTACCGAGGGCCAAAAGCCTTCGGTAATTACCTAAGGGCGTTCTCAACGTTGTCCTGTCATACATCACTGGACTTTGCATTTGGAAACATAAACCTGCACATGCCAACCTAGAATCGAAAATTGGAGCAAACATTTATACATAGTCACAATCTCAACATTTATACATAGTCCAACAACAACCTTTAACAACAATAATACCTACTTGACATAAAACAATATCTCCAAAAGCTATAAACTACTCAATCAGATTAACAAATGTCAAATAGCCAAGGATTTTTATTCAGAATATACCATCAAAACAACCAGATTTTTATGCAGGTTATACAGCAAAATAGTAAGGTATTTTTGCAGAATTTTACACCAAAACAGCAAAGATTTTATGCAGAATTTACAGCAATACAGCAAAGCTTTTCTGCAGAATTTTGTAACTAAGACAACAAATGTCTTTTGCAGAGTTTTATAACTAAAACAAGAAGGTTTTCTGCAGAGTTTTATAATTAAAACAACAAGGTTTTCTGCAGAGTTTTATAACTAAAACAATAAGGTTTTCTGCATATATTAACTCCAATTCAGCAATTAAGATCATACTCCCATTTAGCAAACAGATAAGTTCAGTGCAAAAATCATTTACTTCAATGTTATATCAATTTTTCATGCCAATTTAAACCATTTCTCATGCTTTTGCACATTCTTTTTATATCAATAATACTTATGCTTGCTTAACATAACACTTACTTTATCCTTTTCATTATATGCTAACTTGATTCCATACAATTAACTTAGCTTAGATATTATACGTGATCAACATAACATACCTATCTTTGCTTTGACCGAAAGTTATACTTAGTAATTCATACCAACTTAAATACCATAGAAAGTAATGAGCCACATATCAAACTCTTAAGTATGTGAAATAATCACACCCTAGACAATCAAGATTCAATCATTAACCATAAACTACCAACAAGATGTTGTAACATGATATAATTCCATTCAAATACATACATATATATATATATATATATATATAAAGCAATCTTTTCAGTAATTATACATTCACACCAAGCAAATGAAATTTTATTAACTTCCATAGAACTTAGTCAATCAAATGTAAAATGAGTTACAGTGAAACAGTTTACTATGTTAACAATCAAATTCCATATTTCATCAAAAGAACTCAATTAATTCACCCTTACACTGCATTTTAACAAAACACACAATTATTTCCCCAAAAGTAATTAATATTATACTTGCAAAAAAGTGATTTAGCCAGTAAGCCAACTAATGTACAATCTTTGAATTCAAATTCACCAGTACTCTATATGCTTTAAACACTTGTTCTATTAACAATCCTAATAAACATAGAGCATAAAAGGTCTAATTACTTTAACTTCCTAACCAACAAAATCATGCGTATAGATACATAAATTCTCAATGAAAGGGAATTTAGTTGTTTTACCTTTGTGGTCAAGAAAGACCAAATAAAACTTGGAGCCAGATAATGCCATATAGTGCAACTCCTATTCTTTGATGACTATTGAGGTTGTTGAAATTTTTTATGGACATGATTGCTCCAACTGTGGCAAGCAGCACAACAATCATCTACTGAATAGAAATTCAAAAGTATATATATCATGTTAAAAAGGAAAATGGCATCAGTGAAAGAAATACTTTAGACATAAAAGGTTATTTAATAAAATGCCTTTCTCGTCCTCAAAGTATCCACATATGTCTTTTTTCAATAAACTAGGAGGTAATCACCAATGCATAATCTCATTAGCTACTAACAAGCTTTAGGGTAAAAAATGAACTAAAATTCGGAATCTAACACTAAATCAATGCTACAACTAATCATATAACACTCAAGTGTTGGAGACTACATTTAATAGACTATAAAATATTCTATGCCCTATGCAAAGTCACATGAAAAGGTTTACTCCTTAGTATCTTTGAAACAAACACTTATGTTTTAGAAATGCTTATAAATAACATTTAAAAACGAAATATGACTAAAAACTTATTTTAAACATTATGAAGTCTGCAACATGTTCAGCAAAGAGATTGTTTCTCACTAAAAAAAAATTAAGAATCATGAAAAAAAAAAAAAAATATATATATATATATATATATATATATAAAGTTAAAACTATAATATACAAATTTAGTTCCGAAGTATGTTTGTTATTTCTCTTGAAAAACTAAATGATCACTTGTAAAGTTTAGTCCAGTGGTAATTCTCTTGAAAAAAACTAATGTACAATGAGTACATGGTTAAAATCATTTTCTGACTCGAGCAAGATAATCATCCACTTTCTGTGATATAGCATTCTCAAAGTAAACCAGAACCAAGAACAAGAACTTAAGGCACAATACATGGTTGAGGTCATTGTTTCGTGTGATATAAAAGCATTTTAAAGTTAACTAGCTGGATTATAAATGGATGAGTAATTTAAAAGTTATCAGACAAGTACTGTTTTCATACACGACTTCCATGGTGATACAGGTAATACTAATACATTACATGGACAGTGCAGTGACTTAGACTGCCTTGCTGGTTTATAGTAGTTAATATAAATTATAGTACACATAAAAATAGGTGACTTCTAGCATAAAAAATGAAACTTTAACCAAGAACACAAGAATTATACTGCTTAACTGATTTGAAATTCTCCACTGGCATGAACTTCCTTCACCCTCTTGTCATATTCATCTTCTTCATCCTCCTCTTCCTCCACATCTTCTTCCCCTTCCTCTTCTTCACCGTCCCAGCCAAAACCTTTGACAGGCCTAGAAATCGGAGGAGGGTCCCTTGCTTCTCCCACAATTTTCATTATCTCCTCCACACTTTGAACATAAAAACTTAGGTTGCCTCTCTGGTAATAGACAGCTTGAGCTGATTCAGTTAGCTCTCTTGGAAGATTTCTGTTCAAATTGTCCAAGTCTAAATTTTGCACTGTCCCAGATCTCTGACAAACCAATGCATAATCTCATTAGCTACTAACAAGCTTTAGGGTAAAAAATGAACTAAAATTCGGAATCTAACAATAAATCAATGCTACAACTAACCTTATATTCTTTGGTTCGTGAAGGGCTGCTTGTAATTTTCTGGTGCTCTTGGGATGAACCAACAAGGGGAAACATGATGAATACAAGAGAAGCAAATTGAAACTCAATCTCAATCATAATCTCAGTCTCCAATTCTAGAAGATACAAGGAAGCAAAAGAACTATAACATTCTAAGCAGAAACTAAGTGTGTACCTGTGGGGAAAAGTGGAGTACTTAGTCATTGGCACCTTCACGATGTTCCTCCTAGCATTGGAGGCGGACTTTTGAATGGCGACGACGACTTCTGAACGGCGGCGACAGCGGCAACTGCTTCCCTCCCTTAACAACTTTCGTCACCCTTCTCACCTGGACCACCCTATCTTCGAACCCGTCGCGGACCTTCTCCTTCTTCGTGTTGGACCTGAACCCCGTGTCCTGCTTCACCAAGGCGTCCGTTTCGAAGACGTCATTCCCGAGAACGGAAACGCCGCTGAAGGTGGGGCCGTAGAGCTCCTCGTAGGCTGCGGCGATCTTGTCCTCCGTCGAAGGAGGGAGGGGCGACAAATCCCTCCGCAGGCTCCGGGGGGTTGAAGTCAATGTCTTCCAATGGGTTGACGTTGTTGGAGGTGTTGATGTCATCGAAGGGTTTTCATTTGGCATAGAGGAGGGAGGGGTGGTGTTGGGGTTTGGCGAAGAGGAGGGAGACGGTGTGCGGCGGCGAGGGGAGAAGAGAGAAGCGGGAAGAAGCGGGAATTGCAAAAAAATGGCCACTGTTGAGATTAGGGTCGAGAGGTTTTGGGAGGGAGAAGATTTCATAATACTGAATTTGGGAGAATGGGATAGCGAAATCCCAAATTCTCATTTCACTCAATTGAACCTTTTACCAAAGGGCGTATTCCTTCGGTACTGTCACTGCCTTACCGAAGGATAAAAGACCGTCGGTATTAATCCTTCGGTAATAAACATATTTCTTGTAGTGACCATTTATTATTACTTGATACGATTCGGTTACACTTGCCGAGGGTTAACAAGTTTTTGGCACCGTTGCCGGGGATTAAAAATTTGTTTATCAAGTTTTTGGCGCCGTTGCCGGGGACTAGTGGTTTAACTATTCTATTTGTGTGATTATTGATTAACTTTGACTTGATTTTTTTTATCTTTTTATCTTTTTATTTTTTTTTATCTTTTATATGTTTTTGTTTTATCTTCTTATCTTTTTGTTTTTATTTTTATCTTTCTATCTTTTTACTTTATCTTTTCTATCTTTTTGTGCTAACAATTGTTTCTAGGATTTTGTGTTCTTGTGTATGCAGGATACAATTAGGACTACGAGCAAGAAAACTTTGGAACCTCTTCTTGAAGGATTGGACGAAAGTAGAAGCAGAAGAAGGATCCGAACTTCCAGAGAACTATTTCCTTCTCCGTAAACACTTCTACAACCCTCACCACAAAGATCTAACCAGAGTACTGAAGAGATGGCTGCAAAGAACAATGGTAGACGTACTCTGGCGGATTACACCACTATTGTTGGCCCTCATCACTTTAATAGCATTGTTAGGCCGAGGGTCAATGTTGCAAACATGGAGGTGAAATCGGCGTTGATACAATTGGTTGAGAGCAACCAATTTAATGGGCTATCACATGAAAGTCCATATGAGCATCTTACCACATTCAACAAGATTTGCAACACTGTAAAGATCAATGGTGTGCCGGATGAAGAAATAAAGCTTAGTTTGTTTCCTTTCTCATTGGGAGGCAATGCTAAGTTATGGTTGAATTATTTTCCAGAGGAAAGCTTTACTGAATGGGAAGTCGTGGTTTCAAAGTTCTTAAACAAGTATTTCCCACAATCTAAAATAAACAAAGAGAAGCAAGAGATTTCTTCTTTTAGACAAGGCATGGGGGAGACGCTAGGTCAAGCCTAGGATAGATACAAGAGCTTGTTGAGAAAGACGCCCACTCATGGCTTTAACGAAGCAACTGTAGTCATTCTTTTCCTTGGAGGTCTTGGTTCACAAACCAAGTTAATGCTAGATGCCTCAGCTGGAGGTAATATTAAATGCAAGACTCCAAAGGAAGCCACTGAATTGATTGACAACATGGCTACAAATGATAATGAGATGCATAATGAGAGAGGAGCTCCAATTCAACAGAAGGGGGTTCTACAATTGCAATCTCAAGACGCCTTGCTTGCACAAAATAAAATCATAACTCAAGAGTTGGAGAATTTGACAATGACACTTGCTCAGTTGTCAAAGGAGCTAAAGAATGTTGCACAGGTTCAACAACAACTTTGTGAACTGTGTGGTGGTGACCATATCAATGGTCAATGCGCTTTTCCAGTGGATGCTTTAGAAGATGTCAATTTCATGGCCAATCAATTTCCATACCGCCAAGGAAACTACAACCAAGGGTGGAAACCACACCCAAGCATGGGTCAAGGTCAGAATGGATAAGCTGGACAAGTAGGACAGTTTAATAGACCACAGCAACAACCATCAATATGGCAACAAGTATCTGCACTAAATGAGAAATCATCAAAGCTTGAAGAAACTCTTCAACAATTTATTCAGGTGACCATCTCCAATCATAAAAGCACTGAAGCTGCAATTAGAAATTTGGAGATACAGATGGGCCAAATGGCTAAGGATTTGAAGGATATGCCTAATAAGAGTTTTGGGGCTAATACTGAGGTTAACCCTAGGGAAGAGTGTAAAGTTATTGTAAGTGCAGATGATAAGAGGGTGGATGAGAAAGAGAGTGTTGAGTTGGAAAAAAGAGTGGAGAGAAAAGAAGAGATAATAGGTGAGGATGAGAAAAGAGAGAATGAAAAGAAGAGGGGAGAGAAAAAAATTGAGAAAAGTTATAAAATTCTTCCTTGTCCTAATGATAACAGTTGAAAAACTGTTATTTTTATGCTTAAAATTGACTTCAATTACAACCTTTATGACTTAAAAATTAGCTTGAACTCATGATTTTGTTGAATTGTTGGAAATAATAGAGTTGGACAGGTTTTATGCTTGATTTACTTGTTTTTGCATGTTTTGAGATGAATTTGATGAAAGAAGTGAAGTAGGAAAGAGATGGAGACAGAAAAGGACACAAAAAGTGCAAAAGAAGAGAATCAACAAGTACCGCTCAACGCCAATTACCGTTGAGCGACACTTTTCAATACCCGTTGGCACCGCTGAGGGGAAAACTGGCGCTGAGGGGAAGAAGTGAAATTCGCTACTACCGCTGAGCGGAACTTTTCTGGGCTTGGGCCTACTTTTCTGTATTTTTTAGAATAATATATAAGCTTTAGGACGTCCTAGGGTTTGTATCTTTGGCTGGAACGAAGCAGAAACATACTTTTCACCCCTTGGGGGTAGAATTGGAGATGGTGACGGCTCTCCTCTTCTCTTTCTCGGGTTTTTCTATCTCCCCCATTCTTTCATTCCATTGTTCATCTAGTTCTTCCATGACGATGGAGAACTAAACTTATTTTGTTGTTGGGGAATCAATGTAAATCCTTAGAAACTCTCTTGTATGAAATTTGTTCTTCAAGATCATTTTTATGATACATGTTTTCTTTCATTAATAGTTAGGTTTTTTCCTCTTTGCTCAAAGCATGCATTGTTTAACTCATTTGATGTCATGATTATTGGTTTTGTCGACATGGACACATACAGGGAAATCTAGATCTGGGGAATCTCTCCCATTAGTATATTGCAAACCTAGACATAGGAGTATGATAGTTGGTTGCCTTTAAGCTTTTGTTCACTATAATGGGCCTTGGGCCACTTGTCTGTAATTTTTATGAGTGTATATAAGGTTTTAGTTGACCTAGGGTTAGTATCTTTTGGCAGAACGAAGCAAAATCCCACTTTCTTCACCCCTTGGAGGAGGATTTTGGATGCTCAAGCTCCACTCTTCAAATTCTAGGGTTCTATCTTTCATTCTTTCATTATTTTTCATCTAGTTTCACCATGATTATGGTGAACTTGTTGGGGAATTAATGTAATCCTTTGAAACTCTCAAGTATTGAATTGGTTCTTTAATCCATATGCTTTCTTTCATTAATTGTTAGGGTTTTTCTTCTATACTCTATGCATGCTTTGTTTAACTCATTCAATTGCATGATCATTGATTTTATTTGTATGGACACATATAGATAAATCTAGACATGAAGAAATTCTCCCAATAGTAATATTGCCTAGACATAGGAATAGGAGAATTGGTTGCCTTTAAGCTTCTGTGCGAATGTAATGCATGAATAATTGCTAGGGAGACAAGACATTGTAAACTAGTGATTATGATTAGGCTTTCTTCGCCGACACATCGAGTTTTAAGTAATTTAGAAAGTGGAATTAACATTAATGAAAAGAATGATGAATTCCTAAATACAAGAGGGTCGATAGGATGAAATTGATAAACCCCAACAACATATTCATCCATATATTTCAATTCACGTGTTTTGTTTCTTCTTGCCCATTGATCATCACATGCATACATATTTACTTTTCAGTCTATTGCATTTGAAACTTACAACAATTTGTTCACAAGTCTTAATTCATCAATAAATCACATAACTGTCTAGGCCGTGAGTCCTTTGGGAGAACGATACTTGGTCTTACCAGGTTTATTACTTGATACGATTCGGTTACACTTGCAGAGGGTTAACAAGTTTTTGACTCCGTTTTCGGGGATCGAAGATTTGTTCATCACCTAAGGGGAGTGAAAAGTTTGAAAAAGAAAGACAATATGGGCGCTTTAAAGATATCTTCAGGCAATTTGAGATTACAATACCTTTGAATGAAGCATTGCGACAAATTCCTGCTTATGCAAAGCACATGAAGCAAGTCTCCACAAAGAAGAGATATCTAGATGAAAAGGGAAATTGCATTGCTATTGAGAAAAAGCCACTTCCTCCAAAAGTGAAAGATCTAGGAAGTTTTACTATTCCTTGCGTCATAGGGAAGGAGAAAATAAGGAAAGCCCTAATTGATTTAGGGTCAAGCAATAATTTGATTCCTTTATCTCTGCTTGAAAGGATTGGTGATCTTGAAGTTAAGCCAACAAAGGTGACTTTGCTAATGGCGGATGGATCTTCCAAGAAACCTTATGGTATGGCGGAAGATGTGATGGTTTGCATAGACAAACTAAAATTCCTAGTAGATTTTGTGATGATGGAGATGAAGGAGGATGAGAAGGTTCCAATCATTCTTGGAAGACCGTTTATGAAAACGGCAAAGGTAATAATCAATGTGAATGATGGGATGATAATGCTTCAAGACCGAGAAGAAAAGGTGATCTTTAATGTCTTCAAAGGGGAGCAGCAGATTCAAGAGAAGGAGGCTAGTCATAAAGCTGCATGTAAGGATGTACCCTTGACTAGTTCAAAAGCTGCAAAGCTGGTCTTCAAAGGTAAACATTGTTTCTTGCCACAGGTTAGGGAAGAAGAAAAGGATGGCAAAGGAAGGAAGGTTCATGATGACTTGATCCAAGCACAACTCAAACTTGGTACACCAGTAAGATTCAAGAACAAGTTGTGGGTTGTGAAAGACTATAAAGAGAATGGAGTGATAGAAATTGAAGCTCCATATTCAAGGAGAGTAAAAAAGGTGGACCGGAAGCAGTTGATGAGTTGGTGTGATGAAAGAAAAAGGAACACCAACAGTGAAGATGGAACTTGAGCTTATCGGATCAAGCTAATGATGTTAAAAGAGCGCTTACTGGGAGGTACCCCAGTGATTTGAGAACATTAATTTCTTTGATTTTGGTTATGTAATTTTATAAACTTTGGGACATTGATTTATGTTGTTTGAGATTTTATGGTATAGCATCTACTGATGGATGCTAGGTGGTTGAGTATCTACTAAAGGATACTAGGTTTGATTACACCTACTGATGGGTGTTGGTAAGAAAGATTTGCACTTACTGAAGGGTGCTGGAGGATTTTTGTCAGACTCGTGACGTTAAACAAGTGCTACCTGGGAGGCAACCCAGTTGATTTACTTGTGTTTGTTTGTTTTCATTCTACTTTAGATGCATGATAGGGATGGAATGTATGAGTGATATGAGAACATAAATGCATGAGGTGAGTGAGAGGCATGATTATAAGAGACCTAGGGCAAGCTAGGAAGAAGGAGAGTAGGTGCTGCAAATCCGCTCAGCGGAAATTTCCACTGAGCGCCAACACTGCAGAGTTGGGTGGACTGGTTTGGTTCAATTGGGCTCAGCAGGATTAGGCCCATTTGGGTATTTTTATACCCTAGGGCGCGGCTTTGCTTCTATTTTCAGATCTCCTTCTTCCCACACACTCTCAAGCACTCTCTAAAGAGTTCTCCTCACTTTTCCCTTCTTCCCCCTTCACAAAACCTCTTTTCCACTCACTTTTGCACCAAGTTTTAATTCAAGTTTGGGGTTTGGTGAGAGCATTGTTGTTGGGGGCTGACTTCTTCACATTCCTAGAGCATTTTTCACTCATTTAGCATCTCCACCCAAATAAGTAAAAGCATTTTTTCCATTCTAGGTTTTTGAAAGCATGAATTGGTATGAACATGGTTGTCTAAGCATGATTCTTGAGGGATTTTGATTTTTATACATGATTAGATGACTTAACTGCTGTTTGGACTGATTAAACTGTTGGATTTGGGTCGAGAACAAGGAGGAACACATGTGGGTGGAGATTAGGAGAATTTAAACAAGATTTTGAAAAATCTGCAAAATCGCCGCTCAGCGAAAATTTCCCCTGAGCGCGATTCTGACATAGTGGTTTTTCTTTATTCTTTTGGCTGCTGGCTTGCTGTATAAGTTGCGTTGAGGGGTTTTGATTGCCCTTAGCGGTGATAGGACTGATATTAGGGTGTTATTTGTGGTTTTCTAATGCTTAACAATATGCCTTGTGGTTTTGTGAATTGTGTTTGATGCAGGGATGACCTCCTCATCGGGCAAGAGAATCAAGACTATAGGATCCAAGAGGAAGGATAAGGAGCCAGAACGCTCCTATGCCAACAAGTTCCTATCTTGCAAGGATGAGTGCCACTTTAAAGTTGTCCAAGATAGGAGGCTACTGATGGAAAGGAAGGCTGGACTTACCTGACTTTGCTCCACAGTTTGGGGAGCAACTGGAGAACAGGAATTGGGGGAGGCTAGTCACTTACCCTGCACCAGCTAACATAGCAATGGTGAAAGAATTTTACATCAACCCAAGAAGGTTGCGTAATCATCCTGCTGAGGATTATTTGAGCTATGTTAGAGGACACGTCATTCGGTATAACCCTGATTCCATTAATAGATTTTTAAATACTGAATGGGCTGGTGAGCAGTGTCAGTTTGCTCTCAATATGGAAGAAGGAGCAGACTTTGGTGATGTGGAAAGTGTGCTATGTGTGCCTGGTGGACACTTTCAGAGAAACAAGAATGGTGCTGTAGTGAACATCAGGAAAGTTGATCTGACTCCTCTAGCAAAGTATTGGATGGCATTTTCTCATGCCATCATCCAGCCATGCTCACATGTCTCAGACATAACTGTTAGCAGGGCGTTTCTCTTGTATTGTGTGCTCAGAGGGACGAGCATTAACATTGGCCAGGTCATAGCTAATGAGATACAGGTGTGTGCCAACACTTTGAATAACAAAGCACCTCTGGGGCATCTCTTTGATTACACACTTATGTGAGCTAGCTGGGGTGAATATTTTTGCTCCACCATTTGAGAGGCCTAGGAAAGCTATTGATGAGGCTTATTACAGACAGTATTGTGGAGGTGATGAGGCAGCTCAGCCAGTACCACCACGCCGTCCTCATAGAGGAAGAGGACCACCACAGGGCTAGGCATCTACAGAGCCTTAGGAGGCAGAGCCATTTCAGATGAGGGACATGTATATGTCTCTTATAGATGCTAGGATGCAGTCCATCCACAGAGGGCAGATGACCATAGTAGAGATGATTATTGGGATGTATGATACACTTCCAACACATAGGTGGACCATGGATGTGTTTCATAATGTGGTGGCATGGCCAGAGGAGGAAGCTCAGGGCAGCAAAGATGGAGCAGCTGAAGCTTCAGCTATGGATGATGAGGATGCTTTTGAAGATGTTGAGGATGATGAAGAGGAGGAAGATTCAGATGACAACATGGGTTGATGAGGAGCTGAGATAGCATCTATTGATGGATGCTATCACCTCTAGAACAGGATTTGTTATCTTTTATTTTGTACTATTGAACTTATTTGCTTCTGTTTTTAGAATAGGATTGTGATGTACTCAGTTTGAAACTTTATCTGCTATGATGGTTTGCTTGTTATTTATGCATGATGAGTATTTCTTGATGATGCTTGGATATTGATTGATGTTGAGATTGCGCACTTTATATGCTTATATACAGGAGATGGTTCACGAGCTATGTGAACAAATGCATGATGTTGTGATTGTTATTATGATGCTAAGCAGGATGTGTATGTGGAATGTTGAATGAGCCTATATGTTAGGTTTTGAACTCCAGAGTTTTTGTGAGTGAATGATATTATATTGAAAGCATGAATGACTTTGCCCAAGTTTCTATGACTGAATCACTTGCTTGTATATATCATATGATCAAGGCCATCTGTTGTTACCCTTTATTAGCCAAATGCATGATTTTAGCCCAATAAAAGAGAGCACAATGTGTTTTATCCTTTGAACCCTTAGCCTTGAACATGATAGAAAACCCTTTTTGAAAAGCTTTACCTTGAGTTGAGTTGAAGATATCTTGTGGTATTGATAAATGTTCAAGTTTGGGGTTGTTGGGTGGTTTAAAAAGGGCAATATGAAAAGCATTAAGTTAAGCATGTGAAAAGTAAAAGAAAAAGGAAAAGAGAAGAAAGAAAAAGAAAGGCTCAATGCAAAAGAAAGTTGGGAAGAAGGAAGAATGGTTGTGTTTAGATGATTCACTTAACTCAAGGATTTTGTGATCTAGAAAATCCAATTTTCTTGTTAGCCCAACCACATTATAAGCCATAGAAAAGTCCTTGTGATGATACTTGCTTGTGAATGTGGTTGATTATGGTTAAATGAAAGGCAAAGTTAATTCATGTGACATTGTGATAGTAGAGTAAAGGAGTGACCTCTTATACACTTGTGTGTTTGAGTGATAACAGTTGAAAAATTGTTATTTTTAGACTTAATTTTGACCTTAAAGAAAACCTTTATGACTTAGAAACTAGCTTGTAATCATGTTTTTGCTTATGTTTTGAAAATAACAGAGTTGGATGGGTTTTATGCTTGGTTTTCCTTGTTTTTGCAGGTTTTAAGATGAATTGAATGGAAGAAGTGAAGTAGCCATAAGTTGGACTCAGAAAAGGAAGAAAAAGTGCATAAAAGAAGAGCCGCAAGTACCGCTCAGCGGAAATTACCGCTGAGCGGCACTTTGAAGTCCCGTAGTCACTACTGAGGGGAAAAACTGCAGCTGAGCGTCAAATAGAAGAACCGCACTTACCGCTCAGCGGAAATTACCGCTGAGCGCGATTTTAATGGGCCTTGGGCCACTTGTCTGTAATTTTTATGAGTGTATATAAGGTTTTAGTTGACCTAGGGTTAGTATCTTTTGGCAGAACGAAGCAAAATCCCACTTTCTTCACCCCTTGGAGGAGGATTTTGGATGCTCAAGCTCCACTCTTCAAATTCTAGGGTTCTATCTTTCATTCTTTCATTATTTTTCATCTAGTTTCACCATGATTATGGTGAACTTGTTGGGGAATTAATGTAATCCTTTGAAACTCTCAAGTATTGAATTGGTTCTTTAATCCATATGCTTTCTTTCATTAATTGTTAGGGTTTTTCTTCTATACTCTATGCATGCTTTGTTTAACTCATTCAATTGCATGATCATTGATTTTATTTGTATGGACACATATAGATAAATCTAGACATGAAGAAATTCTCCCAATAGTAATATTGCCTAGACATAGGAATAGAAGAATTGGTTGCCTTTAAGCTTCTGTGCGAATGTAATGCATGAATAATTGCTAGGGAGACAAGACATTGTAAACTAGTGATTAGGAGTAGGCTTTCTTCACCAAGACATTGGGTTTAAGGTAAATTAGAAAGTGGCATTAACATTAATGAAGAAGATGAATTCTTGAATACATGAGAGTGGATAGGATGAATTGAAAACCCCCAACAACATCATCATTCCATATATTTCAATCACGTTTTGCTTCTCTTGTTCAATTGATCAATACATGCATTCATATTTACTTTTTAGTATTTGCATTTAAATCTAAAAGAATTTGTTCACAAGTCTAATTTAATTAACAAATCACATAACTTTTAGGCCGTGAGTCCTTTGGGAAACGATACTTGGTCTTACCATTTATTATTACTTAATACGATACTTGCTGAGGGTTAACATTAGAGTAATTCATCTATGCTTATTACATGCTTTGTTTAACTCATTCATCGCATGATATATGAATTGCATGAGTGCCGGGAGGTTCCTTACAATTCAGATTCTTGTTGAATTCTCCCAAGAGTAATATTTCTCAGGGATGAGGGTATGAGTCTTGGTCGTCTTAAGCTCTTGATCTTCACATTTAATTACTAGGGACGCTAGGAATTGCATGAACTGGTGATTAAGGACAGGCATATTCGCCGAGGGATCAGGTTTAAGTAATTTAGTGAGTGACGTTAACATTAGTGCATAAAGAATAATTCTTACATACATGAGAGGGAACTTGGTGAAATCTAACCCCAACAATATACTCATCTCATTATAAACAACATTCGTTCATCTTTGTGTTACTCTGCTATTGATCAAACTGCATTCATATTTAAAGATAAGAGCTTCCGCATCCAAATTCGTCTCTGATGGGTCAAAGGGTATGTTTCTGCGCCTCTTCCGTCCAAAGATCCAATCCCTAGGACGTCCAAGTCCTTAAATAGAACATAAAAATAACAAAAAACGGGTCCAAGCCCACGAAACTAGCGCTCAGTGCCCCAGTTAGGGCGCCCGGGTGGCGTGCCCACTCATATGACGCTGAGGGTCAGCTCAAAAGGCAAGCAAGCGTGGTGCGACTCGAGGAAGTGGCGCTCAGAACCCCAAAAAAAAGTGCTCAGGCGCAAGCGTGAGACAGTGTAATCCGGCGTTGAGGGCCCCTGAAATGGCGCTTAGCGTTGCTACGCTCCTATTTTCTGATGCTTTTCCAGCTCTTCCTGAGTTCGAACACCTTACTACTTCAACTCTTCTTCCAAATCATCTCAATTCCTGTTCAAAACAAGGAAATCTAGCTTAGAATCATTAAATTCACCTTCAACTCTCTTATTCACACAAAACTATGATTTCAAGCTAGTTTCTAAGTCAAAAAGGGTGTTTTTAGTATCAAAATTAAGTATCAAATAACGGTAAATTCAATCGTTATGAGATGGAAGTCCTTAAAGGAGTTACCATCATTTATATTATTATTGTATAAACCAATGGCACGACAAGTGCATCGGTCATAATGTAGCAAGTAATAAGTATTTATCATTTTCTTCTAAGGAACTTGTGCAACACTTGACAACTCTAACATTCAATAACTCATTTAGACAACAATGATCACAAAAACACAAAGAAACTCTTTTTGATATTTAATCAAATAGTTAGTGTGCGAGTGCAATTTAACAAAGAATATTTACTATTGCTAAGACTAGATTTCATCCACTTTATTTTTATGCGTTCACAATCATCTCAATTCTAATTTATGTCAAAATCAACTTACAAATATACTAAAATCCTAACCTTAGTGACTTTGAGCTTATTATAAGTGAAATCATGCACTAAGTTCAAGAGTCTTTAACAATTCCTTGAATCTTCAATAATTCCTATCCAATTCCTTGAATCTTCAACAAGTGAAATCATGCACTGAGTTTAAGAGTCTTCAGATTACTAATGAATCATGTCGTATCCCTAGATATGAGCTCTATTAGGTATTTAATTTCAGTTATGAGTTCATTAGACATTTTCCAACATCTCAAGAACCAACAACAAATCACAACAAACATTAACCATAGAAATAAAATACTAACATTGAAATGGAAAAGACTATATATTAGCATCATAAAATACATAAGAATGTGGTTTATTACATCTAATATCAACAAATAGGTTTGCTTTCCATGGTGGAAAACTTAGGGTTTACAAATTGAAGAGTTATGAAATAAATCTAAACCAAAGAGAATATGAAAGTCATTTCCTAAGGTTTTAGTAGCTACTCCAAACTCCATTTGTTCAAAGGGGAAAACCTCGATGGATGAAGAAAGAGACATAAGAAGGAGAATGAAGAGCTTCCTAACAACCCTAGCAGCCTTCAAGAGCCTCTACCAAGCACCCAAGGTCTCTTTGTGAAAAATGAGGAATGACCCCACCACTTGTAGAAATAGGATTAAATGGCGCCATTTTGATGAGAGGGTCGCACCTCACACAAAAGTTGATTGCAAAATTAATGCAGTATAGTTACTAGGAAGTGACTCCTAGGTCGTCTCTCAAGGACCAAATGTGGCTCGAGTCTCAGGTCAAACACGTAGGGGGGTTTGTGAAGATTTTTGTGAATGCAAGTGAACTAAATTAAAAGACGAACTTAAACACAGATGTAAACACAAGATTAAAACAATTGGTCACTTAAGCTAACATCATAACTAAAATATCACAACCAAGAAAAATAGAGAATACTAAAATGAAAAGTGCTTAAATCAAATTAAAAGTGCAACATTGAACTACACAATTAAATGCAAACTGAGAATGGCGGGCAATTGAAATGAATGCTTAAAGAACATTTAATATTAAATACTTGAAGAAGTAGGAAAACTAAAACCCCTTGGCACTCTCCATTAAGGACGTGGCAGCTGTTTTCAAGTGAATGAGTTTCCATATCAATTAAAGAAGATTCCTTGCACCTAAGCTGGATGTGACACCCATGGACACACTCTCCATGAAAATGAATCAGCGCACACTATTCCAGGCCAACGTAAAAAGGAAAAAAAAATTCCCATGATGTGTCCGTGTGTGCCACTTCTTCCAAAGCTAAATGAAAGCACCATGCCCTTCTTCATTCCAGCCGTGACACCTCCAGCTTTCTAAATCTCCGTGCGCTTATTAGGTCCGTGAGCTCCCCATTCAGGAAAATTTCAAAACATTTAAAGCAAAAAAGGGGGCGGCTGCTGCCTCTTCTTCTTTCACGTCCAACCCATTCATTTAAAATAAAATGTGCCTCTTCTTCAAATTGAATGTTTGATGTGACTTCTCCCCTTTGCTGAACGTGACATTGCTGGACATTAAAATGAATCAACACCTTGCCTAAAGGAAGTTAAATGAGCTGCTCCAATGAAAAGAAAAAATGTGTGCTAACGTGTTGCTGCATTTGCTCAAGCACATTCTCAATCACCGTGCCTTCTTCCAAAGCGTCACACCACTCTCCTCTCTGCGTGCTTCCTAGACGTGACATTGCTTCCAAGAAGAATCCCTAACACACCTACTCCATGAATCAATGCATCCTTTTAAATGAAAGAAAAACAAATGCTGTCGGTGTTGCACTGCTTCTCGACGCTACTGCTCCAAGCAAGTGGCAAGTAGCAAGTGGCGGCTCCTTTCTCCAAGCTAGCACCGTGTGCCTCCCTTTCACTCATCCAAGCCGTGACAACAGCAACATGTGCTGCCCCTTTTCCAAATCATAGAATGCTAGAAGATATTGAATAAATGTGCACAAAACCAAATGGAAAATGCAACGAGAATTCAGCAAAGATGATAAAAATCATTCCATTCCTCCCAAAAAGCGTTCAAAAGCCGAGAGAAGAAAAACTAGTAACCAGTGGCCAAAATGCAAGTGGCGGCTGCCCTAAGGCCGTGTGTCCTGTTTTTAATAATGGTGGGGACCACACAACAAAACCCTAGGGTCCAAGTCACTAACTCTAATTTTTGGGTCTAATCTAGTTTACCAAAAATTGACCCAAATTGAAAGAGTTGATTCAAAAATTCTAAACTACTGAATTACAATTTAATTAATTCTAAAATGTCTGTGTGGAGAGTCTTGAATTTAATTGCATTCTTCCTGATGTCCCAAAATGTATCTCCAAAATTCTTCCTGTAATCCAAAATGCATTTAATCAGCTCAGAAAACCCAAATTAGCACAATTATAAATTTCCGACCAAATTAAGCAGAATTCGGAAAACGGGGAAATAACAGACAATTAAACACAATTCCCTGGTTTATTTAAGTGCAATAAACTAAATATAATTCAAGAAATAACGACTCATCATGTACCGAATCATATCAAGTAATATAAAATGGTAAGACCAAGTATCGTATCCCAAAGGACTCATGGCACTAAACAGTTATGTAATTGCTTAACCAATTAAGACTTAAGAACAATTTTTAGGGTTTTTAATGCAAATGCAATAAAAATAAACATGAATGCAATTTGATCAATTGAGGCTACACACTAGAATGGATGGATGAAGTTGAAAATATGAGATGAATATGTTGTTGGGGTTTAGATTTCACCAAGTTTACTCTCATGTATATACGAATTCTACTTCTTCATCAATGTCAATGTCACTCCCTAAAATACTTAAAACCTGATTCCTCGGCAAAGAAAGTCTATCCTTAATTATTAGTTCATACAATTCCTAGCATTCCTAATAATTAATTCTGAAGAACAGAAGCTTAAGACAACCAGAACTCATATCCTCATTCCTGAGAAATACTGCTTTTGGAAATAATTCTCCAGATCATGAATTTTATGATACCTTTTGGTACTCATACAAATCAAACATCATGCTAAAGAATGAGTTAAACGAAGCAAGCATTAAGCAAAGAAGAATTACCTTAACAATTAGTGAAAGAAGCATATAAAATCAAGAATCAATTCAATACATAAGAGTTTACAAAGGTTACATCATCCACAACAACAAATAGAGTTTAATTCCCCATCATCATGGAGAAACTAGATGAATAATGAAAGAATGAAAGAGATAGAAAAACCCTAGAAAGATAAGAGGAGAGTTGTCACTTCCCCAAATCTACCCTCAAGGAAAAGGAGAGCTGCCACATCCCTAAAATCTACCCCCAAGGGGTAAAAAGTGTGTTTCTATGCTCAAGGCATCAAAAGATACAATCCCTAGGATGTCCAAGTCCTTTAATAGAACATAAAAATAATAGAAAAAAAGTCCAAGCCCATGAAACTGGCGCTCAGTGCCCCTGAAAGGGTGCCCGGGCGCGGTATGGGTCAAATTTAGCGCTCAACGCCCCCTGAAAGGGGGCTCAGGTGTGAAACAACACTAAATTCTGCACTCTGGTTGACTTTTTTGCACTTTGGTTGACTTTTTTGTATTCTGGTTGACTTTCTTGCATTCCAACTATTTGGTACTTTAACTCTTCTTTCAAATCATTCCAATAGCCCACAAAATCAAGGGAATTTAGTGATAAAATCAAGTATAACCTCAACTCTCTTATTCACAAAACTAAAGCAAAAACATGAGTTAAAACAAGTTTCTAAGTCAAAAAGGGTGCATTTAGTATCAAAATTGCATCACAGATAACAGTATATTTAACTGTAATCAACGTGTTGTCTAAGAGACTATGAGTGGTGTAAGAACACTAAACCAGGAGTGGGTTAAACTCGTGTAATTTTTTATAAGATTAATGAAACCCCTTAAGAGTTCTTAAAAGAAAACTGGATGTAGCTCAAGATTTAATGAACCAATATAAAAACTATGCCATATTATTTTACTCTTTTAAAAACTATAGTTAAGTTTCCCATGTCATTGTCTAAAAGAATTCTTATTTTCTTATCTTATAAACCAAATGTGTAAACATAGTTCACATTTGTATACTCTCGCACAAATCATTAGACGCTGCCTTAAGAAAATATTTTGAAAACAATATTCCCCCGTCCTCTAGTGTTTTCATGTGTACTTCGCTAAATTGGCATCTATAAATAGACCACCTTTATTTGGTGGTGAAAAATACCTATTTTGAAAATGAAAATTTTCTCAGAATTAGATGACAAGGATGTTTGAGATGCTGTGGTAAATGGATCCTTTCAGCCTACAAAGATTAAAAATTGTAAAACTATTCCTAAAGAATTCTCTTTATGCACACATGATGAAAACAAGAGAGCATATTATGATGTTAGGACCAATAATATCATATCTTTTGCACTAACTTTGGATAAATTTTATAGGTACTCTATTTATGAATCAACAAAAGAAATGTGGAATGTCTTGGAGTTCACACATGGGGCATAAATTGTTGAGACAAGATTGTCTACAAAGACTAGACCGTCTAGCAACTCGAAGTTATGAAGTTTGACAAATATTAATGAAATATTCCTTAGAAAGAAAGAACATCGTCTGATATAATATTCACCTGGATGAATTAAGTCTAGACAAGAAAAGCCTAGATAAAACATAAGTATAGACAAACTAACTCAAAATAAGAATAGATAATGAGATGAATTGAAACACTATTTAGATCCCCATAAATAAGCATCTAATGAGAAGTGACGCAAGAATAAGTACCTTAAGAAATATTGTCTAAACCCAGACGAAACATGTTCAAAAAGGCATAAGCGTTTGATCAAGTAAGAAACAAGTTTTACAAAGATGATTTACAAGTTTTACATAGATGATTTACGATAACCATCATCTGAACTTGTGCAGTACTTAAGGATAAGCTCTCAAGCATTAAAATTAACATATTTATCCTTGAGGAAAAACAATGAATCTTAACTCTTGTATTCAATCAATGTTGATGAGCGAAGAGCTAAAGCGAGTATATTATCTAATGAACATAAGCTCTAAACAATAAGATGAAGTCTTAAACATACCATCAAGGAGAACATCTTATAAGAGAATAAAACTAATAAAAAAAAGATCCAATATTATACTTCAAGAATGCTTTCATTAAACAAGTGTTTAAACTCTACATCGTCTATCAATATATGAACGTTGTAATAAGCAAGATACATTTACTATTGACATGACATATGACAAAATGGTTTTGAACATGAAATGATACTTAGCGTATATAAACGTTCAAAAACATTAAATGTCCATTAATGCATATATTGTGAAATGCTATTTTGCTTGTATGCTTTGTCCTTGATTAATGTCCATGACAGAAATATACAGTGGATAAATCAAAACCAAAGCACACGTAGGATAAAGACCTTAAGAGAATTACAGAACATTCTTAGAATGTTTCTATATGAAGACTTTTGCTTTAACAACAGATACAAGCTACGTAATCAATGAAAACTCTAATAAAGCATTGGACAATGCAAAATAAACTGGAGTCTAACTTATAAGTTGAAAGGGCTATCAACCAAATCTACCTGGAGTCAACTCAACACTCAACGAAAGATTTTCAAGAAAGCTATAAATAGTCAGACATATGAAGAGAATGTAAGAAGGATAACAAAGTGAATATATCTCCTTATTCTAATATTTGTGCTTATAATTCATAAATCATCCTAAGCTTTCAAGTGAAAAGAGAGTGAAGCACTATCAAGATTTAATAATTATATTCTAATTAAAACATATTCTCGCGTTGAGAGTTATCCATTTGTACCTTGTTGTATATCTCGTTGTGGATTTGTAGTAACCAGAAGTGGTTAAAATACTTGTAAATCAGAAGTGGTTGAATACTTGTAAATTAGGAGTGGTCATAATACTTGCAAACCAAAAGTGATAAAACTTGACTAGGCAGCGTATCACGGAGATACCAGAATTGTCTAGGATGTTAGGAGTGTTGAGGATACTCATTGTAAACCATAAGTGGTGAGAATACTTGTGTAATCTTCAAAAAGATTAGTGGAACCTCTCAAGAGTTCTTGAGAGAGAACTAGATGTAAGTTAATTGGAGTGAACCAGTATAAAATTACCCCTTGTTCATTGTTTTACTTTACAATTTTTTCTTGAAAAGCTTCTTATAAAACTTAATATTTTCGCAACTTTTCAAAAAGACCTTCATAAATTACTTTCTATATGCTAAATTAAGAAACATATTTCTTAGTATTTACTACACTATTTTATTGATTATATTCTTCCAGAAGCTTTCCAAAACAACTGCATCTAAATATATCCTTTTGATCAACTTACCTCATTATATTCGTCAGACGCTACATTACGAAAAGATTTTCAAAACACTATTCAACCTTCTCTCCCCTTCTAGTGTTTTCCTATGGTTTCACAAATGAAGTTAAGAGATCAAGGAAAAAACCCTCATCCAAGAATATGAAATGTTTAGGATGAAGGTTTGAGAAAGCATTTTGTGATGTGTAGAGAATGTTTACTCATGCAGTAAATCACCTCTTGACACTTAACAAGACATTTGATAAAGAAGAATTAAACATCAAGATCCTAAAGAGCCTAAACAGAACTTGGCAACCTAAAGTTACAATAATATATGAATTAAGAGATCTTATAAGTATGAATATGCTCATTCTCTTTGGAAAACTGAGAGAACCTGAGCTAGAACTTGGAAGACTCAAAAAAGAAGAGGAAGGAGAAAAGAGACATATCATAGCCTTAAAAATTGTTACAAAGATTGTTGTAAAATTTAATGCTAAAAAGGTTGAATCTACAAATGACCCAGATGATGAAAACTCAGACAGTGAATCATTAAATCTTATGGTAAAAAAGGTTCTCAAAATTTTTGAAATATAAGAATAAATCTAACAATATTTCTTAAGGAAACAGGAAACCCTTTGATGCGGGCTGTCGCGGCCCATCAAATTTGATGTGCATTAAAGAATGCAGTATAGTGCTAGGAAGTGACTCCTAGGTCGTCTCTCAAGGACCAAATGTGGTTCGAGTCTTAGGTAAAACACGTAGTGGGGGGTTTTGAAAGTGTTTTTGTGCTTAAAAATGAACTAAATTAAAACCAGAAATTAAATACAACCAAACATTGAAATAAATGAACAAAGCATAAAGACCAAATGGTCCTACAGATGACCGAACGTTTCTACATTGAGATCAAACGATCTCTACAGCAAGTGAGAAATTTGGAAATGCAAGAAGATAAAGAGCCGAACAGAATAGACCACATAATGAATAAAAACAGTAAATTGAATTAAAGTGAATGAAAGCAGTGAACCGACATTCCTAAAGCAAGATGTGTGAACTAATTAAAATGCAATAGACAATAAAGAAACATGTGGTGTGCTATTCAAATGCAATACTTAAGCTAAAACATTAAATACCCAACACAACTTAGAATTTAAAATTAAATGCTCAAGATGCGTGACAAATTGAAATGCAAGAAATATATAACAAAACGCATGCTGGAATAAAAGAAGTTATGCTTAAGCTATTGCAGCAACTTGTAATACACCTCCATCACGAAAACAATAATCTAAAACAAAACGTGAATAGTGAGCTGAAATAAATGGATACGCTGCTTCCAAGCTAAATACATTTCAATGTATATAATATAAAAGATTCTCGTTCAAGCGTGAAGACAAAATAAGCTAAACCTCTTTGCGCTCTCCCGTGCTGGACGTTGTAGTGCTTCTAGAATTAAAAATGCATCTTCTCCTAAGTTGGACGCTACAACTGAATGCATATTCCAAATAAAAAAAATGAAATCCCCTATGCTGGGCGTAACCTCTGCCCTTGCTGAACGTGAGCTCACTTTAATCAGCGCTTCCCATAAGAATCCCCATGTGTCTCTCCCTCCGTGGCGGCTACTAACACGTCCCAGCTCCCTTTGCTGGATGCGTGAATGAAGCCCCTTGGACGTGTGTGCTGCTTCTCCTTTTCTCTACTGTTGTCTCCTCTTTTTCCTTCCTGAACCCCCCTCCTTTGGACGCTACCTGCTGGAGTTATTTCAGTGTGCACCCGAAATTGCTGAACGTCACCTCTGCTAGACCTTTATTGAAGCTGGAGCGTGACTCAGCCCACATTACGTGCATCCAAGCCCGTGACGTGCTTGCTCCAGCCTACTGGACCGAGAGCTGCACCCACAAGCTGCTGTGCTGAACGCGTGATTTCTTTAAATGAAAGATGCCTTCCTCCTTAGGTGGCAGTTGCTGCTTCCTTTGGTGTGCAAGCTGGACTTTCTTTTTGAAGCAAGGTGACTCCTCTCCTTAACTAGCAACAACTCATTTTTCTTTGGAGTCGGGTCGTGACTCTCTAAAAGCCCAACAAGGATGAAGTGTTGCTCCCTCCAAACTTTTCTCACTGCAGCGTGTAGCTCCTTCAAATATTAATTACCCTTTGCAGCCAAGTGTCCGTCTTTTCCAGCAATAAAAAAAAATGTGAACAATGCTCCTAGGCCGTGACCATTTTGTGTGTGCTGCTGGACTCTCAAAAAATATTTTTGTTTAGCCGTGATGTCCTCCCAGAAATTCACATCTCTTCTTTTTAGCTTAAGATATAATTGATGTGAAATTTCTCTTTAAGTCCCAAAATATTATCCAACAATTTCCCTACAATTAATAATGCAAACAATTAGTCTCAGATAATTCAAATTATTTAAAATAAGAATTTCTGGTCAAATTATGCACAATTAGAAAAAATGGGGAAATACTGGACATTTAAGCACAATTCCCTAATTAAATCTAGTAAAATAAACTAGGTGAAGTCAAGAAAATATTGACTCATCACCCTTCAAAAAGCGAGAACAATATGCTATCCCAACATGTTTCAAGTGTGGTAAAACTGAGCACATCAAACTTCATTATCCTTTCTTTAAGTTGGAACAAGAAATGAAAGATAAAAGTGAAGCAAGCAAGTATAAGAAGAAAAAGAAGACTTACATCGCTTGGGAGGACAATGTTTCTAGTACATCTAACGACTCTAGTGAAAGTTTTCATGAAGAAACAAACTTATGTTTGATGGCTGGTTTAAGATCCTTGAGAAGTAGTGTAAGTAGTTTTGACTTCAATGATGATGAAAATAAATGTTATCTATTAGTTGATGCATTTCAATAACTACATGAAGAAGCTAGAAAGTTGCAATATTCAAATAATAGACTGATAACAGTTGAAAATACTGTTATTTCACTAGTGCAAAACGGAGTTAAGAACGCTGGTCATATGTCGGTTTTCAGAAAATCGAAGCAAATGTTAAGGCGGTGGCATTTTTGCAATTTCAACGAACTTATACGCCTCGGTTGCAGGAGAACCGAAGCATAAAAGTGGAATTACCTCAATTAGTAACAAAACCGAGCCGTAATGTTCTGACTATTGCCCTACTACCTCTAACCAACTGAGGCCGAAAGGTTCTCAGATTTCAAAATGAAAACCCTTGGCCTTAGGTATTACTTTCACGCGAGCCTTGGTATCTCCATTTCTTTTTTCTCTTCTTTCTCTTCATCATGCGAAATCAGAAGCCTGAAGCTTCTACACTTTTTCTTCACCGCGGCAGACTCAGCATTGGCGACAAGGCGCGGTGATGTCGTGGCGAGGCAAAGTGAGGTCGCGGCGAGGCACGGTGAGGTCGTGGCGAGGCACGGTGAGGTCGTGGCGAGACACGGTGAGGTCGCGACGAGGGCGTCCTGCAGCGGTGGTGTTTCTGTGAAGGTTCAAACTCCAACTTCTTTCTTCTCTCTTCTTATATTAGATCCAGGCCATTGCCGACGGCCGTCCCTTGCGCGATCTGCCGGTAGTGAAGGAAAACCTCACAGTAGGCAAGGGGAAGCCGCCGTTGACGCAGATGCAGACGCGAAGGGGAGTTCGGCGGACATCCGGAGCAGGTCAATCGGCGACGAACAAGGAAAGCTTCTTCGCGAGGAAGTTGGCAGAGAACGATTCCCAGCGTGAGGGGCTTCCGCCGTCGCAGGGATGGAAGTACGTTGAAGGTGGAATTATTGGTTTTACGCATGGTTTTCCTTATTTTAACAAGAATTAGGATGGTTTGGAAGAAGAGTTGAAGTATTAAGGAACTGGAACTCAAGAAAAGCTGGAAAATCATCAGAGAGAAGGACCGCAGGTGGCGCCTGAGCGCCCTTTTGGAGGCCTTCAGCGCTGAAGTCTCGCCTTGGCGCTTAAGCACCCTTTTTGTGCCGTTGAGCGCCAGTTAGTACCACAACTCACACTTGGGCGACCTAAGTTAGGGCGTTGAGCGCCATTCTCGTGGGCTTGGACTTTTTCTGTGCTCTATTTAAGGATTTGGACGTCCTAGGCTTCGTATCTTTTGACAGAAGAGACGCATAAACACTCTGTTAGAGGCGGAAGCTCCTATCTTCAACTTTTAGGGTTTTTCTATATCATTCTTTTCCATTATTCATCTAGTTTCACCATGTCTATGGTGAACTAAACTTCAATTGTTGTTGGGGAAACGATGTAATCCTTTTAAACTCTCATGTATTGAGTTGATTCTTATTTTAAATGCTTTGTTCATTAATTGTTAGGGTTTTTCCTCTATACTCTATGCTTGCTTTGTTTAGCTCATTCATAGCATGATAATTGATTTTGTCGATATTGACACATACGGAGAAATCTAGATCTGGGGAATCTCTCCCAAAAGCAGTATTGTCTAGACATAGGGATATGAGGGTTGGTGGCCTTTAAGCTTATGTGCGTTTATAATGCAGAATTAATTGCTAGGGAGACAAGACATTGTAAACTAGTAATTAAGTATAGGCTTTCTTCGCCGAAACATCGGGTCTAAAGTAAATTAGAAAGTGGCGTTAACATTAATGAAGAAGACGAATTCATAAACACATGAGAGTGGATAGGATAAGTCGAACTCCCAACAACATAATTATTCCATATTTTACAAACCAATATCCTGTGCATTCTTATTGTCAATTGATCAACACTTGCATTCATGTTTATTTTCTGCATTTTAAACCAAAAGATTTTGTTCTCAAGTCATATTTAATCAAGAAATCACATAATTGTTTAGGTCGTGAGTCTCTTTGGAAATGATACTTGGTCTTAGCATATTTATTACTTGATACGATTCAGTACACTTGTCGAGGTTATAACATAGACACAACGGGGAAAATAGTAGGCTAGAAAATAGATTAAAAGAGCTAAAAGAAGAAAATGAAAACCTATAAACTAAACTAGAAGACTTAATAAAAAAAACTCATTAAAACCTTATACATAATTGTACGAAGAGTGTACCTAATTGGGAAAATTGCCCACAATAGCTACAAATAATTGTTTATTTAATGAAAACTCTCACTAAGTTCACTCTAGCGAGATCTAATCTTGTTTTCCTAAGCTCTTAAATAAGTGTACTTAATAGAGAAGGTATAAGCTCTATTAGTAAGATTAATAGATTAAAGTCCACAAATTTTATTAACTTAAGCAAACCATCATATGTTACTTGCTTCTACTGTTGTGAACTTGGTCATGCATCTAGTTCCTGGTATTTTAAGAATTTTAGGGTTCTTAAGGAGAAATTTAAATGGGTGCATTGCAATCATCTAACATGTAATGACCCAAATTTAACTAGCTACCTACTTCTTCTCTCTAATATGTTTTGCGGTTAAGTTTTAAGGCCAAAGAATTAATATGATATTTGGACAATGGTTTCTCAAGTCACATGACTAGAGATGCAAGAAAATTCAGCAATATATATTACAAAGCTAGTGGAGGTATTGCATATGGTGATAATAACAAAGGTAAAATTGTCGACACTGACAAGGTAAAAACCTCCTCTCTTATTGAGATTGAACATGTATTGCTAGTTGAGGGACTTAAACATAATCCCCTTAGTATTAGTCAATTATGTGATAAAGGCTTAAAAGTCACTTTTGAAGTTAATCATTGTCTAATATGTTATGCATCATCAAATGAGTTAATTTTCATTGGAAAAATAATTCAAATATATATGTATATATATATATATATATATATATATATATATATATATATATGTGTGTGTATGTGTATATATATATATATATGTGTGTGTGTGTGTGTGTGTGTGTGGTTGATTTTGAAAACACTTATGTTGATTACATTGTATGTTTATTTGCTAAACTAATGAACCTTGGATTTAAGAGACTAGCCAATATTCATATATCACATATAAATAAGCTTGTTCAAATAATCTAGTCATTAGTTTGCCTGAAATTAAGTTTGAAAAAGACAAATTATGTGGGTACTTGTAAACAAGGGAAACAGGTAAAAACATCTTTCAAATCAAAACAGTTTGTCTCTACCACTAATCCCCTAGAATTAATTCACATGGACTTATTCGGACCCTCTAGGACCAAAAACATAGGTGGAAATTATTATGCACTCGTTTTAGTTGATGACTTTTAAAGATTTATATGGACATTATTTATCTCATCTTAAAATGATACGTTTAGACCTTTTAAGAAATTTACCACTATTATTCAAAATGAAAAGTATTTGAAAAGTAAATCCATTAGAAGTGATCATGAGGGTGAATTTCAAAATAAAGCTTTTGAATCCTTTTATGAAAAATATGACATTTCTTATAATTTTTCAACTCTTAGAACACCACAACAAAAATGGTGTTGTAGAGAAGAAAAACAAATTCTTAAAAGAATTAGCATGGATAATGCTCCTGAGAATTCTTTGCCAAAATAATTTTGAGCAGATGTAGTAAGCACTGCATGTTATATACTAAATAGAACTTTAATAAGACCCATTTTGAAACTCACACCCTATGAACTCTTAAAAGGAAGGAAACAAAATATCTCATACCTTAAAGTATTTGGTAGCAAGTGTTTTATGTTGAACAACAACAAGTCAAACCTTGGAAAATTTGACTCTAAAACTAATGAAGGTATCTTTTTAGGTTAATAATTGACAAACCTTATAGAGTATATAATAAAATAACATTATTTTTTGAAGAATCCATTCATGTTTCATTTGATGAGTATTTAGAAAGAAACACTAACATACTTAAACTAATAAGTTGTGCAAATTTTGATGAAATAGATGTAAATTTAACCAAGGAGCCTCAAGAAATCCAAATGAAAAAGCAACATGTTGATACAAGCCAAAACCATATAATTGATTTACCTAAGGATCGAACTGTTCCATGGAATATGTCATTTGAAAATGTTATAGAAGATGTGATCAAGGGAGTCTCTACTAGAAGACAACTATGTTATGTTTAAATGTTACCTTTGTATCCTAAATAGAGCTAAATTCAGTGGAAGATGCATTAAAAGATAAAAATTGGTTCCTAGCAATGCAAGGGGAATTAAATCAGTTTAAAAGAAATGAAGTCTAGAAACTTTTTCCAAGGAATCAAGCTTAAAATACCTCGAAAAGGGGGGAGGGGGAGGGGGAGGGGAAGGGGGGCGTTGAATAGTTGTTAAGACTTCGACAAGTGTACTGAATTGTATCAAGTAATAAACATGGTAAGACTAAGTATCGTTTCCCTAGAGACTCACGGCCTAAACAATTATGTGATTTCTTGATTAAATAAGACTTGAAAACAAGATCTTTTGGTTTAAAATGCAAATACATAAAAGTAAATATGCATGTAACTTGATCAATTGGACAAAAGTGCACAGATGAACAAATGAATTTGATAATATGAGATGAATATGTTGTTGGGGTTAGGTTTCACCTAGTTTACTCTCATGTATATATGAATTATACTTCTTCATTAATGTTAATGTCACTATTTAAAGTACTTAAAACCCGATTCCTCGGTGAAGAAAGTCTATCCTTAATTACTAGGTCACCATTCCTTGCATCCCTAACAATTAATTATGCATTACATACGCACAGAAGCTTAAGACAACCAGAACTCATACCCCCATTCATGAGCAATACTGCTTCTGGGAATAATTCTGCAGAACCTGAATTATAAAATACCTTCTGGTACTCATGCAAATCATACATCATGCTAATGAATGAGTTAAACAAAGCAAGCAATGAAAGAAGAAGAATTACCCTAACAATTAATCAAAGAAGCATATATAATTAAGAATCAATTCAATACATGAGAGTTCACAAAGGTTTACATCATTCCCTAACAACAAATAGAGTTTAGTTCACCATTGACATGGTGAAACTAGATGAATAATGGAAAAAGAATGAAAGATAAAATCCTAGAAGTTGAAGATAAGAGCTTCCGCATCCAAATCCGTCTCTGAGGGCTCAAAAGGTGTGTTTCTGTGCCTCTCCCGTCCAAAGATACAATCCCTAGGATGTCCAAGTCCTTAAATAGAACATAAAAATAACAGAAAATGGGTCCAAGCCCACGAAACTGGCTTTCAGCTCCCCACTTAGGGCACCCAGGCGGCGTGCCGACTCATATGACGCTCAAGGTCAACTCAGAAGGCAAGCAGGCATGGTGCGACTCGAGGAAATGGCGCTCAGCGCCCCAGAAAGGGCGTCTAGGCGCGAGATAGGGACTTCCTGCGCTAAGGGCTCCAAAAAAAGGGTAGCCAAGCGTGAGACAGTGTAATCTGGCGCTGAGGTCCCCTGAAATGGCGCTCAACGTTGTTGTGTTCCTCCTTTTTTATGCTTTTCCATCTCTTCCTGAGTTCCAACTCCTTACTACTTCAACTCTTCTTCCAAATAATCTAAATTCCTGTTGAAAACAAGGAAATCTAGCATAGAATCATTAAATTCACCTTCAACTCTCTTATTCACACAAAACTATGATTTCAAGCTAGTTTCTAAGTAAAAAAGGTTGTTTTTAGTATAAAAATTAAGTATCAAATAACGGTAAATTCAACTGTTATCAATAGTGTTGTAAGAAAACTTTTCGCCAAAAAAAATAGTTTAACAACCTTGTCAAAGATTAAACAATTTATATAATATGTCAAACACTTAAGTTAAAAAGTTTTGTTCAAACTACAAGTTCATAATCAATATTTTTCAATCGTCTAGCTAAATTTGTGGTAGTGTTTGGAAAAGGATAGTTCTTAATAAAAAAAGTATTTGGTGAAAAGAGCTCTTATAAACGGTTGAGATAATAAGCTATTGCAGGGTCTGTAATAAATACGTTTTAGCAAGACTAAAGTAATAAACACATTTATTTTATACTAGTTCACTCCATCGAGCTACGTCCAGTTCTCCTCCAAGACCTCTTAGAGGGTTTCATGTTACTCTGACTAGAATCAAGTATCACTCACTCCTGGTTGTGTAGTATTCTTTACTACTCTTGGAATGCCTAGATAATCCTGGTATCTTCTCGATATGTTGTCTAGTTGAGTTTCACTCACTCTTGGTTTCCACTAGGCAAACCCTTCTAGCTACCGTTTAACCCTACCGAGTTAAGAGTTAAGTGTTTGTATTATCTTTAGAATGTGCAATCAATCAGATTGTTTACAAGTCCTTAGACGATTACTCTCACAGAGAGGATGTGTTTACAATATGATAGCTCCAAGTCGAGGCGGATCGACAAAGAACCATGGAATCTGGAGTAGCTCGACTAATGAACCGAACAAGAAGAACAATGAAAGACAGAGAACGGAGGCAACCCTAGATTTAGTGGTTTGATTGGTGTAGATTCTAGGGTTGGGGGTTTGTGATGTTTAAACGGTGGAGAGAGAGGATTCACCGATTGAATCGGTGGAATGGAAGAGATCTTCGTTCCAATCGGTCAAAAGTGAAGATAGGGTGTTGTAATGAGTTTTAATTGGTCAGATATGGCGGAAAATGCAAAAGAAGGATGAAACCCTAGGTTGTAATGTTCTTATTCTCTCAGAGAAAAGATAAAATGAAGATGTGGTTCAGTGAGGGTGAGATCTTGAGAGAAAAGGCAAAAAAGATGTTGAATATTGATAACAGTTGAAAAACTGTTATTTTCATGCTTGAAATTGATACTAAAAGCAACCTTTAACACTTAGAAACTAGCTTGAAATCATGCTTCTATTCATATTTTCATAAATAAGAGAGCTGGACAGGTTTATGCTTGATTTCAGTGTTTTTGTGCAGGTTTTAAGGTGAATTTGGTGAAAGAAGTGAAGAAGGAGAGAGATGAAATCAGAAAAGACATCAAAAAGTACAAAAGCAGAAGCCGCAACTACCGCTGAGCGGCACTCAGAAGCTCACAGGGGATCCGCTGAGGGGCAAAATGGCCGTTGAGGGGAAGAAACCAACTCACGCACTTACCGCTGAGCGGTACTTTACCACTGAGCGGCACACTTATGGGCTTGGGCCTAAATTTTCTGTAATTTTAGAATAGTATATAAGCTTTAGGACGTCCTAGGGTTTGTATCTTTGGCAGAAACGAAGCAGACACTCTCTCTTCCACCCCTTTGAAGGAGGATCTTGGATGCTCAGGCTACCTCTTTACCTTTCTAGGGTTTTATCTTTCATTCTTTCATTATTATTCATCTAGTTTCACCATGAATATGGTGAACTAAACCTTGTATTGTTGTTGGGGAATCAATGTAGTCTTGTGAAACTATCATATATGGAATTTGTTTTTACATCTTATATTTAAGACCTATGCTTTCTTTCATCATTAGTTAGGGTTTTTCCTCTTTGCTCAATGCTTGCTTTGTTTAACTCATTCAATGCATGATTATTGATTTTGTCGATACGGGAACGTACAGGGAAGTCTAGATCCGGGGAATTTCTCCCAATAGTATATTGGTTGCCGTTAAGCTCCTGCACTAAAAGAACTAATTATTAGGAATGCTAGGAATCGTATGAACTCGTAATTAGGGATAGGCCTTCTTGCAAGGTAATTTAGAGAGTGGCATTAACAATGATGAAAAGAATGTTGAATTCCTAAAGTATATGAGTGTGGATAAGATGAAATTGATAACCCCAACAACATACTCATCCATATATTCCATTGAAGTGTTTGTATTTTGTTTTAGCCATTGATCAAATTCATGCATAGATGTTTATTTTCTGTTTTGCATATTAAACTCCACTTATTTTGTTCTTAAGTCTTAAATAATCAACAAATCACATAACTAAAGCTTATATACTATTCTAAAATTACAGAAAATTTAGGCCCAAGCCCATAAGTGTGCCGCTTAGCGGTAAAGTACCGCTCAGCGGTAAATGCGTGAGTTGGTTTCTTCCCCTCAGCGGCCATTTTGCCCCTCAACGGATCCCCCGTGAGCTTCTGAGTGCCGCTCAGCGGTAAACTACCGTTGAGCGGCAGTTGCGGCTTCTCCTTTTGCACTTTTTGATGTCTTTTCTGATTTCATCTCTCTCCTTCTTCACTTCTTTCACCAAATTCACCTTAAAACCTACACAAAAACACTGAAATCAAGCATAAACCTGTCCAGCTCTCTTATTTCTGAAAATATGAATAAAAGCATGATTTCAAGCTAGTTTCTAAGTGTTAAAGGTTGCTTTTAGTATCAATTTCAAGCATGAAAGTAACAATTTTTCAACTGTTATCAAGTCCTTTGGGAGAACAATACTTGGTCTTACCGAGTTTATTACTTGAAACGATTCGGTCACACTTGCCGATTGTTAAACAAGTTTAAGGCGCCGTTTTTCGGTGTTCATAAATTTGTCATCAAATATATGATGAAGAGTATGCTTACGTGGCAAAACTCTCTTAAGAGAGAAATGGAAGACAGAGACAAGAGCTCGTGATGGTGGAATGAAGACGCGGCTTGAATGAAGACGTGGAGGATGGATGACGCAGATTTGATTGGAAACGCGTGGCTGATGGACGTAGCTGACACAGGCCACGAGGCAAATGAAGATTGGAGGAAAATGCTTTGATGGAAGAGTGAGAATCTGATGATGGAAAATGAGAGAATAGATGGTGTGAATGGAAGGTGGTCGGGGAGAATCCCTTGGATTCTCCGACCTTGACTTCCAAGGATGAATTGGTTCTGGAGTCATCTCTATAGAAATGCAATTCAATTAATATCAAAAGTGATTTACAAGAGGTGTAGGCAAGTCTATATATAGGACTAAAAGTCCCTCCTATCTACTACATGCCTAACACATTTTACACATGTTTTAATCAAATAAAAGAAATATTAAAAATGTGCTTTAATTGAAACTTGGGTTTGGGCCCCGTCTATCACAATACAATTCAATCTAACAAACTCTTAGAGTTTTCTCTCTTCTTACAACAGTAAGTTTATGATTTTATGAAGCTTAAGAGTATTTTCTTTTCTTTTGAACTTGTTTTTCTTCCTAGATGACTTCTTCCGTATTCATGTGTCTATTCTCTTACTCTTCTCTTCAAGAATATTCAATTCATAGGCTTCAAGAAAATGTTTGTTAGATAGTACTTGATTTGATCTTTCGATCTTCTTAGCCTTGTCGTAGGTAGCTGATAACGGTTGAAAAACCGTTATTTTTATGCTTAAAATTGATACCAAAAGAAACCTTTAAGACTTAGAAACTAGCTTGAACTCATATTTTTACTTTAGTTTTGTGAATAAGAGAGTTGAAAGTGAATTTAATGGTTTTTTGCAAGATTCCCTTGATTTTGTAGGCTAATTGAATGATTTGAAAGAAGAATTGAAATACCGAATGATTGGAGTGCTAAAAAGTCAACCAGAAACCAGAAAAGTCAAAAAGTCAACCAAAAAAGTCAACCAGTCAACCAGAAAAGTCAATCAGTCAACCAGAATGCTGAAAAACCAACCAGAACGCAGAAAAAGTGTGACCAAGTGGCGCTGAGCGGTAAAATACCGCTGAGCGGCACTTTTCAGGTGCCAAAATCATCGCTGAGGGGCAAAAACAGCAGCTGGGGGCAAAATGGATCATGCGGTATTATCGCTCAGCGATAAAATACCGCTGAGCGCCATTCTAAGTGGGCTTGGACCGGTTTTCTTTTGTTTTTATGGGCTTGGACTGGTTTTATGTTATTTTTATGCCCTATTTAAGGACTTGCACGTCCTAGGGTTTGTATCTTTGGCTGGGAGGAAGCATAAACACACTTTTCACCCCTTGAGGGTAGATTGGGAGATGGTGACGGCTCTCCTCTTCTCTTTCTCGAGTTTTTCTATCTCTTCCATTCTTTCATTATTGTTCATCTAGTTTCACCATGAATATGGTGAACTAAACTTGTATTGTTGTTGGGGAATCAATGTAGTCTTGTGAAACTCTCATATATGGAATTTGATTTAATGTCTTATATTAAGATATATGCTTTCTTTCATCTTTAGCTAGGGTTTTTCCTCTTTGCTTATTGCTTGCTTTGTTTAACTCATTCATTGCCATGATTATTGATTTTGTCGATACGGGAACGTACGGGGAAATCTAGATCCGGGGAATTTCTCCCAATAGCATATTGGTTGCCTTTAAGCTCTTGCACTTCAGAACTAATTACTAGGAATGCTAGGAATTGTATGAACTCGTAATTAAGGATAGGCCTTCTTGCAAGGTGATTTAGAGAGTGGCATTAGCAATTGATGAAAAGAATGATGAATTCCTAAAGTATATGAGCGTGAACAAGATGAAATTGATAACCCCAACAACATACTCATCCATTTAATTCATTAAAGTGTTTGTTTTCCTCTTTTCCATTGATCAAATTCATACATACATGTTTATTTATTGTCTTTTGCATTTGAAACCTATAATCAATTGTTCACAAGTCTTAAATAATCAACAAATCACATAGCTAAACTACGCCGTGAGTCCTTTGGGAGAACGATACTTGGTCTTACCGAGTTTATTACTTGATACGATTCGGTCACACTGCCGATTGTTAAACAAGTTTGTGGCGCCGTTTTTCGGTGTTCATAAATTTTTCATCAGTAGCAGCCATAGGTTAAAATCAATTTGTTAGAGCAAGCATGCTTGTTCAGTTATTTATCAAAAATAGGTTGTCCAAACTCTTTGGCGCGACTTTTGATTGACAAAACATTTTATGAATGTCTACTTTGTCTCTAATGTTCACTTCCGACTTGTATATGATAGAGTAGGTGGATGCTTGACATATGCACATAGAAAGTAGACATGCATTTTCTTATTACTTTTTTTTGTTTTGAGATGTTGTGCATTTGAATACTCTTTAATGCACGTTTAGAACAACTATAAACTTTTCAAAAATTTTATTATTTAAGCAAGATTTGATCGTTTAAGCATTCTAGTAGAGATACCAAGCAGTTCATGAAAGTTTCATCATTGGATGAAAACTTTGTTTAGCACAAGATTTCGTTTAGCCTAAGCAAGACTTTTCCTAATAACGCTTTGTTTAGTGATTATTCGTTTGGTATAAGAGCGTGTTTAATAAAATATCTTTCAATACATGTTTCTGGAACAACATTTATCTATTTTAGCGTGTTTATAAAAAACATCATTTTATACCTTATAGTGTAAGCTTGTCTAGCATTGTTTAGCAAAGTATAGCACAAGTGTGTTTAGCAAGACTCTCATGTAGCACATTGACACATTTAGATTTCATAAAGCTTTTTCATAAAACACTTATTTTTCAATTATATTATTATTCCAAAGATAACACTTTGTCATATGCTCATTTCGTTGATTGTTGTTTGTTAAACTTCAAAATATATGAGATTGTTTAGACAGTTTAGCCTTACAGACGATCTTGTCTTAACAAAGCTCAACAAATTATTAAAACTAAGTGGGTTTTCATAAACAAGTTGGATGATTCAGGTTCCATAGTAGAAAACAAAGCCATATTGGTGGAAAAAGGATTCAAGAAGAATGGATTGATTATGATGAAATCTATGCATCAATAACTATACTATATAAGCCATCAAAATTTTGCTAGTTATTGCATCTATGTTGAACTTCAAGCTTTTTCATATGGATGTAAAGAGTGTCTTCTTGAATGGGTTCATTACAAAGGAAGTCTATCTAGAACAATACCTAGGGTTTAAAGATTTTAAACTCTGAAATCAGATATTCAAACTAAAGAAGGCTCTATATGGATTAAAGAAAACTCTCGTATCATGGTATGAAAGGTTAAGTGAATTTCTTATAAATGAAAAAAATAATATAACATCTAAATAAAATACTAATAAAAGTAATAATGACAATAATAATTAATGAATAATAATATTAATTTTATTATACTTTAATATTTAAGTAAAACTATTTTCAACAAATTAGATTTTACTTTTAATTAATTAATTTTCTTTATTTATAAACTAATAATTCATAATTTATTTTAAATTAAATTTAACAAATTAAATTTTATTGTATGTTAATTTTAAATATAAGGATAGAATTGTAATCTTATTTTTTCATCTATTAAACCATCTATTTAAGGTTAACTATGCTTTTTGTTATTAAAGTGTAACGGGATTTTAGTTTTTGTCCTTGTCTCAAACTTTGATGTTAATAGATCTCATACTTAAGAAATACATGAATACATTTTATAAACAACATGTCTAACCCTTTTATTTATTTATTATATATTATATATATCAAATCATCCACCAACTTTTACAAACTTTACATTTAAATCTCTTCACTTTTACTTATTTATTCCTTAAATCCATGTATTCACTCTTCCTTAAATTAGTCCTTTAAAGCAACAATATAAGGAAATTATTCATATTCAATTAAAAAACATTGAGTATTAATCATACACATACAGATACATATACCTAGTTAACGCAAAGATGTTCCATCAAAACATCATAAATAGACAATTCTAAAAAATAGATTTAATTATCATCCTTAATACAAATATAGTAAAAAGTAAAAAATAACTACAAATAAATTATTATATATTTTTTTATAAAGTTTTAAAATTCAGAACAAAATAATATATTATCACTAATTATAATTATAATCGATTAACAATGTTTGTAGACATTTTATATGAAATCCTCTTTACGAAGTATAGTACATTTACAAATCATCTTACTCCTTTTTATTGTTCTTCTTGTACTCTTCAACATTAGAATAAGGATAATGATACTTGAACAACTGAATTTGACAACATTTAGACACAGCCCACGTGTCAGCATGTGAGCGGTCCACGTTTTGATGGGAAAAAGCTGCTGAAATCTGAGAAAACCTGCTTCAATTGTGACGTGGCGAGGGACGGGCACGGGTAGAGTAAGTGATTGCGTTTCAAATTTGAAATTCATATTCAAACTTCGTAGAGAGAGAAGCGGCGCGAACATTGGGGACGGATGTTGTGACCTAGACAGAGAGACGAGAGAGTTGGAGAAAGGGTTCACGAGCGAGAGAGAGACGGAGTGCTTGCCGGAGTGCCGCCGTTCAACGTTGAAGGCCATGTCGGAGAGATCGAACCCCTCCAGCCCGTTCCGTTTCACGGCGCCGCAGGTCCGACGTGGATCGCTCGACGCGAACACGGCATCGTGTTTCGTCCGTTCCGGCCCAGCGACTTATGGAGGCGTTGAAGGTGTCGCTTCGTCCCAGGTGGTTCCGTCCCTATCCCGGAGTGCCGCCGAAGTGCCGCCGGACCTTTCTTCTAAAGATATTGCCGTCATGAAGAGGCGGATTGCAAATGTTCTTGAACCTGGGGAAACGGTATGTATGTATTTTATCATTCTTAATTTTCTGATTGTTTATTTCTTTGTTCTACTGAAGTATCATTATAAAATACAATATTTATTTTCCAATTCACTCCAGAGTAGTTGTAGATCATCCATTTGTTTAGGCAATCATTGGTTTTTTATGTGGCCAAGGAGTTGTGGAATTTCTTGCTAAGGGTAGTTCATATCCTTAAAAAATATTATCCAGTTAAAAATATTTTACTCTCAAATCTGAACGTGTAAGGAATGTGTAATTTTGACATTGTGCTTTTCAAGTTGGAACAAATAAATACAGAAAATAAGAGAACCCGAATCTGCTGTTGACTCCATAGTTGCGTATGCAAATTTACTTTTAACTTGAGTTGAGTATGGCAACCCTAAACCGTTATCAGAGAAAGCCTGTTAATTGCCATTTTTTCAAAATAAAGGATTAATGGTGTTCATAAAGATAAAAACATAAGAAACAATATTTAAAGTTATATTTGGCTTGTATCTAACTGCAATTATTAATTTTATATCATGTTCATTTACATGTTCTCTTTATATCTTGTAAATCTTTATACTTGACTAGGCTGGAATTATATATCATATATCTACTTCGTTAAGAGTTTTTTGAGGTTCATTAGTTGGGCAATATTAACCGATATTCTTCCAATAGGTTTTGCAAGCCTTGAGAAGGCTAAAAGGTAACAGTGACAGAAAGGCAAAAATGTCTGCTGAGACTAAGGTTGTATTTGACCAGCTAACTGAGGATGCTATGAAGCTGATGGAGAATGGTGAATACAGTTGAGTTAATCCCTCCGGGCTTTGTAGATATTATGCATTGTGTAGACATGTAATCATTTAGATAGGCTGATGAGACTCTATGTCATGCGACTTGTTTTGATTCACTATTTCTTTAGTTGCTATGCCTACATTATGCTTAACTTTGGCTCCTTGACCTTTTTCGCAAATGTTTATCATGAAAAGCGAGAGGTTTTTGATCGTGAAGCGGGTTAGTGTTATACACTATGCTTTATTCTACTTATATTATGTTTTGTTGTTTCATTATGTTTACATTGTTAACAACATGATGTAATATGTTGTTTGATTTTATAATTTATTTGATTTAACTACTTGGTTTTACTATTATAATACTGTTCAACTTATGTTGTTATTATGGTCATGATGCAAGATAGAACTTATTGTTCTATTATCAATATCATACATGGTGTTTGTTTATTCTTAGTGTTTGGAGAAACTATCTTTGGGCCTCCATATTAGTTAAGTGTTGGATTTTAGGGCAGGTTGTTTCTATTCAGTGTTGTCTTAATTTTGATAACATGTAATCCTTGAAAATTGTTTAGGTATATGATGTTGTTGTTGGAGACATTGCAATTGTAACTAACCTTACAAGGATTGTGGATTTTTCTCAGCCTTTTGCATCATCTAGCCTTGTCATAGTGGCTCCTAACAACAAATCAGGATCAAGTGCTTGGGTGTTCCTCAAACCATTTACAGCAGATATGTGGTGTGCTACGACTGTCTCATTTTTTGTGATTGGAATTGTTATATGGATTCTTGAACACCGAGTCAATAGTGACTTTCGTGGTCCTCCTAAGAAGCAAATTGTAATTATGTTAATGTACGCCTTTGTAGCGTCATATGATAACCTTTTACGGCCAGTTTATGGAATTTGGTGCAGCAATAGGTGCCCCAATGTTCATCTTTTGTTTAAGATTCTAAATCCATTTAACGAGTTATTGATGATTTGAATTAATGCAGTATAGACTAGGAAGTGACTCCTAGGTCGTCTCTCAAGGACCAATATTGCGGTTCAGTCATAAATCACACACGAAAAAAAGGGGGGGTTTTTTTTGGATTGTTTTGCAAGGAAAATTAAATTAATTAAAAGTTGAAAGTTAAAAACAATTGACAAAATTATGAAAATTAAAAGCTGAAAGCAGAAAACCGAACGGTTCTAACCAGTGTTAAAACCGAACGGTGATATAAAAGACCGAACGGTCCAAAGCACAGAACGAAAGGTTGAAGTATAAATTGCACAGAAGTAAAAACCGAGCTGTAATAACATTGAGACCGAGCGGTCTCCGAAAATGGATTTGAGCGAACGCTAAATACCGAGCGTCCTAACCGCACGGTTCTTATAACAAGGCCGATCGGTTAAGGCAGTAAATCAGAAATGAGCACAATAAAGCCGAACGGTAAACGCAGCTTAAACAGTTAATGAAAAGGACGAACGGTATTAGGTGACCGAACGGTATGAAGATAACAGGCAATGGAAAATGATATTGAAAACTAAACCAAACACAAAAACGATCGTTAATGACCGAACGGTACAAGAATATTCATTCATCAAGCTAAAGGTACCAAGACCAGAGCTAAACCAGAAAATAAAGAATCAACCGAACGGTTAAAGCAGCAAGGTAAAGACCGAACGTCCATACTGTGACCAAACGGTAGATGTAAGTATTGAAGGAGCCATTCGATCTCTAACAGACGAACGGTATGAAGATTAAGAACGAACGGTCGATAAACAACAAGCACGAACACAGAGACAAGCCGAACGTCACAGAGCAAATAAAAATCAGATGAAAGATGGACGAACGATCTCTAACAGTGACGTTAAAGACCGAACGGTTTGACAGGCAGAAACAGTAAACGTGCAGAATTCAAAACCAGCAGAAACGCAATTGCATGAATAGTAAACTCGTACAATAAAGCTATCAGTACAAACGAACGTAAAAATTAAATTGCAAACAATCAACAACAGTATAAATTAAATGGCAAACACACAACAACACAGATCAGATTTCAGCAGAAATTTAATCGCATCAGTAGAATAAAATTGACAATTCAGTAACAGGAAATTAAATGACATTGTTCATTCAAATTAAAATTCATTACAATACAGAAAATTAAATTCGAACCATACACCTCAAATTGGTAAACGTCTACTGTGCCAATCACCAACAGCTCCTACTGCCGTGACTTCTCCTCGGCTGGAACTCCCTATGCACCTCACAGCACCTCACGGCACCTCTACTCTCATACAACAATCTCACTACATTACATTATCTAGAGTTCAAAACTAATCTACTGAACTTGGAGGAGAAGAACCGAGAGCCTCCTCCCAAGCGTAACCCTCTCACTCACGGCCTCTCACTCTTTTAAAGCCAAATTCTCAAGTCTCGTTCTGGTGCTGCCTCGTGCGTTTCCAGCCAGGTTGCCATGCTGTTGTCTCCCATTAGCAACCTTTAATGAATTTCTTCCATCACTCTTTTGCTTCTCTGTCAGATAAAGCCATGTGGGGCCCTCCATTTTGTTTACACTTCTGCATGTTCTGCACACCATCGCTGCCCATGCTGGAATAAACAAGGTCTGTGTCAACTTTCCACTTCTCTCCCATCTCAACATGTGCATCCAATTCGGCTGGACTTGAAGACGGTGTGTGTTGTCGTTGCTGCTGTTTGATGCAGTTGGACGTGAATGCTTCCAACGTTGCAGCTCCCAAGCTTCTCATGGGCGTGCTGCTGGAACTGCTAGACGGATGGGTGTGAATGAACAGAAAACGGAAACTTAATACATAGTATTCATATTCAAGCACAATGAATTTAATTTAAACTCTCTTTAAGAAATGCCAGATATTTGCACTAGACAGGAGGTGACCAACATGACAGTAATCCCCAAATCAAAATAACACAGAATTCAATGTATAATAACACTACACCAACACAAAAACTGAAATTACATTACACCAACACAATCAACTAAAATAACAAATTGAAAATCATAACAAACATTGTCAGCATTTGTTAAACCACGACAAAAAAGAGAACAAAAAAATAATAGTCATTTACTAATTCATATAATTCGTGCCACATAAAACAACATTTTCTAACACTCATGGTACAGGGACAGAATTGGTACCTTAGGCAAAATAAGTGGGTACCTGTGTGCCAGTTTTTGCACAACAAGGCCAACTACGTCCATCACTCTCATTTTGGGGTGTCTTGTTTGTTTTCCCTCATTTTATCTACTTCTAAGTAATCTGGGAACAATTTCTTAACATTTTTTTAACATATTCGTGCCACATAAAACAACATTTTCTAACACTAATGGCACAGGAACAGAACTGGTACCTTAGGCAAAATAAGTGGGTACCTAGGTGCCAGTTTTTGCACACCAAGGCCAACTACGTCCATCACTCTCATTTTGGGGTGTCTTCTTTGTTTTCCCTCATTTTATCTACTTCTAAGTAATCTGGGAACAATTTCTCAACATTTTTTTAACATATTCGTGCCACATAAAACAACATTTTCTAACACTCAGGGTACAAGAACATAACTGGTACCTTAGGCAAAATAAGTGGGTACTTGGGTGCTAGTTTTTGCACACCAAGGCCAACTACGTCCATCACTCTCATTTTGGGGTGTCTTCTTTGTTTTCCCTCATTTTATCTACTTCTAAGTAATCTGGGAACAATTTATTAACATTTTTTTAACATATTCGTGCCACATAAAACAACATTTTCTAACACTCCGGGTACAGGAACATAATTGGTACCTTAGGCAAAATAAGTGGGTACTTGGGTGCCAGTTTTTGCACACCAACGCCAACTACGTCCATCACTCTCATTTTGGGGTGTCTTGTTTGTTTTCCCTCATTTTATCTACTTCTAAGTAATCTGGGAACAATTTCTTAACATTTTTTTAACATATTCGTGCCACATAAAACAACATTTTCTAACACTAATGGCACAGGAACATAACTGGTACCTTAGGCAAAATAAGTGGGTACCTGGGTGCCAGTTTTTGCACACCAAGGCCAACTACGTCCATCACTCTCATTTTGGTGTGGCTTGTTTGTTTTCCCTCATTTCAGCTACTTCTAAGTAATTTGGGAACAATTCTTAACATTTTATTAACAAATTCGTCTCGCATAAAAATACATTCTCTAGGACCCTTGGTTCACCAACATTACTGCTACCAAAGCCGAATGAAGTGGGTTATTGGGTTGAAGTTTTTTGACAGCAAGGCCAACTAGGTCCATGACTACCAATCGAACAGAATTACAGCAACAATGTAAGATTAACCAAAGAACTTGTATAAAAATGAGTAACAGAACAACATCCACTTGGGAGACGTTTCATACATAACCAAATCAAATCCAAAAACAACATCATCCATGTATTCAACATTCATTGCACTGACAAATCAAAAAAGAAACCAACCTTGAGTGAAGACCACGTGTGGCGGTTGGAACAGAGACGATTGCCTAAGGTGTGGGTGGGACTGACAACCCGAAAAACCCCTATTTTTGGTCCACCGAATAGCCCAAACTCCGGCGAGACTCCGACGAACCTCCCGCGGCACTCCGGCGGCACTCCGGGACAGGGACGGAACCACCTGGGACGAAGCGACACCTTCAACGCCTCCCTAAGTCGCTGGGCCGGAACGGACGGAACACCATGCCCTGTTCGCTTCGAGCGCTCCACGTCGGACCTGCGGCGCCGTGAAACGGAACGGGCTGGAGGGGTTCGATCTCTCCTACACGGCCTTCAACGTTGAACGGCGGCACTCCGGCAAGCACTCCGTCTCTCTCTCGCTCGTGAACCCTTTCTACAACTCTCTCGTCTCTCTGTCTAGGTCACAGCATCCGTCCCCAATGTTCGCGCCGCTTCTCTCTCTACGAAGTTCGAATATGAATTTCAAATTTGAAACGCAATCACTTACTCTGCCCGTGCCCGTCCCTCGCCACGTCACAATTGAAGCAGGTTTTCTCAGATTTCAGCAGCTTTTTCCATCAAAATGTGGACCGCTCACATGCTGACACGTGGGCTGTGTCTAAATGTTGTCAAATTCAGTTGTTCAAGTATCATTATCCTTAGAATAATGTCTTTTTCTCCTTAAGGAAAATGATACCTCAACAATAACTTTTGACAATATTTAGACACGGGATACGTGTCCAAATTTTAGTGGTGCCCGTGGAAAATGAATTTTTAATATTAGAATGACGTGGCAATGAGAAAGGGGGACATGTTTCAAATTTCAGCTTCATTTTGTCATTTTCAGATTTGCAATCTGAGGAGCATTTGAGAGAGAAGCTCGAGCACAAAAACTAGAGAGAGAAAGTCATCTTCCTTCCACCCAACTACCACTGCCGTCGGAGTGCCGCCGTACCTAGACGATGTTATCTTCCCTCCACCCAGCCACCCATTGTCGCCGTAGTGCCGACGTTCGAAGGCAAAACCTAGACGGTGTCGTCTTCCCTCCTCCCAGCCACCCTGACGCCACAATGCAGCGTTCGAAAGCAAAACCTAGAAGGTGTCGTCTTCTGTCCTCCCAACCACCCAGTGCCGCCGTTCTTACCTTTGTAAAAAGTCTTTTCTTCCTTTTAACTATGACTTGCTTCCTTAATTAATCGTACCTTTGTTGTTTTTGTTTTAATGTTTAATAGCAATTATTGGTCCCGGCAGTTGCTGTAAGATAAATTTCCAGGGCTTTTGAAATTGATTTTTGTCTTTCGAACGACTGTGTGTTAATTTTCCTGCACCTGCCAAGTGTTTGAAGGGGCGCATGAATGAACTTGAGAGTTGATTTTTTTCAATAGTCTCGATGACTGCATATCTTTCTTTCAATACTGTTTTATAGGTCCTTATTAGTGAACTTGGTAGGTAGAGGCTACCTATATTTTTGAATTGTATGGAGAGCTAAATTGCTTTTGATTTTTGTACGTGTTGCTATGTGATTGTAATGGTGCCTATGGATTCTGGAAATTTTGATACATATACTCTTTTATGTTATATGAAAAGGAAAGGTAAAATAGGGTTTTCGATTACTTATATGAATCAATTTGGAATTGATTACTTATGATGTATAGACTAATCTGTCTAATTTTATAATGGATTGTTAATTATGAACATATTGATTGATCAATCTTTCTGCAATCCTTCTTATGATATATGCAAAATAAAAGTGTATGAGTGTGTCCTATTCTGTCAAATTATGCTAATTGATTTTAATGCAGATTGAATGCAAATTAGGAATATGATCTTGCTGTTTTAGAATCAAATATTAATAAACTATTTAGTGTTGTATCTCCTTTTAATGGCTAATGTGCAGTTAGAAATTTATCTCAGTATCATTTATATATATATATATTGGTTCTCGATTCAAATATACTTGAAATTAGAAAGATAATATGTAGACATATGTTAGCTTGATGTATGCTTGATTCTGGAATAAAATCTTGATGTGGAAAGTAGAGTAATGTTGATGTATCGTAAATTTTGGATGGAGTGTGACTTGGTTGAGATAATATATGAATAAAGTTGAATATAAAATGAAGAGGTTATTTTAGGAAGGAAGAAATTTTATTAAATGTACATAAATAGGTGACTTTTTAAAGTGTATGAATATTAAATATTGATGCATGAATGACATCCACTTGGGTAATGAAGATAAACCTACTTTTTATTCTGTTTTAGACTGAAATAAGAGAAAGAAAGTTTTAGTGACCTGTTTGTTGTTTTATAATGTTTCTGCCAAAAACAGAAAAGTAAAATGTCGTTGTTTTATTCTATTGAAGGCTATTTTGTAATTATAGTTAATTTGTTATGCCTTAAAATATGAATTAAAAATGAATGTTTAATTTGATTAAGTTCTTTTGTTGCAAAATATATTGTTAAGTTTGATTCGTTAGTAGTTTGAAATAATGAATCATGGCTGTTTGAATGGATTATAGGTTGTTAAATTGTTTGATATTAGTTAACTGTTTAATTTAGTAATTTTGCTATGTGATTATAAATTAGTAGATTTTTGGTATGAGGAATATGAACGAAATAAAGATCTTAATCGATTAAAGTAAAATGATTTTATTCATGATTGAGAAAAATTTTAAATTTTTACACAATCTGTGAAACCCAATTTAGGGGTGTTACAAAACCATTATACTTGCATATTTGCATAAGTATGAACGAGGAGCAATAGGAGCAAACACTAGGAGGGTTATGAAGACTATGTATGATCATTGTGTTGCATATGAGGGTTTTGACTTTTTTTGTATTTTAGACAATTTATTTACTTTGGAAAATGATACTTTAACAACAACATTTGACGACATTTTGAGTTGTTGTTTGGTTAATCTTACATTGTTTTTGTACTTTGGTTGGATTGACAGTGATGGCTTGCATAAAAGAAGAAGGTTATAACAATGTAAGTAGATTTAATGTTTTGAAAATCGATATCTTTATTTTAAAAGAGTTTGTTGATGGTTTTTTGGTTTGAAAATGAATTGTAGTTGCGATTGCAGGCATGGAGCGACACAAAACCGATAGTCGACATTAATGATATACTACGACAAATTGATAGGACACATATCGAGGAGACTCCATTCAAGTGGTGTCTTTATATGATCAAACTAATTGATTTCTGCACTCCTCTGTTCAAGGAAATGGTTAGACGTTGGGTTGGCGGCAATGAATGTTTTGTTTTGAAGCAAACAATGGTACCATTTACAGTTGACGATGTTTGTATGGGTTTAGGGTTGAATGTTGGTGGTTTAGATGTCAATTTTGATGATACCTTTGGTGGTGTTGTTTGTCAACAATTTTCCTCAAAGTCATTCACTCTAAAAGATATCATAAGTAGGATAAAGTTGTTAATAGATAATAATGACATGGATGTTGATTGTGTGTGTCGTTTGTATATTTTAGTTTGTTTTATTGTTTTTTACTTTTCTAGACATTCAAAGGCAGTTAGTAACATGCCTTTTACAGTATTAGATAACATCGATAATTTGTACTGATATAATATTTTATTGTATCATTGATATGTTAAATATCATTATTTTGTTGTTGGATTTTGTTTGTTGTAGATTTGACTGTGGAGTAATTGTTTTGAAAATTATGGAGTTGATGGATGACATTGAGAAATACGAAGGAAACACAATGCCCACTTACACAATTGTAAGTTGTAAAAATTTTCATGTTGTGGAGCTTTCATAGAAATGTTGCATTTTATTGATATGTTGTGCATTTTTGTCTTTGCAGGAGGAACTGCAACAGGTTAGGAAGCAATATGTTTGTGAATGGATTTTGGATGTGGACAATGTGCGGAGGAATCAAGTGTTCCAAGATTTAGGAATTTTGTAGAATGTTGGGGAATAATGATTTTTGCAAAGTTATTTATTGTTTGTTAAGAACTTTTTCAATATGTATTGATGCTGACTGTACATATTCGTTCTTAAGAATGTTGAAAGAAAAGTAGTTATTACATTTATTGTTAATGAAATTTGAAGATCAGAATGATCAATGTTTAAAATGTTTGCACTATAGTCCGCACTAAATTTGGATGTCAGGATTTATGAAATATTGTATGTACATGGTTCTATGTAGAAAGAATAATGAAAATAAATTGGCTTAAGTGGCAATGATGAAAAGAAATTAGGCACTCCAAAATGAGATTCATGTACATAGTTGACCTTCTTATGCAAAAAGTTCAACTGAAGTACCCACTTATATTGTCTTTGGTACCAGTTCTATTCCTGCACCATGACTCTTAGTTTCCTTTGCCACGTATTTGTTCATAAATTGTATAAAAATTGGTTCCAAATTACTTATAATTGGAAAAAAATGATGAGAAAGAAATTAGGCACTGCAAAATAAGTTTCATGTACATAGTTGACCTTCTTGTGCAAAAAGTTTAATTGAAGAACCCACTTATTTTGCCTTTGGTACCAGTTTTGTTCCTACACCATGACTCTTAGTAATTATGTTTCCTTTGCCACGTTTTTGTTCATAAATTGTATAAAAATTGGTTCCAAATTACTTATAATTGAAAACAATGATGAGAAAGAAATTAGGCACTCCAAAATGAGTTTCATGTACATAGTTAACCTTCCTATGCAAAAAGTTCAATTGAAGTACCCACTTATTTTGCCTTTGGTACAAATTATCAATGTTATCTAATACTGTAAAAGGCATGTTACTAACTGCCTTTGAATGTCTAGGAAAGTAAAAAACAATAAAACAAACTAAAATATACAAACGACACACACAATCAACATCCATATTGTTATTTTCTATTAACAACTTTATCCTACTTATGACATCTTTTAGAGTGAATGACTTTGAAGAAAATTGTTGACAAACAACACCATCAAAGTTATCATCAAAATTGACATCTAAACCACCAACACCCAACCCTAAACCCATGCAAACATCGCCAACTGTAAATGGTACCATTGTTTGCTTCAAAACAAAACATTCATTGCAGCCAACCCAACGTCTAACCATTTCCTTCAACAAAGGAGTGTAGAACTCAATTGAGTTGTTCATATAAAGACACCACTTGAATGGAGTCTCCTCGATACGTGTTCTATCAATTTGTCGTAGTATACCATTAATGTCGACTATCGGTTTTGTGTCGCTTCATGCCCGCAATCGCAACTACAATTCATTTTCAAACCAAAAAACCATCAAGAAACTCTTTTCAAACAAAGATATCAATTTTCAAAACATTTAATCTACTTACATTATTATAACCTTCTTCTTTTGTGCAATCCATCACTACCAATCCAACCAAAGTACAAAAACAACCTTCAATTATCTAATAAATATTGATTAACTCAATTTAAACCAGCAGTACATCAACATGTTGATACCTCTTTATATAATTAAATTATTGTAGCATTCTAGTTAATACTTTTAATTCCAAACCATTATCTAATACTTAATATAATATACTAATAACTCCTTTTTACAAACTATCTAATATATATATATATATATATATATATATTTATATATTGTAATATATTATTTTATATATTCCACTAGAAAAGTTTACTGCACTTTATAATATATAACATTGTAATCCTTATACCCAAAGTCCTAAACAAAATATATATTAGTACGCTGTATAATATATAACATAATAATTATAGTATTTTAGATCCAAAATTTAAACCGAAAACTTATGCTATATAATAAACAACGTAATAAATTTAATATATATATAAATATAATATAATATATATCAATCTTGACTAACATCCCATACAATAATATATATGCCATGCACCCATACCATATAAATATATATTTTAAACAAGATTTAATCAACTAACTCAATCAATAATTCTGCAGCATTATACTCAAAATAGCAAAACTCCCTTGCATCAATTTCTTTTTTTTTTCTTTTTAACCCAAACAACAAATAGTTTTAGTGTAGATTTCCAGCGAAACAGACATTTTACTTTTCTGTTTTTGGCAGAAATATTATAAAACAACAAACAGTTCACTAAAACTTTCTTTCTCTTATTTCAGTCTAAAACAGAATAAAAAGTAGGTTTATCTTCATTACCCAAGTGTATATCATTCATGCATCATTATTTAATATTCATACACTCATACACTTTTATTTTGCATATATCACAAGAAGGATTGCAGAAAGATTGATCAATCAATATGTTCATAGTTAACAATCATTATAAAATTAGATACATCATAAGTAATCAATCCCAAATTGATTCATAACTAACCACCAGAAATCATAAGTAATCATAACTAACCACCAGAAATCAATCCCAAATTGATTCATATAAGTAATCGAAAACCCCATTTTACATTTCTTTTTCATATAACATAAAAGAGTATATGTATCAAAATTTCCATAATCCATAGGCACCATTACAATCACATAGCAACACGATACAAAAATCAAAAGCAATTTAACTCTCCACACAATTCAAAAATATAGGTAGTCTCTACCTACCAAGTTCACTAATAAGGACCTATAAAACAGTATTGAAAGAAAGATATGCAGTCATCGAGACTATTGAAAAAAATCAACTCTCAAGTTCATTCATGCATCCCTTCAAACACTTGGCAGGTGTAGGAAAATTAACACCTAGTCGTTCGAAAGACAAAAATCAATTTCAAAAGCTCTGGAAATCTATCTTACAGCAACTGTCGGGACCAATAATTATTATTAAACATTAAAACAAAAATAGCAAAGGTACGATTAATTAAGGACGCAAGTCATAGTTAAAAGGAAGAAAAGACCTTTTATAAAGGTACTCCGGCGGCACTGGGTGGTTGGGAGGAGGGAAGACGACACCGTCTAGGTTTTGCCTTCGAAAGCCGGCACTACGACGACATTGCGGCGATAGGGTGGCTGGGAGTTGGGAAGACGACACCGTCTAAATTTTGCCTTCGAACGCCAGCACTACGGCGGCACTCGGTGGCTGGGTGGAAGGAAGACAACATCGTCTAGGTACGGCGGCACTCCGGTGGCAATGGTGGCTGGTGGAAGGAAGACGACTTTCTTTCTCTAGTTTTCGTGCTCGAGCTTCTCTCTCAAATGCTCCTCAGGTTACGAATATGAAAATTTCGAAATGAGGCTGAATTTTGAAATCTGCCCCACAATTCTCATTGTCACGTCATTCTCATATTAAAAATTCATTTTTACGTGCACAACTCAAATTTGGACACGTGTCCTGTGTCTAAATGTTGTCAAAAGTTATGGTTGAAGTATCATTTTTCTTTCCTTAAAAGACATTGAAAAATAGTATTTTTACAAGTTTTGTTTTTAATTTTTTTTGGATAATTCATCATATTATTATATTTATCCATATTCTGTTGAATTTTTGTACCTTTATATTTAATGTTTCTTATAATATGTTTTTATATGTATAATTTGTATGCTAAATAGGATTTTTAAAATACTGATTTTTGCTGTGTGATATGAATATGACAACAAACCAATCTCACTAAATTGTTGTCTAAATTTCAGAATATTAAAATAAATATAAGATTTTCTGTCTTTTTCTTTTATCTTATCTTTTGTACTCTTTTTTATTTCTTGAGAAGAAAGTGATTTTAACTTTTGTATTTTTAATTCTCTAACTAAGTGTTTTTGAATTTCTATTGATTAAATTATAATTTTTTTAACACTAATTTATGCCTTCTGTACAGTATATAACGCATTTTTCTTACATTTTTTTTTCTAAAATTTAATTAGTCTCTTATGATGGGGAATTTAATATTTTTAAATTATGTATTCACAAATCTTAATTTACGTTTTCTTTCTAGGAATTTTTATAAAAAGACTAAAATATGTTTCCAAAGATAAACAAACACAATCAAATAGTGAATTAATCCAAAGGATTATCAGAAAAAACTGAATTACTACAAGTGAACAAAATAGAAGATAATGTTTGTAAAGGGAAGAACAAGAAGTAAAAAGGAAAAAAAAGTTATGTAATTTGCAATTACAACAGGGTGACAAGTTGTATGCTTAGTCAATAAAACAAAGAAAATTATCCCAAATAAAGAAAAAATTAAAAAGGGATAAATACAGCATAGACCAAGTCAAATCACAACCCATTCAATTCATCAAATCACTTTTCAACCCACTCCCCCTACCCTCACCCGCCGGTCATTCGGTGCACCTTCACCTCTCTCTCACATGCTCCCCTCAACCGCGGGTCACTTTAAGATCAACCCTCTCCCCACTCTTTTCTCTAACTCGTTACCTTCTCTCCCTTCTCTCCGTAAAACGAACAAACAAACACGCCTTTCTCTCTCTGTTTTTTCATTTCTTTCTGTTTTTTCTTTCTCTCTCTACATTTTCGTCTTATGAGCCCTAACTCGCGGACCCATCGTCGTCGCTAGCTATGTCGCTGAGGAAGGTCTTTCGCACCCGCAAGTTCTCGAGATCGTTCAAGGAGGCGCCGGCGGTGGGGACCGCCGAGGGCGGGGTAACCGGAAACGGGGTTGAACACGCGCACGAAGATGGGTGGTCCAACATGCTGCCGGAGATCCTCTACGAGATCGTGCGCCGCGTCGACGCCGCCGAGGAGCTGTGGCCGAACCGCCAGAACGTAGTGTCGTGCGCGTGCGTGTGCAAGCGCTGGCGCGACATCACGCGTGAGGTCGTGCGTGAGCCTTTGCACACCGGGAAAATCACTTTCCCTTCGTGCCTTAAACAGGTTCGAGGTTCCCTCTTCAAAAGATCAGTCTTTTTTTTTTTTAATTTGTGGGCAGGAAGCATTCTTTTAATTTTGAAATTTCCCGGTTGGGATTTTGTTTGTTTGTGCTCAGAATAAATTGATGAATGCTTTGACGTTTTTCTTTTGATGCTTCTTTACCGGTTAATTTCTTTTATTTGATATATTTAAGCATTTGTGGTTTGGTTGTTTGTAAGATCATTGGGTCATTCAATTTTGGGTTGTGAATGTTTAGTTAATGAGTGGTGAATTTGGGAATTATGTTTTAGGGATCGGCAGGATTTGGGAATTTTGTTTGTCTAAGATATGGACACACTTGGTTAGTGTCTGATATTCGAATTGGTGCTCTATTGCTGCGAGAGAAACTGCAGTGGTTTGATAGAAAGGGTGCTGGCGTGTGAATAGGTAATTAATGTTTGAATAAGTGGTTGTTATTAGTTGCAGCTTTATCTTTGTGACAGTGGATAAGATGGTAGAATTGGGAATATGGATCCATGTTGGCCTTTCAGAAATGGGGTGGGTGGGTGGGGGAGTTTCATCTAACATTTAGTGGATAGGAATTATTCGTTTGCATGATGTGTTTCAGCACTTTGGTCACTGTTTAACATTTGCTGAAATATCTGATGTTTTAGCTTCATTGCTTACCTCAGTAAAAGATAGTAATTTGTAATTTCGACGAGTTGTTTTATTTATGTTATTGAAGGTTTATTTTGTATTGAATACGGGAATCAGGGAGGTTTGGAATTTGACATTTTGGTTGTGTGTTGATGACTTGCAGCCCGGACCACGTGAGGTTCCCCACCAATGTCTTATAAAGCGGAACAAGAAGACCTCAACGTTTTATCTATATCTTGCTCTAACACAATGTAAGTAAGTATTGTATTGGTAAACAGGTTTATTTTTTGTGTGTTGCTTTAGAGGTTGATGAAAATTAATTAGGGCTGGAATTGAATGATCTCCTGTACTCTGTAATTCTTCTTATGGGTAGAGCGTTGACAATATGTGAATAGACTAGATCTGGGCTCCGTCTTATTATCTAGCATAAAATCAAGCTTTTCTTGTTTGACTAAGGCATGCTTTGCTTTTGTGCTTCAAAGCGGCACAAGTTGAAATGGCTATTTAGTTTGTTAACATGTAAGATGACTGCAAGTTTTGTTTATAAATGTTAATGGAAAATATTTGTCAAACTGCATAATTATGGCCACTTGGTTGACCAGACCTAGTCCAAGATGATTAGCTTTACTCAATTTTAAGAACCTTCCTTGTGCAATTTATTCATTTTGAGTTTTTTGATTACCTAAGATAAGAAATGTAACAACCAAATTGGAGTTGACTTATTTAAACGGTGTGCTTTTATTTATAATTGGAGGTTTTCCTAAGGGGGAAGGATCTATTACTTGTGGTCTGTTTGTTGAAATACAATGTGGGAGATGTACATTTATTAAAAGCAGCTTGGGAAGCTTTAGTTTTCACGAAGGGGCCTGTAGTAAGGGAAGAGAAGGAATAACTTAAAGAAGCTTTAGTACAGATGTTGTTATTGATAGGAACTTGGGTATTATGGTGGTGCTTAGATCCCACATTGAGTAGCATGAGATTGTCTCTGAAGCATTTAGGTGCTTGGTACCCCCCCCCCCCCCCCCCCTTAATAACTAGCTGTAGAGGGTGGATTCCACAAGTGATTTGGCCTTATCAGTTATATTTGAAGATAGATATATTAGTTTTTGCAGTAAATCATGTTTTCCAGAGTTGCTTAATTCCATCAAATTTTGCTGTGGTCCTAGAGCATCTTACATGTAGTGTGTTTGGTTTTTCTTAGGATAACAACTTCAAATTATTCTTATTTTGTTAATCTGGTAAATAATTCATTTCATAATAATGTGCAGGTGAAATTAATGTTCTTTTTTATTTACTTATATTTGGCATTGCTTAGGTAGAGCTATGTTAAGAGGTCTACTGGACAGTGAGGACATGGTTGATTGAGATACAGGACTGCAATTGATTAGCTTTATGCTCTGCTTTTTCTTTTAACGTCACACAAGTAATATAATGGACAATCTGTTGTTGGATCATTTCTGGGGTGAAACTAAATAGAATATAGTGTCCAATAAATGGTACCTACGTTGTTTCCTGTAAAAATGTGTTTGTTGGAGCTGAAATTTTGAAACTTTAATTGGTTGAATAATCTGAGACTTTTTGAAACGCTAGGAAACTAATAATATTATGATTTTTTAAGTGTTGTAATAAATCAATGTATTTTGTATAGGAGTTGGTTTTAGCCACTAGTGTATGAGTATTATCTTTCTCAATACTATGTGAAATATAATCTTGATAATGCACTGATTTCTTATTAAGTTTTATTTGATGTGCCTGATATTTAATCCTGTTTTTGTTTCTCGTTTCTCCCCTACCTATTGCCAGCATTCACAGATAAAGGGAAGTTTCTACTAGCAGCTAGGAGATATAGGTGTGGTACCCATACTGAATATATAATTTCCCTCGATGCTGATGATTTATCGCAAGGAAGCAATGCTTATGTTGGAAAGTTAAGGTAACACTCTATCCTAAGAAATAAAAGAACTTCTTTTCTCCTTTGTTTTAGTTGAATGGTGAAGTCTAGACATCTAGTATTTGTAAGGTACTACCATTCTTTGCCTTTAATTCTGGACACATACATATTTTGTTTTCAAATTGCTTTAGCTTAGAACTACATATGCTGTGCAATTTAACCTCTTTGGTTTGTCTTTTGTGGTTGACTTCATGAGAACTAGAATTTGTTTCTGACTCAATCATGAAACTGTCAAATCTGTTTGTGTTTTACCATTAGCAAGCTGTGTCTAAATGTATTTAAAAAACAAGTTAACGAATGAACCTTTTTTATTGCATTTGTTTTTATATGTTTGAGCATAGAGACCTGTTTAATTTGCATCCTTCCATCTACTGCTAATTCTCCTCTTCAAACAATAGAGAAAAACAAAATACTCTCAAGCTTTTGAAGGAAATAAAAGTGTACACAGACCGCCACTATAAATCACACCTTCGCATGTGCCAGAAAGAGAAAACAGTTCTATTTGCTTATGTTTGACTGTCATCCAATACCATCTTTTTAATAATTAGTGGTACAGATAGGTTGGTTGTGCTGCTTTTTTAAGATAAAAACTGCACAGGCGACTTTAGGAAAAGGCTTCCAGGAGAAACTGGATGAGAAATTTGGAACTATTGTGGTTGTTCTTGATTTACAGTTTGTTTGTTTTGTATTCCAGTATTTTGAATGATATGGTTTGTATCTTGCGCTGAATTATACTAATCTCTTAAACCTTCCTAGTCCTCATAAACCAAAACCATTTAATGTTGATGTTGGTCAATTCTTTTGATGCTTCTCTAGTTTCTCTACCAATGACTAGTTACTGAAAATTTTTCACAGCTCGGATTTTCTTGGCACCAACTTCACGATTTATGACAGCCAGCCACCCCATAGTGGTGCAAAACCATCAAGTGGCAGGGCCAGTCGGCGGTTTGCCAGCAAGCAGATAAGCCCGCAGGTTCCTGCTGGTAACTTTGAGGTGGGGCAGGTGTCCTACAAGTTCAACCTGTTGAAATCAAGAGGGCCAAGGAGAATGGTTTGCTCTCTGAAGTCTCCTGTGACTCCTTTCAAACCTACAGGTGAAACTTCAGATAGCACATCTCTTGATGGCCATAAGATGCACGATAAAGAACACGCTGCTTCTGGTCACACAATCTTGAAGAATAAAGCTCCCAGGTGGCATGAGCATTTGCAATGCTGGTGCTTGAATTTCCATGGTCGTGTGACAGTGGCCTCAGTGAAGAACTTTCAGCTGGTTGCAACAGTCGACCAAAGCCAGCCAGGAGGGAAAGGGGATGAGGAAACCGTTCTTCTCCAGTTTGGTAAAGTAGGGGACGATACTTTCACCATGGATTATAGGCAGCCCTTATCTGCTTTCCAGGCTTTTGCCATTTGCTTAACTAGCTTTGGCACTAAACTTGCTTGTGAGTAATATAATTTTGGTGTTACTGCTTATTTATTCGGTGGAAATGAATGTTGGAAGTGAATAGTTATTTTTTACTCGGCTTTTGAGTCTACAAATTTGATTTCAGGAAGCTTGTTGTTGTAAATGTTATATCATCAATAGGACATGACATCTTCCATAATCAAATATATTACCCTATTCACGCCGATGGTCCATAAATTTTATTTTAATTCACGTTAGTGTAAGCATGTTATGGAACTTTTCTAAGTTCAGTTTCTTTTGCTTAAGAACCACGCACTCAGATTATGATTCTGTTTTTCGGGTAAAACAGATTGACCAAATAAGGTGGCATTTCAATATTTAATTCCTCTTGATGACAAATACACGTCACACCGATGTCATACACGTTCTATTAATCATAAATCTTTATTTCTTCTTTGTGGTATCCGATACCTTGTGCGTAGGTGTAGATTTTTCTGGACCAGCAATAAAGTTGAATAGCATGTGGATTGTTCTAGACAGAAAAGATGTTTCATTTGAGCCTTATATAAGTTCTGTAGTCTAATATTGTAAATAATGTAGTTATCTTATATTATTTAATGGTAAAAATATATTTATATTTTTATAGAGAAAATATTTTAGGAACAGAAAGGGTAAGATAATGTTTACATTGTGCCTTTGTCGAACTACATTAAATAAAGTATTTATAATGTCTCTGCATTCAAATTTACATAGATTTGCTTTAAAATAAAAAGTCTTTAGTTGGGAAGAAAAGACTGTACAGAGGATAAGTTAGCTTTGTGCAGAAAACTGTGATGATTGAAGATGAAGCAACATGATCTGCTTTAAGAATGACAATGGATAATGGGTTGGTTGTGGCATAAATGATGTGTGAATCGTCCATGTACCATTTATTCTCTTCTGGCAACCTTTTTTTCCAATAGGGGCCATTCCCTTTGCTTAAGTGAAAAGTGATTGAAATGTCAGGTCCCACCATTTAAATGAAGGTGATTCCATTTAATGAAGAAAATCCTGTATCAAAATATCTCAGAAAATGGAGATAAAGAGTGACATTCAGAAGCTAATATTTTGTCGGATTCAATTTCTTAGGTAGCTGCTAGCAGATTTCCTGTCTTTTGATTTGATTGCAAGGTCGTTCCATTCTACTGCTACTGTTGGTGAATGCCCACCTTCTTTCATTAGGTACTTCATCTTTTGTCATTAATAATTATTTATGGTCACATAATGTTCTATCATTTGGAATGATTCTCTCTCTCTCTCTCTCTATATATATATATATCAGATAATAAAAAAACATTAAATGTGGTTGATTGATTTTATTTATTTTTTATAAACAGATTTTAATTATGTTATATGTTTTATACAAATATTTATTAAACACACGCTCAGAACAACTCCAAAATTTTGCTTGGATATTTTTGTTGTTGATATATTAGGTTTTGAAACAGGATAACAGGAAGAAAATAAATCTTAATGGTTTTCTTTTTACTTAATCTTCACCAGTAAAAACACACACACACTCACTCACTCACATTTCTTTTAGAGTTGACAGTTAGCTTTGCGAATATGGTAAATTAAATTTGACATATGTTCTCACATATTAGTTTTAAAACTTTAGGTTGTGTGGTCAAGGTTTCATATTTCAATTTCTGTCTCAAATCATAACTAAAATTACTAACCTTAATTTGTAGACATGTACATGTTTCCGTGAAATAATAATAGTGAATTTTTTTAATTGGGTGCTGCTGACATGAAGGGGAGATTTAAATTGAACTACGATGGTTCATCTGTGGATTGTACCTTATATGCTCCAGAAAAAAAGAAAACATTGAATTGAAGTATGTGTGTAACTACAAACAATACAAGTTTACATGCAAATACAGTGTTTGGGTATTAAATATCCGCACATATTTAAAAAAATACTTTATAAATTTTTAAAATAAAATTTAAATAAAATTATAAAAAATATAAAATAGAATATAAATTTAATTTTAATTAAATTAAATTTAATAAAATATAAATTAAAATTTAATTTTAATTTTTTTTGTAAATAACTATATTCATGAATATGAATATATAATACCAATATTTAATTTATTTATAAATAAATATTAAAATATTTTCTATTCACTGTTTACAAATAATAAATATCTATAAATATCAATTATTCATAATAAATATATTAATATTTGATTATTTATAAATAAATATTAAAATCATCTTTATTACTGATTATCTATGAATAATAAATATCCAGAAAACATATACTCGCAAACACGCTTACTTCGGCCATCTTAATGTATATATTGTATAGAAAGAATGAGACATGAGTTGATATTTTGAAAGGGCATATTAGACAGAATTTGCAAGAGTTATCTCTAAGACCAAAATAATTGGCCAAATGCCTATGAGAGCACTGAAATCAGAAATGTTGAAGATACCTCTATAATAAGCATATATCACCAAAGAAGACCCACCAAACATTTTAAAAATTAGAATTTAGATAACCCATTAGATATTATGAGTATTGTTTAAAAAATTAAAAGCAGAATGCTTTTTACTGAGATACATGGAATAATAAATCATGTGATTTTTTATTGTGTATGTATCCAACAAAAAAGACAAATATTAGTCACTGTCAAAAATTACCTGGTTAAGAAATTAAACTTCTATTCTTTTGATTATTCAATTGAAAAGATAAGTATTAGACAATTATTTATATCTCTACAAATTAATTTTTATCATTAGAATTAAAAATGTTTAATTAAAACAAAATTCTGAAATTGGATCTGCATATTCTTCTCCCAATCTGGTCCTCACTGCAATGCGGGCCTTTTTGCATGGCACGAAACCCTAAGCCCAAAATAAATAAAAAAAAAAGTATCATCTGGGTTTTTTCGGAAATCTTTTGTTAGAAATGAAGGTGGAGGGAGGAAAGTACGTTTTTTCTGCCAGAAAAGAAGTGGTGCAAGGTTAACCTTTGTCGCTTTAAATCCTCAAAATTCAAACTTTGTTGTACTTGTTTTCTGCTAAGAGAAGTGAGTGAGGGACGATGTCCAAGTCTTGCAAAGGGTTGGCCGCGGAGCTAGTCAAGTGTCTAAGTGAATCTGATTGTATTAAGGTTCGGTTTTGATGATTTGAATGAGTTTGTTGGATTTAAAAAAGGTTGTGTGATTTGTAAAATAATGATTAATCTTGAATGTTGTGACGATGAATGTTTGTGTATGCGTATTTGAGAATAGGTTGAGAAGAGATCATATCGGGAATGTGTTGGAGAGAAGAGTCCATGTATACCCAATGAGTGTGTGGGACTCAGGGAAACCTATTTCAATTGCAAGAGAGGCCAGGCAAGTTTGTTCCTTCTGTCTCATACTGATTTATTTAAACTTGAAGCTATGACTTGAAGCTATGACTTGTAGTTCACAAAATTTGAAATTATTGTTGAATATTTCATGATTGGTGATGTCAAGGTGTTAAGTTACAGTCATGGTTTAGGACTCATTACTATCCTTGGTATCTTTGAAAATTGCAAACAAATGTTGTCACACCACGGGAACCCCAAAAACCGTTATGTTTTGGACCGATATTTAAACTGTAGGTGTTGCTATTGTGAAGATATTTTTTGTGGGCACATGCGTATGATGTAATTTACAGCATGCACATAGAGCTAAACCAAATGATCTGCTATTGCATTAAGAGATGTAAGTAACTGATATCTGGTTGCAAGTATGGAATTGAAAAGTGGGGAAAGCCAGGTTAATGTACACCCCTGGATTTTTCTTAAAAAAAAATATTCAGAGTATTAAGATGTTTTTGGGGTTTACCGGACATAATGAATTAAAATCAAATAACATTAAACTTGGGGCCAAGAAACTGTATTTACTTTTATAACTGAAGGATGATAGTTTTTCCCTCTGGTAGCAAGAGAATTTGCTGAAATCCTCTTTATGACTAGTTGCTGTATTCATGATTAATGATGTTCCCTCTAGTAAGAAAGTTTTGAGTAGTTGCGAGCATGGAGCTTTTAACTTGGCTGTGTTAGTGTTGACATGGTTTCGTGATATGATCTAGAGGGGTTCAGTATAATTTTAGGTTCTTTGTAATTTTTATTGTTCCTTTTTTTTTTTATATTAAAGGGTGTTCGTGTCATTCCATGTTTAAGCTGGCATTACCAGTCTATATATGGTCTATCTTATCTCTGTTTATGATCTTTTGCATGACTTCATGGACAATCTTGAAATATCAGCATATTCTTTATATGCCTGATGATTTTAAAACATTATTACTTCGGTGAATGTACATATTTGGTGTTGATTTTTTACACTAATAGTAAGTAATAACCGACCAGGTGTTATTCTATTTGAGAAAAGAATTAAACAAGGTTTTGTTAGTAATAATCCTCTATGTATTTATTAAGGCCTTCATACTTGTGATAAAATTGGTTTTCAACAAGTCATAACAATTGACTCAGATCCATTTAGCCATCATGATGATGATGATGAATAATTTTATGTTCATGTGTAATCTTCAGTATTGTACTAAAAAGTAAACAGCTATTATTTTGCCACTCTTATCAGGTTGACATGAGAGCCAGAATTCGTGGAAACAAGGGTTATTGATGATCCCATCATCCATTGGAAAACGCAGTATTTGTTCTGTCCAGTTCAGGTTCTTTCAACTTTTAGCACAAGATGAGGTCAACCCAAGTAAAAGATGAAGGTGAAGCACAGAAATTGAAGGCCTTATTAATTGTTTGGTTTGATGGCATGGTAGCACCACACATCTGCATGACTGCAATAGCTTGGCTTTTAGAGAGATCATTAAAATAAACTCTATCTAGTATTAACATAGCAGGACATGTACATTCATCTACACTCTTGAATTATAGTCTTCTCTTCTTATGATAGTTCCTAAAGTAGGATGTGATTTGAATTCTGTGCATCACCATTTCACCCATTCACAGTTCAACAGTAAATTTTGGATCAGTAGTGTCTCTCTAGTGTGCCTCAAGTTATATTGATTTTGATATTTAAAACATATTACAGGTATTTTTAATGTATCAAAATCGGTGTAATTTGGAGACATAGCTGAGAGACAATATAAAAAAGCCAGTACAGAAGTTGGGACTTTCAAGAATTTGGATTCTCTACTGATTTTTTTTGTAATGTTCTCCGATTGAGTCCTTAAAATACACTAATGGACACTGATTTTGATGGTTTAAAATATATTAAAAACCATTTTAATATACTAACGTCAGTGTATTTTGAAGGCTCAATTGAGCAACATTACCATAAACTCCGCAGATAATCTGGACTCGACTTGCAATGAATTCAGATCTGTTTATTTAATTTTTCTCATAAGTATATTTTACCATTTTTTTTTATGAATTTTCAATTTTGCTCTTAATTGTTTTAAATTTAATTTTACTGTGTTATATGTAACATCTCATTTGAGTAGTAAGGCGTACATAAATAAGAACTTACAAGTAACTTGAGGCTATTAGGACGAGAGATCCTATCCTTGACGGACCAAAGACTATCTATCCTGTTGCTTTTCTCTCTCAATCAAACGTTGAATCTCTTGAAAGATGTCATCCTAAGCTCACACCGGTTAAGGTGATCATTGCAAAAGAGAAAACAATACGCAACATACAACACAGAAGTAAGGGTAAACTAGATACCAAAGAAATCATATCACATTTATAATATAACATACATAAATCATTTATATCACATACATCATTCCAAACATCTTAACTTGTAAAGTCCTTAGACTTGACTATCCAGATTAGTATGTAATTATGACAGTTCATGCACTTGTTGTGGTGAAACAGTTGACCCACCCCAAGCTACCATAGAAGGTTAGTATGTTATCACTCACCTTAGGCCAAGGAAAAGCTCCTAGACTAGGACCTCCTACTATTCTTACGAGATGTGTCACCCTTCTCTACTTGAAAATGGGTGACCATTAGAATGTCAAGATGAACTCCAAGACTGAGCTTTCCATATTCATATTTACAACCTTTGAAACCACCATTGAGAAATTCCTCCTTGGAATTCTCCTCCACACCATTTGAAACCATGAATGAAACCATATACTTTTACTTTGATACTCATACAAACTCATACATCAAATACATACATAACTTCAAGAATAAACCATCATAAAGTACTATAGATATTTCTACACCATCCTCAAAGTAAAAACATAGCTTAAAATTATCATAAAACAAAGAAAGAAATACTCAAAACAGGTTCTGGACCAGTCGCTCAGCCCACCAAACTCGCTGTGCGAAAACATAAACAGTGGGTTTTGCTCACTCCTTCTCGCTCAGTGCACCAAATCTGTTCGCTCAACTAAAGCCCATTCGCTCAGCGCACCAAGTCTGTTCGCTCAGCAAGATTGCATAATTCTGCAGCATTAAAACTGCAGAATTTGCGCATCTCAACCACTTCTGACCAATTTTATGCACCTTTCCCAACTTCTAACACTCCTAGATTGTATTATACCATCAATTAGACTTAGACAACTTCATACAACCCATCATCAACTCATTTTTAAGTGACTACTACAAGGTTCTACTCCATAACTTACCAAAATCTCACTTTATAGACCCAACTTGGATTCTAGTAGTTTTAGCTTATTTTTAAACAAGTTAGGGACTCTAACAAGTCCCAAAAGACTTAATAACATCAACCAAAATGACCAATTACTCACAAAACCCTCAATTCAAGTTTTCACTACTCCACTTCCTAAAAACAAGTCCTAGACTAATGTGAACTATGTATATACAACCTCATACCCTCTTATAACAGATTTTCTCCCACTTTGACACTTAATTATGATCCAAAACAGCTCTTAACCAAGACCAACGACAGCAAAACAATACACCAACCATTTCTCACCATTTCCCTATCAAAATCTCAAATTTGAACCAATTAACCCACAACCAAGATTACTCTTTTTCTTCCAACAATACAATCCGCATCAAACACTTTCTCAACACAATTTTCACATCTCAAACACGCATACACACATATTCAAACAGTTGTACAACATACATCATCACACAAATCATCAATATTACCCAATTAACTCAATTATCACTAACATTAAACAACATTTTCATTCAAACAGTTTAATATTCATATACTATCAAATTTACACCACATACTTCAATTAAAAGTAATTATATAGCTTCCTTTACCTCTAAACCAACTACCAAACTTCTCAAAATGCTCTACCGATTACTTGAACCGAAAGGAATACCTAGACGGACCTACAGAACACCAAATTGAAAACGGACAGAGTCCTTAGAACTCTAGATGAATCAAGAACGTATAAGAGATGCATGATTTCACATGCAATAGTATTAAATTCCTCTGAAACAGATTTGAGAACTGAAGGGGAAAGAGGAGTCGAAACTTACTTGCTCTATTAGAGAAACTGATCGGTTAGATTTGTAGACCTTGTTGTCGTGGTTGATTAGGTACATCTTGATCGTTAAAGAGATGACTCAGGAGTTAGAACTCTTAGAGAGAAGGTAGATAACTCTAGAAAAGTGGTTTCTAGAGATGGTACGTTTTAAAATAATGAAACTAGTTTATAACAAAACTATTTATAATAAAATCGTTTAATATTAAAATAATCGAGTTTCACTATTTTTAGACTACCATCACTTCTAAAAACACTATTTTCTGGGGTTTTACATGCAATAGCACTAAATAAATAAAACAAGAACATAATATTTTTTGAGTTTTATAATAAATAAAAATGGTTTTGACTGTGATGCCATTACTTGGATAATAGGAGTGAGTAGTTTTATCGTTTCTATATTAATTGTAGTGTGGATATGCTTATTTATATATAATAATTGTTCTTGAAGAATTAGTAGTTCTTTGTTTTAGTGTTTTGTTTTTGTGGAAGCTTTTCTCTTTCAAGGCATTTTTAATCTCAAATCTAAAATTAGAACTTTATAGTAATTTTTATTAGAATAAGTTGATATAACATAAAATTTAAGATTCTAAATCAAATATGATTTTATATCATAAAAAAAACCTTTTGTCTTTAAAATATGAACAATTAAATAAAATATTAATTAGTGTGAATTTTATAGGATTTTTTATCGAAATAAAAATAATAAAGTCTTAAAAATGCCATAAAAAATTCATAAAAAAGTAAGTTAAGATTTTATATAGTTATTATTGTAATGAGAATCACCTAATATTGAATAATTGCTAGATTTATTTACTTCTATCTTTTTTTTCTTTCCTGGAACAATTTCAGTTTATATTTAACTTCCATCACCCTTTTTCTTTTATTTATATTTTTGTACACATATAGAAAGACATAGCATGCCTCCCTTTTACCTATTTCTTTAAATACCGATCTATCGTCTAATATATTTAAAATTTAACTTCATATTAAAAAATATTTTGAAAAGAATTAACAGAACTCAATTATATTTTCAAATTCCTTTGAACACTTTTTGAAAACAAGCCGGCATTATAATTTAAAGAACTCCGAAAAAGTACAAAGAAACCCCAAAATCTTGGATTAAATAGTTGGTCATTTTGTTTAATTTGAATCAAGTGTTTCTGAATTAAATAATTTCTTAAACTTATTTAAGAAACCCAGGATTTAACTGACTCATTATTTAAATTTCCGTTATCAAAATAATATGATGTATTGGCTAATACCAGTTTCGAGAATAGGATGACAACGGGTCGGGTACGGGTAATGCCTACCCGTAACCCGATTCGCCGGATAAAATCATATCAACTACTTGATCCGCTATCCGTCGGTATCCGTTTAAAAAATATCCGCGGATATTTTAAAACCCGCGGGTACCTGCGGATACTTGCAGAAAATAAAAAAAATATATTTAATACATTTTAAAAATAAAATTTAAATAAAAATACAAATATATATAATATAAATTAAATTAAATGTAAATTAAAATTTAGTTTTAATTAAATTTAAACTAATAAAATATTATTTTATTTTATTTTTAATTAAATTTAATTAAAAAATATATAAATTATTTAATTTTTAATTTTTTACGGGTAACGGGTACTCGCAGGGCGGGTAGTATACTACCCGTACCCGACCCGTTTAGAAGCGGGTATTAAAATATCCGCTACCCGTTACCTGCGGATAGTAAATATCCGCAGATAGTTACTACCCGCCGCGGATTTTACCCGCAGGTAAAATTGTCATCCTATTCCAGAATTTTGGCATGAATAACTTATTAGTTTGATGTTTTTATTTATTTGATTTTATCAATAGAAAAGAAACTAATAATGGTGAGAGAAGTTCACAAGTAAAGGTCGTTGTAGAATTTTGTTTAAAGTTCTCAACTATTGATAAAAATGAATTCTTACTCTCTTGCTTTCAATAGAATAAAATTTAATAAGTTTTCACACCTGAACTCTGATATATTTTGGAGAGTTTTTCCCTCCACCACCTCAACGGCTTCCTACACATTTCCAAATTTTTTCTTATTCCAAAAATATCTATGTTACAAATTTTTAACTTTTACCATTTAACTTTATTTACCTTTTTTAAAACCCTAATTATGCAGCTTTCACCTCCTCCCTTTTCTCTTTCTCTAATTACATACAAATCTAACCCCATCACTTTCTCTCTCCCTCTCTTCTTCACATAGAGAGTCATCCACCCCCTCACTTTTTCTCTTCCTCTCTTCTTCGCACACACAGAGCCTCACCCCTCCCTCTTTCTCTTTGTTTATTCTTCCCTTGCATATTTTTGTGGTTAAATCTTCCTTCTTTTTTTCTTTTTATATATGTGCTCTGTAAATGGAAGTATGTGGTGTGTTGTGTAAGAGGAAGAAGAAGAGAAACGCGAAGGCTTGAACAGATATGAGAAATCCGTTCAGCCTTCAACGGATGTCGAGATCAGTTAAAGGCTGAACGAATTTCCACCTCCGTTCAAGTCTTCACGTTTCAACTCTTTGAATTTTCTTTTAGTTTATTAATTTTTTTTTGTAGATTTTAATTTCTGAACATTGTAAATGTTTATTTGTGTAGATTTTACATAATTAATAATTTTTGTAATATTTTTTATAGAGGGGATGAGAGCCCTAGAATTAGGGTTTTAAAAGAGTGAGGGGATGGAAGATGCGTTGTTAAACATATCTTGATTTACGTCAACCCTCATAAGAAAAAACTTTTAATTGCAGGACAAAATGAAAATGGAAAGGTGCAGGAAGCAACCTGTGGTGGTAGAGGGAGTACCCTCTATATTTTGATGATTATGTATTCAAATTTAGAAAATGTTAATTCTATGTCTTGCTATACTAGACATTTATATTTTAAAAATTTACTATAAACAAAAATAAAATTAGTTGAAGTTGTTTTTGGGGAATGAAACGAAGGTCAATTATCGACTATGCTTTTAAAATATAAAACACGACCAACATATATTCAGGTTTGACATGATTGACACCAATGGTGAATTAAAGAAAATGTTATTAATGGCAGCCCCTGGATTATGTTTGATGTTAATGAATAGTTCAATAATAACTTTTAGACTTCTTTGTCATTAACTACTAAATTGATTAAACCTTGGTGTATATATGATTTTCTATTTACTGTAATGAAAGTGACCCTTAATATTGCTATTGCTAGATTTGCTTAAGTTAATATAAAAACCATTAACATATTCATGACCTTGATAAAGGTGAACAAACTAGTATGAAATAAAAAACAATATTATGAACATGATCTTGAAAAAATCTTATATGGCAGCTCAACTTCTAACAACACATTATTCAATCCCTCGGAAATGTGATATATTAATGTACATTCATTTTATATGCTCTTTTTGTTACAATGATGAAATATATGCATATTTTGAGGTGGAATATACGCAAGGAAATTGTTAAAAGAGAGTGAAGCTAATATACAAAGAGGGGATAAATTAGTTTTTAAACAAAATAAATCTTTTCAAATTTTTAAAAACCTTTTAAATGAAATTTCATAAGTCATTTAAGAAGATTGATGTGAGATGCATTGTTAAGTTAAAATCAATTACAAAGAAAAATATCAAGTAAAGTATAAGATACACAATTTTATTTTGGTTTGATTCTAATGAATTTACATTTAGTTTTTCTAGTAACTAAGCTAGAAATTTTACTAAAGATTAAATAGAGTTAGATTACAAGAATTCTTAGATAACCTAAACTATAAACATAGTCAATGTCTTGAAGAACTCCATAAAAAATTACAAGAGTAGGTGATGCTACACACAATCACCATAATCTTATACACAAAGGTGAATTACATATAAAAGAATAGAATTACAAAGCAAAGATACAAGAAAGATATCACTCGAATGAAGATATTACAATCAAAACCTATAGTGAAGAAAAAAATCCCTCAATTTTTAATTTTCTTGAAAGTTTTTTATGTAGTGTTAGGTCTCTCAAATCTCTCTCACTCACGTTCTCTTATTTTAGGAATATCAAAGTGTGTCAAGAAGATGAGAGAAGATACAATATTTTAAAATAAAATTAAAAACTCACAATTAATTATGTTAGTGTCTTAATCGATTAATATACATTTGTCAAAAGCTGAGAAGAATCTGTATTAATTGATTATGTAAGTACCATAATCGATCAATATAGAAATAAAACATGATTTCATTTTGTATTAACCTAATTGATTTAAGTTTTAATCTAATAGATGCGCTCACAAACTGACTTTAATCAATTATTGTTTAATTAAAATGGATTAAAATGGTCTTTTCTAGGTTTTACATACATGCTAAAACACACACTAAGACTAATATTGATATACCTAAGACACTTATTATAGCTCTTAGACATCTTAAAAAATAACTAATAGGATCTTCTTCTTGACATAGTAACAAAAATATTGTGAAATGACATTCAAAAACATATTTTCATGATTACAGAGAGTCAGTATATGTAATGGAGTAGAGAGAATATATCTCTGGAAACAAAAACTATCCAATCCTTATAATTAAGCTAATCCCTAAAACTATTCTTGGAAATTAGTTAATGTAGTAAATCAACCTATATTTGGTAATTTACTATATAGTGAATCAATTAGAAATCTTAACACTCCCCATAAATGTCAGTCAGGCCCAACTTGCTTAGAAATTTGGAGAACACTGGTTTTAGAACTGCTTTAGTGAGAATATCAACCAACTGATCTTCTGTTCTGATCTTAGGCAACTCTAAAATCTTCCTATCCAACTTTTCCTTGATGAAAAACCTGTTTACTTCAACACGCTTTGTGCGATCATGTTGTACTAGATTATGGGCAATATCACATGCAGCTTTGTTGTCACAATACAATTGGATTGGTTGCCTAGGAGGGTATCCCAAATCTTCCAACAGTAGCTTTAACCACAATGCTTCACATAGACCAAGTGCTATACCTCTAAATTCAGCTTCTGCACTTGAGCGGGCAACCATGTTTTGTTTTTTTGCTCCTCCAAGTTACAAGATTTCCACCTGCAAAAGTGAAATAATCTGATGTAGACCTCCTGTCATCTATGGATCCAGCCTAATCTGCATCTATATATACATTTATTTCTTGATAATCAGTGTGTTTAGTGAACAAAATACCCCTTCCAGGTGTAGATTTCAAATACCTTAAGATGTGAATGACAACACTCATGTTTTTCTTCTGGGTTATGCATGTACTGACTAACAACACTTAATGCATAAGTATGATCTAGTCTAGTATGGGCCAAGTACATTAATCTTCCTACAAGCCTTTGATATTTTCCTTTATCAACCGGTATCTGATTTGGCTCAAGACAAAATTTCAATCCTTCTTCAATAGGAGTAGTAGTAGGATGACACTCTTCCATGCCTGTTTCTCACAAAAGATCTAGGATATATTTTCTTTGGGAGAGAAATAGTCTTGTTTTTTTATCTAGACACTTCTGTCCCAAGAAACTATTTTAGAGGACCAAGATCTTTCATTTCAAATTTTCCAAATAAATAGCTTTGTAGAGCTTTCTTTTCTTTAGGGTCACTTCTAGTAACAATCATATCATCTGCATATATGATAAGAATGGTGATCTTACCGTGTTGTTTCTTTAGAAACAAAATATGATCGAAATTGCTCCGATGATAGCCAAAAACAATCATTGCCTCTGAAAATCTTTCAAACCATTCCCTTGGAGATTTCTTCAAGCAATACAATGATTTCTTTAATATACACACCTTTTGACTATGCTTCTTTGGAACCATACATCCTGGTGGCAGTTCCATATAAACTTCTTCAGATAATTCTCCATGGAGGAAGGCGTTCTTTACATCAAACTATTGTAACGGCCAATATAAGTTTACTGCTAGAGATAACAACACTCGAACAGTGTTAAGTTTAGCCACAGGAGCAAATGTCTTCGTATAGTCTACCCCATAAGTTTGAGTGTAGCCCTTTGCTACTAACCTTGCTTTTAACCTTTCAATTGTGCCATCTGCTTTGTACTTTATAGCATAAATCCATCGACATCCAACTGGTTTTTTTCCTGCTGGACAATCAACAAGTTCCCATGTTTCATTTTGTTGCAAGGCTTTCATTTCCTCATTCATCACATTTTTCCATCATGGATCATCCAAGGCTTCCCGTAAATTGTTAGGAATAACAACAATAGATAATTGATTTACAAATGACTTATTTGATTAAGACAAACGGTGGTAGGAAACAAAATTATTCATGGGTATCTAACCTTACTAGAGAGAGTGGGTTCATAAGTGAGTTTAGGAATACCTCTAGTGTGACGTTATGGTAGTTGTTTTTTTGTTGGCACAAGATTAAGAACATCCACGACAATAAATGATTGGTTTGGTGTGTCATCAAGAAGAGTCATACGAAGTTCGGTCACCACCTCATAATTTGAAGTCCCATTTATTTCATTTTCCATCTCATCAGTACAACTTGATTGTAAGTTATCTGCATAAGAATTATTGCTGCTGCAATTTACTTATAAATGGTCTTTCTCAAGATATACATATTCTTGGCAATTATAGCTAGAGTCTGCAGTTCTTTATGGTTCTCCCCCTGAAGTGCAGATTCTGAAGAGAAATACATTATTTGTTCATGGAAAACAACATCCATGCTTATAAACATCTGTTTAGTTGGAGGATGGTGTATAGCATATCCAAGAAACACACATCATAAAGCTCGAGGTGGCAATTTGTTTGGGTTCTTTTGAATATGCACGAATGCTACACAACAAAAAACACGAGGAGGCAAATCTATATTACTAAGGGCAACCACTTTGTTCAGGAGAGTCTGCAGTGGCATTTGAAACTCATTAGAGCTATAAGGGATACGATTTATGACATATGTTGCCATTGTAAGAGCCTCTCCCCAATAAGAGAATGACATATGGGCCTCTAATAATAAAGAACGTACCACCTCTAGTAAGTTTCGATTTTTTCGCTCGGTAACACTGTTTTGTTGCGGCGTATTAGGATAAGTAGTTTGATGAATAATCCCATGTACTTCCAAGTACCTCTTGAGGTCTAGGCTTTGGTATTCACCACCATTATCACTACGAAGAACTTGAACCTTTGCATTGTATTGGGTTTCAATCATTTTGTGAAACTTTTGAAATATCAAGTTCACTTCTCCTTTGGACTTCATTAACCATAACCAAGTCATTCTAGTGCAGTCATTTATGAAAGTAACAAACCAACGTGATCCTCTTAGAGTAGAAATCTTAGAAGGACCCCAAACATCCGAGTGTATAAGCATAAAAGGAACAATACTTTTATTCAAAATGAGTGGAAAAGGAACACAATGACTTTTTTCTTATTCACATACATCACAACGAAAAACAGAGATATCAATCTTTGCAAATAATAAAGGAAACAATTTTTTCAAGTAACTAAATGAAGCATGTCCCAAGCGACGATGCCATAGCCAAATTTCAGTTTCTTCTTTCTGTTTGGTAGAACTCTTCACGGTCAAAGCGCTTTCTAACTTTCCAGAATCTTTTGACGCAAAGTCCAAATAGTATAATCTTCCTTATTTAACACCATAACCAATCATTTGTTTAGTCTGAATGTCCTTAAACACACAAAAAGTAGGCCAAAAAAGAACAATACAATTTAGGGATGTAGTAATTTGTGATACAGACAAAAGGTTATATTCTAGGGATGGAAGAACTAAAACAGAATCCAAAGTACAATAATTAGTAAGAGTTAAGGATCCTTTTCCAATAACAAAGGCTGTGTCACCATTGGCAGTGGAAATCAATTCTTTTGAGGATGGTTTCATGGTGAAATTTGTCTAGAATCAAAAGTCATATGATCAGTAGCACCTGAATCAATTATCCATGTGCTATTAGTAATAGGTACAGAAAACTCACCACCATTATTACCTCTAATTGCAATCAAAGCAGTGGACTCTTTGGAGGCTTCATCTATGATTTTTGCCTCAACAACCGCTACAGTTAGATTTTTCATTCGTTGATCCCGACTGTGATCCCACCATTCTAGATATCCATTAAGTTCAAAAAAATGACTCTTAGTGTGTCCCTGCTGGTTGTAGTGAGTGCATTTAAACTTAGTCTTATCTCTATTTGAGTTTGCTTTAAGATGGTTTCCTTTTGCTTGACCCTGCCAGTTTCTGTTTCGAGCTATCATGGCTGTGCTGTCAGAACTTTCTGATTCACCTTTCAAAGTCGCTTGACATATTGCCTCTCGACGAATCAATGCATAAAAATTCTCCAACTCTGGGACAGGTTCTTTGCGTAAAATCTCTCCACGAATTTGTTCAAACTCACCATCTAATCCCGCAAGGAATATATGCACCCTTAGTCGTTGATAAACAAATTTTTAATCCCCGAAAACGGAGTCAAAAACTTGTTAAGATCTCAACAAGTGTACCGAATCGTATCAAGTAATAATAAATGGTAACCAAGTAACGTTTCCCAAGAGACTCACGACACTAAACAGTTATGTGATTACTCAACTAATTAAGACTCTAAAGAACAAATTTTGGGGTTTTTGGATGCAAATGCAATAAAATAAACATGAATGCAATTTGATCAATTGAGGCTAAACACAAGAATGAATGGATGAAGTTGATGATATTGTTGTTGGGTTTAGATTTCACCTAATTTACTATAATGCATATATGAATTCATCTTCTTCATTAATGTTAATGCCACTTTCTAATTTACCTTAAACCCAATGTCTCGGTGAAGAAAGCCTACTCCTAATTACTAGTTCACAGCAATTAATCATGCATTACATTCGCATAGAAGCTTAAATGCAACCGATCCTCCTATTCCTATGTATAGGTAATATTGCTTCCGGGAGAATTCTCCAGTTCTAGATTTCCCGGTATGTGTCCATATCGATAAAATCAAAGATCATGGAATTGAATGAGTTAAACAAAGCATGCATAGAGTATAGAGGAAAAACCCTAACAATTAATGAAGTAAAGCATATATAATCAAGAATCAATTCAATACATGAGAGTTTAAGAGCTTACATCTTTCCCAACAATAAATAAGGTTTAGTTCTCCATCGTCATGGAAGAACTAGATGAACAATGGAATGAAAGAATGGAAGAGATAGAAAAACCCTAGAAAGAGAATAGGAGAGCCATCATCATCTCCAAATCTACCTCAAAGGGGTGAAAAGTGTGTTTCTGTGCTCAAGCCATCAAAAGATACAATCCCTAGGACGTGCAAGTCCTTAAATAGAACATAAAAATAACAGAAAAACAAGTCCAAGCCCATAAAAATAACAGAAAATAGGTTCAAGTCCACTTAAATGGCGCTCAGCGGTAAGTGTGGCTCTTCAAAATGACGCTCAGCGGCAATTTTGCCAAGCGTGAGACAGCAAAAATTGGCGCTCAGCGCCCTCTGCTGCTCAGCGTAACTTTTTCTGCACTTTAGTTGACCTTTCTGCAATATGGTTCACTGGTTGACTTTTCTAGATTCTGATTGACTTTTCTGCACTCTGGTTGACTTTTCTGCATTCCGACCATTTGGTACTTTAACTCTTCTTTCAAATCATTTCAATAGCCTACAAAATCAAGGGAATCTAGCACAAAACCATTAAATTCACCTACAACTGTCTTATTCACAAAACTAAATCAAAAACATGAATTAAAACAAGCTTCTAAGTCAAAAAGGGTGTTTTTAATATCAAAATTAAGTATAAAAATAACGACTTTTCAACCGTTATCAATCGTCCAATTGATTTCTTATAAGTTGTGCATCTTTAGGATCTTTCATGACCACCTTATCACCGATGATCCAATTCCTGAAAAATTTCTATCAATTCTCCATAATACTCCGAGAGAGGCCTACTGATGGACAAATTTATGAACACCAAATTATGATGTCACAAACTTGTTTTTCAATCGGCAAGTGTGACCGAATCGTTCAAGTAATAAACTTGGTAAGACCAAGTATCGTTCTTCCCAAAGGACTCACGGCCTAGTTTAGTTGTGTGGTTTCTTGATTAGCTAAGACTTAAAGAAGAAATATTTGGAGTTTAATATGCAAGACAGAAAATAAACATGTATGCATGAAGTTTTGATCAATGGCAAAAAGCAAAAGATAAACACTTTCAATGAAATTTATGTATGAATATGTTGTTGGGGGTCAATTTCATCTTATCCACTCTCATATATTTTAGGAATTCAACATTCAAATCATCATTGTTAATGCCACTCTCTAAAGTACCTTTCTAGAAGGCTTCTCCCTAATCACGAGTTCATACAATTCCTAGCATTCCTAATGATCAGTTCATAAGTGCAGGAGCTTAACGACAACCAATATCATATTGGGAGAAATTCCCCGGATCTAGACTTCCCCGTACGTGCCCGTATCGACAAAACCAATAATCATGCATCGAATGAGTTAAACAATGCAAGCATTAAGCAAAGAGGAAAAACCCTAACTAATGATGAAAGAAAGCATAAGTCTTAATGTAAAAACAGATTCCATATATGAGAGCTTCACAAGATTACATTGATTCCCCAACAAACATACAGAGTTTAGTTCACCTAATTCATGGTGAACCTAGATGAATTACAATGAAAGAATGAAAGAATAAACCCTAAAAAGGTGAAGAGGAAGCCTCAGCATCCAAGATCCTCCTTCAAAGGGGTGGAAGAGAGAGTGTTTGCTTCGTTTCTGCCAAAGATACCTAACCCTAGGAAACCCTAAAGCTTAAATACCATTCATAAATTACAAAAATTTAGGTCCAAGCCCATTAAAGTGCCGCTCAGCGGTAAAATACCGCTCAGCGGTAAGTGCGTGTCTTGCTTTCTCCCCTCAGCGGCCATTTTGCCCCTCAGCGGATCTCCCGTGAGTGCCTGAGTGCCGCTCAACGGTAAACTGCCGCTGAGCGGTGACTTCGGCTTCTCCTTTTGCACTTTTTGATGTCTTTTCTGATTCCATATCTCTCCTTCTTCACTTCTTTCACCAAATTCACCTTAAAACCTGCACAAAAACACTGAAATCAAGCATAAACCTGTCCAGCTCTCTTATTTATGAAAATATGAATAAAAATATGATTTCAAGCTAGTTTCTAAGTATAAAGGTTGCTTTTAGTATCAATTTTAAGTATGAAAATAACAGTTTTTCAACTGTTATCACAACCCCAAACTTAGAACTTTGCTTGTCCTCAAGCAAACAAGATGTAACTCAATCTCCAACCAATTCATATGATGGTTCACTTCATTCAAAATCTTCTTTTCAATGATAAGTAAAAACTTCAATCAAACTTATGACCAAGATTTCAATCAAGATGTGCACATGCTTTAGTGTTCACAAAGTCATTTAAATTCCAACAAATGCTATTTTCATGAATGATCAATCAATTAAGCATGGATGTTCATGTGTTCATGTGATATTTCCTCACTAAGTCAAGTGTTTCACTCACACTCAAGTGTATAAGAGATGATCACTCATTCACTCTACTATCACAATGTCACATGAATCAACTTTGCCTTTCATTTTACCACAATAAAAAACATTCACAAGCATGCATCATCACAAGGACTTTTCTATGGCTTATAATGTGGCTGGGCTAACAAGAAAATTGGTTTTTCTAGATCACAAAACCCTTGAGTTAAGAGAATCATACAACACAATCATCTTATTCTTTCCCAACTTTCTTTTGCCTTTGCATTGAGCTTTGCTTCTTTTTCTTTTCTTTTCTTTTTCTTTGCATATTCTTACTTTTTAGCTCTTAGCTCAATGCTTTTCATGTTTTCCCAACAACCCCAAACTTGAACATTTAACAATACCACACAAGATCTTCTACTTAACTCAAGGTAAAGATTTTTCAATCAAAGGTTTCAGTGTATGTTCAAGGCTAAGGGTTCAAAAGGATTGAACACAAAGTGTTCTCTTTTAGTGGGCTAATTTTATGAATTAGGCCAATAAAAAGGGTTCCAACAAACGACCTTGATCATATGATGCAAAACAAACAATTGATTCAATCATAGAAAACTTGGGCAAAATCATTCCTGCTTTCAAAGTAATAGCATTCAACAATAACAACTCTGAAGCTCAAAACCTCACATATAAGCTCATTCACATTTGACATACACATCCTGCTTAATTTCACAATCACAATCCTGATATCATGCATTTGTTCACAAAGCTTGTGAATCACCTGTATAAGCATTTTAATGTGCACATCATCTCAACATCAATCAATCAATAAGCATCATTCAGTATTACTTATCACACACTCATAGTTAATAGCAAACCATCATCAAAACAGGTGTTCAATAGAGTACATCAAACCCTAATCTAAAAACAAAAACAAATAAGTTCAGAAGACTTAAACCACAAAAGCATAATCATATGATAGCATTTATCAGTAAATGCTATCTCAGCTCCTCATCAGTCTGAGCTATCCTCTGTATCTTCCTCTTCCTCCTCATCTTCTGCATCTTCAAATGCATCATCATCATCAGCTTCATCTTCTTCCATCTCTCTAGCTGAAGCTTCAGCTGCTCCAGCTCCTCCATGCACTGGTTCTTCTGACCAAGCTACCACATTATGGAATTCATCCATAGTCCACCTGTGGGCTCGAGGTGTATCATACATCCCCACAATCATCTCAGCAGTAGCCACCTGCCCTCTGTGAATGGACTGCAACTGAGCACCTATAAGAGACATATACATGTCCCTCATCTGGAATGGTTCTGCTTCATGTGTATCAGCAGATGTCTGGCTCTGTGCTGGCCCTCTCTCTCTACGAGCACGGCGTGGTGGAACTGGCTGAGCTGCTTCCTCACCCCCATAGTACTGTCTGTAATAAGCCTCATCAATAGCTTTTCTTGGCCTCTCAAATGGTGGAGCAGAAATGTCCACCCCAGCTATCTTGCAAAGGTGAGTGATCAAGGAGGGATGTCCTAGTGGTGCTTTGTTGTTTGAGGTATTGGCACACACACTAATCTCATCAGCTATCACCTGCCCAATATTGACATGTAAGTTCCTGATAGCACAGTAGATGAAGAGTGCCCTGCTGAGAGTAATATCTGACACATGTGAACATGGCTGAATGTTGGCATGAGAAAATGCCATCCAATACTTTGCAAGAGGAGTCAAATCAGTCCTCCTAATGTTGACCACTGAGCCAGATCTATTCCTTTGGAAGTGTCCTCCAGGTATACAAAGTACTCTCTCCACATCCTCATAATCAGCACCTTCCTCCATACAGAGAGCAAACTGGCACTGCTCACCAGCCCACACAGTATCCAGGAAGTTATTGATAGAATCAGGATCATACCTGATAGCATGGCCTCTGACATAGCCCAAATAATTCTCAGCTGGATAATCACCAATCTTCTTAGCATTGGTGTAAAACTCCTTTACCACAGTTATGTTGGCAGGTGCAGGATAAGTGGCTAGCTTTCCCCAGTCATTCCCTAACACTTGCTCTCCAAATTGAGGAGCAAAGTTAGGTATCATTCCAACCTTTCTCTCCATCAGAAGTCTCCTGTCCTGAACCACCCTAAAGTGCTTCTCATGTTTTCTAGAGAGGAACCTGCTAGAGTGGGGTTGCTCTGGTTCCTTTTCCTTTCTCTTGGTTGCCATGGTTTTCAATCTTTTTCCTGAAGAGGATGTCATTCCTACATTCAAAACACAAACAAAACCACAAAACATGATGTTAATCATTAGTAAAGCACATAACACAACTCCTTTCGAAGCTAAACCACCGCTGAGGGCCAGAATTCCCCCTCAGCGCCACCAGTACCACATTCCAGATCACAAAAAACCAGAAAAATCAAATCTGGCAGAATACCGCTCAGCGGCAGTTTACCCCTCAGCGGTAACTCTGCAGATTTTTGAAAATCTTGTTTTAAAACTGTCCTAACTCCACCCAGATGCAATTTTCAGTTTTCCAGTTCATAATCATGCAGTTTAATCGGTTCAAACATCAAATATATCATCAAATCATGCATAAAAATCAAAACCCCTAAATATTCATGCTTTGACAATCACATTCAAATTCAAAAACCCTAGAATGAACAAAATGCATTTCACCTACTTGGGTGGAGATACTAGATGCAATGAGAATGTTTCCAATCTAAGATACTCTCTTCCAACCCCAAACTTGAATGGAACACTAGTGAGCAAGTGAGTGGAAGAGAAATTTTCAAGAGGAAAGAGTGAAAAGATGTGGAAAACCTAGGAGAAGGTATGTGGAAGTGTTTGTGCAGAGAAAAGCCTGAAAGTATGAGAACTTGCGTAGCTTAGGGTTTAAAAATACCCTAATGGGCTCGGGTCCCGCTAAGGGGAACTAAAGCCTATTCTGCGAGAGTATCGCTCAGCGGTACTTTCGTGATGTGCTCTTCTCCTTCTTTTCTTAACCTACGTGCCTTCCATACATGCCTCTCACTGGTTCCCTGCAAGTCAATGTTTAAAATGCTTATGCAAACCCTAACTAAAATAAACAAACAGAAATATTCAATCAACTGGGTTGCCTCCCAGGTAGCGCTTGTTTAACGTCACGAGCCTGACCCAAAATCCACCAACACCCATCAGTAGGTGCACAATTTTCTTACCAACACCCATCAGTAGGTGTTACAAACATAGTATCCTTCAGTAGATACTTAACCACCTAGCATCCTTCAGTAGATGCTATCTCCAACAAAATAATTACAAAAATAATGTTCACAAATTAAAAATTACAAAACCAAATCAAAAGTTTTTAAATTCACTGGGTTGCCTCCCAGCAAGCATTAGCTTGACCCAATAAAGTTCAAGTTCCATCTTCTTTATAGTTGATGTTGTCATTCCACCAACTCCTTAGCTGTTTCCTTTGAACTGTTTTGGTTCTTCTAGAATATGGAGACTCTATCTCTATCATCTCCTTCTCTTTAAAGCCCTTCACAACCCACAACTTGTTCTTGATATTTACAGGTGTGCCAAGTTGGAGTCTTCTTTTCTTCCAGTCTCTAGGAATTTCTTCTCCTCTTCCAATCTCTTCTTCCTGGGGTACCTGAAACAACAAACAATGGTTACCTGAAACTTCAAGATTTTCATCTTTACGGCTAGTCATGGGTGCATCTCGAAATGCAGCTTTATAACTAGCTTCTTCCTCCTTTTTTTACGTCTCATCTTTGAAGACATCTACCACCACTCTCTCCTCTCTGTCTTGGAGCACCACTATACCTTCATTTACATCTATAATAGCCCTGGCCGTTTTCATAAACGGTCTTCCAAGTATGATAGGTATCTTCTCGGTCTCCATCTTCATCACCACAAAGTCTGCCAAGAACTGAAGTTTGCCCACACAAACTATAATGTCCTCTACAATCCCACATGGCTCCTTTGAAGATCCATCGGCCATTACTATTTTAACCTTTGCAGGTTTCACTTTAACATTGCCGATTTGCTCCAGTAAAGAATAAGGTATCAAGTTAACACTTGAACCTAAATCAAGAAGAGCTTTCTTTACCTTTTTCTTCCCTATAGTACAAGGGATAGAAAAACTGCCTGGATCTGTTGCTTTAAGAGGGAATGACTCTTTCTTGACAGTTATACACTCTTCATCTCTACGTCTCTTCTTTGTAGAGATTTCTTCATCAGATTTTGTGTAAACTGCAATTTTCTGCAGAATCTGTTCCCAAGGTGCTTCATTATCCACCATTCTGAATAATTCTGTGAAGTCCATTTGTTTCTCTTGATTTATTGGAAAAGGAAAAGTGTTTTTGCTCTCTATGTCTCCTCTTTCTTCTGTTTCTCCTTCTTCTAACTTAATTGTCTCTTCCTTCACACTCTTTACCACTTTGCACTCTTCTCTGGGGTTAACCTCAGTATTAGCCCCAAAATTTCTGTTTGGCCTTTCTTCCAATTGCTTGGTAATCTGACCCGTTTGAATCTCCAAATTCTTTATAGCAGCTTCAGTGCTCTTTTGAGAAGATTCAGTTTTTTGTATGAATTGCTGAAGAGTTTCTTCCAACTTTGTTGATCTTTCATTAAGCATAGATAACTGTTGCCAAAAGGTTGATTGCTGCTGCTGCTTATTATATTGATTTGCTTGCCCAGTTTGTCCTTGACCAATGCTTGGATGTGGTTTCCACCCTTGATTGTAATTCCCTTGACGGTATGGAAATTGATTAGCCATAAAATTAACATTCTCCACGGCTTCCACTGGAAAAGCACATTGACCATTGATATGATCAACTCCACATAATTCGCACAACTGGGTTTGTACCTGTGCAGCAGTTTTCAACTCTTTAGGTAATTGTGCAAGAGTTTTAGTCAGAGTCTCCAGCTGTTGAGTTTTCCTCTGGAGTTTTCCATTTAATATTGCCTCCTACTGAGGCGTCCAGCATCATCTTGGTTTGTGAACCAAGCCCTCCAAGGAAAGTTAAGACTACTTCCTGTTCTTCAAAGCCATGCGTGGGTGTTTTTCTTAGCAGACTTTTGTATCTATCCCATGCATGCCCCAGTGATTCTTCCATGCCCTGCTTAAATGAAGATATCTCTTGCTTGCCTTTTGTCACCTTTGATTGTGGAAAGTACTTGTTCAAAAACTTTGTTACCACTGCCTCCCACTCTGTGAAACTTCCTTCTAGAAAAGAATTCAACCAAAGCTTAGCATTGCCTCCCAATGAGAAAGGAAACAAACTAATTTTGATCGCTTCATCTGGCACCCCATTGATTTTGACTGTGTTGCAAATTTCATTAAATGTAGTAAGGTGCTCATATGGGCTTTCATGAGATAACCCATTAAATTGATTGCTCTTTACCAGTTGGATCAGTGCTGGTTTGACCTCCATATTGGCTGCATTGACTCTAGGTCTAGCTATGCTGTTAAAGTGTTGAGGTCCAGCTATATTGGTGTAATCAGCAAGAGTTCTTCTGATATTATTGTTCTCCATATTTTCTGTGCTATTGTCAGAACCTTGTGGTGATGGTTGCAACAGAGTTTCCGGAGGAGGGAAAAGTTCTCTAGATGTTCTGATTCTTCTCCTCCGTCTACTGTCTTCTAACCCTTCAAGCAGAGGTTCTGATGTTTTCTTGCTCCTAGTTCGAATTGCCTCCTGCATACACAAGAACACAAAACCCTAGAAAAGATTTGGTTAGCACAAAAAGATATAAGAGAAGATATAAGATTCAGAAAATAAAAACAGAAAACAGAAAAATAAAATAAAATCAAATAAAATACAAACTGAAAAATATAAACAGAAAAATAAAATAAAATAAAAAAATTCGAAATTTAAATTAAAAATTCAAAAACAAGTCAATGATAATCAATAATCACACAAATTAACCAGTTAAACCACGAGTCCCTGGCAACGGTGCCAAAAACTTGATGGACAAATTTATGAACACCAAATTATGATGTCACAAACTTGTTTTTCAATCGGCAAGTGTGACCGAATCGTTCAAGTAATAAACTTGGTAAGACCAAGTATCGTTCTTCCCAAAGGACTCACGGCCTAGTTTAGTTGTGTGGTTTCTTGATTAGCTAAGACTTAAAGAAGAAATATTTGGAGTTTAATATGCAAGACAGAAAATAAACATGTATGCATGAAGTTTTGATCAATCGCAAAAAGCAAAAGATAAACACTTTCAATGAAATTTATGTATGAATATGTTGTTGGGGGTCAATTTCATCTTATCCACTCTCATATATTTTAGGAATTCAACATTCAAATCATCATTGTTAATGCCACTCTCTAAAGTACCTTTCTAGAAGGCTTCTCCCTAATCACGAGTTCATACAATTCCTAGCATTCCTAATGATCAGTTCATAAGTGCAGGAGCTTAACGACAACCAATATCATATTGGGAGAAATTCTCCGGATCTAGACTTCCCCGTACGTGCTCGTATCGACAAAACCAATAATCATGCATCGAATGAGTTAAACAATGCAAGCATTAAGCAAAGAGGAAAAACCCTAACTAATGATGAAAGAAAGCATAAGTCTTAATTAAAAGATGTAAAAACAGATTCCATATATGAGAGCTTCACAAGATTACATTGATTCCCCAACAAACATACAGAGTTTAGTTCACCTAATTCATGGTGAACCTAGATGAATTACAATGAAAGAATGAAAGAATAAACCCTAAAAAGGTGAAGAGGAAGCCTCAACATCCAAGATCCTCCTTCAAAGGGGTGGAAGAGAGAGTGTTTGCTTCGTTTCTGCCAAAGATACCTAACCCTAGGAAACCCTAAAGCTTAAATACCATTCGTAAATTACAAAAATTTAGGTCCAAGCCCATTAAAGTGCCGCTCAACGGTAAAATACCGCTCAGCGGTAAAATACCGCTCAGCGGTAAAATACCGCTCAGCGGTAAGTGCGTGTCTTGCTTTCTCCCCTCAGCAGCTATTTTGCCCCTCAGCGGATCTCCCGTGAGTGCCTGAGTGCCGCTCAGCGGTAAACTGCCGCTGAGCGGTGACTTCGGCTTCTCCTTTTGCACTTTTTGATGTCTTTTCTGATTCCATATCTCTCCTTCTTCACTTCTTTCACCAAATTCACCTTAAAACCTGCACAAAAACACTGAAATCAAGCATAAACCTGTCCAGCTCTGTTATTTCTGAAAATATGAATAAAAATATGATTTCAAGCTAGTTTCTAAGGATAAAGGTTGCTTTTAGTATCAATTTTAAGTATGAAAATAACAGTTTTTCAACTGTTATCACCTACCATTTTTTTTGCAGTAAAGGCCTTTTGATTCAAAGTAAAGACTTGTAACTCATCACTTCCATCATAAAATGCCTTAGATAATGCACTCCAAATTTCATGGGTTGTGGCTAAGCGTAAGTAACGCTTCATAATTTCTGGGCTCACGGACAACAATAACAACCTCTTCACCTTTTGATTCTCTGCATAACATTTTTCATACCCAGGATCTTGCTCTGTAAGTTGTTTCTCCTTGCCTCGAATATATGAGAGTTTCTCCCTCTTTGCGATATGCATTTCCATTATTTGTGACCATATGTCGGAATTTGTTTCACTAAGAATAATTACGGCATTGAAAGCACTTTCAGATTGAATAATGACAAGAGTCAATGCAAACCCTGATTTGGGTGCAGAGTTTTTATCAGACATTTTATGGGTTCACAGGGTGTTTAACAAAAAAGGTTAAGAAAATGGTAGATCAAGCTTCAGGAACTTGGCTTTGATATCATATTGTGAAATGACATTCAAAAACATATTTTCATGATTACAGAGAGTCAGAATATGTAGTGCAGTAGAGAGAATATATCTCTGGAAACAAAAACTACTCAATCCCTATAATTAAGCTAATCCCTATAAATAATCCTGGAAATTAGCTAATGCAGTAAATCAACCTATATGTGGTAATTTACTATACAGTGAATCAATTAGAAATCTTAACAAAAAATTAATGTCAACATAAACAAACATGCTAAAGAGTTAATATATTTATATAAACTTAACATTGCTACTTGTTAAGATGTCAGCAAGTGTACCGAATAGTATCAAGTATCGTATCCTAGAGGACTCACGACACTAAATAGTCATGTAATCACTTAACTAATTAAGACTTAAGAACAATTTTTGGGGTTTTTGAATGCAAATGCAATAAAAATAAACATGAATGCAATTTGATCAATTGAGGCTAAACACTAGAATGGATGGATGAAGTTTATAATAAGAGATGATAATGTTGTTGGGGTTTAGATTTCACCTAGTTTACTCTCATGCATATAAGAATTCATCTTCTTCATTCAATTGTTAACATCACTTTCTAAATTACTTAAAACCCGATACCTCGGCGAAGAAAACCTATCCTTAATTACTAGACCATAATCCCTTGCATCCCTAATAATTAATCCTGCATTACGATTAGAAGCTTAAGATGACCAAAACTCATACCTCCATCCCTAAGCAATACTGCTTTTGGGAGAAATTCTCCAGATCATGGTTTCTAGGTATTTCCCAATAACAAAGAAGACCATAAAATCATGCCATGAATGATCAAAACATAACGATGCATAGAGAAAAGGAGAAAATCCCTAACAATTGATGAAGGAAGCATATATTAATTAAAACTAATTCAAATACGTCAAAGTTCACAAGGTTACATCATTCCCCAACAACAAATAAAATTAGTTCTCCATCGTCATGAAGAAACTAGATGAACAATGGAATGGAAGAGATAGAAAAACCCTAGAAACTAAAAAGGAGAGCTCCCACATCCCCAAATCTGCCTCCAAGGGGTGAAAAGTGTGTTTCTGTGCTCAAGCCATCAAGAAATACAATCCCTAGGACGTCCAAGTCCTTAAATAGATCAAAAAAATAACAGAAAATGGGTCCAGGCCCAACACGCTGACGCTCAACACCCTGATTTAGGGCGCCCGGGAGAAACTGCGAGAAAACTGGCGCTCATCCCCCCTCAAGGGTGCTCAGCCCTGGCGGTAGCATTCCAAAACTCACTTTTTTTGCTGTTTTGCTTGCTTTTATGACTGATTCAGCTCTATACATTGTTGGATATTCTTCCAGGCACATTATTAGCTACAAAATAAAGGGAATTTAGTGATAAAATCATAAAGTATACCCTCTACTCACTTATTCACAAAACTAAACTAAAAACATGAGTTCAAGCAAGCTTCTAAGTCAAAAATGGTTGATTTAATATCAAAATTGAATCACATATAACGGTATTTTCAACTGTTATCACTACTCTTTTAAAAACTCAGTATTTTTACCACAAGTAAGTAGTTTTGCCCATTACAGAATTGGGTAGAATTCAATGGAGAAGTCGTGATGAAGGTATATGGGTATATGAGTTCTAATGCATGTTTTTTAAATTGGACGTTGTTCGAGGAGGGGTGGAGGAATAACTTCTATGGTGAACTTGTGTGGATGATATACAATTTCTAAGTTGTTAGAGAGGAAGACAACTTTAAATTGGTAGTGAAAACTTTTATACTAGTCAAGAATTATATTTGTTTTTATAAGTATACATACTTTTGTATCTAAAAAAAGTATTTTTAGAATTAAGTGATTATGTTATGCATGTTTTATCCTAATTAAGTTATTTTAACATCATAGATAATAAGAGGCTATGGTGTTGAGAGATATGTATAGTAATAACATATATTAATAATAATTTATTAATACAAAAGAGGGAAATCAAGTAATTTTATAATAGAAATTAATGAAAAATTGAAAAGATTTGTTAACAAAAGTGAGCAAACTTAGTACCTATGTTAATGAATTCCCCGTTCAGCTCTGAATTTTTGAACTTGTTGAAATTGGAAACTAGATGACGTACCCTAAAATTTGTCCACTATAAATACCAACATCATACAAAATATTTCAACCACAAACTATCATACTCTTACTTTACCTAATAAAACCAACAACTATTTTCTCTCTCTCAACATCAATACATGGAGAACTTTGGCATCAACAAGGCAAAGAACCGTTGAAATTACCACATCATAACTAGGGATGGGCAAAATGAACTGCATCCTTCAAAATTACACTAATACAAAAACTAGTTTACCTGAACTAAACATTAGTTTGGACGAACTAAATTAAAGTATTTTTTTGTCCTATCAAACTACGTTGCACTAAAATGCGCTAAAGTTTGTTTTCTGCTTTGAAACACAACACAACTCAGTAGATTTGGCCCCAACTGAAATTTGACCGAATTTAGTTGAGACGATCATGGTCGAGTCAGACTTAATCAAAACTCTGTCAAATTTGGTCGAGTCAACCACGTCCGAAAATAGGCCGAATTTGGTTGGGACAACTTTACGATGTATTAAAGCTTAGACAACTTTATGAAACAAGCATTTAAATATTATATTATCTATATCTAATACATCAAACACTTTGTCTTTAATCGATGCTCTTATCAAATGATGTTGACATGTGCCAAAGTGTTTTAAATTGGCAACGTGCTTAATGATCATCAATTGTTAAAACATTTAATGTTGAATGAAAAAGTGCTTCTTTGTCTGTATGCTTTGTTGTCCTTGTCTATGCAGGTAATGATAACACCAATCTTTATTCAAAATCTCTGTAGAAAGAACAGAAAGACATTAAGAGATAGGAAGACATTCCTGAAGTATTTCCTTAAAATTTTAGCTCTAAAAGATCGTACAAATTATCTATGAAAGAAAGTGCTGATAAAGCAATGTCACTCTACAACGTAGACCTAAGTCTAACTAACTACCTAAAAAGGCTATGAAGTTTATCTGGAAGTCAACTCTGTGTCCAAAGGTCATCTTTCAAAGAAGAGTATATAAAGAGGACTCGCAGAAAAAAAGAAAGGAGAGATAAGAGAAGAACATATAAAAGAGATCACTGAATTCTTACTCTGCTATTCTACCTCAAAGTTCATATCATCGGTACAGTTCTGTCTATTGTTTCGAATGAGCCCTAGAAGAAGGTATGAAAACTTAGGGTCCCAAAAACAATATATATATATATATATATATATATATATATTAAGTCTTTCCCTTAATTAGTGTTGCCCATTAATAACAAGAGATTTTCCAATCATCTTATATCTCAACTTGGTGTATAAGATGCTCTTGTGAAATTGAGATTATTCTTCACATTTTGAGTAACTATCATAGTTTAAGAAAGTTACATGATGTTTCATGGTTAAATGACATTTTATTTGGTAAGAAATTAATTTTTGACAATCATTTTTGGGTTTGAATTTGATGGAATAATGATTTTCTCATTAAATTATTAAACACATTCTATCTATGGAATTGTTTTTGAGAAATCATCTTTAAATTTTATTGTAATTTTATTAACATGATTAGAAATAAACTTACAAATAATATATGGGCCGTCCTCTATTTTCTTCTGTTGAATTCAATATTGATAAATTTGGTTGAATAATGATACAATAAAAATATGTGGAGCTGTCATAAATAATCGAGGTTATTTGATATTTTACTTTTATAAATTTTTTGAATTTAAAAGCATATTTTTCGCAAAGTTAGAGACTACAAAATAGGTCGTGGACATGTTTGATCTAAAAAAAGTACCACCTAATCTAGTATAAGACAAATTAGTCACAAACTTATATTAATATTTTCTCAACACTTCATTTGTTTGTAGTAAGATTTATATTATGTAATTTTATTTGAAAACTAAATTTTAAATTATATAAAAAATAAACTTTAAACTTAATTTAATTTATAAAATAGATTTATAAGATGAAATTTGTCTCATTTATAAATATATGGGATAGGGAAAGAGTTTTAATAGAAATGACACCAAGTCCAGGAAGAAAGTGTTAAAAGTTGAGTTTTGAAAGGACTCAAGGAAGAAGTGCAGTGTTCGCTTTGGGCCAAGCCCTCACGGATTTGCTTTTGGTACCACTCCAAAAGGTTTATTACCAATGGAGGTATCTTATGTGTATATAAACCCATGTTCATCTCTTATTTTATCTGATGTGGGACTTTGTTTGTACCCAACATCCTCCCCTCAAAAAGAGGACCATGGTTCTCCACCTCCACCTCCACCTCCCCTACAGCGGAAGTTTTTTCTCATGATACATCTGGCCACTTGTTAGGCTTCACTTTCATTTTATCATGGAGGGACGTACTCAACTGAGCCTGGTCACCAGACCTGAACCTGGCTATAATACCATTTGTAGAAAGGGACAACACACACACATACACATAGATCTCCACACTGATAAGATATTGTCCACTTTGGGCCAAGCTCTCACGGATTTGCTTTTGGTACCACTCCAAAAGGCCTCTTACCAATGGAGGTATCTTATGTGTATGTAAACCCATGTCCATCTCTTATTTTATTTAATGTGGGACTTTGTTTGTACCCAACGAAATTGTGCTTATTTTTTATTTGATTATTATCTTTTGAAGTTTAAAAGAATACCTTTTTAATGATTTTATGAGCTTTATGGACATGGATGACTCAATGAAAGGTGGTGAAGGATAACTTCGCGTAGTTGTGTTATGTGTGTATTTGTATGATGTTGTTTGAGTTTTATGTTTCTTATTGGAAAATATATTTAAACTTATAATGTGATGAAAACTATTATTATTGTTCACGTTAGCTCACCCTTTTATTATGATGGTTATAGTTTCCATATGCGATGATCTTATTTTATACGAGAACATATTATAATACAGGTGTTGAGGAACAACAATAGAAAAATGAGTCAATATCGAGAAATCACTAGTGCAGAAAGGGGTTTTAACGTCCGATATTTTGGCCTTTTGACGTCCGTCGTACGCCCGACGTTTATGTGGGTGACGTCGATCAGACGTCCGTTGTGTCAGGACGGACGTCTACATGAACGTCTGTTGTGTCAGGACGGACGTCTACATGAACGTCCGTTGTGTCAGGACGGACGTCTACATGAACGTCCATTTTGTCTGGACGGACGCCTATGTAAACGTCCGTTGTGTCTGGACGGACGCCTATATCAACGTCCGTTGTCTCAGGACGGACGTCTATATATACGTCCGCCTCCTCCCCCCTGACGTCTACCTTGCTGAAATGTTTTAGGTAGGAGCTGGGGGGGTGGACGTCCGTGTGTGCACTGACAGACGTCTATAGACGTCCGACTGTGCACTAACGGACGTCTATAGACGGTTTTATTTTTTCAATAAAACCACACCTGAAAAGCAGAAAAATGTCCTAGAACAATTTTGTAATAATATAAAAATGCGTTTTATATAAACAAAGTTCTACTTAATGTGAAGTTCAATCCACTACCAAACTATCAACATAAAACTAAAACTAAAACTAAACAATGTTCAACAAGAAATATAACTATTCCTAACTCCATCTTTGCAGAAGATAAGCGGTCCACTCCTGCCTTATCTGTTTAATTGTGTCTTCTGTAATAGGCGATGTAGTCTTGAAGCGCTGCAAAATTCAACAAAGATTCATTATTGTTTCATATATAGTTTAAGATGAATATGATTTGTAATGTATTTAAGGTATACATCATTACCTCATTCCAGTCATCTGTAATGACTGCTCGAATGATGGTCTTAATCCAACACATGACATAGAAGCCACATTCCCATGAATCTAGCTGGTGGTTACACTAAAATAACAAACTAAATAGTTAAGAATTTAGATCATTCAATAACATAAATGAATTAGAAACTATAAATGACTTACAACCTTTGGATACAAAATTTGAAGCACAAAGTATAATTAATATGACTATTTTATCATAAAAGTTGAAGGTGAACATCAAATTCAAAGTCATTTTTGGAGAAACACTTACCCTTGAAGCATGGTTCTCAACTCAGTTTTCATCCTCCTGTGCAACGAACAAAAAAATATAATTTTACATTGTTTGGGAATGATGACCATCAGTTGTCAGTGCGACCTATCACGAAGGACAAATAGTTATTCAACTAATTAACGAAACTATAATAATAAACTGACCACATATAACAACACCTACCCGTCAATGTATGGCACAAGGTATACGTCTCTTTTTGACTCATCCATCCATGTTTGCAAATAATCTTGTCTGTTTTGAAGTGTGTTACCAGACGGTTGAATGGTCTGAGGTTCAACAAATCCGTACATGGAAGACCGACCTTGGTCTACAACGATTGTGTCCATGTACCTAAAACAACAAAGTTAAGTTGTTAGAAACTATATAACAATGTAAATAAAAGTAATATGAAAGACCAAATTGACTAACTTACATGCACCACAGCTGAATGATGGAAATATTCAACATCCTGTCTCCCCCAATCACCTCCAATGCATCAGAAAATGTGATATAAACTGGCACATGTGGGGAAAGACCAAATACCCTCAAATCCCAGTATAGTTCTAATGATGCTTTCTTCAATCTGGGTAATTTTGTCACTAACTTTGATAGAGGATCATCCTCCGCTTCAGCCATCTCATCATCTTCATGTATGACTGTATCATGAATTGGCTGCTTCTGAGGACGTGTGAACTGAAGATAAGAATTTACGTCAAAGCTTTGTCAACAATTATATGAAGAATAAACATAGAAATACTAAGGAAAAAGACATTATACCTGTGGAGTACCGATGTGGGACATGATCAATGCTCTAGGCCATGCAATAAATGATCCTATGGCCTCCCCCACAAAGTTAATTTCTGGAGTGGGTACAGGCACCTGAGCCTGGGGATCCCGAACCTCATCAATGGTCACACGCACGTGCTGGGGTAATATGGCAACACCATGAATGGTCTCCCCTCCCTCAAGCACTCGTCCGACAGCCACAATGCGTGGGGGATCCCCATCAACCAACAACTCATATTGACCGCTATACTGAGTGGGGTCTACAGCAGAGCATGATCCTCTAGTGCTGACACGAGGTGGTGTGGGAGTTTCATCGGCCCCCATGTTGCCTTGCGTCATGGAATGCAGTTTTTCTTCAAGCGCTCTTTGTATTTGTTTTTGTTCTTGTAGCTGCTCCATGAATCGTTGCTCCATTGATCTCATGCTTTGGTTAAGTCTTTCCTCCCACTGAAGATCCATCTGCCTCAGTGTCTCCTGACTCATTGATTGGGGGGTTTTCTGTGTAGGGCCAAAATAGTCACGAAGATGGCATATAACTTGAACAAAATTCAATGGCTTCTTCTGCAACGTATCGCTCTACGATTGAAGCTTCTGGTCTATACTGATTCTTGACATATCCCTTTAAGATCTTCATGTATCTTTCAACTGGGTACATCCACCTTAAGAAGACCGGCCCACATATTCGAATTTCTCTGACTAGATGAACAATCAAATGTACCATGATGTCAAAAAAGGAAGGTGGAAAATACATCTCCAATTGACATAGTAGTCTTATTCCCTCATTTTCCAATTCATCTAAACCTCGAGGGTCAACAACTTTCTTGCAAATGGCATTAAAGAAAAAACTCAGACGTGTCAGAATACCCCTAACAGAAGGAGGTAATATACCTCGAATAACAACTGGTAACAACTGTTGCATCAATACATGACAATCGTGAGACTTTAAACCAACTAGCTTTAAGTCTTGCATAGACACAAGGTTGCTAATATTTGAAGAATAACCTTGCGGAACCTTCACACTTCTTAAACAGTTACAAAAACTTTGTTTTTCTTTTTTGGAAAGTGTGTGACAGGCTGGGGGCAGATAGGTGCGTCTTCCTATTATCTGTGGATGTAACTCAGATCGGATTCCCATGTCAGCCAAATCTTGTCTTGCTTTTATTCCGTCTTTGCTCTTCCCTTTGACGTTTAATAAAGTTCCGATAACACTGTCACAAACATTTTTCTCAACGTGCATCACATCAATACAATGTCTAACATCAAGTTCACACCAATATGGAAGCTTAAAAAATATCGATCGTTTCTTCCAGATGTTCTTTGCAGAGGTACTTTTATGATGTTTTCCAAACACAATGTCAATGTTTTTCACTTCGTTGTACACCTCTTCACCATTCCGGGGTCTGCACACAACCTCATCCTCAGCACTTCCATTAAATGCTTTTTTCAATCTACGATAAGGATGATTACGAGGAAGAAATTTTCGATGTCTTGTATATACTGTCTTCTGACCATGCTTCAACTGAAGGTAACTAGTGTTTTCTTCACATATGGGACATGCAAAATGACCTTTAACACTATAACCGCTCAAGTTTCCATATGCTGGGAAATCATTTATAGTGCAAAACAACATTGCACGCAAACGGAACTGTTCCTGAACATGTGAGTCAAACACGTCGATGCCTTCTTCCCACAACAATTTCAAATCATCAATTAAAGGTGCTAAGTAAACATCAATGTCATTTCCAGGTTGTCTAGGACCCGATATCATCATGGACAACATCACATATTTTCTCTTCATGCACAACGAAGGAGAAAGATTGTAAATCATCAACATAACTGGCCACGAACTGTGTTTGCTACTTAAGTTTCCATAAGGATTCATGCCATCAGTTGCAAGTGCAAGCCTTAAGTTTCTTGGATCTGCACCAAATTCAGGGAATTTGTCATCAATCTTTTTCCATTGTGGAGAATCAGCAGGGTGTCGAAGAAGATTATCGCACTTTCTTTCGTCAGAGTGCCATTTAAGGTTCTTTGCATCTTCTTTAACAGAGAACATACGTTTGAACCTTGGTATTATAGGCAAATACCACATCACCTTAGCAGGTGCACCATCATTACCTTCATTACCAGTGACTCTGTCAGATTTCTTTTTAAAACGGGATAAACCACATGTTGGACAATACTTTAACGAAGCAAACGCCTTTGTGTACAAAACACAATCATTAGGACAAGCATGTATCTTTTGATATTCAAGACCCATTGGACATAAAAAATTTTTGGCCTCGTAATTACGAATAGGTAGAGTATTATTTTCTGGAAGCATCTCCTTCAACAACTCCAACAACTCGGTGAAACTTTTATCATTCCATCCATTCCTTGCTTTTAAACTAAACAACTTTAAAGTTGAAGACAGACGTGTAAAGTTCGAGCATCCTGGGAACAACGGTTGCTCTGAATCATTAATAAGAGAATCATACAAATTAGCCCTTCCAAAATTATCTTCACCGACATCACGTATCATGTCCTCTAAATGGTCACTCATCCATTTTTCCACATAATCCGTTCCTCGTGACGTGGTAGGCTGCTCCAGTAGTTCTCCATGCCAAGTCCAAACGGTATAAGTCCTCATTATGCCGTACATGAATAGATGGTCACGCACATTGCCTAAGTCTTGCCGTATTTGATTAAGACAACGCACACAAGGACAAAAATATGTCCCGTTGACAGACTTAGCATTTTGTTCAACGTATTGCAAGAACTTCGAAACACCCTTCTCATATTCTTCACTGATGCGACGTTCCTTCATCCAGCTTCGATCCATACTATGTTTGTAAAATCAGCAGTTCAAGTGTTTTAACTCTCACAAGGTTAGGCCCTACCCATTCAAAAAAACTAATTTTCATAATTTGCTCAGCCACGTGCATTGAAGTCTACATCATAAAATTGATAAGATTTCGGCAGCATTTCGCATTGGTCTCCGAAATACACGAAATGAGAGTAGTCAACGATGACCACAATCAAATATGCATCCGGAGAACAACACAAGTACTGAACCGAAATTTTATCAATCTTATCCTTAAACTCCAATTGACATGGTATTGCAAATTATGGAAATTAATTTTCTCAAACTGTCCAATCGAACAATTCAAAATTTAACACAAACGATTAAAAGATTAATCGTTTGTCTTAAATTTCAAACGGGAACTAAGTGTCACTCAATGATTTGATACTTATAATAACACAACTAATACAGATATATTCAAAAGCCAATTACATAGTCACAATTTACAGTAAAAAACGTGCATTCACAAAACTCAATTACATGCATACAAAAAATTTTCAACCAACAAGCTAACCTGAAAAGTAGATTCCAAATGAAAAGGAGGAAAACGGAGGAGTGAACGGCCTAAAACGCAGTCCAAAAACAGTCAAAGAAGCCGCCCAAGAACATGCAAGAGTCTGCAAAAAAACGGACCGAAAACGATTTTTAATCGGTTCAAATCAAAGGTATTTCATCACAGAGGAATGTAATCGGATTGAAACTCAAATTAAATGGTCCAAAAACGAGAAAACGCACCTGGAAATTAATGGCGCAGCAGCGTTTTGCGGAGGAAGATGATGAACAGTGTTTTCGCGTTTAGAAAAAGGTTAACTGGTCACGGGTTCGCGGGAGGACGATTTATAGTCTTAGACGTCCGGCACGCTGGTGGACGGACGTCTATAATCTTATAAACGTCCGGTTCGTCACTAATATGACGTCTTTGAGGATTTAAAAATGATATTCGCGGGTGGGTTTAAACGTCCGTCCTGGGTTGCCACGGACGTCTATAATATGATAAACGTCCGTTTGGGGGGGCGGACGTCTATTATACTCAACACCTGAACGTTTCAACTCCCCCATGACAGCCCATAAACGTCCGTCCTAGGAGGGCATGGACGTCTATAATAATATAAATGTCCGGCCCCCCAGATTGGACGTTTAAGGACCTAAAGAGAATTAAATACCCAACCACCCTGTCAGTACATTAAACGTCCGGTATGCGGGGACGGACGTTGATAAAATTATAGACGTCCGGGCCCTCCCAGGACGGACGTTTAAGGTCCCTACTTGGGGAATTGAAACGTTCAGTTGTCAGCCTCGTAGACTATAGACGTCCGGGCCCTCCCAGGACAGACGTTTATAGTCCCTACTTGGAGAATTGAAACGGTCAGTTGTCAGCCTCGTAGACATCCGTCCCCACGACACGGACGTTTAATTGCTGCCATGGGTACTTGAAAACGTTCAGCTTATAAACGTTCAGTTTTCAGCGTATTAAACGTCTGTCACCTCGGACGGACGTTCACTCAAGTATAAACGTCCGTCTCGGCAAGGGACGGACGTTCAAAGGCACACATGGTTTTCACTGTTCAGCCTATTAAACGTCCGTCACCTCGGACAGACGTTCACTCAAGTATAAACGTCCGTCTCAGGAAGGGACAGACGTTCAGCTTATAAACCTTCAGTTGTCAGCCCATTAAATGTCCGTCACATAGAACGGACGTTCACTCTAGTATAAACGTCCGTCTCGGCAAGGGACGGACGTTCAAAGGCTGGTTTTCACTGTTCAGCTTATAAACGTTCAGTTGTCAGCCCATTAAACGTCCGTCACATAGAACGGACGTTCACTCAAGTATAAACGTCCGTCTCGGCAAGGGACGGACGTTCAAAGGCTACACATGGTTTTCACAGTTCAGCTTATAAACGTTCAGTTGTCAGCCCATTAAACGTCCGTCACATCGGACAGACGTTCCCGCAAGTATAAACGTCCGTCTCGGCCAAGATGGACGTCCAAATGGCTAACATGTGTTCAGTTGTCAGCCTATTAAACGTCCGTCACCTCGGACGGACGTTCATAACATTATAAATGTCCGTCTCGATAAGGGACGGACGTTGAAAGGGCTGACACGTGTTCACTTGTTCAGCCTATTAAACGTCCCTCACCAAGGACGGACGTTCATAACATTATAAACGTCCGTCTCGACCAAGGACGGACGTTCAAAGGCTGACAGGGGTTCACTTGTTCAGCCTATTAAACGTCCGTCTGCGACAGCCGGACGTCTATAATATTATACACGTCCGGCTCGACCAAGGACGGACGTCTCGAGTTCCACTTATTTACTAATATGCCACCGGTCAATTATATACGTTGGGGCTTTTGTGGGCGGACGTCTATTGGGAGACGTTAAAAGCCCTTTCTGCACTAGTGAATATTTGGGACAATATTTTAGTCTTGGGCTTTTTCTTTTCAATAAAGTTTATGTTGGTAAAACATTTTTTTATTGAGATTTCAAATAAGAGAGGAATAAAGTTCTATTTTAACTTTATAATTTATGTTAATTATAGATTTTAGAAAGCAAAAAAGTGGGGTATTATATTTTGGTATCACAGTAGTGGTTAAGTCTTAGTGATTTGTGGGGAGTGAGCTTATTGTGTGTCTACAATGCATCATTTGTTAGAGTGTGAATGTATAGTTATGTTTGTTTAATTGCATTTTTTAGTAAAAGGGATATCCTTATCTTGTAAGTACATTTTCGAGGACGAAAATAATTTTGGTGGATAGAATGTGAGATCCAAAAAATTTTAATAATTAAAAAAATAAACAAATAAGGTTAAATATTTATGTAAAAGATAAATTTGTTTGTTAGTTATAATTTAAAGGGTTTATTTTAATATAAAATATGTATTTTCTCATAAATAATATTTGGTGAATAATTATTCAACTATAAAGATTTAAAGGTTCACTTTTGGAGGGACTGAAGGAAGAAGTGGAGGGGAATATGTAGGGAGAGCTTACATTCTTTTCTTTTCTAGTTGAATAATTATTCACCAAATCTTATTTCTTAGAAAATAAATCTTTTAAACTAAAATAAACCCTTTAAAAATTATAACTAACAAACCATTTTATCTTTTACCTAAAATATTTAACCATAATTTTATATTTTTATAATTATTAAAAAATTTTGGATCTCACATTCTCACTAAAATACTTTTCGTCCATGACAATATACTCGCTAGTGAAAAGATAAGAATATCTTCTTCTCATGTCTTCCTCTTATCACCTAAGAGAAATACTCAAGAATGTAATTAAAGAAACATAACACATGCACATTCTAACATTCTATGCATAACAAATGTCCTCCCTCAAATCACCCAGGATCTAACCATTGTTCTAATAACAAATTGTAACATCCTAATTTTTTGCTTGCTAAAATATACAATTAACATAAATTATATAATTAAAATAGAACTTTATTCCTCTCTTATTTGAAATATCAATAAAAACATTGTTTTACCAACATAAACTTTATCGAAAGGGAATAACCTAAGACCATGTCTCAAATATCCCTAGTGCCATGCATTTTTCTCAACACTTGTTCTGTATTATGTTTCCGTATAAAATACGATTATCGTAGGTGGAAATCACAACCACTACAATAAAAGGGTGAGCTAACATAATAACAATAATTTTCATCACATTATAAGTTTAAATATAATTTTCAATAAGAAACATAAAAATTCAAACAACATATCAGACAAATACACTCAAAACCTATTGTCTCACACAATTGTACAAATACACTCAAAACCTAAGTCTCGCACACAACTTACTAATACATGTGTTACTTTTCATTACTCTCCTCAAGAACTTTTCGGTAAAGTACACAAGTGTCACTTTCCATCACTCCCGTTAAGAGTCCCAGTGAAGTTTATCTTTGATTCAACTATGCAAAGTTACCATTTACCACCTTTCGTTGAGTCACCACACAAAAACATATCAACAACCATTCATTGCCCACAAAACTCATAAAATCATGAAAAAAAAAGGTATTTTTTTAAACTTCAAAAGATAATAATCAAATAAAAAATAATCATAGTTTAAATCAACTCATCATACACACATACAAACAAGAAGATAAAAAAGAAGATCACTAAACAAGAAAAAGAAAGGTATGCTCCTTTTATCTCTTACTCTTCACTTTTTCCTTCAACTCCTTCAAAAATCAATCTTTGAAATTTTCTCCCTTCTTCTAAATTATCGATGTTTCTATTAAACTCTCTTCTTTAACCTTGTTATCCCATATTTATAAGTTTAATATTTCTTAAAAAAATACAATATTTTATTCTCACTTATTATTATCTAATAATAATATATGACAATATATAATAATATCTCATAATATTTAACGATATCACAATATCACATAGTATCTTTTAATTTTTGTAATCATATCCAGAACATCAACTAATATCTAACTGTATTTTCTTTCTAGTTGAATAATTATTTTCTAAATCTTATTTCTTAAAAAAAATTAAATTAAAATAAATCTTTTAAATTATAATTAACAAATCATTCTATCTTTTACTTAAAATATTTAACCATATTTATTTTTCTAATTATTAAAATTGATTGAATCTCACATTTTACTTTCCGAATTTATAGTTACCCACATCCTTTTGTAAGAGAAGTCAAATATAACCTAACATATTAGATTTTCAGGTTCTTCATCGAAAAGTTTCCACCTTTTGCATTCAATTTCCACACTTTTTATTACTATCGCCACCTGCAGATATCAAAGATGTAATTACACACAATTGATGAATGAATATGATGTTCTAATGTTTTGCTTTAGAATTATTTTATATTTTATTATAAAATTTAATATGTAATTGAGCTTGCGTTTGAAGTTAAATGTAGTTTAATTGAAAGAATAGTTAAAGTATGTTTGAAATATATTAAAATTATTTTTAATTGCATGTGTGAGTAAACTCTTATTAATTAAAACTCATTCAAAATACAGATTATTCAGACAAATATTTTTAATGCGGTAGCAGATTTAAAAGGACAGGTTTAATTACATTCCCAACTCTAGTTATTTGGATGTCAAAGCATCCTTTTTCTAAAAAATAAATAAAAGTATTCATTAAGTATTTTTTTACATATGTGAGATCCGAGATAAATTTCAGAAAATAAGTTAGTATTGAATTGTTTGACATTCATATTAATGGTTGTTGTATTGAATGTGATTTATTGTGCTCGAACAGTGTATTAAAGGAATGCATTATGGTTAGGAAGGTTAATGAGTTCCGTGTGTGTAAGATAAATATAGTATGCATTATTTGATGGGTTGTATTCCTGGTAGAAACACATGAACGTGTGATTTGTGCGTATATTAAAATAATATTTTATTTACATGGGTAATGGCTTGTGGGCCCGCGAATGAGAAGGGAAGGAAATAAAGCATTTTTCATACATAATAGGTTCATACGTGAGATGTGGAGAGAAGATATGTTTAAAAAAAAAAAAAATTGGAAAGAAAGATAAATATATATATTATAGGTATCTGATATGCAAAAATATAATAACAGAACCTGGGATGGGTTTCGGGGGCTGCCCTTTGTTTTAAACACGTGTATGTATATGTTTTGGAAATAAAAACTGAAAGGAGGAATCTGTTAGAGAGAAAGTAAGGGGTGGAAAATAAGTGATGAGATGACTTATATTTAAGAGAAAGATTAGGTTAAAAAGAAAAGGAGGAGGGACGTTTTAGTTGGAGAGGCTGTGGCAGAGAAAAAGTTTAAGTGGAGTATCATGATTGGTTGCACTGCTTGGGTGTTATTTTAGAAGAATAATTGGCTTGAAATATTGTTTCTGTATTTTAATTCTTGTTGAGCACTGTTAAGTGTCTATACGTTACGTTTTATGTTACTGGGAAAGAATGGAATGCAGCATTTTTCTATGATATGCGTGAGGGAGAGAGAGGCACTAAATAGGATGAGGTGTATCATTTCGTGTGGGCCTTAGGTGTGTGTATGGTATAATATATGATTATATATGATGGAAATCTCTTCGTCCACGACATACAGTGAAAGACATAAGTCTTTTCGTCTTGGAAGAGTAATAGAAGAGACTGAAAATTCGAATGCTGACCTTTCCTATTGCGGGAGAGGTAGAAAAGGATGAATGTCTTATCTGTAGGGTTTTGATTCATATTGAGTTGGATGTCATGATGGACATCTTGGAACAGGTTCCAAGCTGCGGTAGAGGACCACTCAAATGGTTTTGTTTGGTAAAATTGAATATCCGTGGAAGTATAGAAGATGAGAAAAGGTTATAAGAGAATTTAGTATAGGCACGGGTTGTCTTTGCTCGATGGATGAGATAGAGCTAATGAAAATGATACATATTTCGGTTAAGAGAATCGTTTAGAAACTTGGAGATTTTCTTCCTTTGGAAAGTTTTGGATACAAACTACTTATAGAAACTTGTTTAATGGATTTCAACTACGGATATTTGAATATTTGTAATTAATTTTTAGAGTTGTATTAGAAATTTATATTCGCTTATAAATTTTGCTAAGAATTTCTTAAAATTTATTTTATTGGAATATAACTAAATGAGTCATTTGAAGATGACATGACACTAAAACCCACGTTTTACATTTTTGAATATGGAAAACAGCACCACTTTGGAACTCTAATATTAAGATGATGCCTACTTGGGGCATGGTCTAATATGATAAACCGTCATTATCTTTATTTAAGTCCTAATTAAAGGGACAAAACCACAAATTAACAATGTGGCTTTCAATGAAAAGTATTTAGGACTTGTGACTATGGTAAGAAGCAGTTAAAACAATTATTTTCAATCAAAAGTGAAAAGGATTTGATAAAAAGGACTTGAGAAAAAACAGAAGAAAAGCTAGCCCATGCGTTTAGAAACTACCTTTTTCCTTGGAAAAATATTAAAGTAATTTTTAAAAAGTTAGAAAATCTGTCTCATTTCCTTTTAGATAGAAAAAGCTGGAACAAACAGATATTTAACAAACTCACAAACTAATAAATAGGAAAGAAAATTTATTTATTTAATATGCCAAACACATTTCAACATACTTTACACGAAAAATGCTAACATTCTCAATCACACTGCTTTATTAGATAACCTTTTTGAAAATTAAACATTCACAAATGCGTCTATTTATCCAATTAGATGCTTTAAAAATTTCAATACATTTGAACCTATAATAAAATAATAAAATATAAAGTTAAATATATTTTAATTCTTTAATTTTCAATAAAAATTAAAATTAGTATTTTAAAAGAAAATTAAAATAATTTAGTCATATATTTTAAATTGTATAATTTAATTTTTTTAACCAAAAATTTATTTAAGATATCAAACATATTTTTCTACTAATATTAAAGAAAAAATGTTAAATAGTATAAACAACTCAAACAATATCATAAAATGTGATTGAAACTTAAAATAAACTAAATAAAATTTATTTAAGATGACTAATTCCACACATTTGTAAAATTGAAGAACTAAATTGGATCAAAGTTCTGAACATGAATTAATTCTAGTTTTTACAATAAACAAAAACATATTTAACCTGTTTTGAAAAGAATGTATTATTGGTTTTCATGATTCTAAAAGTTTAGACACAAGAAAAATCCCATAATTCATGGCAATTATCCATATTAAGCGTGACTTTTGCATTCAAAACAAAAGCATACAACTCAAAAAAGAATATGCCATGTGTGAATCAACTACTTGCAAGGTAGCCATCATATTGAGTGAGATTTGCAGTTCAAGGATTTACATAACTATCCGCAATAGCAGGGGAAATTCCCCAGACAAAAGTTAAAAACTTGTCACAAAGGCACATCATCAAGAAGTTCCATAGGCCTCCCAACAAACCATATTAACAAAGTCCTAATCATCAATACGATTATCAGTCGAATTATCAGGTATCAGGTTCAGCCTGTGAAAACAACTTAACCTATTCAGCATGTACATTTAAGGAAAATATGATATCAAACCAAATAACACAGGACAGATAACATTTCACTAATGGCACTTACATTTGAATCATCAAGACAACCCACAGCAGGTTTTTTGGGTTCAACCTGTAAAAATAAACACAGCCTAGTAAGATTGACAGTGTTTTTATATTATAACTAAAAATAGAGAATACAGATATATCAGTGAGGATTTCTCACCAAAAGCTTCTTGGAACCTGCCATGGAGGAATCCAAATCCTTTAACACAATAGCTGGCAATTGATCAATGTCCCAACCAACAACTTTGCAGATGATCTGTGCATAGGCCCTGTGAGCTCGCTTCCTTTTTGTTCTAAGTATGGAAGTGGAGTGCTGAATCAGTGCAATGCTATCCTTAAACCTCTTCCATACTTTCTTCCGTATACCTCCACAAACCAAACAATAAAAATCTCCATCCCTATGATTATTCTCATAGTATTTCCTCAAGTCATCATCTTCATCAAATACCTTTTCGAAGAACTTGTACTCCTTACATTCCTTAGAATCATAAATATTTACCAACTCATCTTCTTGCTCCTCATCTTCCGCATCATCTTCCCCATCATCTTCACTGTCAGAATTAATATCATCTTTGCCATCTTCATCACTGTCAAAACTGGTATCACCAACTAAGAACTTCCGGCAAGATGCTAATGCTTTGTGCTGCAATTGCAGCACTGCCATAGTAGCTTGCTCTTCTGCTGATAGAGAATAAGTGAGGGAAGATGATTTGATGTCATTAAAGGAAGGCCATCCTGAAGCCGTAGAAGAGAAACCAGAATTGGCGGTTTCAGATACCCATTCAGCATCAGCAACCAGAGATTTATGTGATTCCTACAATCAATTTTCATTAGCAACAACCAGTAAGAAGTAAGCATATATGGGAGTTGGGATCTGCTAGGAATCAATATTAGTGTTCCTTTGCTTTTCTGATTATCACGAAATTGAAGTGTAGCCTGACACAGGTTGCGCATGGTCAAGAAAAATTTACACCACTTTTGTAATAGTGAATGGTGAAATAAACATAGACTTTTAAAGGAGAACTAAGGTACATCTTTGCCTCAGGGATCAATGCACTCCTCCTGTGTATTAACTATTTATCTAATAACATAAATGAATTTATTTCAACCTAAAGAAGAAAGACCTAATGTTTTACATAGTTATCTTATCAAACACAAATTTATTCTCAATATTATTAGCTTACAGTATTGAAGCAGCAATTTTGCCCTAAATAACATGATAACTATGACTAAAACCCAGAAAAATACATATAGAAGGATTTCAAAACACAGCGTAAAGGTGCATGCTTCTATTGAGCATTCAAAGTTTGAGATAGACTGCCGTTGTCTCACCTTAACTATTTCTCTTCCATTTTCTGAACTTGGTTCTGAGACCTTTCCATCTAGATTATCACCTTCCTTCTCAAAACCCTGCAGAAAGAATTTGCACCATCAGAACCATGCCAAAATATTTTACCTATTCATATTACTATGTACTCATAATTTATTTCAAGCATTTTTATTCTCTTCTTTAAAAAGGCAGAATTGATACATAAAGATAATTAACCTTGCTAGCATTCTAAAAAAGGCATTTTAGAAGCTCCCTCGGCATCTTTTATATCATCCATGATCTATTTCAAATATGCAAAAGCAGCATGCAATCACAAAAATATGCAACAAAATATACTTTATTTAAACTCAAAAGCATTACGCAGGACCTTTAGGTTCAGCCTGTAAAAATAAAATCAGCATAGTAACCATTAATAATGTATTTAAAGACAAAATAAAATATACGTATATATTAATTAGGACTGCTCACCAACAGCTTCCGTGAATCTTTCAAGGAAGAATCCAAACCGTTCAACGCAATAGCTGGCAATTGATCAATGTTGCAACCGACAACTTTGTTGATCACCTGTGCATAGGCCCTATGAGCTCGCTTCCTTGTTGTCCTTAGTATGGCAGTGGAGTGATGGATTAGAGCAGCACAATCCTTAAACCTCTTCCATACTTTCTTGCCTATACCTCCACAAACCAAACAACAGAAATCTCCTTCCCTGTGATTGTTCTCATAATATCTCCTCAAGTCACCATCTTCGGCAAACACTCTTTCAAAGAACCTATACTCCTCACATTCTTTAGGATCGTAATTATCCACCAACTCGTCTTCATCCTCATCATCACTATCATCTTCGTCACCATCAGAACCAGCATTGCCAACAAAGAACTTCTGACATGCTTCTAATGCTTTGTGCTGCAATTGCAACACCGCCACAGTTGCTTGCTCTTCTGCAGATAGAGAATATGCGAGAGAAGATGATTTGATGTCATCAAAGCGAGGCCATCCTGAAGCCGTAGCAGAGATGCCTGAATTGGGGCTTTTACATACCCATTTGGCATCAGTAACCAGAGATTCATGAGATACCTACATTTAATTTTAATTCGTTAGTAACAACTAACAAGATGTAAACATATGCAGGAGTTGGAATAAGCCAGCACCCAGTATTAGAATTCCATAGCTATTTCAACTTTCATAAAAAATGAAGAAAGTGCAGCTTACCACAGGTAGCGATGGTATACGTGAGGTAGGAATAACCTTCATCGTTTTAAATTTTAAAAAGCTACCCTTTAAAAGATAGCTCTTTACATTTGATCTCGTAATACATTTATGAGCACGTTCAGGAAATTTTCACACTATGTTTAAAGAAGTAAATCATAAGGCTTTGAAGGAAAATACGAAGTTACAATGCTTGTCGATTTGCCACCAATCCACAACTACAAATCTTTCATAATGCTTTTACAATTTCAATCACGAGAAGAAAGACCTTAGGTTTTTCATAGATTATCATATAACAAAAATTTATCACTAAAATAATTAATTAGCTGACAGCATTACAGCCGCAGGTAATCATAATTTGAAACCACAGTTGTCCCCCCATTTCCTAAACTCAGTTTGGGGGACCTTTTCATCTGGATTCTCACCTTTAGCATCAGAACCATGCCAAAACATTTTAACATTTCTCTATCACTATGTACCCTAATTTCTTTCATGCATGTTTTGTTTCTCCCTTAAAAGTAGTGAAATTGATACATAAAATTAATTAACCTTGCCAAGATTCTTATGAAACCCTTTTCCATGATCATCAAGCTGAACAAGTTCATAAGCAATTCTTGTAACATTAACATTGTCTGTAAAAGTTAAAACCCCACAAAGGCAACTTATAGAATAAAAAACTATGCAAAAAAATGTTTCAATTAAACTTTGAAGCAGCATTATTTACCTCTGGATCAGTTGGCTCCATCCCCACTAGGCAAAAAATGGACAAGGCAGTGTGAGGGCACAGTGAAAGTGAAACGACTCAATGATAAACACTATGCACTCTTTTTTGTAACCAAAATCAAAATTACAAATACACCCTTTCTTTCGTGTCTCGCATTTGGGTCTTGTCCTAACGATAAAGAGGCCCACTTGGCCCATCCAGGTTCCCACTTTTCTTTTTACTTTTTTGTTTCATTAGATAATTGGATTTGTATTAGTATTTAAAAAAAACAAGATATGCGGTTGTTAATATTTAAAATATGTAATGTTTCACTTAAAAAACCAATAATGTTTTTACTTGAATTTTTATTTCTTATTATCATTTTTTAAGTGTATTTTTAGTTCTTTAAGTATTGTAGACAGGTTGCTTTAGCGACACACGTTTGGATTAAGTCATTTTTTAATTATGTGAATTTAATCACAAATAATTTTTACTTCAAAATTTACTGAAAGTTACTGATATAGTTGGATGGTTGAAAAATTATATAAAATTATATATATATATATATATATATATATATATATATATATATATATGGGCTTGCTAACGCGCGTACGCCTGTTTTTCAGTTGGTACATTTTAGCAATGTGTACCGGATTTTAGTAGACAAAAATACCCTTATATATCATGAATTCTAAGTTTTAAGGTTAAGGGTATTTAAATAATTTCATTCTCAAAACTTAAAAAAAAAATCCAAACCCTTACTCATCTTTCTGATTCCTTTCAATCTTTTTTCTTTCATCTCTCTCACTCCAACTTTTTCTCTGTCTTCCTAGTGTAGCCCCAATTGAAAAAATCAGAAACACTTGCCGTTAAAGAATTTGTCTTTGTAAAGAGTTGAATCATTGACATATTCACCTTCAGGCAAAGGTTCATTCAAGATCTCTTCAGTTTCACCATCTTCACTAACCTCTCTAATTTCATCATTTGCATATGTTGAAACATCATCTCTAAAAAAACCCTCGAGGCCAATTACTAATTCCTTTGGATGTCATTATGTTTGTGAATTAGATAAAATTATATACGACAAAAATTATAAAATGAAAAGTCATTATAAAATCAATTTTTTTTGTAAGAAATTGTTTAACAACGAGTGTTTCTGATTTTTTTCAGACCAATTACCAATTCCTTTGATGTTATTATGCTTGTGAAAATTAGATAAAATTAGATAAGACAAAAATTATAAAATGAAAACTCATTATAAAATCATTTTTTTAAAGAAATTGTTTAACAGTTAGTATTTCTGATTTTTTCCAAATTAGTTACCAATTCTTTTATGCTTATGAAAATTAGATAAAATTAGATAAGACAAAAATTATAAAATAAAAACTCATTATAAAATCTCTTTTTGTAAGATTGTTTAACAGTCAGTGTTTCTGATCTTTTTTCATTGGGGCTACCATAGGATGACAGAGAAAATGTTAGAGTGAGAGAGATGAAAGAGAAAGGGTTGAGAGGAATAAGGGACGTAAGCAAGGATTTGGGAGTTTTTTTCTTTTTTTTAGTTTTGAAAATAAAAATTATTAAAATACCCTTAACCTTAAAACTTAGAATCCTTAGTATAAAAGGATATTTTTGTCTACTAAAACCCGGTACACATTGCTAAAATGTACCAACTGAAAAACAGGCGTACGCGCGTTAGCAAACCCCATATATATATATATATATATATATATATATATATATATTTATAGTGAGTTTCATATTTTTGATTTTTTTTAAATATTATTAATACTGATAGGGAAGTTATAATGCTCTTGAAAGATCAAACAAGGTTGGTTTTACTAATGCTGCAAACTGAGTTGTATAACGATGATCCACCCAATTAGTAATCGATGGCCTTAGGAAATTTTTATTTTAATAATATTGTTTGACATGTACATGTTTTTTAGTATAATTATATTGTATGATTTATTTTAATTATATTATTTGGTTAATTTAGCTAAAATGTATTCATTTCCCTTTTGTAGCTATTATAATTAATTAAATTGATGTGTACTAATGTTATTTAATTTGTTTTATACATGCATAAAATTATACTAAAAAACGAAAAGGAAGATGTAAATCGTGCACAACCACATCTAAATACTTTTCAAGGACTCAATGCAATGGTAAAGACTATTAGGATGCAACCTATACAATTGGATATGTCACATGAAGTTGTAAGCAAAACTAGAAAGAAACATCCTTTTTTTCCTATTCCATAGGGATGCTTTTGATATACTCATTAGTATTGGTAGGATATGTGTCAGAGCGTAGAAATTACGTATATATCTCAAAATAAAGAGATCAAGTGTTTCATGAGCATATAAATAAAAAATTTAAAACAAAGATGGTCTCAGACTCTGTATCTCTCTAAAACAGAATTTTTTACCCTTCCACTTCTTTCTCTCTCTCAAATTTCTCACTTGTGTTTCATCTGATCGAAGATCAAGAGCTCCCTAGGTGATCCTAACTTCAAGAGTTTCCTTTTGCACCGATCAAATTCTTATATAGGACGGGTAAGTTTTGTTTCACTTGACTCTTGTGAATTTTTGCACATGCTAGCCACGTTTCTGTTTGCATGTGTTCATCAGCTTCCTCTTTCCATTTTTGATTTCATTTTGGTTCTACGATTGATCTTCTTTCATCAATCGGTGGTCCATAGGTGTTCTTAGAATTTTATTGGAGAATGAGCAAATTTCTGGAATAAAAGTAGTTATGCGGTTCGGTTAAGAGGTAAAGGAAGCTAGTTAATTTAATTGTGATTTTCTATGTATGAAATTACTGTTTGGATGGTTACATGTGTGTAACTTGAATGTTTGATTGAATTGTGTTGAATCTGTGAATGCTAGAACCTGTGAACTGGTTGGAGTTTCTCAGTATGAGTGTTCGGTCTGTTCTGATCTTAAGGAAGTGGGTATGCAAAAATAAGAGTTTGGGGTTGAGAGTGAAATTGGTCAGTGGGAAGAATCTGGGCAAGTGTAATTGGACCTATTAGCACCTTTAAGTCCTTCTAAAATGTGTAAAAAGTAGGAAAATGGATTTTTGGTCATTGAGTTGTTGATTATGTAGAATTTGGAGTGAAATCTGGTATGAGACTCTTTGGGATGATGTTAGAACGATTTTAGGTACCTCTGGATAGGCGTAAATTGGTATATGAATCATGTTTGGAGGATTAGAAGTTGGGAAGTTGTAGTAAATTGGTAAAGATAGTTGTTTATCATAATTCTGCAGTTATTTTGCAGAATTATGCAGATCGCCGAGTGTCATTCATTGACTATTCGACTTTCTTCTTGTGTTCGGTCTTAATTGAGTTCTACTTTTGTAGAGCTTTTCAGTTAATGACCGATCGGTCTTGTGCTAGTATTTAACTGAATATAGTGTTTGATCTAGTCACAGCCTTTGGTCATAACCTAGTATTCGGCCTAGATAAATTATCCGGTATTGTCTAGGTTCTTGGTCTTACACTAGTACTCGGTTTGTATAGGTGTTTAGTCTTAACTGTGTTCGGCCTCTCATGGGCCTTACCTGTTAATGACTGTTCGGTCACTTTAGTGATCGCTCCTACCTGACTATTTAGTCTAAGTCCAGAGTGTTCGATCTTATTGTACCGAATCGTATCGAGTAATAATAATTGGTAAGACCAAGTATTGATTCCCTAGAGACTCACAACCTAAACATTCATATGGTTTCTTTATTAATTAGGACTTATAAACGAAATCATTGTGTTTATATTGCGGAAAATAAATATGAATGCAAGTGTTGATTAATTTGATTGAAAGATGCAAAGGTGATTGATATAAAGTAGGGAATGATTATGTTGTTGGGGTTTCCGACTTATCCTATCCACTCTCATGTATTTATGAATTCATCTTCTTCATTATTGTTAATGTCACTTTCTAATTTACCTTAAACCCGATGTCTCGGTGAAGAAATCCTACTCCTAATCACTAGTTCACAATGTCTTGTACCCCTAGCAATTAATCATGCATTACATTCGCACAGAAGATTAAAGGCAACCAACCCTCCTATCCCTATGTCTAGGTAATATTGCTTTTGGGAGAATTTCCCCACTTCTAGATTTTCTCATATGTGTCCATAGTGACAAAATCAATAATCATGCAATTGAATGAGTTAAACAAAGCATGCATAGAGTGTAGAGAAAAAACCCTAACAATTAATGAAGTAAAGCATTTTATAATAAGAATCAATTCAATACATGAGAGTTTCAAAGGATTACATCGTTTCCCCAACAACAATGGAGGTTTAGTTCACCATAGACATGGTGAAACTAGATGAAAATAATGAAAGATAAAACCCTAAAAGTTGAAGATCAGAGCTTCTGCATCCAAAATCCGCCTCCAAGAGGTGAAAGGAGTGTATTTTCACCTTTTTTGTCCAAAGATATGAACCCTAGGTCGTCCAAAACCTTAAATAGTTCATTAAAAATATAGAAAAATAGCCCAAGCCCACGTTATCAGCGCTTAGCGCCCCAAAAGGGCGCTTAGCGGTAGTTGCGGCACTCTTTTGACCCTCAACGGTGGCGCTCAAGCGCGAAATAGTGCTTTCAAAACAAAACTGGCGCTCAACGATGGCGCCCAAGCGTGAAACAGTGCTTTTGGAAATAAGTTGGCGCTCAAGCGTGAAACAGTGGTTGCACTTCCAGACTGGCGCTCAGCGGTGGCGCCCAGGCGTGAAACAGTGGTTCTTCTATGTGCCACTTTTCCAGCTTTTCATGACTCCAACTCCTTGCTACTTCAACTTCTTCATCCAATTCATCTTAATTCTTGTCAAAACAAGGAAAAACAAGCATAAAACCCATTCAACTCTCTTATTCTAACAACTTAATCAAAAGCATATTTCAAGCTAGTTTCTAAGTCATAAACAGTGTTTTTATTATCAAAATTAAGTATAAAAATAACGATTTTTCAACCGTTATCACAACCCCAAACTTTGAAATTTGTTTGTCCTCAAGCAAACAAGATATAACTCAGTCTTCCACCAATCAATGCAATGGTTCAACACATTCAAAAACTCTTTCTTCCAAAATAAGTAATTACTCAAATCAGCTTATCAAACATAATTCAGTCAAGATCTGCACATGCTTTAATTAATAATCACTCATCATGATGTTCACATAATCACATAATATCCAACAAATGTTATCCTCATGAATGATCAATTAACTAAGCACAGATGTAATCATGTATTCATGGAACTCTTCCTCACCAGACAAAGTGTTTCACTCAATCACACAAGTGTATATAGAGGTCACTCCTTCACTCTACTATCCTAATGTCACATAGAACAAAATTGCCTTTCATTTACCACAATTAATCATACTCACAAACAAGTATCATCACAAGGACTTTATGTGGCTTGTAACGTGGTTGGGCTAAGAAGAAAAATTGGTTTTTCAAGATCACAAAATCCTTGAGTTAAGAGAGTCATTCATAAATTTATCATTCAAGTTCAATCTCTCTTTGGACAAACCAATCTCACTCATTCCTAACTTTTCCCTTTTTGCATTGAGCTTTTCTTTCTTTGCATTTTATTTTCTTTTCTCATACTTCATACTTGCTCAACACTTAGCTCAATGCTTTTCATTACTTTCCTTTTCAATTCTCCCAATCAACCCCAAACTTGAACCTTTATCAATACCACACAATAATTCTCAACTTAACTCAAGGTAAAGATTTTCACAAAGGATCTGTTTAAGGCTTGAGGTTCAAAAAGGTTAGAACACTTCATGCTCTTTTTCATTTGGCTACAAATCATGCATTGGCTAAGAAAAAGGGTAATAAAAAATGGCCTTGATCATGTGACACAAGTAAGCAAGTAGTTCAATCATAGAAACCTGGGCAAAATCATTCATGCTTTCAAAAGAATAACAATCATTCAAACAAATACTCTGGAGTTCAAAACCTCACAAAGCTAATTCAATGTTCCGCAAACCAAATACACATCCTGCTTAGCATCATAATCACAATCATAATATCATGCATCTATTCACACAAGTTGTGAACAATCACCTGTATATCAAGCATTTTGTGCAACATCCCAACATCAATCAATATCAAAGCATCATCAAGCAATACTCATCACACACAAATCAATATCAAATCACCACATCGGATATAAGTGTCAAACTGAGTACATCAACACCTATTCTAAAAACTGAAGCAACATAAAGTTCATAAAACAAAAAGACAAGTTTAGAAGACTGGGTTACCTCCCAGTAAGCGCTTCTTTAACGTCACTAGCTTGACTCAATAAAATCATGGGTCCACCAACTTCATAATTGTTGAAAGGCGTTCCAATTCTCCTCCCAAATAGTGCTTGAGACGTTGACCATTCACTACCCAACTTCTCTATGGATCACTAGCAGCTGGATCTACCAATTCAATTGCTCCATGAGGATGTACCTCCTTTACTGTGAATGGTCCTGACCATTTTGACTTCAACTTCTCAAAAAACAACCTCAACCGTGAATTGAACAATAACACCTGCTGCCCTGGATTAAACACTTTTTTTATCAGCTTCCAGTCATGATAGAATTTTACCTTTTCTTTGTAGTTCCTGGATGAATCATATGCATGCAACCGCATCTCTTCAAGCTCCAATATCTGCCTTCTGCGTTTATTTTGAGTATCATAGGGATCAAAATTCAAAAATTTTAGAGCCACAACGCTTTGTGCTCCATCTCCACTAGTAGATGGCATGCATTCCCATATACTAACTGAAAAGGTGATAAACCCATAGATGTCTTCATTGCTGTCCTATACGTCTAGAGAGCATCTTCCAATTTTTGTGACCAGTCCTTTCCTGATGAAGCAATTGTTTTCTCCAAGATCCTCTTTATCTCCCTGTTAGACACCTCAGCTTGCCCATTTGCCTGTGGATGATAAGGTGCAGCCACCTTATGTCTCACACCATAATGAAAAGAATGAAAGATAGAATCCTAAAAGTTGAAGATCGGAGCTTCCGCCTCCAAGGGGTGAAAGAAGTGTAATTTCGCCTCTTTCTCTCCAAAGATCCCAACCCTAGGTCAACTAAACCCTTATATAGTTTATTAAAAATACAGAAAATTGGTCCAAGCCCAAGTTAACAACGCTCAACAGTAGGAATTACGCTCAGCGGTAAGTACGACACTTCAGAATGACGCTCAGCGACGACGCTCAAGCGTGAGACAGTGTACTCAACAACAGACTCTGGCGCTCAACGGTAGAAATGCTGCTCAGCAGTGACTGCGATACTTGGATTAGCCCTCAGCGATGGCGCTTAAGCGTCAGACAGAGAACTTCAACAGCAAGCGTGGCGCTCAGCGGTGAAATGGCGTTGAGCGGTAGCTACGTTTCTTCTTTTGTGCAATTTTCCTTCCTTTCGTGAGTCCAACTCCTTACTCCTTCAACTTCTTCATCCAATTCATCTTAATTCCTGTCAAAACAAGAAAAAACAAGCATAAAACCCATCCAACTCTCTTATCTCCACAACTTAAACAAAAGCATGATTTAAGGCTAGTTTCTAAGTCATAAAGGGTGTTTTTGATGTCAAAATTAAGTATAAAAATAACAGTTTTTTAACCGTTATCATAACCCCAAACTTAGAACTTTGCTTGTGCTCAAGCAAACAAGATGTAACTCAGTCTTCCACCAATCAATACAATGGTTCAACACATTCAAAAGCTCTTTCTTTCAAGACAAGTAATTACTCAAATCAGCTCATCAAATAGAATTCAATCAAGATGCACACATGCCTTGATTCAAAATAACTCATCATATTGTTCACATAATCACATAATATCCAACAAATGTTATTCTCATGAATGATCAATTAACTAAGCATAGATGTAATCATGTGCTCATGGAATCATTCCTAACCAGATAAAGTGTTTCACTCAATTACACAAGTGTATACAGAGGTCACTCATTCACTCTACTATCACAATGTCACATGAATCAACTTTGTCGTTCATTTAACCACAATCAAACACACTCACAAGCAAGCATCATCACAAGGACTTTTCTATGGCTTATAATGTAGCTAGGCTAAGAATAAAATTGGTTTTTCTAGATCACAAAATCCTTGAGTTAAGAAAGTCATTCATACTTTCATCACAACCATTCTTACTTATTCTCAACTTTCCTTTGCATTGAGCTTTTCTTTTTCTTTCTTTTCTTTCCTTTTTCTTTTTCTTTTCATTTGCTCAACACTTAGCTCAATGCTTATTTATTTTCCCTTTGCAAATGTCCCAACAACCCCAAATTTGAACCTTTATCAATACCACAAATATTCTCAACTCAACTCAAGGTAAATATTTTCCAAAAAGGGTTTTCACATCCTGTTTAAAGCTAAAGGTTCAAAGGATAGAACACATTGTGCTCTCTTTTATTAGGCTAAAATCATGCATTGGCTAAAAAGGGATAACAACAGATGGCCTTGATCATATGACACATGCAAGCAATTGATTCAATCACAGAAACCTGGGCAAAGTCATTCATGCTTTCAAAGTAATAGTCATCATTCACAAAAAATCTGGAGTTCAAAACCTCACATATAGGCTCATTTAACATTTCCTATATTCCAGATACAAATCCTGCATAGTATCATAATCACAATCACAACATCATGCATCTGTTCACATAGTGTCGTAACCGAAATCGCGACGGGATGACAATCCAAAAAAAGATGGGATTGAAAAAGAGATTTGGAGTCACCACCATAGTTTATTATGGAAAACTACGGAAAAACCATAAGGAAAGACTTGGTCTGTAAAAACCAGATTCTAGGTTCGGGAGTCGGTTACGCGTAGGGAAGGTATTAGCACCCTACCGCGCCTACCCGAAGGCAATACCCTTGATTAAATGTGCAAAAATAATGTGGTTTACAAAATGTTTAACAATCCCCAAAAAACAGCAATCTAAAGGAACAAAATATATTTTTTAGTTTTTTGGGTCGACAAGGATTGACCTTGCTCCTACATATTCTCATTCAAAATGAGAAATCAAGGTTACGTAGTTCTTTTAAAAATCTGTTAGAGAAGTTTGTTTAGGAAATTGTTTGGAAAATTTGTCTGAGAAATTGTTTAGAAAATTTGTCTGGAAAATGATTATGGAATAATTTGGATTTTTGGGAAGTGAACCTAACAAGGACTAGCCTTGCTCCTACGTATCTCCACTTTTGATAGAGAATCAAGGATCACGTAGTTCTAGCTGAGAGATTGTTTGTTATTTGTAAATGCAGATGTTTTTAATTTTTGAAGATTTTATGTTTTTTTAATATTTTCGAGAAAAAAAGGTAATGAGTACTAGGCCGACACGGACGATCACACGAGTACTTGTACCTTTGGAATGATATTTAAATATTTTTAATTATTTTTACAAGATAAAGAACAATATTAAGCACTAGGACTATGCGAATGATGACACGAGTGCTAATACCATTAATTACTTATTTAGGAAACTTGAGGGTATTGAGTGCTAGGCTGATGCAAACAATCGCACGAGCACTCAAACCATTATTTAATTTTTAAGACTAAAGGTATCAAGTATTAGGCCGATGCAGACGATCGCACGAGTACTCATACCATTATTTAAGTTTTAGATTGAGGGTATTAAGTAATAAGCTGATGTAGACGATCGCACGAGTACTTACCGTTTTCCAATTTTCTTGTTATTTTGGATAGTGAGTACTAGGCTGATGCGGACGATCGCACGAGTACTCATATCATTATTTAATTTTTAGATCAAGAGTATTAAGTACTAGGCAGATGCGGACGATCGCACGAGTACTGATACCATTATTTAATTTTTAGATCAAGAGTATTAAGTACTAGGTTGATACGAACGATCGCACGATTACTCATACCATTATTTAATTTCTTATTTTTCATCATTGTTTACTTTATAAATTTTACTTTTTTATCTTTCATTTTTGTAATTTTATTATATGAAAATAATATCTGCGAAAATATTTAAAATAAGATTATAAAAAATAATTGTATTTATATAAGTACGAAATAACAATAATATTTACCTAAGCACTTAAAATAAAATAAAAATAATATTTGCATACGTATTCTTTTTAAGAAAAGTCTAAATAAATAAATAAATAAATAAATAAATTGAAACTGCATTTGGTTATTAAAAGATAGTAAGTTTTAAAAAAAAATTAAAACTATTTTTAATTTTGTAGTTTTACTCCTCTTTTTTTTCACTTTGTATTTTTTTACTTTTATCTTTTATTTTATGTTTTTTATTATATTTTTATAACAAAAGTATAAGAATAATATATATATAAAGGAAATGTACAAGAAAAACAAAACCAAAAAAATAAAAAAATAAAAAATAAAAGTGTGCATGTTAAATGGTAGACAGGGGTGGGTGGTATCAAAAATAGGTTTAAGCGAAAAGAAAATAAAAATAAAACAAGAAGAAAGAAGAAAAGATTGGAACGATCTATCTAATCAAAACGCTCCTAATTAGCTACGGAAACTAAAAGGAAAAAAGAAAATAATATAAGGAAACAATCAAAACAAAAAAAAACAAACAAAAATAAGTCTCGAAATAGAAAAGGGGCAAGCCCAAACGTCCCTATCTCTTAGGGTTTTTTCTTCTTTTCCAGAGAAAGGCCAAGGTCGTGCTTGCCCCTTCCAATTGGTGCGGCACAGGAAACCCCGGGGGCACCACCCCCAACTCCGGCGAACTTCTCCCGCTGTCGTCGCCAGGACCGTCGGCAACGTTACCCACGTCAGGAGCGCCGTCATTCTTCACGACACTCGACCTCTTCGTCGTCTCCTATGAGCATGGCCCAATTCCGTCGCCGATGTTACACCGCTGACACCGACAACCGCCTCGACTCCGCCGCTACCGGCGGTCACTGCTCTGATCGGGGTTCGTGCTCTACCGCGTGCAAGTGATTTTTATTGTGACCCAAAAATGCAAAAGATGATGGACGAACTGAAATGAAATTTGAATGGTCTGAAGTTCACGAGGATGACGAAACTGTTATGTTTTTGTTCCTGCAGGGAAGTGACTTTTGGAATTTTTGGTGGTATAGGTTAGGATCCGATGTTAGTGATGGAGTTCTATGTGATGGGGAAATGGTGGGTTCGAAGCTGGCCAAAAAAGTACGTTGATGATGGATGAATGGAAAACAAGGATACATAACCAGACCAGACGTAACCTCCCAATATAATTACAAACCAAGGCAAGCATTACCAAACCAAATGTAAGCATTATCAAACCAAATGTAAGCTGATAACAATATTATGATCCAGGATCGTAAACATTTATGCTTGTGAGCAGTGAAGCTTGAAGGATGAGGACTTACCTTTTACGTTTTCCTCTTGTAATTCCTCGTACCTCTTTTCTTCTGATCAAACTTCTCTTCTTCTTTCAACGGTCCTGGACACGATGAGATACCGGGAGAGACTTTTCTTCCTCGCCTTCCTCTTTCTAAATGTGGCTTTTGCTGCTTTGCGTTGAATGGTGGTTCCGGGTGAGATGAGCCAAAGGGGAGTCTCTTCTGCGTGACGTAGGAACGGTTTCGGAGGGATTTAATCTGGTGAGTGAATCCTGGAATCCATGGTAGCGTGAGAGTAGTGCGTATGTGAGGGAGGATGGTGCTGCCTTTCCAGCTGGAGGAACGGTTTTCCCCTCTTCCTTGTCTCTTTGTTCCTAAGGTACTTGAACAACTTCTCCCCTACCTCCTCTGTTATCAGATTTTTTAAAGTCCTAGGCGTGCCCTGCCAAATGGTTGCTTCCTGCAACCCAGCCACCCTGCTTTGCTGTATTTTCTCTTTCAGGTGAGTTAGCCAAAGACGGTGCATGCATGGCGCAGCAGAAGATTTGCACCTTGCACCAGAATGGGAGATGGCGTGATGGAACGAAAAAGCAAAACGCTCTAGTGTACAAAGTTGGCTCAAATTGGACTGACCGATGATTTTTTTGTTTTGTTTCTTTTCTCGTTTTTTTTAACATTTGACAAAATGAATTAAAGTAAAATAACGTAAAAATGGAATAAAATAAAATAGACTAAAATAAAATAACTCTAAATAATAATAATAATAAAAATTAGGTTTAATTGCTTCCTTTATCTCCAGTTTGGTTGAATTGTGTCAAATTCATCCTCATTTTTAAAAAAGTTTCATTGTCGTCCTCACGTGGTGTAAAAGTGTCAATTGAATCCAAACATAGAAAAAATTTGTGTCAAAGTAGTCATTTTTCCTATATCTCTGTGTCTTCCTTTCATACAATCAAGTACAGATATTCATTTTACCTTATCCAATTTAAGGCTTTTCATAACTCCAGAGAAGTGACATATGAAAGGAAGACACAGAGATATAGGAAAAATGACTACTTTAACACAAATTTTTTCTATGTTTGGATTCAATTGACACTTTTACACCACGTGAGGACGACAATGAAACTTTTTTAAAAATGAGGATGAATTTGACACAATTCAACCAAACTGGGGACAAAGGAAGCAATTAAACCTAAAAATTAGAATAACCAAGAATAAAATAAAATAAAACACAATATAATAAAATAGAATAAAATACAATAACTCAAAATAACAAAATAACATAAAATAAAATTAAAATAAACATAACATAAAACAGAACAACATAAAAAATAAATAAGATAAAATAAATTTCATTATTATTTATTTATTTACCCGGACGAAATTGGGTGTTGACAGCTGCCCCTCTTTACTTAGATATTATTAGATAATATGAAAATTTGATATTTTCATATTATTAAAGTAAAAACTAAGTAAAGATAGAAACACTAATTTCGTCTGGGTTTCAAAGACAAAGAGGGAGAATAAAAATCGATTTATGTAGATATGATAACCAACTTCATGAAGAGAGTCACGATGCAACAAAGAGGGTTCGACCATTGCCTAGCAGATGATCGATATCCTAAAGAGAAACTAAAGGTGTCAGACAAAATTAAGCTTGGGGTGCCAAACAAAACTGCGATTCAGGTGCCAGACGAAACTACACTTTGAGAGCCAGATGAAACTGAGCTTTAAAGGCCAGACAAGTTGAACGTTGAGGGCCAGGTGAATTGGGCTTGGGGACCAGTATGGAAACTGGGCTTGTGGGCTGATGACAAATTTATGAACACCGAAAAACGGTGCCAAAAACTTGTTTAACAATCGGCAAGTGTGACCATATCGTATCAAGTAATAAAACTAGGTAAGACCAAGTATCGTTTTCCCAAAGGACTCACGACCTAGTTAGCTATATGATTTGTTGATTATTTGAGACTTGTGAACAATTGATTGTAGGTTTTAAATGCAAAAGACAATAATTAAACATTTATGCATGAATTTGATCAATGGAAAAGAGGAATACAAACACTTTAATGAATTAGATGGATGAGTATGTTGTTGGGGTTATCAATTTCATCTTATCCACTCTCATATACTTTTAGGAATTCATCATTCTTTTCATCAATGCTAATGCCACTCTCTAAATCACCTTGCAAGAAGGCCTATCCTTAATTACGAGTTCATACAATTCCTAGCATTCCTAGTAATTAATTCTGAAGTGCAGAAGCTTAAAGGCAACCAATATGCTATTGGGAGAAATTCCCCAGAGCTAGATTTCCCCGTACGTTCCATATCGATAAAATCAATAATCATGGCAATGAATGAGTTAAACAATGCAAGCTTTAAGCAAAGAGGAAAAACCCTAACTAATGATGAAAGAAAGCATAAATCTTAAAATAAGATGTTAAAACAAATTCCATATATGAGAGTTTCACAAGACTACATTGATTCCCCAACAACAATACAAGGTTTAGTTCACCATATTCATGGTGAAACTAGATGAACATAATGAAAGAATGAAAGAGATAGAAAAACCCTAGAAAGAGAAGAGGAGAGCCGTCACCATCTCCCAATCTACCCCTAAGGGGTGAAAAGCGTGTTTTTGCTTCCTCCCAGCCAAAGATACAAACCCTAGGAACACCTAAAGATTATATACTATTCGTAAAATTACAGAAAATTAGGCCCAAGCCCAAAATAGTGCCGCTCAGCGGTAAGTGCGTGAGTTGATTCTTCCCCCTCAGCGGCATTTTCACCCCTCAGCGGCGTTCCTGAGTGCCGCTCAGCGGTAAACTACCGCTGAGCGGTAGTTGCGACTTCTCCTTTTGCACTTTTTGAGTTCTTTTCTGATTCCATCTCTATCCTTCTTCACTTCTTTCACCAAATTCACCTTAAAATCTGCATAAAACACTGAAATCAAGCATAAACCTGTCCATCTCTCTTATTTATAAAAATATGACCAAAAGCATGATTTCAAGCTAGTTTCTAAGTGTTAAAGGTTGCTTTTAGTATCAATTTTAAGCATGAAAATAACAGTTTTTCAACTGTTATCATGGGCCAGTGCGGACACTGGGCTTGGGGGCCAAGCGAGCTGGGCTTTGTGGGCTAGTGTAGAAACTGGGCTTGGGGGCCAGTGTGGAAATTGGGCTTTAGGGCCAAGCGAGCTGGGCTTTGTGGGCTAGTGTGCAAACTGGGCTTGAGGGCCAGTGTGGAAACTGACTTTGGGGCTAGTATGGAAACTAGGCTTTGGGGCCAGTGTGGAAATTGGGCTTCGGGACCAGTATGAAAACTAGGCTTTGTGGGCTAGTGTGGAAACTGGGCTTTGTCGGCCAGTGTGGAACCTGGGCTTGGGGGCTAGTATGGAACTTGGGCTTGTGGGCCAGTGTGGAAACTGGGCTTGAGAGCTAGTGTGAAAACTAGGCTTGTGGGCCAGTGTGAAAACTGGGTTTTGGGGCCAGGATAGCTGGGCTTGGTGAGCCAGTGATAACAATTGAAAAACTGTTATTTTCATGCTTAAAATTGATACTAAAAGCAACCTTTAACACTTAGAAACTAGCTTGAAATCATGCTTTTGGTCATATTTTTTAGAAATAAGAGAGCTGGACAGGTTTATGCTTGATTTCAATGTTTTATGCAGGTTTTAAGGTGAATTTGGTGAAAGAAGTGAAGAAGGATAGAGATGGAATTAGAAAAGAACTCAAAAAGTGCAAAAGGAGAAGTCGCAAGTACCGCTCAGCGGCAGTTTACCGCTGAGCGGCACTCAGGAACTCACGTTGGATCCGTTGAGGGGTGAAAATGCCGCTGAGGGGGAAGAATCAACTCACGCACTTACCGCTGAGCGGTAGTTTTTCGCTGAGCGGCACTATTTTGGGCTTGGGCCTAATTTTCTGTATATTTTAGAATAGTATAGAAGCTTTAGGACGTCCTAGGGTTTGTATCTTTGGCTGGGAGGAAGCAGAAACACACTTTTCACCCCTTGGGGGTAGATTGGGAGATGGTGACAGCTCTCCTCTTCTCTTTCTAGGGTTTTTCTATCTCTTCCATTCTTTCATTATTGTTCATCTAGTTTCACCATGAATATGGTGAACTAAACCTTGTATTGTTGTTGGGGAATCAATGTAGTCTTGTGAAACTCTCATATATGGAATTTGTGTTTTAACATCTTATTTTAAGATACATGCTTTCTTTCATCATTAGTTAGGGTTTTTCCTCTTTGCTTAAAGCTTGCATTGTTTAACTCATTCAATGCCTTGATTATTGATTTTGTCGATATGGGAACATACGGGGAATTCTAGATCCGGGGAAATTCTCCCAATAGCATATTACCTAGACATAGGAATGTGAGAGTTGGTTGCCGTTAAACTTCTGCACTTCAGAATTAATTATTAGGGATGCTAGGAATTGTATGAACTCATAATTAAGGATAGACCTTCTTACAAGGTGATTTAGAGAGTGGCATTAGCAATTGATGAAAAGAATGATGAATTTCTAAAAGTATATGAGAGTGGATAAGAGGAAATTGATAACCCCAATAACATACTCATCCATCTAATTCATTAAAGTGTTTGTATTCCTCTTTTCCATTGATCAAAACTCATGCATACAAGTTTACTTATTGACTTTTGCATTTGAAACCTTAAGAATTTATTCACAAGTCTTAAATAATCAACAAATCATATAACTAACTGGCCGTGAGTCCTCTGGGAGAACGATACTTGGTCTTACTGAGTTTATTACTTGATACGATTCGGTCACAGTTGCCGAGGGTAAACAAGTTTTTGGCGCCGTTGCCGGGGACTCATGGTTTAACTAGTTCATTTGTGTGATTATTGATTATCTTCGACTTGAATTTTGAATTTGAATTTCTGTTTTGATTTTTTGTTTTTATTTTTCTATTTTCATTTTATTTTATTTTCTGTTTTCTGTTTTTATTTTTTCTGTTTTTATTTTTTTTCTGTTTTTATTTTATCTTATTATCTCTGAATCTTATATCTTCTTTTATATCGTTTTATGCTAACCAATTCTTCTAGGGATTTGTTTTCTTGTGTATGCAGGAAGAAATCCGAACCAGGAGCAAGAAAACTGCAGAACCTCTTCTTGAAGGTTTAGACGAGAGTAGACGAAGGAGAAGAATTCGTACATCTAGAGAACTTTTTCCATCTCCGGAAACTCTGTTACAACCATCACCACAAAGTTCTGACCATAGCACTAAGGGGATGGAGAATAATAATGCCAGAAGAACTCTTGCAGATTACACTAATATAGCTGGACCTCAGCATTTCAATAACATAGCAAGACCAAGAGTCAATGCAGCTAATATGGAGGTGAAACCGACATTAATCCAACTGGTGAAGAGTAATCAATTTAATGGGTTGTCTCACGAAAGCCCATATGAGCACCTCACAACTTTTAATGAGATCTGCAACACGGTGAAAATAAATGGGGTGCCGGACGAAGCAATCAAACTTAGCCTGTTTCCATTCTCATTAGGAGGCAACGCTAAGCTTTGGTTGAATTCTTTTACAGAAGGAAGCTTTACAGAGTGGGAAGCAGTGGTGACAAAGTTCCTAAACAAATACTTTCCACAATCAAAGGTAAATAAAGGAAAGCAAGAGATATCATCATTCAAGCAAGGCATGGAGGAATCACTGGGTCATGCATGGGACAGATATAAAAGCTTATTAAGAAAGACTCCCACGCATGGATTTGACGAAGTGGAAGTAGTCCTAATCTTCCTTGGAGGTCTTGGTTCACAAACCAAGATGATGCTTGACGCCTCAGCAGGAGGAAATATCAAATGGAAAACTCCAGAGGAAGCTATAGAAATCATTGACAATATGGCTACTAGTGATAATGAGCTCAGCAGTGAAAGAGGAGCTCCTATACAACAAAAAGGAGTTCTACAGTTACAAACCAATGATGCCTTGCTAGCACAGAACAAGATACTAACTCAACAACTGGAGACTCTTACAAAAACACTTGCACAACTGCCAAAAGAGTTAAAGACTGTTGCACAGGTTCAATCACAGTTGTGTGAATTATGTGGGGGTGACCATATCAATGGTCAATGCGCCTTTCCAGCAGAAGCCTTAGAGGATGTTAACTTCATGGCCAATCAATACCGTCAGGGGACTTTTAATCAAGGGTGGAAACCACACCCAAGCATTGGTCAAGGACAAAGTGGGCAAGTTGGACAAACTGGGCAATTTAACAAGCAACAGCAACAACCAACCTTATGGTAACAGATTTCTATACTTAATGAAAGATCAATAAGGATGGAAGAAACTCTTCATCAGTTCATACAGAAAACTGAGTCTACTCAAAAGAGCACTGAAGTTGCTATTAAGAATTTGGAGATTCAAATGGGTCAGATTACCAAGCAGTTGGAAGAGAGGCTAGACAAAAATTTTGGGGCTAATACTGAGGTTAACCCCAGGGAAGAATGTAAAGTGTTGGAGAGTACAAATGATGAGACAATTGAGATAGGAAAAGGAGAGACAGAAAAAGAAGAAAGAGAAAAGAGAGAAAAAGAAAAAGAAGAGAGAAAAGAGAAAGGAGAGAGAAGAGAGATAAAGAGTAAAGATATTTTTCCTTTTCCAATAAATCAAGAGAAACAATTTGATTTTACAGAATTATTCAAGATGGTGGACAATGATGTACCTTGGAAGGAGATATTACAACAAATTGCAGTTTATACTAAACCTGAGGAAGAAGTTTCTACAAAGAAAAGACGTAGAGATGATGATATAAAGAAGTATAAAGCTGTTAAAAAGGAGCCATTCCCTCCAAAAGCAAAAGATCCAGGAGGCTTTTCCATTCCATGCACAATAGGGAAGAAAATGATAAAAAAAGCTTTACTTGATTTAAGATCAAGTGTTAACTTGATATCTTATTCTTTACTGGAACAGATTGGTGATGTTGAGGTGAAGCCTATAAAGGTTAACTTAGTAATGGCAGATGGATCCTCAAAGGAACCCTATGGAATAGCAGAGGATATTATAGTTTGTGTAGGCAAACTCCAGTTCTTGGTAGACTTTGTGGTGATGGAGATGGAGACTGAAAAGATACCCATTATTCTCAGAAGACCGTTTATGAAAACGACCAAAGCCATCATTGATGTGAACGAAGGTATAGTGGTGCTCCAAGACCGAGAAGAGAGAGTTGTTGTAGATGTCTTCAAAGAAGAGAGGCAGATGCAGGAGGAAGAAGCTAGTCATAAAGCTGCATATCAAGATGCACTCATGACTAGCCCTGAAGATGAAAAGCCCAAGGTTAAAGGTAAACATTGTTTGTTGTTTCAGGTACAGGAAAAAGAAAAGATTGAAAGAGGAAGAAAAGTTCCTGATGACTGGATGAAAGAACGACTCCAACTTGGTACACCTGTGAGATTCAAAAACAAGTTGTGGGTTGTGAAAGGCTACAAAGAAAAGGAGATGATAGAGATAGAGTCTCCACATTCTAGAAAAGTCAAAACAGTACACCAGAAGCAGTTGAGGAGTTGGTGGGATATGGACATCAACCATGAAGAAGGAACTTGAACTTTATTGGGTCAAGCTAATGACGTTAAAAGAGCGCTTGTTGGAAGGCATTCCAGTGATTTAAGGACAATATTTCTTTTGATTTTATTTTGGTTTTGTAATTTTTAATCAGTTGGACATTATTTCTGTAAATATTTTTTTTTGGATATAGCATTTACTGAAGGATGCTAGGTGGTTAAGTATCTACTGAAGGATACTACGTTTGTTACACCTACTGATGGGTGTTGGTAAGAAAGTTTTGCACCTACTGATGGGTGTTGGTGGATTTTGAGTCAGGCTCGTGACGTTAAACAAGCGCTACCTAGGAGGCAACCCAGTTGATTGATTATATTTTTGTTTGTTTTATAATAGGGTTTTGCATGAGTAATCTGAAAAGGTTATTGTAGGGAGCAAGTGAGGGGCATGTTTAGGAGGCACTTAGGTTAAGCTGGGGAGAAGAAGAACACTTCCCGAAAGTTCAGCTGAGCAGCAAACTACCGCTGAGCGGTAGTGTCGTAGACTGGGCTTAGGTTGCCCCTTAGCGGAACCCGAGCCCATTAGGGTATTTTTATACCCTAAGCTGCGCCTTAGCTTCTCTTTTCAGACTCTTCTCTGCACACACACTCCTACATACTTTTTCAAAGGTTCTCTACAACTTTTCCCTCATCCCTCTTGAGAAAATCTCCCTTTCACTCACTTTCTCACTAGTTTTCCATCTAAGTTTGGGGTTGGAAGAGAGCATCATAGCTTGAAAGTATTCTCATTTCATCTAGCATCTGCACCCAAGTAAGTCAAGCATTTTTCATTCTAGGGTTCTTGAGTATGAATTTGATTGTTAAAGCATGAATTTTTAGGGGTTTTGATTTCTATGCATGATTTGATGATTTAATTGATGTTTGAACCGATTGAACTGAATGATTTTGATCTGGAAAACTGAAAATTGCATGTGGGTGGAGTTAGGATAGGTTAAAAATGAATTTTTCAAAAATCTGCAGAGTCACCGCTCAGGGGTAAATTGCCGCTGAGCGGCACTCTGACAGACATGTTTTTGCTGAGTTGCGTTCTGGATTGTTGCACTAGTGGCGCTGAGGGGTGATTTTGACCCTCAGCGGTGGTTTAGCTTCGAAATAAGGTGTTGCTGTGTTTTACTAATGATTAACGACATGTTTTATGGTTTTGTATCTGTGTTTGATGTAGGAATGACATCCTCTTCAGGCAAAAGAATGAAGACCATGACATCCAAAAGAAAAGAAAAGGAACCAAAACAACCCCATTCTAGTAGGTTCCTATCTCGCAAACATGAGAAGCACTTTAAGGTGGTCCAAGATAGGAGACTCCTTATGGAGAGAAAGGTTGGAATGATACCTAATGATGGACAAATTTATGAACACCAAATTATGATGTCACAAACTTGTTTTTCAATTGGCAAGTGTGACCGAATCGTTCAAGTAATAAACTTGGTAATACCAAGTATCGTTCTTCCCAAAGGACTCACGACCTAGTTTAGTTGTGTGGTTTCTTGATTAGCTAAGACTTAAAGACAAAATATTTGGATTTTATATGCAAAAGACGAAAATTAAATATGTATGCATGAAGTTTTGATCAATGGCAAAAAGCAAAAGATAAACACTTTCAATGAAATTTATGGATGAATATGTTGTTGGGGGTCAATTTCATATATTTTAGGAATTCAACATTCAAATCATCATTGTTAATGCCACTCTCTAAAGTACCTTTCAAGAAGGCTTCTCCCCAATCACGAGTTCATACAATTCCTAGCATTCCTAATGATCAGTTCATAAGTGCAGGAGCTTAACGACAACCAAAATAATATTGGGAGAAATTCCCCGGATCTAGACTTCCCCATACGCGCCCGTATCGACAAAACCAATAATCATGCATCGAATGAGTTAAACAATGCAAGCATTAAACAAAGAGGAAAAAGCCTAACTAATGATGAAAGAAAGCATAAATCTTAAATAAAAGATGTAAAAACAGATTCCATATATGAGAGCTTCAAAAGATTACATTGATTCCCCAACAAACATACAGAGTTTAGTTCACCATATTCATGGTGAACCTAGATGAATAACAATGAAAGAAGGAAAGATAAAACCCTAAAAAGGTGAAGAGGAAGCCTCAGCATCCAAGATCCTCCTTAAAAGGGGTGGAAGAGAGAGTGTTTGCTTCGTTCCAGCCAAAGATACCTAACCCTAGGAAACCCTAAAGCTTATATATTATTCGTAAATTACAGAAAATTAGGTCCAAGCCCATAAAAGTGCCGCTCAGTGGTAAAATACCGCTCAGCGGTAAGTGCATGTCACGTTTCTTCCCCTCAGCGGCCATTTTGCCCCTCAGCGGTCCTCCCGTGAGCTCCTGAGTGCCGCTCAGTGGTAAACTGCCGCTGAGCGGTGACTTCGGCTTCTCCTTTTGCACTTTTTGATGTCTTTTCTGGTTCCATATCTCTCCTTCTTCACTTCTTTCACCAAATTCACCTTAAAACCTGCACAAAAATACTGAAATCAAGCATAAACCTGTCCAGCTCTCTTATTTATGAAAATATGAAGAAAAGCATGATTTCAAGCTAGTTTCTAAGTATAAAGGTTGCTTTTAGTATCAATTTTAAGTATGAAAATAACAGTTTTTCAACTGTTATCACCTAACTTTGCTCCTCAATTTGGAGAGCAATTGTTAGGGAATGATTGGGGTAAGCTAGCCACATACCCTACACCTGCCAATATAGCTGTGGTGAAAGAATTCTACACTAATGCAAGAAAGATTGGTGATTATTCGGCTTAGAATTACCTAGGCTATGTCAGAGGCCATGCTATTAGGTATGATCCTTATTCCATCAACAACTTCTTGGATACTGTATGGGCTGGTGAGCAGTGCCAATTTGCTCTCTGTATGGAAGAAGGCGCTGATTTTGATGATGTGGAGAGAGTTTTATGTGTACCTGGAGGACATTTTCAGAGGAATAGAACTGGCTGTGTGGTGAAAATTAGGAGGACTGACTTGACTCCTCTTGCAAAGTATTGGATGACATTTTCTCATGCCAACACTCAGCCATGTTCGCATGTGTCAGACATCACTCTTAGCAGGGCGCTCCTCCTTTACTGTGCAATCAGGAACTTGAATGTCAATATTGGACAGGTAATAACTGATGAGATAAGGGTGTGTGCTAACACAACAAACAGCAAAGCACCCTTAGGACATCCTTCTTTAATCACACACCTCTACAAGATAGCTAGGGTGGATACTTCTGCTCCACCATTTGAAAGGCCAAGGAAAGCAATTGATGAGGCCTATTATAGACAATATTGTGGAGGTGAGGAAGCAACTCAGCCAGTTCCACCACGCCGTACTCGCAGAGAAAGAGGGCAAGCACAGAGTCAGGCATCTGCTGAGACATATGAAGCAGTACCTTTTCAAATGAGGGACATGTACATGTGTCTTATAGGTGCACAGTTACAGCCTATCCACAGAGGGTAGGTGGCCACTGCATAGATGATTGTTGGAATGTATGATACACCTCCAGCACACAGGTGGACTATGGAGGAGTTTCATAATGTGGTAGCTTGGCCAGAAGAGCGGGTACAAGGAGGCAGAGCTGAAGCTTCAACTATGGAGATGGATGAAGATGATGCTGATGATGATGAGGATGATGCATTTGAGGATGCTGAAGATGAGGGAGAAGAGGAGGATACAGATGACAGCTCAGATTGATGAGGAGCTGAGATAGCATTTACTGATGAATGCTATCATAACTAGAGCAGGACTTATGCTTTTGTTTGGTTTTATGTTCTGAACTTATTTATGTGTGTTTTTAGAATAGGGTTTGATGTACTCAATTGAAAACTTTGTCTATTATGATGGTTTGCTTATGATTGTGATTGTTTGATAAGTAAGGTTTGATGATGCTTTGATATGGATTGATGTTGAGATGTGCACATTAGATGTTTATACAAGTGATTCACAAGCTTTGTGAACAAATGCACGATGTTGTGATTGTGATTATGATACTAAGCAGGATGTGTATATGTGAAATGTGAATGAGCTTATACGTGAGGTTTTGAGCTCTAGAGTTTGTGTGAATGAATGCTATTACTTTGAAAGCATGAATGATTTTGCCCAGGTTTTCTATGATTGAATCAATTTCTTGTTTGCACCATATGATCAAGGCCATTTGTTGGTAACCCTTGTATTAGCCAATTTCATGAAATTAGCCACTAAAAGAGAACACTTTGTGTTCTATCCTTTGAACCCATAGCCTTGAACATGATTTGAAAACCTTTGTTGAAAAGCTTTACCTTGAGTTAAGTAGAAAATACTTTGTAGTATTGATAAATGTTCAAGTTTGGGGTTGTTGGAAATTAGAAAGGGAAATTGAAAGCATTGAGCTAAGAGCTAAGAAGTAAGTATGTGAAAAGCGAAAGAAAAAGAGAAAGAAAAGAAAAGAAAAAAAGCAAAGCTCAATGCAAAGGAAAGTTGGGAAAAGTAAGAATGATTGTGTCTATATGATTCTCTTAACTCAAGGGTTTTGTGATCTAGAAAAACCAATTTTCTTGTTAGCCCAGCCACATTATAAGCCATTGAAAAGTCCTTGTGATGATGTATGCTTGTGAATTTATTTGATTGTGGTTAAATGAAAGGCAAAGTCAATTCATGTGACATTGTGATAGTAGAGTGAATGAGTGAATACCTCTTATACACTTGTGTTTGAGTTAAATACTTTACTTAGTGAGGAAATATTCCATGAGCACATGGACATCCATGCTTAGTTGATTGATCATTCATGAAAAATAGAATTTGTTGGATATTATGTGACTTTGTGAACACTAAAACATGTGCATGTCTTGATTGAAATCTTTGTCATGAGTTTAATTGAAGTTTGTACTTATCTTGAAAAGAGAATTTTTGAATGAGTGAACCATTGTACGGATTGGTAGAAGATTGAGTTACATCTTGTTTGCTTGAGGACAAGCAAAGTTCTAAGTTTGAGGTTGTGATAACAGTTGAAAAACTGTTATTTTCATGCTTAAAATTGATACTAAAAGCAACCTTTAACACTTAGAAACTAGCTTGAAATCATGCTTTTGGTCATATTTTTAGAAATAAGAGAGCTGGACAGGTTTATGCTTGATTTCAGTGTTTTATGCAGGTTTTAAGGTGAATTTGGTGAAAGAAGTGAAGAAGGATAAAGATGGAATCAGAAAAGACATAAAAAGAGTGCAAAAGGAGAAGTTGCAAGTACCGCTCAGCGGCAGTTTACCGCTGAGCGGCACTCAGGAACTCACGTTGGATCCGCTGAGGGGTGAAAATGCCGCTGAGGGGGAAGAATCAACTCACGCACTTACCGCTGAGCGGTAGTTTACCTCTGAACGACACTATTTTGGGCTTGGGCCTAATTTTTTGTATATTTAGAATAATATATAAGCTTTAGGACGTCCTAGGCTTTGTATCTTTGGCTGGGAGGAAGCAGAAACACACTTTTCACCCCTTGTGGGTAGATTGGGAGATGGTGACAACTCTCCTCTTCTCTTTGTAGGGTTTTTCTATCTCTTCCATTGTTTCATTATTGTTCATCTAGTTTTACCATGAATATGGTGAACTAAACCTTGTATTGTTGTTGGGGAATCAATGTAGTCTTGTCAAACTCTCATATATGGAATTTGTGTTTTAACATCTTATTTTAAGATACATGCTTTCTTTCATCATTAGTTAGGGTTTTTCCTCTTTGCTTAAAGCTTGCATTGTTTAACTCATTCAATGCCATGATTATTGATTTTGTCGATATGGGAACGTACGAGGAATTCTAGATCCGGGGAAATTCTCCCAATAGCATATTACCTAGACATAGGAATATGATGGGTGGTTGTCGTTAAGCTTCTGCACTTCAGAATTAATTATTAGGGATGCTAGGAATTGTATGAACTCGTAACTAAGGATAGGCCTTCTTGCAAGGTGATTTAGAGAGTGGCATTAGCAATTGATGAAAAGAATGATGAATTTCTAAAAGTATATGAGAGTGGATAAGATGAAATTGATAACCCCAACAACATACTCATCCATCTAATTCATTAAAGTGTTTGTATTCCTCTTTTCCATTGATCAAAACTCATGCATACATGTTTACTTATTGCCTTTTGCATTTGAAACCTCAAGAATTTATTCACAAGTCTTAAATAATCAACAAATCATATAACTAACTAGGTCGTGAGTCCTTTGGTAGAACGATACTTGGTCTTACCGAGTTTGTTACTTGATACGATTCGGTTACACTTGTCGAGGGTAAACAGCCAGTATGGAAACTAGGCTTTGAGACCAGTGTGGAAACTAGGCTTCGGGGCCAGTATGGAAACTGGGCTTTGTGGGCCAGTGTGGAAACTAGGCTTAGCGGCCAGTATGGAAACTGGGCTTGGGGGCCAGGCGAGCTGGGCTTTATGGGCTAGTGTGGAAACTGGGCTTGGGGGCCAGTGTGGAAACTGGGCTTGGGGCCTAGTGTGGAAACTGGGCTTTAGGGCCAAGCGAGCTGGGCTTTGTGGGCTAGTGTGGAAACTAGGCTTGGGGAACCAGTGTGGAAACTAGGCTTTGGGGCTAGTATGGAAGCTAGGCTTGAGGGCCAGTGTGAAAACTGGGCTTGTGGACCAGTGTGGAAACTGGGCTTTAGGGCCAGGCGAGCTGGACTTTGTGGGTCAGTGTGGAAACTGGGCTTGGGGGTCAGGTAAAACTAGGCTTTCAAATTTTGAAATTCTTGAAACTTATAATTTTGTGAAATGTTTTGTAATTTTGACAGAAATTTGATTTTTCAAAAGACATCAAGGCATTGAAACCCTTCACTACAAAGTGTCAAAATCTTGATGCAGGATCAGGGTGTCGCGACTCCAATATGAGAGAAAAAGCTTGATCGACATGAAACAATATGGCTTGAAAGAGAAAATCTTAATGTTATTCTTTTTTGTGTTTTTGAAGAATGAATCGATAACCATTCATATGAATGAAGAGGGTTTCGATCAGAAAGACTTTCTTTTGATGGATTGATGCACATATGAAAAACATTTGCTTTGTTTTGTGTTTCCTTTTTGCTTGAGTCAATTGTCCTACTTGAAATCATCAAACTGGTCCTTATTTTCAAAGTTTCATAAAGGTGAGGAATGTCATACATCCGAGATCTAACTTTGAGATGATTACATTTTGACTTTTTCTTCCGAGACTTTAGTGCACACATGCTTGAATTTACCGGCAAGTGAAGAATGAGAGCTTTTTAGAGTGGTTTGGAAGAAAATGGGATAACCATGCGGGCACATCACCTCATACACTCCTTGAAGGAGATGTAGTATGTGAGTGCCAAAGCGAAACATGAGATACCTAAAAGTTGCCCCGGTTTGGTGTTAGGGAAAACGGGCATGGGTTATGGATCTTTGAAAATTTGGGTGAAAAATTCAAGTGAGATTCGCAAAGCTGACCCAGTCTTGAAATTATGGGTTGATGAATTTCAGGGCGAAGAAGCGTGGTGAGATCCACAAAATTGCCCCAATTTTTTTTGGCACGGGGTTCCATTTGGAAAAGGTAGCGGGTATAAAAAGGATCGGCTAAAAGGATGGCCCTAATTGATTTGATTTTTTTTTCATTCATTCATATTAAATTTTTTTTTACGACAAATTGAAAATAATTTTGTCTTATCGCAAAATTAAGCGTTATGAAAATTTGAGCAAACATTATCCAATCTGTGTGGAATTTATTAGGCTTGTAATGTGCCTAGGGGCTAAAAGGTATTGGAAGAAAGGGTATAAAGGCCCAAATGAATGCTTCTCGGTTATTTTTTGAAACAAGGGTTATCATCTAGGCATTGCATCAGTTATTTGACTTTTTGAGCACTTTGGTTTTTTCTTGAACTTCGTTTTTCATTCTTTTTCCTTGTGATCACTTTGTGATTCTTTTGTTTGTTTTTTTTTATATTCACCGTTCTTGATGAATTTTCTTCGTTCGATCACTGAGTGCTCTTTATTTGCACACTGAGTTGACTCCCTATTGATTATAACCCTTGCTAGGGAACAAATTTGAAAAAGAATTTATTTTTGGCTCAAACAGGGTAGCAATGGTATGTTGTTTTTAATATTTTGGATAAAGAAAGAAAGCCACACATCATTTCAAATTCTGATTGCTTTATTTTCAAAAGATTAACTCTACGACTAGATGACCTCAACATGAGTCGTTTTTCTTTTCTTTCTTCTTTCTTTCTAGACCGTACTTTCGGGTTTTCGATCTAGTGGACATATTCTTTCTTTCTTTCTTCTTTTTTTAAATCTCTTTTTATTTGTCCCAATGGATTCAAGGATCACCCAACTAGCACAAGCGAGAAAAGTTTTCGCCAGACCAATCTGCCCTAGCGTAAAGGTTTATTTTGTTATCGAGGGTAGTGTTAGTGTTTGTTTGGGAAAATCCTTTATTTTGAAAAAGTGAAGGGTGAAGATTTTCAAGCAACATGTGTAACACCTCTTACGGAGTGCCACTAGAAAATAACAAAATCCAAAATTTTACGCCAGGTTTTTTTTTCTTTTAAAAATAACATCGCGAAACTAAACCTCAAAAGTATAGGCGTCTTACAACATAAGGTTAAAACCTTACAAATATCAAATTCATTATTCAAAAACATAAAATTACTTTAAAACATGATAAATTCCCCATAGCTATTCCCATAACTCTCGTCGTGCTACTCCATCTCTGCCTCATATGCAACGCCATCTACTCCCGTACAAGTACGATTATCGTAGGTGGAACCACAACCACAAAAGGAAAGAGTGAGTAACTAAGAACCTAACATAACATATAGTTTCAATATCAAAATGTCATAACATAGATTATCCTAGTTACAACCTTACAATACAACACAATATTCAACTCATAACTGAGATCATCACCACCCAGACTATCAAAGTCACAACATTATAATACATCACAGTATTAAACTCACAACTTAAATCATTTACACAAGCTTCTGTTGTTTCCTTGAATTTTGTCCTACCAAACCTGTTTCGAAAAATAGGGCGAGTCGAGCCGTCTTCCATCGCAACTTCAGACCTATCTCCCTGACTCCTCAAGGAATTACGAGTAAAATCTTCGATTAGGCGCACCCACCGAGCACTATACTCACACGAGCCGAAGTCATTAGGCAAGACATCCAACCCTCTCTAGTCCCCGCGCACGAGGAAAGGATGACACTCGAATCTTAGTCTCCACAATACGGACACCATCGATTTGTCTGGAAAATGATTAAGGAATAATTTGAATTTTTGGGAAGTGAACCTGATAATGACTAGCCTTGCTCCTACGTATCTCCACTTTTGATAAAGAATCAAGGATCACGTAGTTCTTGCTGAGAGATTGTTTGTTGTTTGAAAATGTAGATGTTTTTAATTTTTGAAGATTTTATGTTTTTTAATATTTTTGAGAAAAAAAGGTAATGAGTACTAGGCCGACGCAGACGGTCACACGAGTACTTGTACATTTGGAATGATATTTAAATATTTTTTCTTATTTTTACAAGATAAAGAACAATATTAAGCACTAGGACGATGCGAACGATCACACGAGTGCTAATACAATTATTTACTTATTTAGGAAACTTGAGGGTATTGAGTGCTAGGCTGATGCGGACAATCGCACGAGCACTCAAACCATTATTTAATTTTTAAGACTAAAGGTATCAAGTACTAGGCCGATGCGGATGATCGCACGAGGACTCATACCATTATTTTAGTTTTAGATTGAGGGTATTAAGTACTAGGCTGATGTAGACGATCGCACGAGTACTTATACCGTTTTCCAATTTTCTTATTATTTTGGATAATGAGTACTAGGCTGATGCGGACGATCGAACGAGTACTCGAATCATTATTTAATTTTTAGATCAAGAGTATTAAGTACTAGGCTGATGCGGACGATCGCACGAGTAGTCATACCATTATTTAATTTTTAGATCAAGAGTATTAAGTACTAGGCTGATGCGGACGATCGCACGAGTAGTCATACCATTATTTAATTTCTTATTTTTCATCATTTTTTACTTTATAATTTACTTTTTTATCTTTCATTTTTGTAATTTTATTATATGAAAATAATATCTACGGAAATATTTAAAATAAGATTATAAAAAATAATTGTATTTATATAAGTACGAAATAATAATAATATTTACCTAAGCACTTAAAATAAAAATAATATTTGCATACGTATTTGTTTTAAGAAAAGTCTAAATAAATAAATAAAGGCTTAAGTACCTACTTAGTCCCCATGTTCGGAGGTAATTTGCTGTTTAGTACCCGGTTTTAAAAATGTAGGCATTTGATACCCATGTTTTGAAATTTGTATCAATTGAATCCTACCCACTTAACGCCGTTATAAATCTAACGTTTTTTCTGACTGTGTATGTGATTTGTGGACGAGCGGTTATGGACGAGCGTTCGCTTCGTTGGACGAGCGTCCTCTTCTGCCTGACTGGGCGTTCGCTTCGCTGGACGAGCGTCCTCTTCTGTCTGACTGGGCGTTCGCTTCGCTGGACGAGCGTCCTCTTCTGCCTCGCTGGACGAGCGTCCTCTTCTGTGGATGATCGTCCTCGTCGCTCGTCCACAAACGCTCGTCCACAAATCACATACACAGTCAGAAAAACGTTAGATTTATAACGGCGTTAAGTGGGTAGGATTCAATTGACACAAATTTCAAAACATGGGTATCAAATGCCTACATTTTTAAAACCGGGTACTAAACAGCAAATTACCTCCGAACATGGGGACTAAGTAGGTAATTAAGCCATAAATAAATAAATAAATTGAAACTGCAATTGGTTATTAAAAGATACTAAGTGTTAAAAAAAAATAAAGAAAAAACTATTTTTAATTTTGAGTTTTACTTGTAACATCCCAGATTATATAGAAGCATATAATATAGTAAGTCCACATTTTAATATACTAGAACAGTTGGCGTAGACTGTAAATAAAGTTGTTAGGCTTACAGTCATCTGACGTTACTGATGTACTGAACCAAATTGATTTCTTAAACTTGCTACACCTATGCTTACCCAATGTTCCTCTTATTCTAGCCTTTGAACTCAACTCTTCTTGTGAAACGTACAATAGCTGATCTTCTGACTCTGTTCTTGAGAACTTTTTCTTCACCCAAAAACATTACTTCAAAATTCCAATATCTTCACTCGTCTTGTGAAACCAAGATTCTGGTCTTCTAACTCCTTATCTTCGAGGCAAGAATTTGTCTCAAAGGCTTAAACCAATTCTAAGAAAGGTATACAACTAAGTTGTCCTTGAATCTGCATTCCTCTACTACTATAGAACACATTACACCACCACAAAGGCAAGAACAAGACAGGAATTACTATAGGAAACAACATTGGAACCCCAACTCTTTCTTACCCCAAACCTTCAGAATTAAGAAAGGAAAATCATCTCTAGTAAAAGTCATGAGTGTGCACCCTCATTACTCTTATGAAGACGTTTTGTGTTCTCAAAACTTCTAGTTAGATACACACTCTACTATCTAGACATGGAAGAAATGGTAAATCATACCATTTAAACTCAATTCTTTAGATAGAAGACAAGACAAGCCCTCAACTCACAAGTCATCCTAAGGACGAACTGCTCTGATACCATAAATGTAACATCCCAGATTATATAGAAGCATATAATATAGTAAATCTATATTTTAATATACGAGAACATAATTTAAAACTTAAATATAATAGAGTATTTCAAAAGAGAAGGAACCACTTAGAGTCCTAATTAGACTAAGCAGCAACATCATCTTCCTCCAAAGCCTACTCCAGAGGCACCTCATCCGCCTATGCTCACATCCAAGTGGATGATCATTGCAAAAGAAAAGCATACCCAAGCAAAACACAAATACAGAAGCAAGGGTGAGCTAGATATACAAAAATCATATTATAGCAGTCACAAGCAACATGCAAGTAAAGACAGATACACTACACTATACAAACGTGACTTGTTGCACTTAAACTTGACTCGTCCGGACTTAGAATGTTTGCCGAGCCATGGCGGGTCATGCACTCGTGGTGGCCTCTACTGCTTTGCAAAGCCATTGCCAATGGGTTTCACCCTACCACACTCACGAGGTTAGTCCGTTATCACTCACCTTAGGCCATACTGGAAGTACCCAAGACTGGGACCTCCTGCTACTACTCACGACATGATTCAATCCTCTCTACTTAAGAATGATTGACCATTGTAGTTTCAGGATAACCCCCAAGACTGAGCTTCCATGCAAATCATTCTAAAACACACTAAGGGCACCACCATGGATCTTCTCCTTGAAGATCATGGAATTACGTCTAATAACATAGGGCACCACCATGTAACCTCCCTTTGAGATCCATGGAATTACGTCCAATAACATAGGGAACCACTATTTAACCTCCCTTTGAGATCCATGGAATTACGTCCATCAACCATACTTTTTAAACCACATACTTTCAATCACCAAACATGTTTCATACACTCGCATACTTTCAATATAATCACATTACCACCAACATACTATGCATTCCAAACATTCCACACACTTAATTCAACCAAAAAGAGAGCAAAAAAGAACTCTGGACTCAAAGGATTCGCACAGCGCACCCTATTTGCAAGGCGAGACAAGAGGGTCTCGCACAGCGCACCCCTTAATTCGCATAGCGAATTAACTCGTAGCATGCACCAGACATCCAACCTCTCGCATAGCGCACCCAGGTCGCTATGCGAGAGCCTAGACAGAGACCACACCCCCAAACCCTCTCGCTTTGGGCCCATCTCGCTCTTCGAATTTAAAGGGCAGTGGTTCCAGACCACCCCAGTCGCATAGCGACAGAATTCGCCAGGCGAATCCACAAACAGAGAGCAGCACCCTCTGGTCATTCGCACAGCGCACCAGCTCTCACAATAAGTGACTCAGACAGTGAGCACCCTCTACCTCCTCTACTATCAGATCTTTTTAAAGTCCTAGGCGTTCCCTGCCAAATGGTTGTTTCCTGCAACCCAGCCACCCTGCTTTGCTGTATTTTCTCTTTCAGGTGAGTTAGCCAAAGACAGTGCATGCATGGTGCAGCAGAAGATTTGCACCAGAATGGGAGATGGCGTGATGGAACGAAAAAGCAAAACGCTCTAGTGTAGAAAGTTGACTCAAATTGGACTGACTGTGATGATATTTTTTTGTTTTGTTTCTTTTCTCCTTTTTTTTAACATTTGACAAAATGAATTAAAGTAAAAGAACGTAAAAATGGAATAAAATAAAACAGACTAAAATAAAATAACTCTAAATAATAATAATAATAAAAAATTAGAATAACCAAGAATAAAATAAAATAAAAATAAATAAAATAAAATACAATATAATAAAATAGAATAAAATACAATATAATAAAATACAATAACTTAAAATAACAAAATAACATAAAATAAAATTAAAATAAACATAACATAAAATAGAACAACATAAAAAATAAATAAGATAAAATAAATTTCATTATTATTTATTTATTTACCCGGACGAAATTGGGTATTGACACATAGCTTGTGAACAACCACCTGTATATTGGTATATGGTGCACCTTCTCAACATCAATCAATATCCAAGCATCATCAAGCAATACTCATTATGCATAAGTCAATATCAACCATCACATCAGATAAAGTTTCAAACTGAGTACATCACAACCTATTCAAAAAACAGAAGCAAATAAGTTCAATAATACAAAACAAAAGATAAGAAAACTCTTGCTTTAATGCTGATAACATCCATTAACCCATGTTATCGTCAAAATCTTCCTCCTCTCCTTCTTCAGCATCTTCAAAATCATCATCCTCCTCCATAGCTGGAGTTGCAGCTGCTCCAGCTCACTAGCCTGTGCCATGCCACCACAGTGTTGAATTCATCCATAGTCCACCGTCGTCCAGGGGGTGTTTTATACATCCCTATGATCATCTCTGCAGTGGCCACCTGCCCTCTGTAAATAGACTGCAACCTATCCTCCATCAGAGACATATACATGTCCCTCATCTGAAAAGGCTCTGCATCATGAGGCGGTGCATGTGCTTGTGGTGGTCCTCTCCTTCTAGAAGGACGTCGTGGTAGTACTGGCTGAGCTACCTCATCTTCCCCACAATACTGTCTATAATAGGCCTCATCAGTCGCCTTCCTAGTTCGCTCCAATGGCAGTGTAGAAGTGTTAACCCCAGCTAACTCACAGAGGTGTATGATCAGAGATGGATGTCCCTAGGGTGCCTTGTTGTGCATAGTACTGGCACAAGTATGAATCTCATTTGCTATGACCTGTCCAATATTAATGTTCATCCCTCTAAGCACACAATACAGAAAAAGGGCCCTGCTGACAGTAATATCAAAGACATGAGAACAAGGCTGGATATTGGCATGAGAAAACGCCCTCTAGTATTTTTCCATGGGAGTCAGATCAACTCTCCTAATATGCACGGCTGCACCATTCCTATTCCTCTGAAAATGCCCTCCAGGCACACACAATACACTCTCCATATCATCAAACTCTGCTCCCTCTTCCATGTTCAGAGCAAACTGACACTGTACACCAGTCCATTCAGTATACAGAAATTTGTTAATAGAGTCAGGATCATACCGAATGATTTTTCCTCTGACATAGCTCATGTATTTCTCTGTGTGAGAGTCATCCAATGGCCTCTCATTGGTGTAGAATTCCTTGACCACTGCTATGTTGGCTAGTGCAGGGTAAGTGGCTATTCTCTCCCAATTTCTGCTTTCCAGTTCCTCTCCAAATTGTGGAGCCAAGTCTGGTATCCAACCCGCCTTCCGCTCCATCAAGAGCCTTTTATCTTGGACAGTGAGGAAGTGTTGCTCATGTCTATGGGAAAGGAACTTGTTGGAATAGGCGCGCTCTGGTTCCTTCCTCTTATTTCCCACAGTCTTGATTCTTTTGCCCGATGAGGAGGTCATCCCTACATCAAACACAATTCACAAAACCATAAGAATTATTGTTAAGCATTAGTAAACCACAAACAAATTCCTAACACTCTTCCTATCATCACTTAGGGCAAAACAGTACCCCTCAGCGTCACCTATGCAAGGAAACAACAAGCAAGCAAGCACAAAAATCAAAATTCTGCAGAAATCGCGCTCAATAGTAACTGGCACTGAGCAGCGATCAATATTTTTCTGCATAATGGCCCTAGCTGGCCTCTAATCTCAACCCACATGCATTTTTCCTAGTTCCAGACCTTAAGCAAGCAATTTAATCAGTCCAATTTCAATCAATCATACAAAAACATCAAAATCCCTCAAGAATCATGCTTAGACGACCATATTCATTCAAAATGATGCTTTAAAAACCCTAGAATGTAAAATGCATGTACTTAATTGGGTGGAGATGCTTAATGAGTGAAGAATGCTCTATCAATGTGAGGAAATCAACCCCTAATAGCAATGCTCTCAGAAAACCCAAACTTGGATGGAAGCTTGATGTAAAAATGGGTGGAGAAAGGGTTTTTGTGAAGAGGGATGAAGGGAAAAGTGGAGAGAATCCTTTGAAGAGTGCTTGGGAAGAATGGAGGCTGAAAGTGGCGGCCTAGACGTTCCCTAGGGTTAGAAAAATACCTAATGGGCCAAACCCCGCTGAGCCCAACTTTTTAAAAACCCAAACAGAAAATTTGCAGCATTCGCGCTCAGCGGTAGCTGGCGCTGAGCAGCAGGCGCGATACCCAATCTCCTTCTTCCAAGCTTGCCCTAAGCGTCCATCACCAATGTCTCTCAACTTCAACTCTCAATTTTTCAAATCTCGTATATTTTCCACTCACTCCATACACTCTCACTTAATCAATGCACTTAGTCTCTCACACCACTCAATAATTCAACAATCAATCCCTATAATGCAACTAGAACAAAACCAAAACAAACACACAAAGATAAATTCAATCAACTGGGTTGCCTCCCAAGTAGCGCTTGTTTAACGTCACGAGCCTGACCCAAAATCTTCCAATACCCATCAGTAGGTACTCTTCCACCTAACATCCATCAGTAGATGTTAATCCTTTTTATCAACACCCATCAGTAAGTGTCTGATAACATAGTATCCTTCAGTAGATACTTAATCACCTAGCATCCATCAGTAGATGTTATGCCATGAAGTCTCATAACAAAATAATTCAATGCTCCAAAGTTTTTAAATTACATCACCAAAATAACAAAATTAAAGAAATTAATGTTCTCAAATCACTGGGGTGCCTCCCAGTAAGCGCTCTTTTAACGTTATTAGCTTTACCCAATAAAGCTCAAGTTCCATCTTTAGTGTCGGTGTTCTTCTTGCTTTCATCACACTAACTCATCAATTGCTTCCGGTCCACCTTCTTGACTCTTCTTGAATATGGAGCTTCAATTTCTATCACTCCATTCTCTTTGAAGTCTTTCACAACCCACAACTTGTTCTTGAATCTTACCAGTGTGCCAAGTTTGAATTTTGCATCCATCAAGTCATCATGAACCATCCTTCCTTTGTCATCTTTTTCTTCTTCCCTAACTTGTGACAAGAAACAATTTTTACCTTTGATGACCGGCTTTGCAGCTTTAGGGCTAGTCATCTTCTCTTGAATACGCTGCTCAACTTTGAAGACATTAAAGGCCACCTTTTCTTCTTGGTCTTGAAGAACTATCATCCCATCATCCATATTAATGATTACTTTTGTCGTTTTCATAAACGGCCTTCCAAGAATAATTGGGATCTTCTCATCTTCCTCCATCTCCATCACCACAAAATCCACCAGGAATTTAAATTTGTCTATACAAACCACAACATCTTCCGCTACACCACAGGGTTTCTTTGAAGACCGATCCGTCATAAGTAAAGTCACCTTTGTTGGCTTGACTTCAGGATCACCAATCCTTTCGAGCATAGATAAAGGCATCAAATTAATGCTTGACCCTAAATTAATTAAGGTCTTCCTTATATTCTCCTTCCCAATGACGCAAGGAATAGTAAAACTTCTTATAGCTTTCACTTTTGGAGGAAGTGGTTTCTTCATAATAACACTGAAACCTCCCTTTTCATCCATAGTCTCCTCATCTAAATATCTCTGTTTCGTGAGGAATTGCTTCATGTTCTTTGCTTAAGCAGGAAAGTACTGTAGGGTTTCGGTCAAAGGTACAATAATCTTCAATTGCCTGAAGATATCTTTAAAACACTTATATTGTCTCTCTTTCTCTATTTTATCACTCTCCTTAGGATAAGGAAGAACTTTTTCACTTTTCTCAAAATTTTTCTCTCCCCTCTTCTTTTCTTTCTCTTTTCTCTCAACCTGTTTCTCTCTTCTTTTTCTTCTCTCTTATCTAACTCAACTCTCTCTTTTTTCTCGTTCACCCTCTCATCATGTTACTCACAATAGCTTTACACTCTTCCTTAGGGTTAACCTCAGTATTAGCCCCAAAACTCCTGTCAGGCATATCCTCCAACTTCTTAGCCATTTGGCCAACCTGTATCTCTAAATTTCTAATTGCAGCTTCAATGTTCTTGTGGTTGGAGATAGTCACCTGTATAAATTGTTGAAGAGATTCTTCTAGCTTTGTTGATCTCTCATTTAGTGCAGATACTTGTTGCAATAGTGATGGTTGTTGTTGTGGTCTATTAACTTGTCTTGCCTATCCAGCTTGTCAATTTTGACCTTGACCCATGCTTGGGTGAGGTTTCTACCCTTGGTTGAAGTTCCCTTGGCGGTATTGGAATTGATTTTGAAATTGATTGCCCATAAAATCGACATCTTTTAGGGCCTCCATTGGAAAAAGACATTGACCATTGATATGGTCACCATCACACAATTCATAAAGTTGTTGTTGAACCTGTGAAACGTTCTTCAACTCCTTTGGCAACTGAGCGAGTGTCTTTGTCAAATCTTCAACTGGTTAGTTATGATTTTATTTTGTGCAAGCAAGGCATCTTGATATTGCAATTGTAGGACTCCCTTCTTGTTAGAATTATTGGTTATTGTGTATGAGTTATGTGTGTATGAGTTGTGTTCAAGTGTGTTCCAACTAAGAGTGAGTTGGAAAGGAGTGTGGTTAGTTACTTTGTTTTCTATAAATATAAGTGTAGAGGTGTTTAAGCCCTCAAGAGAACATATTTTTATCTCAAGTTGGTATCAGAGCAGGTTCATCCTGCTCTGGTTTCTGTCCTAAAGTGGTCCACCAGCATTGTCATTGCTGTTTGCATCTGTCCGGTGCCCATTGCCGCCGTCCGCGGTTGTCTTGCCACTATCTGCAGCTGTCAACTGCAATTTGAAGCTCTTCAACTTGGTTCTCTGCCATCTTGCATCTGTCTGCCACTGTCTGTTGTTGCCGCTGCCATCCACCGCCGTCTGCCGCCTTCCGCCGTCACTGTTCCGTCCGGCGACCACTGGATCTGGTTCGCCTCTTCACGCGACGACCAACCCCTTTGGTGTCGGCGTCTGATTCTTCCCCATGCTCTGCCACACGCCGCTTCTTTGTGCGCTGCGAATAGGCTCGTGCAGATCACGCGCCGCCCTTTGGCCGCTGGAAAGTCACCGCGACACCTCCATAGCCATCGCCTGGACCTCCTCTCTCTGCTCTGCCCCTCAAAACCCTGCTTCAGTGAGGTCCAAAAGCTCCCATTGAAGAAAACCCAAGAAACCCCTAGGGTTTTCTAGTTCCTCTCGGTTTTTTGGCTCCTTTCTGGTTCCTCTCTTATTTTTATCAACAATGGCGTCTGAAAGTGTTCTTTCTTTCTCTGGAAGTCCCTCAATTACTTCCGAAAAGCTAAACGGAAAGAATTACCTCTCTTGGTTTGCTGCTATGGAAATGTGGTTTCTCGATCAAGGACATTATGACCACCTTGAGCAGGATGGAAGCCAAGTACCTTCTGAAAAAGCTGAACAATGGAAACAAGCAGATTTCCAATTGTGTGCCCTATTGTGGCAATCTATGGAACCCCGACTTTTGATATCTCTTAGAGCCTTCAAAACATGTCACTCTTTTTGGAAGAAAGCTCAAAGCATTTATGCTAATGATATTCAATGTCTCTATGATACAACAAACAAGCTTGCATGTCTCAAAATGACAGACCATGATATGGTCTCCTTCATGACTGAAGCCCAAGCAACTGTGGAAGAGTTGAGAATATTCTTGGAAGTGGAATCTTCGGAGGACATCAAGAAGAAGCTTGACAAGTATTATATGGTGATGATCCTCCGTGCTTTACACCCTGATTTGAATCATATCAGAGATCAACTTCTGACAAGTCATGAGGTCCCTTCCTTGGAAGCCTTGACCACACGTCTTCTTCGTGTTCCAGTGCCTCAATCTCAGGAAGCTCCTGAAACAATGGAACCATCTGTCATGGTTGCTATGCAGGGAAGAGGAGGACGGGGCACTAGAGGAGGAGGACGTAGAGGTAGGGGACGTCTACAGTGCACTTACTGTAAGAGGATGGGTCACACCCAAGAAAAATGCTACTCCTTGCATGGTTTTCCTTCAAAAACAACCAATATCTCTAAGGCTGAAACTCCCACTTCCAACTCCAAGTTCACTGAGGAAGAGTATCAAGAGTATCTGCGATTAAAGTCTAACAGCTTGGCGCAATCATCTCAATCCCCAAGTACATCCACATCTTGCATTTCTCAATCCATGGAAGGTCAAAATTCATGGGTAATTGACTCGGGTGCTTCTGATCACATCTCTAGTAATACCTCATTGTTCTCAACCCTTTCCCTCCAAGAAAAACCCCATTTCATTACTCTTGCAAATGGCTCTAAAACTTGTTCAAAGGGAGTCGGTCAAGTCTCCCTGTCTCCCTGTCTAACTCTGAAATCTGTTCTTTTTGTCCCTAATTGTCCATTTAATTTAATTTCATTAAGTCAGTTAACCAGAATGTTACATTGTTCAATAACTTTCAATTCAAAATCTTTTGTTATACAGGAGCATGGCTCGGGGAGACAGATTAGAGAAGGATATGAAGCTGGAGGTTTATACCATTTTGGATCTCGTCCACGGGTATCCTGTGTTGCAGCTCTTCCCCCTAAAGTGTTACATGACCGATTTGGTCACCCTCACTTGTCAAAGTTAAAAAAGATGTGTCCTGAACTTAGTGGTCTTCAGACTTTAGAATGTGAGTCTTGTCAACTAGGAAAACATGTTAGATCTGTCTTTCCTAAAAAGTCTCAATCAATGAGTAATTCTAGTTTTTCTATTATTCATTATGATGTTTGGGGACCTAGTCGTGTCTCTTGTTTTGGTTTTAGGTACTTTGTTACCTTTATTGATGAGTATTCTAGATGTACTTGGGTTTATCTAATGAAAGATCGTTCTGAATTGTTACCCATCTTCACATCTTTTTTGAATGAAATCAAGAACCAATTTGGTCAAGTGATTAAAATCTTAAGAAGTGATAATGCTAAAGAGTATTTCTCATCCAATTTTTCTGCAATCCTTAGCTCCCATGGTATTTTGCATCAATCCACTTGCCCTCATACACCCCAGCAAAATGATATAGCCAAAAGAAAAAATAGACACTTAGTTGAAACTGCTCCTACCTTTTTGCTTGGTGCCCATATACCTGTCCTTCATTGGGGGGATGCCATCTTAACCGCCTGTTTTCTTATTAATAGGATGCCCTGCTCCTATCTCAATAATAAAGTCCCTTTCTCCATTCCCTTTCCCAATGATCCTCTCTTTCACACCCCTCCTCGGGTTTTTGGTTGTGTATGTTTTGTTCACGACATGTCTCCGGGACTAGACAAGCTCTCCGCTCGTGCGATCAAATGTGTCTTTTTGGGCTATTCTCGGCTTCAAAAAGGGTACCGGTGTTACTCTCCTGAAACCAAGAAGTACTACATGTCTGCCAATGTTACATTCTTTGAACAGACACCTTTCTTCTCTCCATCTATTCAAGATGTCCATATCCTCCAACAGGTGCTTCCTCTTTCAGTAGTTGAGTCCAATATCTCTAATGTCAATGTCAATCCAAGTCATGCTCAAGGTCCTCCCGAACCTTCCTCTCCACATATTGATATCTTCCGACACAGTACCCTGATGGGTAGTCCTCTTCTAGAAAATGGTGGATCTCCTCCTTTAGATTCTTCTCCCTCATCGCCTCCTGCCACGCCTCCTACCACGCCTCCTGGTGAAGATGATTCTGGTTGGCCCATTGCTCTCAGAAAAGGTACTCGTTCCACTTGAAACCCTCATCCCATTTATAATTTTCTTAGCTATCACAGATTGTCGCCCTCCTTTTATTCCCTTTTATCCTCAGTGTCCTTTGTGGTTATACCCAAAAATGTGAAAGAAGCACTTGATCATCCTGGATGGCGACAAGCCATGATTGCTGAAATGCAGACTCTTGACCACAGTAATACTTGAGAGCTTGTGCCACTTCCCCCGGGCAAAAAGGCTGTTGGTTTTCGATGGGTCTTTGTAATTAAAGTTGGCCCTAATGGTGACATTGATCGGCTCAAAGCCCGACTAGTTGCAAAAAGGTACACTCGGGTGTATGGCCTTGATTATTGTGACACATTTTCTTCCGTGGCCAAGATGACTACCATTCGTCTGTTCTTTGCAATGGCAGCAATTCGTCATTGGCCACTTCATCAATTGGATATCAAGAATGCCTTTCTCCATGGTGATCTTGAGAAGGAAGTTTATATGGAGCAACCTCCTGGTATGGTTTGCAAATTGCACCGATCTCTATATGGGCTCAAGCAATCACCACGTGCTTGGTTTGGAAAATTCAGCTCCATTGTTCAGAAATTTGGGCTAAAACGCAGTGAAGCAGATCATTCAATCTTTTATTATCTCTCGTCTCTCGGGAAATGTGTTTACTTAATTGTATATGTTGATGATATCGTTATTACAGGGAATGATACTGCTGGAATATCTCAATTGAAGGAGTACTTGTGTAGACATTTCCAAACCAAGAATCTTGGAAGCCTCAAATACTTCTTAGGCATTGAAGTAGCTAAGTCAAAAGATGGAGTTGTAATCTCCCAAAGGAAGTATGCTTTGGATATTTTGCAAGAAACATGCATGATTGATTGTAGACCTGTTTAGAGTCCCATGGACCCAAATCAAAAATTAACAACAGAAGAAGGTGAGTTATTCTCCGACCCGGAGAGATATAGGAGGCTAGTTGGAAAACTAATCTATCTCACTATTACAAGGCCAGATCTATCTTTTGCTGTTGGAGTGGTTAGTCAAATCATGCAAGCTTCATGTGTTGGCCATTAGAATGCTATCATTCACATTCTAAGGTATCTGAAAAAGGCTCCTAGGCAAGGGCTGTTATATGAAGAAAAAGGAAGCCTTCAGGTATCAGGATATTGTGATGCCGATTGGGCAGGTTCTCCTATTGATAGACGATCTACTACTGGATATTGTGTCTTCCTTGGAGGAAACATTCTCACATGGAAAAGTAAGAAACAAAATGTAGTGGCTCGATCAATAGCGAAAGCTGAATATAGGGCAATAGCGTCACTAACATGTGAACTTATATGGGTGAAACAGTTCCTCCAAGAGCTTAGCTTCTGTGACATCCAGAGTATGAAGATGTATATTGACCAACTCGCAGATGTGTTGACTAAGTCATTAAGGGGACCTTGGATCGACTTTATTTGTTCCAAGCTTGGTACATACAATCTGTATGCTCCAGCTTGAGGGGGAGTGTTAGAATTATTGGTTATTGTGTATGAGTTATGTGTGTATGAGTTGTGTTCAAGTGTGTTCCAACTAAGTGTGAGTTGGAAAGGAATGTGGTTAGTTACTTTGTTTTCTATAAATGTAAGTGTAGAGGTGTTTAAACCCTCAAGAGAACATATTTTTATCTCAAGTTTCTGTTGAGGTGGAGCTCCTCTTTCACTATGCATCTCGTTGTCATTAGTAGTCATGTTGTCTATCAATTCAAAAGCTTCTTCTAGAGTCTTGCATTTGATATTACCTCCAGCTGAGGCATCTAGCATCAATTTGGTTTGTGAACCAAGACCTCCAGGGAAAAGAACGACTATTGTTGCTTCATTGAAACCACTAGTAGGCGTCTTTCTCAACAAGCTCTTGTATCTATCCCATGCTTGACCTAGCGTTTCCTCCATACCTTGCCTGAAAGAGGAAATTTCTTGCTTCCCTTAGTTGATTTTGGACTATGGGAAGTACTTGTTTAGAAACTTTGAAACCACGGCTTCCCATTCAGTAAAACTATCGTCCGGGAAAGAATTCAACCATAGCTTAACATTGCCTCCCAATGAGAAAGGAAACAAACTAAGCTTTATAGAATCATTCGGCACACCATTGATTTTCACAGTGTTGCAAATCTCGTTGAATGTCGTTAAATGTTTATATGGACTTTCATGTGATGGTCCATTAAATTGGTTGCTCTTCACCAATTGTATCAATGCCGGTTTCACCTCCATGTTTGCAGCATTGACCCTCGGCCTAGCAATGCTGTTAAAGTGATGAGGGCAAACAACAGTGGTGTAATCCGCCAGAGTACGTCTACCATTATTTTCTCTAGCCATCTCTTCAATACTCTGGTTAGATCTTTGTGGTGAGGGTTGTAAAAGTGTCTCCGGAGAAGGAAATAATTCTCAAGATGTTCGAATTCTCCTCCTCCTTCTACTCTTGTCCAATCCTTCAAGAAGAGGTTCCGAAATTTTCTTGCTCCTAGTACGAATTGTATCCTGCATACACAAGAAAACAAAACCCTAGAAACAATTGTTAGCACAAAAAGATAAAAAGATAAAAAGATAAAATAAAAAGATAGAAAAAATAAAAATCAAGTCAAAGCTAATCAATAATAACACAAATAGAATAGTTAAACCACGAGTCCCCGGCAATGGCACCAAAAACTTGTTAACACTTCAGCAAGTCTACCGAATCGTATCAAGTAATAATAAATGGTACGACCAAGTATCGTTTCCCAAGAGACTCAAGGCCTAAACAATTATGTGATTTCTTGATTCAAGAAGACTTGTAAACGAAATTATTGTGTTTACATTACAGAAAAGTAAACATGAATGCAAGTGTTGATCAATTGGATGAAAGATGGAAAAGTGATTAATGTAAAGGTTTAATTGCTTCCTTTGTCCCCAGTTTGGTTGAATTGTGTCAAATTCATCCTCATTTTTAAAAAAGTTTCATTGTCGTCCTCACGTGGTGTAAAAGTTTCATTGTCGTCCTCACGTGGTGTAAAAGTGTCAATTGAATCCAAACATAGAAAAAATTTGTGTCAAAGTAGTCATTTTTCCTATATCTCTGTGTCTTCCTTTCATACAATCAAGTACAGATATTCATTTTACCTTATCCAATTTAAGGCTTTTCATAGCTCCAGAGAAGTGACATATGAAAGGAAGACACAGAGATATAGGAAAAATGACTACTTTGACACAAATTTTTTCCATGTTTGGATTCAATTGACACTTTTACACCACGTGAGGACGACAATGAAACTTTTTTAAAAATGAGGATGAATTTGACATAATTCAACCAAACTGGGGACAAAGGAAGCAATTAAACCTAATGTAAACTATGGAATGATTATGTTGTTGGGGTTTCTGACTTATCCTATCCACTCTCATGTATTTATGAATTCATCTTTCTTCATTAATGTTAATGCCACTTTCTAATTTACCTTAAACCTGATGTCTCGGTGAAGAAAGCCTAATCCTAATTACTAGTTCACAATGTCTTGTCTCCCTAGCAATTAACCATGCATTACATTCGCACAGAAGCTTAAAGGCAACCGATCCTCTTATTCCTATGTCTAGGTAATTGATGAGAGGGTCGCACCTCCCACAAAAGTTGATTGCATAAAAGAATGCAGTATAGACTAGGAAGTGACTCCTAGGTCGTCTCTCAAGGACCAAATTGTGGTTCAGTCTCAGATCAAACACGTAATGGGGGGGGTTTTGAAAGTGTTCTTGTGATTGGAAATAAACTAAATTTGAACTGGGAATTAAGCACAACCGAACATAAATAAAAACATTAAAATTAAAATGATTCGTCACTTAAAGCTACATCGTAACTAAAATATCACAACCATGAAAAATAGAGAACATCAAAATGAAAAACGCTTTAACCAAATTAAAAGTGCAACATTGAGCTAAACAATTTAATTGCAAACTGAGAATGGCGGGCAATTTAAATGAATGCTTAAAGAGATTAAACATTAAATGCTTGCTTGAATATGTAAAGAAAACTTAAACCCCTTCCGTGACACCACTAAAACAAATCACCCTTCTCCTCTTTACTTCCAACCGTGGCACCTCAAGGTTCCAACACGTAACCGTACACACCACTTCAAACCAACATGAATATTCTATTCTAAAGCAAAAGTTGATGGCTTGTTCACGGGTTCTGGGCCTTGCCCTTCCAGCAAAATTAAATGGAAATGAAGTCCATTAAAATACTATAAAGTAATGCACATTAAATCAACTAGTCATTCCAAGTTGTATGTATACTTCCTCGGTGCAGGCAAAGAAAAGAAAGGGGCTCCACTTACGTTCACTCCATTTCACCTCTCAATCTCCATCTCGGGATTTTCAATTTGAAAAGTATGTTGCTCCCTTCTCCAGACCGTGATAGCGCACACCACTATTTCACCTACTCTACTCCTTCAATCTTAAATCAATAAAACAATCTCTCTTCTTCCGTACGCTCCCTGCATTCCAGCTCCTTCACCATTTCCTCCACCAAATCAAATCACCATGCACACCATTTTCCATCACCGCTCCATTTCTCTCTCAGCTCATCATCCACACTTATCCAAAAGAAAGAAGAAAACAATTGTGTTGCTATTGTCTAAAGAAAGAAAAGAAAAACTCATTTCCCTACTGGAATAAAAACCAAGATGTTTCATTCATCCCTCTGTGCTTGCAAAAAAAAATAATAAACGGAGAAGTAATTGTGCTTCATTTCTCATCCACTATGACAACGTAAAAACTTGTTCAAGCACAAGCATAAAAACCCTCAAAATAACATTCAAAAGCAAAGCAAAGAGCCATCCCCGGCAGCTAGAAAATAAAATCAGAGAGAGTGGCGGCTGGAGCTTCCAGGTGTTCAAAACCAAACCCGTCCAGGCCGTCTCCCACGGCCCTCCAAAATCATTCTCCGCATGTGCACCTCATCCGTAGCCCTCCATGTGGTGTCCGTATTTTTCTAAATATGAAAGATGATACCCCTCTCTAGGGTGGCTGCCCTAATGAATGAAGAAGTGCCTCCCCGCATTCCCGTAAAGCCCTCTGGATCTCCTCCCGTGTGCTTGCTGGACCGAGAACTGCTTCTGCTGGACGTAGCTTCACTTCTTGCTGGACGCACCCCATAATTTAAATCCACACCTCCTCACTCATTTTAGTTTAAAGTATATTGATGTGGCATTTTGTTTTGACCTCCAAATGTTCCAAAATTTATCCAACAATTTCCCTACAATTAATAATGCAAATAATTAGCTCAAATAATTCAAATTAATTAAAATAAGAATTTCTGATCAAATTAAGCACAATTAGGAAAAATGGGAAAATACTGGACATTTAAGCACAATTCCCTAATTAAATTCGGTACAATAAGCTAAGTGAAATTAAGAAAATATTGACTCATCAGTAATATTGCTTTCGGGAGAATTTCCCCATATGTAGATTTTCTCATATGTGTCCATAGTGACAAAATCAATAATCATGCAATTGAATGAGTTAAACAAAGCATACATAGAGTATAGAGGAAAAACCCTAACAATTAATGAAGTAAAACATATATAATGAAGAATCAATTCAATACATGAGAGTTTCAAAGGATTACATCGTTTCCCCAACAATAATGGAGGTTTAGTTCACCATAGACATGGTGAAACTAGATGAAAAGAATGAAAGATAGAACCCTAAAAGTTGAAGATCGAAGCTTCCACATCCAAAATCCGCCTCCAAGGGGTGAAAGGAGTGTAATTTCGCCTCTTTCTCTCCAAGGATCCCAACCCTAGGTCAACTAAACCCTTATATAGTTTATTAAAAATACATAAAATTGGCCCAAGCCCAAGTTAACAGTGCTCAGCGGTAGGAATTGTGCTCAGCGGTAAGTACGACACTTCAGAATGACGCTCAGCGACGACGCTCAGGCGTAAGACAGTATACTCAACAACAGACTCTGGCGCACAATGGTAGAAATGCCGCTCAGCGGTGCCTGCGATACTTGGATTAGCCCTCAGCGATGGCGCTTAAGCGTCAGACAGAGATCTTCAACAGCAAGCGTGTCGCTCAGTGGTGAAATGGCGTTGAGCGGTAGTTGCGTTTCTTCTTTTGTTCAATTTTCCTTCCTTTCCTGAGTCCAACTCCTTACTCCTTCAACTTCTTCATCCAATTCATCTTAATTCCTGTCAAAACAAGGAAAAACAAGAATAAAACCCATCCAATTCTCTTATTTCCACAACTTAAGAAAAAGCATGATTTCAAGCTAGTTTCTAAGTCATAAAGGGTGTTTTTGATGTCAAAATTAAGTATAAAAATAACAGTTTTTCAACCGTTATCAACTCATCAATTAATTTTTCTTCCTCTTCATTGAAGTCTTCACAAGCATCAACAAGATTTTTTTCTAACGGAGAAGAACAACATACCATCTTCTCTTGCACCATACAAACTTCCTCAAGCATATCAAATTGGAAACATGCTTTATCCTCTTTAGGGTGTGTCATGGCTTTGAATACATCAAAATTCACTTCTTCATCTTGAACTCTTACTTTAAGTTTGCCATTCTCCACATCAATTAAAACTCTAGCAGTCTTCATAAATGGTCTCCCCAGGATGAGAGGCACATCTCCATTCTCCTCCATATCCATTATGACAAAATCCACTGGGAATACAAATTTGTCTACCTTCACCAGCACATCTTCAACCACCCCGTACGAGTATTTAAGAGACCTGTCCGCCAATTGGAGTGCCATTCTAGTAGGTTTGAGTTCCAAACCTTCAATTCTTTTGAACATAGCAAGCGACATTAAATTAATGCTAGCTCTCAAATCAATCAATGCTCTTCCAACTCTCCTATGGTACACAGAATGGTGAAGCTTCCTGGATCTTTAAACTTAGGAGGTAATAATTTTTTTATGATTGCACTGCAATTACCTTGCACTTCAATGGTCTCGTTTTCAATGTATTTTCGTTTCTTCGTGAGGAGCTCCTTCAAAAACTTTGCATACGAAGGCATTTGTTGCAATCCAGTTTTGTAAAAATCTCCAGTTCTTTCTCCTTCCTTGAATAAGTCTTTGGATAAGGAAGTGGTTTTTCAAAATCTTTTTCTTTTTTTTCTCTCATCTACCTCTTCTTTCTTTTTTTCTCCCTCAATTCTCTCTTTCCGCTCACTTACTTCTTCCTCACTCACATTTTGTTTCTCTTTTCTCTCTTTTTTTCTCTCATCTAACACCTTGTCACTTCTAGTAACAATGGTTTTACACTCTTCCCTCAGATTACTTTTTGCATTCCTCTCACAACCCTCCATCTTGTTGACCAATTGCCCAATGTGCATCTTCATGCTTTTAAACGCAACCTCTATATTCTTACAATAAGATAAGCTCATTTTCATGAATAGTTGGAAGGTTTCCTCAAGCTTCGTGGTCTTCTCACATGGAGTAGGTTGTTGCTGCCATTGTTTCTGCTGCCCCTGAATCAGTGAAACATTATATATTTCTTGTGGTAATAGAGAAAGTTTCTTTGTCACTTCTTCTAACCGTTAAGTGATAATTTTATTTTGTGCAAGCAATGCATCTTGAGATTACAATTGTAGGACTCCCTTCTGTGGAAGTGGAGCTCTTCTTTCACTATGCATCTCGTTGTCATTACTAGCCATGTTGTCAATCAATTCAAAAGCTTCCTCTGGAGTTTTACACTTGATATTACCTCCAGCTGAGGCATCTAACATCAATTTGGTTTGTGAACCTAGACCTCCAAGGAAAAAAATAAGTATTGTTGCTTCATCAAAGCCATGAGTGGGCATCTTTCTCAACAAGCTCTTGTATCTATCCCATGCTTGACCTAACGTCTCCTCCATACCTTGCCTGAAAGAGGAAATTTCCTTCTTCCCTTTGTTGATTTTCGGCTGTGGGAAGTACTTGTTCAGAAACTTTGAAACCACAGCTTCCCATTAAGTAAAGCTATCCTCTGGGAAAGAATTCGACCATAGCTTAGCGTTGCCTCCTGATAAGCTATCGTTGAAGCTATCAAATTAATACTACTTTTCAATGCAACTTCAGTATTTCCAAGTAGTATTCAAGAAAGTAGATAGGGTTAAAGTAACCTTGAGTCGTCTCCCAATGAATACGAAATTGCCTTTCAATATTTCAATCTTATGAATGCAATGCAATGCTCAAGAATAAAAGTAATGTTTGGAGAATTGTTCAATTGATTCAATAGGCTAATTCCACTGCTTTCCAAGATAGATTCATCATCGGTTATTCACAGATAATTGTTCAATTGATTATTATTTAGCTTTCCAATTAATTAAAGTACATTCTTAATTAATTTGAGGGCAATCATGCATTTAACCAAAGTAAATTCTCAATCAAATGCAAAACCTTTCTAGATTATTCACAATGAATTCAACCAAAGTACATTCTCAATTAAATTCTATTGTGTTCAATCATATCTAGTCTTAAATCTCCTAACCAAATTAAAAACTAATCAATCAAAGCAAATTCTCAATTGATTATAGTTGAAATTATTACTAATCAATCAAAGTACATTCTCAATTGATAGTAAAAACCATTTAATCATATGAAAGTTCCAAAATTAAATCAAAGTAGATTCTCAATTAAACCTAGGAACCCTAGAACTCATATAATCAATATGCATATAGATTCAAACACATTATGATGCAAAAATCTTTGCTTTTAATCTGATAAAGAGATGAAAGACATAGAGAGAGAACAACTTAAATCAATAATCAAAATAAACCATTGCATTAACTCAATCTAACCTTAGAATCCATAGTGAAATTATAGCAAAATAGATCTAGATGCTTAGCTCTCCATGAATGGAGTTGAATACAAGATGAAAGAAAAGTGAGAGAAGTGGTGAATGAATGAATGAAGTGAAGTCCCTTTTCTGCCTCCCTGGGTCTCTTTATATAGGGCTTGATTGGGCTTGGACTCTAAATATTCAGTTGACAGAATCTTTTATCTTATATCTTCCAAATAACTAAAAGATTTAGATAATTATAACATTATTTGGAAGATATTTTCTGTTGATATTCCTAAATTAAATTAATTCAACAACTGAATTTTATCTTTTAGCTTTTCTGAATTTCCAAAATTACACAATTACCCTGAAATTTCCTCTATCTGCACTTTAGCCCCTTCAGAATTCTCCAAATTGCACAAAGCCCCTGTTTGACCAGCTTTGAATAGAGGAGGAAACGTGGAGAATGAGGGCCCTCCACGTATAAGCCCCTACCCCACCCCAGAATTAGGGTTTTGCAGATTGGGGAAAGGCTTCCCCCTATGCCTATGCCGCGAATTGGAAAACACCTTGCTGCTTCTCCCGTGCCGTCGTGGACAAGAACTTGAGAGTAGATTGCTCTCTGATGGAGCCACATTTTGCTTCTGAATTGGTTCATCAACGGTTCTTGTTTCCTGATGCAAGTGGAATGGAGATGATGCCATGGCTTCGCGAAACTCGCGAGGAAGAAGGAAGGGATTCGCGATTGGGACTTTTCTGGGTTTGCTGTTTGTAGGTGCGTGTGGATGGTGGGGAGCGGCGGTTTCGCGGTTGCAGATCCGGTGATGATGGCGCGACTGGGTTTCGTTTTGGGATTTTTCTGGTTTCAAATTGCGGGTGGCTTTTCACGGCGGCAATGCAAAAATGATGGAGGTGTTGAACGTTGCCGAAACGATAGTGGCAACACATGTGGGGACGCCGAGGGGCGATTATGACTTAGGGTGGGTTCAATAGCGGAGTGATGGAAAAATTTATGAACACCAAATTATGATGTCACAAACTTGTTTTTCAATCGGCAAGTGTGACCGAATCGTTCAAGTAATAAACTTGGTAAGACCAAGTATCGTTCTTCCCAAAGGACTCACGGCCTAGTTTAGTTGTGTGGTTTCTTGATTAGCTAAGACTTAAAGACGAAATATTTGGATTTTATCTGCAAAAGACGAAAATTAAATATGTATGCATGAAGTTTTGATCAATGGCAAAAAGCAAAAGATAAACACTTTCAATAAAATTTATGGATGAATATGTTGTTGGGGGTCAATTTCATCTTATCCACTCTCATATATTTTAGGAATTCAACATTCAAATCATCATTGTTAATGCCACTCTCTAAAGTACCCTTCAAGAAGGCTTCTCCCCAATCACGAGTTTATACAATTCCTAGCATTCCTAATGATCAGTTCATAAGTCCAGGAGCTTAACGACAACCAATATAATATTGGGAGAAATTCCCCGGATCTAGACTTCCCCGTACGCGCCCGTATCGACAAAACCAATAATCATGCATCGAATGAGTTAAACAATGCAAGCATTAAACAAAGAGGAAAAACCCTAACTAATGATAAAAGAAAGCATAAATCTTAAATAAAAGATGTAAAAACAGATTCCATATATGAGAGCTTCAAAAGATTACATTGATTCCCCAACAAACATATAAAGTTTAGTTCACCATATTCATGGTGAACCTAGATGAATAACAATGAAAGAATGGAAAGATAAAACCCTAAAAGGTGAAGAGGAAGCCTCATCCAAGATCCTCCTTCAAAGGGGTGGAAGAGAGAGTGTTTGCTTCGTTCCAGCCAAAGATTCCTAACCCTAGGAAACCCTAAAGCTTATATATTATTCGTAAATTACAGAAAATTAGGTCCAAGCCCATAAAAGTGCCGCTCAGCGGTAAGTGCGTGAGACGTTTCTTCCCCTCAGCGGACCTCCCGTGACTTCCTGAGTGCCGCTCAGCGGTAAACTGCTGCTGAGCGGTGACTTCGGCTTCTCCTTTTGCACTTTTTGATGTCTTTTCTGATTTCATCTCTCTCCTTCTTCACTTCTTTCACCAAATTCACCTTAAAACCTGCACAAAAACACTGAAATCAAGCATAAACCTGTCCAGCTCTCTTATTTATGAAAATATGAAGAAAAGCATGATTTCAAGCTAGTTTCTAAGTGTAAAGGTTGCTTTTTGTGTCAATTTTAAGCATGAAAATAACAGTTTTTCAACTGTTATCACAACCCCAAACTTAGAACTTTGCTTGTCCTCAAGCAAACAAGATGTAACTCAATCTTCAACCAATTCATATAATGATTCACTCATTCAAAAATCCTCTTTTTCAAGATAACTAACAACTTCACTCAAACTTATGACCAAGAGTTCAATCAAGATGTGCACATGCTTTAGTGTTTCACAAAATCAGTTAATACCCAACAAATGCTCTTTTTCATGAATGACCAATCAATTAAGCATGGATGTTCATGTGCTAATGGAATATTTCCTCACTAGGTAAAGTATTTCACTCAACACACAAGTGTATAAAAGGTGATCACTCATCCACTCTACTATCACAATGTCACTTGAATCAACTTTGCCTTTCATTTTACCACAATCAAAAACATTTACAAGCATGCATCATCACAAGGACTTTTCAATGGCTTATAATGTGGCTGAGCTAACAAGAAAATTGGTTTTTCTGGATCACAAAATCCTTGAGTTAAGAGAATCATAACAACACAATTTTTCTTATTCTTCCCAACTTACCTTTGCATTTGCATTGAGCTTTGTTTCTTTTTCTTTTCTTTTCTTTTTCTTTGCATATTCTTACTTTTTAGCTCTTAGCTCAATGCTTTTCCTTTTTCATGTTTTCCTAACAACCCCAAACTTGAACATTTAACAATACCACATAAGATCTTCTACTTAACTCAAGGTAAAGATTTTCAATCAATGGTTTTTTTCAATTTATGTTCAAGGCTAAGGGTTCAAAGGATAGAACAATAAGTGTTCTCTTTTAGTGGGCTAACTTTATGAATTTGGCCAATAAAAAGGGTTTCAACAAACGGCCTTGATCATATGATGCAAAACAAACAATTGATTCAATCATAGAAAACCTGGGCAAAGTCATTCATGCTTTCAGAGTAATAGCATTTAACAATAACAACTCTGGAGCTCAAAACCTCACATATAAGCTCATTCACATTTGACATACACATCCTGCTTAATTTCACAATCACAATCATAATATCATGCATTTGTTCACAAAGTTTGTGAATCACCTGTATAAGCATTTTAATGTGCACATCATCTCAACATCAATCAATCAATAAGCATCATTCAGCATTACTTATCACACAATCACAGTTAATAGCAAACCATCATAACAAACCAGGTGTTCAATAGAGTACATCAAACCCTAATCTAAAAACAAAAACAAATAAGTTCAGAAAACTTAAACCACAAAAGTATAATCATATGATAGCATTTATCAGTAAATGCTATCTCAGCTCATCATCAGTCTGAGCTGTCCTCTATATCTTCTTCTTCTTCCTCATCTTCATCATCTTCAAATGCATCATCATCATCAGCTTCATCTTCTTCCATCTCTCTAGCTGAAGCTTCAGCTGCTCCAGCTCCTCCTCCATGCACTGGTTCCTCTGGCCAAGCTACCACATTATGGAATTCATCCATAGTCCACCTGTGGGCTGGAGGTGTATCATACATCCCCACAATCATCTCAGCAGTGGCCACCTGCCCTCTGTGAATGGACTGCAACTGAGCACCTGTAAGAGACATATACATGTCCCTCATCTGGAATGGTTCTGCTTCATGTGTCTCAACAGATGTCTGGCTCTGTGCTGGCCCTCTCTCTCTACGAGCACGGCGTGGTGGAATTGGCTGAGCTGCATCCTCACATCCACAGTACTGTCTGTAATAGGCTTCATCAATAGCTTTTGTTGGCCTCTCAAATGGTGGAACAGAAGTATCCACCCCAGCTAGCTTGCAAAGGTGAGTAATCTAAGAAGGATGTCCTAATGGTGCTTTGTTGTTTGAGGTGTTGGCGCACACACTAATTTCGTCAGCTATCACCTGCCCAATATTAACATTTAAATTTCTGATAGCACAGTAGATGAATAGTGCCCTGCTGAGAGTAATATCTGACACATGTGAACATGGCTGAATGTTGGCATGAGAAAACGCCATCCAATACTTTGCAAGAGGAGTCAAATCCGTCCTCCTAATGTTAACCACTGAGCCAGATCGATTCCTTTGGAAGTGTCCTCCAGGTATACACAGTACTCTCTCCACATCCTCATAATCAGCACCTTCCTCCATGCAAAGAGCAAACTGGCACTTCTCACCAGCCCATACAGTGTCCAAGAAGTTATTAATAGAATCAGGATCATACCTGATAGCATGGCCTCTGACATAGCCCAAATAATTCTCAGCTGGATAATCACCAATCTTCTTAGCATTGGTGTAAAATTCCTTTACCACAGCTATGTTGGCAGGTGCAGGATAAGTGGCTAGCTTTCCCCATTCATTCCCTAACACTTGCTCTCCAAATTGAGGAGCAAAGTTAGGTATCATTCCAACCTTTCTCTCCATCAGAAGTCTCCTGTCCTGAACCACCCTAAAGTGCTTCTCATGTTTTCTAGAGAGGAACTTGCTAGAGTGGGGTTGCTCTGGTTCCTTTTCCTTTCTCTTGGTTGCCATGGTTTTCAATCTTTTTCCTAAAGAGGATGCCATTCCTACATTCAAACACAAATACAAAACCACAGAACATGATGTTAATCATTAGTAAAACATAGAACACAACTCCTTTCAAAGCTAAACCACCGCTGAGGGCCAGAATTTCCCCTCAGCGCCACCAGTGCCACATTCAAACACACAAAAATTCAGAAAAACCAAATCTGGCAGAGTGCCGCTCAGCGGTAAACTGCCGCTTAGCGGTAACTCTGCAGATTTTTGAAAATCTTGTTTTAAAGCTGTCCTAACTCCACCCAAATGCAATTTTCAGTTTTCCAATTCATAATCATGCAGTTTAATCGGTTCAAACATCAAAGATATCATCAAATCATGCATAGAAATCAAAACCCCTAAATATTCATGCTTTGACAATCACATTCAAAATCAAAAACCCTAGAATGAACAAAATGCATTTTACTTACTTGGGTGGAGATACTTGATGCAATGAGAATGTTTCTAATCTAAGATACTCTCTTCCAACCCCAAACTTGAATGAAACACTAGTGAAAAAGTGAGTGGAAGAGAAATTTTCTTAAGAGGAAAGAGTGAAAAGATGTGGAAAACCTTGGAGAAGGTATGTGGAAGTGTTTGTGCAGAAAAGAGCCTGGATAGAAAACCTAAAACGCAGCTTAGGGTATAAAAATACCCTAATGGGCTCGGGTCCCGCTAAGGGGAAACTAAAGCCCATCTGCGAGAGTACCGCTCAGCGGTAAATTACTGCTCAGCGGCACTTTTGTGATGTGCTCTTCTCCTTCTTTTCTTAACCTACGTGCCTCCCAAACATGCCTCTCATTGGTTCCCTGCAATTCAATGTTTAAAATGCTTATGCAAACCCTAACTAAAATAAACAAACAGAAAGATTCAATCAACTGGGTTGCCTCCTAGGTAGCGCTTGTTTAACGTCACCAGCCTGACCCAAAATCCACCAACACCCTTCAGTAGGTGTTAAATTTTCTTACCACCACCCATCAGTAGGTGTTGCAAACATGGTATCCTTCAGTAGATACTTAACCACCTAGCATCCTTCAGTAGATGCTATCTTCAACAAAATAATTACAAAAATAATGTTCACAAATTAAAAATTACAAAACCAAATCAAAAGTCTTTAAATCCACTGGGTTGCCTCCCAGCAAGCGCTCTTTTAATGTCATTAGCTTGACCCAATAAAGTTCAAGTTCCATCTTCTTTATAGTTGATGTTGTCATTCCACCAACTCCTCAACTGTTTCCTCTGGACTGTCTTGGTTCTTCTAGAATATGGAGACTCTATCTCTATCATATCCTTCTCTTTAAAGCCCTTCACAACCCACAACTTGTTCTTAATTCTTACAGGTGAGCCAAGTTGGAGTTTTCTTTTCTCCCAGTCACTAGGAATTTTTTATCCTCTTCCAGTCTCTTCTTCCTTGGGTACCTGAAACAACAAACAATGGTTACCAGAAATCTTGAGATTTTCATCTTTACGGCTACTCATGGGTGCATCTCGAAATGCAGCTTTATAACTAGCTTCTTCCTCCCTTGCTTGCGTCTCATCTTTGAAGACGTCTACCACCACTCTCTCCTCTCTGTCCTGAAGCACTACTATACCTTCATTTACATCAATGATAGCTCTGGCCGTTTTCATAAACGGTCTTCCAAGTATGATAGGTATCTTCTCTGTCTCCATCTTCATCACCACAAAGTCTGCCAAGAACTGAAGTTTGCCAACACAAACTATAATGTCCTCTGCAATCCCACATGGCTCCTTTGAAGATCCATCGACCATCACTAGATTAACCTTTACAGGTTTCACTTTAACATTGCCAATTTGCTCCAGTAAAGAGTAAGGTATCAAGTTAACACTTGAACCTAAATCAAGGAGAGCTTTCTTTACCTTTTTCTTCCCCATGGTACAGGGGATAGAAAAACTGCCTGGATCTGATGCTTTAGGAGGGAATGACTCTTTTTTAACAATTATACACTTCTTTGCTTCATCATCTCTACGTCTTTTCTTTATAGAGATTTCTTCATCAGATTTTGTGTAAGCTGTGATTTTCTGTAAAATCTGTTCCCAAGGTGCTTCATTATCCACCATTCTGAATAATTCTGTGAAATCCAATTGTTTCTCTTGATTTATTGGAAAAGGCAAAATATTTTTGCTCTCTATGTCTCTTCTTTCTTCTGTTTCTTCTCCTTCTAACTCAACTATCTCTTCATTCACATTCTTTACCATCTTGCACTCTTCTCTGGGGTTAACCTCAGTATTAGCCCCAAAATTTCTATTTGGCCTTTCTTCCAATTGCTTGGTAATCTGACCCATTTGAATCTCCAAATTCTTTATACCAGCTTCAGTGCTCTTTTGAGAAGATTCAGTTTTCTATATGAATTGCTGAAGAGTTTCTTCCAACCTTGTTGATCTTTCATTAAGCATAGATAACTGTTGCCAAAAGGTTGGTTGCTGCTGCTGCTTATTATATTGACTAGCTTGCCCAATTTGTCCTTGACCAATGCTTGGGTGTGGTTTCCACACTTGATTGTAGTTCCCTTGACGGTATGGAAATTGATTAGCCATAAAATTAACGTCCTCTAAAGCTTCAACTGGAAAGGCACATTGACCATTGATATGGTCACCTCCACATAATTCGCACAACTGGGTTTGTACCTGTGTAGCAGTTTCCAACTCTTTAGGTAATTGTGCAAGAGTTTTAGTCAGAGTTTCCAGCTGTTGAGTTAGAATTTTATTTTGTGCTAGCAAGGCATCATGCGTCTGTAATTGTAGAACTCCTTTCTGTTGTATATGAGCTCCTCTCTCACTGTGCAGCTCATTATCACTAGTAGCCATGTTGTCAATGATTTCTATAGCTTCCTCTGGAGTTTTCCATTTGATATTTCCTCCTGCTGAGGCGTCAAGCATCATCTTGGTTTGTGAACCAAGGCCTCCAAGGAAAGTTAAGACTACTTCCTGTTCTTCATAGCCATGCGTGGGTGTTTTTCTTAGTAGACTTTTGTATCTATCCCATGCATGCCCCAGTGATTCTTCCATGCCCTGCTTAAATGAAGAAATCTCTTGCTTGCCTTTTGTCACCTTTGATTGTGGAAAGTACTTGTTTAAAAACTTTGTCACCACTGCTTCCCACTCTGTGAAACTTCCTTTTGGGAAAGAATTTAACCAAAGCTTAGCATTGCCTCCTAATGAGAAAGGAAACAAACTAAGTTTGATCGCTTTATCTGGCACCCCATTGATTTTCACCATGTTGCAGATCTCATTAAATGTAGTAAGGTGCTCATATGGGCTTTCATGAGATAACCCATTAAATTGATTGCTCTTCACCAGTTGGATCAATGCTGGTTTGACCTCCATATTAGCTGCATTGACTCTAGGTCTAGCTATGCTGTTAAAGTGCTGAGGTCCAGCTATATTAGTGTAATCAGCAAGAGTTCTTCTGATATTATTGTTCTCCATATTTTCTGTGCTATGGTCAGAACCTTGTGGTGATGGTTGCAACAGAGTTTCCGGAGGAGGGAAAAGTTCTCTAGATGTTCGGATCCTTCTCCTCCGTTTACTCTCGTCTAGACCTTCAAGAAGAGGTTCTGTTGTTTTCTTGCTCCTAGTTCGAATTGCCTCCTGCATACACAAGAACACAAAACCCTAGAATATTTGGTTAGCACAAAAAGATATAGGAGAAGATAAAAAAAGAAAACAAAAAATAAAATAAAACAGAAAATAAAAACAAAAATTCAAAATTAAAGTCAAAGATAATCAATAATCACACAAATTAACCAGTTAAACCACGAGTCCCCGGCAACGGCGCCAAAAACTTGATGGACAAATTTATGAACACCAAATTATGATGTCACAAACTTGTTTTTCAATCGACAAGTGTGACCGAATCGTTCAAGTAATAAACTTGGTAAGACCAAGTATCGTTCTTCCCAAAGGACTCATGGCCTAGTTTAGTTGTGTAGTTTCTTGATTAGCTAACACTTAAAGACGAAATATTTGGATTTTATATGCAAAAGACGAAAATTAAATATGTATGCATGAAGTTTTGATCAATGGTAAAAAGCAAAAGATAAACACTTTCAATGAAATTTATGGATGAATATGTTGTTGGGGGTCAATTTTATCTTATCCACTCTCATATATTTTAGGAATTCAACATTCAAATCATCATTGTTAATGCCACTCTCTAAAGTACCTTTCAAGAAGGCTTCTCCCCAATCACGAGTTCATACAATTCCTAGCATTCCTAATGATCAGTTCATAAGTGTAGGAGCTTAACGACAACCAATATAATATTGGGAGAAGTCCCCCAGATCTAGACTTCCCCGTACGCGCCCGTATCGACAAAACCAATAATCATGCATCGAATGAGTTAAACAATGCAAGCATTAAACAAAGAGGAAAAACCCTAACTAATGATGAAAGAAAGTATAAATCTTAAATAAAAGATGTAAAAACAGATTCCATATATGAGAGCTTCAAAAGATTACATTGATTTCCCAACAAACATATAAAGTTTAGTTCACCATATTCATGGTGAACCTAGATGAATAACAATGAAAGAATGGAAAGATAAAACCCTAAAAGGTGAAGAGGAAGCCTCAGCATCCAAGATCCTCCTTCAAAGGGGTGGAAGAGAGAGTGTTTGCTTCGTTCCAGCCAAAGATTCCTAACCCTAGGAAACCCTAAAGCTTATATATTATTCATAAATTACAGAAAATTAGGTCCAAGCCCATAAAAGTGCCGCTCAGCGGTAAAGTACCACTCAGCGGTAAGTGCGTGAGACGTTTCTTCCCCTCAGCGGACCCCCCGTGACTTCCTGAGTGCCGCTCAGCGGTAAACTGCCGCTCAGCGGTGACTTCGGCTTCTCCTTTTGCCCTTTTTGATGTCTTTTCTGATTTCATGTCTCTCCTTCTTCACTTCTTTCACCAAATTCACCTTAAAACCTGCACAAAAACACTGAAATCAAGCATAAACCTGTCCAGCTCTCTTATTTATGAAAATACGAAGAAAAGCATGATTTCAAGCTAGTTTCTAAGTGTAAAGGTTGCTTTTTGTGTCAATTTTAAGCATGAAAATAACAGTTTTTCAACTGTTATCACGGAGCGGCGACGAACACTGTATTGGTGACGGTGGTGGATATCGGCGCGATGCTGGTGAGGATGATGGGTGGTGGTCTGGCGACGATGGAGGAGAAGGCTTCACGATTAATGAAGGAGGAGAAGACGAAGATGTGATGGCGTTGTTCTGAGGATGGTTGCGGCAAGGTGGTGGCAGAGTAATGCATTCTGCGTCGCGGCGGAGGTTGATGGTGGTGACGATTGATGGTAGCCACTGGCGGCGGCGCATAGGAGGATTAGGAATTAGGGTTTCAGTGGGTGGAAGATGATGATGATGTGGCAGAGGAGGGTGATGTGGCAGTATGTGGTTGGCTAAATCTGTGTATGGTGGATTGGTGACACGTGGCAACATCTGATGCAGTCTGATTTTGGAGGGGTAGGAATAGGGAACTTAGGGGTGTAGGAGAAAAGGCTTAGTGTTTGAGCTTGGTTAAGAAAAGATGGGTGTACGTAGGGAAATTTGGGAGGTGCAAGGGTAAACACTGTGATACAAGAAGGCCTAGCACCATAGGACCCATCACAAGAGGGATGGCCAAAAAGCTCTAAGATGAGTATTCTCCCCAAGGTCAAATACTCTTTGCTATTTTTGGATGGAAAATTGGAGAACAAGAAGATGTTACAAATTTGCCAAAACATGGAGAAGGGTAAAGTGGACATTTCCATACAAGAAGGGGTGTGCTTATCCTTCTATGGGGTGGCATTAGTAATTTTTTTTTCTCATGACAAACTCATTTGTTACGTGTTTCATAAGGCTTTCTAGAAGCCACACATTTAACACATGGTTAGCATTTCAGATCTAAAAACGTGTAAAAGGCTTGCTTAAGCTTTGAGATTGATCTATAAAATCTCATAGGCAAAGCTTGTAGCTCACTTTTGAAGATATTGAGTTTTACTATGCTGAGGCATTTTCCAGCAACCAGAACTCTGCCAAAAGTCACTTCTTATTGAGCTTTCCTTCTCCTTCTAGCTTCCTTCCAGTGAAGGCCGTCTGAGTTAGAGAATCCACTCACCATAGAGCTCTTCCTCCATCTCTGCATCCACTGAATTCACTATTCCGCTGCTGCCAAACCACACTTCATTCCGCTGCCAGCTGCTTCTCTTGAGCCAACTTCGACACTACTCATGATCCAATTCATCATTCCACTGCCTTCAACCCACACCTCTTCTGGAGCAACTTCATCAAGTGGTATTCAGAGCCTAGGTTCTGCATCACGCTCCAGCTGAGTATCTGTTTTCATTCGCTGCATTCTGTCAACATTTCCATTCTTGTTTTCTGTATTCTGTTGTACTATTACATTGTTTTCACAGTTCCAGTAGATTTCAATTGAGAAATTTGTTGTTTCCAGCTTTTAATTGCTTTATTGTTCATCATTTTAATCGGTCAATTCTTTGCTTTGAGTCTTTTAATTTAGAAATCTAATTCTGTCATGTCTAGTAATGTGTTTTGGTTTATTTTGTCAAATTTCTGAGTTGAAACTGGTTTGGGATAAATTTGCTGTGTTTGATTGGATTTTCAATAGAAGCACATGAGATGAGCAATGATTAAAGAGCTTAGTGCATCTTGGATTCCATCACAGTGCAGTGCCAATGAATGCCTATCCAAATCTGTTTTAAATCTGGTTTTTCATGTGTTTTCTCTGAAACTGCACCGTATGGAAACATCATCCTTGGCTGTGTTGATATGCTGACTTTACAATATGTGCAAACCATATGAATATTGTATTGTCTAAGACCATAAAAACTGGATGCACCATTATGCAGAATCTGGAAATCTTGGTTTAAGCAGCTTGACCGAACTGCAATCATCTTTGTTTGAGTTTTTTTTTTCTGATTTAAAAATCTATCCAGTTTAGAAGTCCCTACTGGATTTCCTTCAAATCATTTCTAGAGTCTTGTTTAAGTTTGATTTGCTGTCCTAGAGTCATTTTAATTGATTACATATCAGTTTGATTCCTTTGCTAAAAATTGGATGGTGAATTGGCCAAATTTGGTGTGAAAGAGCAATTGCAATAGTAAAATTTTGATTTAAAAGCATTTAGCCTCTGCTGGCAGTTTGCACAAGTCATATTTGGTAAAACAAATTTGCTCAAATCATAAAATTAAGAGTCCAAATTCGTTTGTACAAAATGACCATTCAAACCACCAATTTTTAAGCACTTTTTCTGGTATAGTTGCAGATTTTTTTTAATTTGAAAGCTTGTTGTGATTACTGCATCAAAGTTAGTTTCAATTTGGTAGCAAAAGCTTGGTTCAGGTTATTATAAAGAAGTGCAACATTGAAAATTAACAATAGAATGCATTTAAAAAAAAAAAAAAGCTGTGTGAACCAGTGCCAAGCAAATTTTAAACTCTGATGCACATTTTTTTTTTCAGCCTTCTGCTAGGCATTTATTCAAACACTTTGCCTAGTTTAAATCTGGTTTCGAATTGATCATAGCTGCAACTTATCTTTTTTTCTTGCTTTTCAAATCCGCTCTAGATCCTTTCCTAAGTTCATTTTGAGTGCCACCATTCATTGGAAACCGATTAATTGGTTGATTTAAGTTGTTTGAAAATCCTGCACATAAGCTGTTTGATAAAACTACAGTTGTGCATTCTGGTTTAACAATTTTCTGGCAGCAGCAGTGTTGATTGTCTGGCTTAATAATTGATTATTGGTGGTTTGTATGAGCTCTCTGTTGGGTGCAGAACTATCTCAAAACGTCCTACAACACTGGTAGCATCTTAGGCAGTGGATTGGAGCAAGGAAAGATCAACTTTGGAGTTGATTTTTGGTGCAGCAGAACCACATTCTTCACTGGTCTGCATCAAACTGGTTGCTGCAACAGCAACATAATTGACTTTGCAGCTGAGAGAATTGCATGAATCCAGCCTGATTCATTACTTGTTTGAGAGCAACCAAAGCTGCCACATTCAACTACATCCTTGTTTTCCCAAATTTTGGTTTTTCCCTTGTATTTTTGTCTTTACTTTCTTTTCCAATTTTGTAAGTTGGCCATTTCAAGCAAGTGAAGTGGAAGAGCTCATAAGTGTTCTTCCCTCATTTGCTAACTTGACTGAAAGTCTCATCACTTTAAAATTGGTAGACGGTGAGTGTGTCTTAGATCCAAAGTCTAAGCCTCACCTAGGAGACCTCACTTTAATTGCTTTTCCCATTCTCGACTAGATAGCATATATCTTGTGCGAATAGGAAGCTCTCTTAGGGGTCCGAATTTAGAGTTTAGGTTGTGTCTTTTCTTTGCTTTGTGTTTTCTTTGTTGTCTTTAAGACTTAAGTGGATTTAAGAGTGATTTTGATCTAAGGACTCTAGTAAGTAGCCAAAAGCATATTTGGCAAGGATAAGGTTTGGTACTTAAGCATTCCTAGTGAATCACCTCCCTTACCTGGAATATTGCTTTCAAGCGAAAATCTCTAGTCTTTACTTCAAGAATAACATTTAAGTCCATCATAATGTCTAGAAGGCATTCTCCTAGGATTAGTGATAGTGAAAAAGAACATTTTTCTCTTCAAACTTTAGTTAATGAATTCAAGGAAATAAGAAGAGAAATGAATGAAGAAAAAGCCAATAGAGAGCTTCAAAATGCTGTTATTCAAGATGAGTTGAGATTGATAAGGAAAAGTAAGTCTAGGGGAAGTCAGAGTGAAAACTCTCAAGAGGGAGGGATGTCTTCGAATCTGGGTGATTATTACCCTCATCAGCCTTCTACTTCTAGGAGGCATATGAGAAATTCTCATGCACCCCCACCCCCTAAAGAAGTCAATGTTGTGTTGCCTCACTTTCATGGGAAGGACAATGTAGAGGTTTATCTTGATTGGGAGATGAAGGTAGAACAATTGTTTGAATGCCACCAAGTGAGTGAAGAGAGGAAGGTCTCTCTAGCTACCCTAAGCTTTCAAGGGTATGCAATGTATTGGTGGACTGCCTTAGTCCAAGAGAGGCTTAGACATCAAGCCCCTCCCATCCACTATTGGAATGATCTCAAGTCTGCCCTTAGGAGGAGACACATTCCCTCCTACTACAATAGAGAACTCATGGATAGACTCCAAAGGTTACAACAAAGGTCTATGACAGTTGAGGAATATAGACAAAAGATGGAGTTGTATATGATGAGGGCAGGCATAGTAGAAGGTCCAGAAACTACTTTAGCTAGATTTTTAAGTGGGCTCAATTTTGACATAAGAGATAGGGTTGAACTTCTACCTTATAGAGATTTGAATGATCTTGTTCAAATGTGTATAAAGGTAGAACAACAAAACTTGAGAAAATCTTCTTCTAAAAGAATTCAAGTTCAACCTACTTTTGAAAAGAAATTTTTTAAAGAAAAAGAGCCATTTAAACCTCTAGCCAAAATAGAAGAGAGACCCAAGAAAAAGACACCCTCACACACCAGAACAAGTGAAATCAAATGCTTCAAATGTCTAGGAAGGGGTCATGTAGCTACTCAATGTCCTACAAAAAGAAACATCATTTTGAAAGGCAAGGACATTTATAGTAGTGAAAGTGACACCCCAACTAGTCAAAGTGAGAATGAGGAAGAAGAAAGGGAAGAGAAAATATATGCTAATGATGGACAACTTCTCATGGTGAGAAGGATACTTAGCAACCAACCAAGTCTTGAGCACCTATCACAAAGAGAGAACATCTTTCACACAAGATGTAAAATTGAAGAAAATCATTGTTCTCTCATTGTTGATAATGGATCTTGTTGCAATTGTTGTAGCACAAGCTTGGTTGAGAAGTTGAAGCTTGATATTATACCCCATCCAAAACCTTATAAACTTCATTGGCTAAATGAAGATGGGGATATAATAGTCAAGAATCAAGTGAAGTTGGTATTTTCCATTGGGAACTTCAAAGATGAAGTTTTATGTGATATAGTTCCCATGGAAGCATGTCATGTGTTATTGGGGAGACCATGGCAATTTGATCATCAAACTATCCATCATGGTCTAACCAATACCATCACTATCCATCAAAAGGACAAGAAGTTTGTGCTTCATCCTTTGACTCCTACCCAAGTGGCTAAGGATCAAGCACAAATGAAGTTGTCAAGAAAGCAAGAACATGATCAAAAGAAAAAGTCAAAAAGAAAGAAGGGTATAGAGATAAGTGTACCACCTAAGGTCACTCAACCTTCATACCTTCTTCTTTGTCAAGGGACACTTACATGCATAGCTAGTGATCCAAAGACTTCAATTCCTTCTCCACCCATTCAAAAACTTTTGAAAGAATTTGATGATCTATTTCCAAAAGAAATTCCAAAAGGGCTTCCACCCATAAGAGGAATAGAACATCAAATTGATTTCATTCCAGGGGCAATTCTTCCTAATAGGCCAGCCTATAGGACAAATCCCCAAGAAACTAAGGAGATTGAGACACAAGTCCAAGAGTTGCTAGATAAAGGCTTAGTTCAAAAGAGTCTAAGTCCATGTGTTGTACCAGTGTTGCTTGTACCAAAAAAAGATGGGAAGTGGCGCATGTGTTGTGATTGTAGAGCTATCAACAACATCACAATCAAGTATAGACATCCCATTCCTAGGCTTGATGATATGTTGGATGAATTGCATGGAGCACAAATATTTTCAAAGGTAGATTTAAAAAGTGGCTATCACCAAATAAGAATTAAAGAAGGTGATGAATGGAAAACTGCCTTTAAGACCAAGTTTGGATTATATGAATGGCTAGTTATGCCTTTTGGTCTTACAAATGCTCCAAGCACATTCATGAGACTTATGAATCATGTCCTTAGGGATTGCATTGGGAAGTTTGTAGTTGTCTACTTTGATGACATCTTGGTATATAGTCAAAATTTGCAAACTCATGAAAATCATTTGAGAGTTGTTTTAACAATTCTTAGAAAACACAAATTGTTTGCAAACTTTGACAAGTGTACTTTTTGTGTTGATAGTGTCATATTTCTTGGATTTGTGGTCACCAAAAATGGGGTTCATGTGGACCCAGAAAAAATAAAGGCCATCCAAGATTGGCCTCCTCCAAAGAATGTAGGAGAAGTAAGGAGTTTCCATGGGTTGGCAAGCTTTTATAGAAGATTTGTTCCTAACTTCTCTAGTCTTGCTTCACCCCTCAATGAGTTGGTGAAAAAAGATGTTACATTCCACTGGGGGGATAAACAACAAAAGGCTTTTGAGCTACTCAAAGAGAAGCTCACACAAGCACCCATTCTAGCTTTGCCAAATTTTTCCAAAACTTTTGAGCTATAATGTGATGCTTCAGGATTTGGCATAGGTGCAGTATTATTACAAGAAGGACACCCAATTGCATACTTTAGTGAAAAACTTCATGGTGCCTCTTGTAATTACCCCACCTATGACAAGGAACTCTATGCACTTGTGAGGGCTGTTCAAACTTGGGAACATTACCTTGTTGCCAAGGAGTTTATCATTCATAGTGATCATGAATCACTTAAGTATTTGAAGAGTCAACACAAGTTACAAAAGAGGCATGCTAAGTGGTTGGAATTCATTGAACAATTCACTTATGTTATTAAATACAAGAAAGGAAAATCCAATGTGGTGGCTGATGCTTTGTCAAGAAATATTAATCTATTAGCCACATTGGGAGCTCAAATTCTTGGATTTAATAACATTCTTGAATTATATTCACAAGATCTTGATTTTGCTCATATCTATGAGCAATGTCTCCATAAACCTCAAGGAGGATTTTATGTGAAAGAGGGGTATCTTTTTAAAGAAGGAAAAATTTGCATTCCTCAAGGTTCACATAGAAAACTCCTTGTTAAAGAGACACATGAGGGAGGATTAATGGGACATTTTGGGGTAGAAAAGACCCTTGGCATGTTGAAAGAAAAATTCTTTTGGCCTCACATGAGAAGGGATGTTCAAAGGCATTGCTTTAAGTGTATAACTTGTTTAGAAGCTAAATCTAAATCAATGCCTCATGGACTTTATACTCCTTTGAATGTTGCTTCCACCCCTTGGGAAGAGATAAGTATGGATTTTGTGTTAGGTCTTCCCAAAACTTCTAAGGGTTTTGATTCTATCTTTGTGGTGGTAGATAGATTTAGCAAATGGCTCATTTTATACCTTGCCACAAAGTAGATGATGCAAGCAACATTGCAAAGTTATTCTTTAGAGATGTGGTTAAACTTCATGGGTTACCTAAGGTAATAGTTTCGGATAGAGATACAAAATTTCTTAGTCACTTTTGGCGGACCTTATGGTCTAGATTAGGGACTAAGTTATCTTTTTCTACTACTTGCCATCATCAAACAGATGGTCAAACTGAAGTAGTTAATAGATCTCTTTCCACTTTACTAAGGGTAGTTCTTAATACTCACTTAATTCACAAACCTAATAATTCCAATTATCACCAATTCATTTAAAATTAACCATTTAAGCACAATTATCTCATCAAAAATTTGAATTTTAAAGCATAAATGTGGGCTTAAATATGCACTCATCACACCCCCACACTTATCCTTTTGCACTCCTGGGCAAAATTGATTAATTTCAAAACTTTGTTCTGGGTCATTTTATTCCATATTTGCATTTGGATCAAAAGAATGAACAACACCAGACATAAATCAATTATCTAGAAATTACTTAGTCGTGGACATGCAAATGAAATCACTCTATTATTCACACATGAGTTAACCATTTTGAATTCCCAAGAAAATCGAATATGAAAGATAACACTCAAGTCAAAATGTATCTATTTCTTCCTAGCTCTCTCAAGTGTTTTTGGCTTGTGTTTACACTCAAAATTCCCATGTAAGTAGACACCATTGATATTTAGCAAGACTCTAACATTCACACACTTCAGAAAACATGCAATTATTGATCATTACGGTTTTTTTAAGGTTTTATTGAGGCCAAGGCAAAGGTAGGGAATTTTCTTGGAATTTCTGAGTTTTTGAAATTGATTTAAAAAGAGTAATGATACTTGATTTCAAAAACAAATCTATTTCTTGCTGTTTTAAGGAAAATTTACTTTTCTTTCTCTTTTTACTTTTTTTTTTCTTTTTAAAACTCCAACTTTTCATCTTCCTTTTTGCCCTTTTCATTATTTTGTGGGTGAGGTACTCACCCACACACTTATTCATCACTTTACTTCTAGCAGAATCCATTACTCCTTCTTCTTTCCTAAGGTAAGGAACATATGATTTTTCTTCTTTTCTCATTTGATAATGACTAGAAAATAGGCTTAAGGCTCAAAGGGGGTTCCAATGGATTAATGTTAGGACAAATTTATTTGGCCAAGTAGCTAAAACAAGAAATGCCTCAATCATACCAAATCATGCATATTCACCTCAGTTGCACAACACAGAATCAAGTTAACTATTAGAGTATCAACAAAACATGGGCAAATCACACAAGAAAAATAGGTATGGCACATGGTGGTCCATCTATCATTAAGCCCAAAACTCACGTGGTTCAAATTTCTTTTAGAAAAGATTTAATCAGGAAATTCTCAAGTCAACTCAATCAGCAAATCATAAAAGCAATCCACTGATATCAACATGACACATTTTTTTCTCTTGAATTCATGATCATTTCAGTTACTGATTCAAACCCTCAAATTCAATGCAAATATTTATTAAGAAAACAAAATAAAATAGGGAACAAAGTTAATTGTTTCCCTACACCCCCCACACTTAAACTATGCATATTGCTCAATGTATACCTTATATATGGAATGCACAGAAAAAGTATGAGGGAACTTACCTCCTTCATGGTGGAAGGAATGTTGGAGTGGTCAAATTCACTCCATCCATCGTCTTGTTCAGCATGTCTTGATTTTCATTAAATGTCCGCAGACGATGGCCATTAACCTTAAAGATTTTATCAGAAGATTCTTCCTTGATCTCCACTGCTCCACAGGGAAATACTTGTGTTACAATGAATGGGCCTTCCCATTTGGAGTGTAATTTACCACTCATAGGCCCTACCCTGGACTTATACGATGACACCTTTTGACCTATGTTGAAATCCTTTTTGGTCACAAGCTTTTGGTCATGGAATTTCTTGGTTTTCTCTTTGTAAAACTTGGAGTTTTCATAGGCTGTGAGCCTGATCTCCTCTAGTTCTTGCAATTGGAGCTTTCGTTCTTTCCCTGCTCCTTCCATGTCCAAGTTACAAGCTTTTACAGCCCAATAGGCTCGGTGTTGAATCTCCACAGGTAAATGGCAAGCCTTTCCAAATACAACCCTGAAAGGTGACATACCTATTGGTGCTTTGTAGGCCGTTCGATGTGCCCAAAGTGCATCATCCAATCTTGCGGCCCAATCCTTCCTATTTGGCTTCACCAGCTTTTGCAATATCTTCTTGATCTCTCTGTTAGAGACCTCAGCTTGTCCATTAGTTTGGGATGATATGGTGTATCAATGCGATGCGTCAGCCCATACTTTTTCAACATATTCTCTAAAAGCTTATTGCAAAAGTGAGTCCCCTGATCACTAATGATGGCTCGTGGTATTCCAAACCTACAGAAAATGTTACACCTGACAAAACTCATAACAACTCGAGCATCATTAGTCCTTGTAGCTATGGCTTCCACCCATTTAGAAACATAGTCTACAACAAGCAAAATATAAGAAAACCCAGAAGAAGAAGGAAAAGGACCCATGAAGTCAATACCCCAAATATCAAATACCTCACAATATAGCATGGGTTGTTGAGGCATCTCTTCCCTCCTGGTGATGGATTTGGCTGACCTCTAACATTGTTCACAATTTTCATATATCCTCCGTGCATCTTTAAAGATTGTAGGCCAATATAATCCACAATCCAACACCTTCCTACCTGTCCTTTGCGTGCCATAGTGTCCTCCAAAAAGTGATGAATGACAAAATTCAAGCACATAAGGTATCTCTATGTCAGGAACACACCTCCTTACAACTTGGTCACTACCAAGGCGTCATAAGAATGATTCATCCCATACATAGTACTTCGCCTCACTTTTCAGTTTGGCTTTCTCAGATTTGGAGAAAGATGGAGGAATAGCTGAAACAGCTAAATAATTAACAATGTCAGCAAACCAAGGTTCAGGATACATACCTTTTACAGAAGTCAATGCTAGCAGGACTTCATCAGGAAAGTCATCCTGAATAGGAATTTCATCTTCTTCTTTTTCAATCCTACTAAGATGGTCTGCTACTAGATTATGGGCTCCATCTCTGTCTTGAATCTCAATGTCAAACTCTTGGAGCAGTAGCATCCATCTGATCAACCTTGGTTTGGAATCTGCTTTCTTTAGAAGGAATTTCAATGTAGCATGATCTGTATAAACAATTACCTTGGATCCAAGTATGTACGATCTAAATTTATCCAAGGCAAATACAACAACTAGTAATTCCTTCTCAGTTGTGGTATAATTTGCCTGTGCAGTGTCCAATGTTCGGGAAGCATAGTATATCACATGTGGTAGCTTCCCATTTCTTTGTGCAAGTACCGCTCCTACTGCAAAGTTTGATGCATCACACATCAACTCGAATGGCAATGTCCAATCAGGTGGTTGGATTATGGGAGTGGTAGTGAGTGCCTTTTTAAAGGAATCAAAAGAGGCTTTGCACTTCTCTCCAAAGTCAAATGGTACATCCTTCTGAAGTAAGTTGGAGAGGAGAGGATTAGTTGTCTTGCTAAAGTCTTGTATAAACCTCCTGTAAAATCCTGCATGACCAAGAAAAGATCGAACCTTTCGTACAGAAGAGGGCTAAGGCAATTGTGAAATAACATCAATTTTAGCAGGATCTACAGATATACCATTCCTGGAAACAACATGACCCAAAACTATACCTTGTTCCACCATAAAATGACATTTTTCAAAATTCAAGACAAGGTTAGTTTCCTCACATCTCTGCAAAACTCTTGCAAGGATAGCTAAACAATTATCAAAAGATGAACCATAGACACTGAAATCATGCATGAAAACCTCAATACAATGCTCCAATAAGTCTGTAAAAATACTCAGCATACATCGCTGAAATGTACCAGGAGCATTGCATAAACCAAATGGCATTTTCCGATAAGCATATGTACCAAAAGAACAAGTGAAGGTAGTCTTATGTTGGTCCTCCGGGGCTATACAGATTTGAAAATACCCAGAGAATCCATCTAGAAAACAATAATGTGACTTACCTGCCAAACGGTCTAGCATTTGATCCATGAATGGCAAAGGAAAGTGATCCTTTCGAGTGACTTGGTTCAATCTCCTATAGTCAATACAAACCCTCCAGCTATTCTGAATACGAGTAGGAATCAACTCATCCTTCTCGTTTTTTACCACCGTGATTCCAGATTTCTTGGGAACCACATGTACAAGGCTCACCCAAGTGCTGTCAGAAATGGGATATATGATATCTGCTTGTAGCAACTTGGTTACCTCTTTCTTGACAACCTCCATCAGTTGAGGATTCAATCTTCTCTGAGGTTGTCTCACAGGTTTAACATCCTCTTCCAAAAGTATTATGTGCATACAAAATGAAGGGCCAATACTAGGAGTATCTGCCAAAGTCCAGCCTATTTCTTTCTTGTGATCTCTGATAGCCTGTAATAGTTGTTTTTCCTGCTCATCAGTAAGTAATACAGATATAATAACAGGGAGTTTCCCATCCCTCTCAAGATAAGCATATTTCAAATGGGATGGTAAAGGTTTCAACTCCAAAATGGGTTGTTGTACCACAGATGGCAGGATTTTACTGCCTAAGGTAATCTCAGCCACCTCAACATCACGCTCGGACGCCACAGAGGTATCATATGTTGACACCGCGTCCTCAATATCACCTGTTTTACAATTTCCTTTGTCGTCCAAAATCAGGCACGACATGTTTGAAAAAGAAAAGTCCAAAGATGGAGAAAAAGTTGAAAAAACGTCCAAGAAACTAACAGAAAAATTATTTACAATTTCACTTAATAAATCAATACAAAACAGAGAATGCTCTTTAATTGGGTGCTTCATGGCTTCCAATACATAAAAATGCACCTTCTCATCTCTTATCTCCATAGTCAATGTTTCTGCATGCACATCTATCTTGGTTCGTGCTGTCATATTGAAAGGTCTTCCCAAGATAATAGTTGATGACTTGATTCTATCTTCATCCTTCATATCCAAGATGTAGAAATCTGCAGGGAAAATTAGCTTGTCTACTTGGACAAGGACATCCTCAAGCACGCCTACAGGGTTAATTGTGCTACGGTTGGCTAGTTGAATTACCACACCAATAGTCTTAAGAGGTCCTAGAGATAGAGAAGTAAACACTGATAAAGGCATTACATTAATGGAAGCCCCTAAATCTAGCATGGCTTTGTCAAACTTGGAATTTTCAATAACACAAGGAACATAAAACATACCTGGATCTTTGCATTTTAGCGGTATTTCAATATGCTTCATAACCAAGCTTGACACATTTCTTCCCAAATTCACAACCTCATTATCCCTAATGCGCCTTTTATTTGTGCAAAGTTATTTCAAAAACTTGGCGTACTTAGGGATTTGTTTAACAGCATCAAGCAAAGGTATGTTGATCTCCACCTTCTTGAAAGTATTTAAAATCTCTTGGTCTAATTCCTCCATTTTTTTGTTTCTCAGTTTTAACCGATTTGGATATGGAGGAGGTGGAGAATGAGATGAAGAAGAATTTTTAGAAGAAGAGTTAGAAGATACTAACCTAGATTTTTCAGTGGTAGTCTCAGGTGATGGCTCACTTGATCCTCCATTGTCATCAATTTGTGCTTCTTCTTTCCCTTTATCTTCATCCTCTTGGGCTCCTTCAGGGCCTTCTACCTGCTTACCCATTCTCAAAGTAATAGCATTTACATTTCTCAGGTTGATCACTATTTGTGTAGGCAATTTATTTGATTCCTTAGCCTCTAACTTATCCACCCTCTGAGTCAACTCTGCAATTGATTTCTTTATTTCTGAATTTTGCTCAACTATTATCTTCATGAAATCTTGCTCAACTATTATCTTCATGAAATCTTGCATTGACATTTTAGGTTGAGATTGCTGCCTTTGTTGAGGTGGAACATAAGGTTTATTGTTCTGCTGATATCTATTGGAGGATGAATCATGATAATTCTGGTATGGTCTATTTCCTCCAAACTTGTTTGCAACAAAAGCTTGAGATGAGTTTTCCACAGTGGTTTTCACCAAGCTAGGACATTCATCAGTATAATGGTTAGTTGAAAGGCAAATTCCACACTTCTTAGCAATTTGTGGAGTTGAGATTTTAAACAAACTTGCAATCTCGTCAAGTTTACTTTTCAGCTTATTCAATCTTTCATTTATCCTTTTTCCGTCAACTGCACCATTATCAATTTCATGCACTCCCTTCAACAAAGTCACTGAAGTTTCTCTTGTGCCATACTGTTGATTGTCTACTGCCTTCCGTTTTATTAGATCTATACCATCTTCTGGTGACCTGTCTAAGAAAGATCCTCCACTTGCAGCATCTGCCCATGACCTATCAGTAGGACTTAAGCCTTCATAAAAGCTTAGAATAAAATCTTCCATTTGGAGTTGAGGGCATGAAGCACATAGTTTCTTGAATCTTTCCCAATACTCACTAAGATTTTCTCTATCTCTCTATCTTATGTCTTGGATTTCTCTACGGATGGGAGATAATTTGGATGCAGGAAAATACTTTTCAAGAAAGAGTCTTTCAATAGTTTCCCAATTTGTAATCCTTGCAGAGAGATAATACCACCAATCTTGAGCTGCTCCTTGAAGAGTAAAAGGAAAAGCTCTCATTATAAGGCTCTCTATTGTGATCCTAGGAGATCTAAAGTTTTCATACAACATGTGGAATTGTCTCAAGTGCTTGTGTGGATTCTCCCTTGATAACCCATTGAACTTTGGTAAGGCATTTAACAGGTCAGGTCTCAATTCCCACTCCTCATTAGGGTATTCAATGTTACTTCGGATAACTGTATTGTGGGAGGTGGCTAACTGTCTAATGGTTCTTTGTGCCATATTATTTGGGTTAGGATCAAGTAAAGGATTGGATGGTATGTTTGTGACTGGAGATAATGAAGGTGGTATGGCTTCAGATGTAGGAAGTGTTCCTTCAGTAGAACACCCAAATTTCAAACTTCTCCGCAACTTATGCAAATTCCTTTCAACTTTCGGGTTAATTTGATAAAATTCTCCCGGGTTAGCTCTGGTCATGCACTATGCAATCTGCCTGAAGTTGTTTCTCTATTCTTGACTTATCTTTTTCTTTTGTTCTTGCTTTAGAGAAAGATTTCAAATAAGATATAAGAGAGACTTTGTTTGGGTCCACTCCCAAGAAAGAGAGGTGCGTCACAATGGACAACTTAAGTACCAAGTCTTTCCTAGCAGAGTGTATTCAAACTAGCCTCAAGTGTTTCTTAAGAGAAATTCTTAATTAAAACAAGAACAAAGTTTTTTTGCTAAAATAAGAATAACTAAAGACTACAAAATAACTCAAACTAAATTAAATGTATGTGCGTTAAACAAATAAAGATAAAAATAATTAAAAAAATAAAATAAAAAATAAAAATAAAAATAAGAATCAAAATATTCAAAATACTAACCGTATTCCCCGGCAGCGGTGCCAAATTTGATAAGCTATCGTTGAAGCTATCAAATTAATACTACTTTTTAAGGCAACTTCAGTATTGCCAAGTAGTATTCAAGAAAGTAGATAGGGTTAAAGTAACCATGAGTCGTCTCCCAATGAATATGGAATTGCCTTTCAATATTTCAATCTTATGAATGCAATGCAATGCAATGCTTAAGAATAAAAATAAGAAACTTAAAAACAGTTATGATGAAATAGGCTAATTCCACTACTTTCCAAGATAGATTCAACATCGGTTATTCATAGATAATTGTTCAATTGATTATTATTTAAGTTTCAAATAATTAAAGTACATTCTTAATTAATTTGGGGGCGATCATGCATTTAACCAAAGTAAATTCTCAATCAAATGCAAAATATTTCTAGATTATTCACAATGAATTCAACCAAAGTACATTCTCAATTAAATCCTATTCTGTTTAATCATATCTAGTCTTAAATCTCCTAACCAAATTAAAAACTAATCAATCAAAGTAAATTCTCAATTGATTATAGTTGAAATTATTACTAATCAATCAAAGTACATTCTCAATTGATAGTAAAAACCATTTAATCATATGAAAGTTCCTAAATTAAATCAAAGTAGATTCTTAATTAAACCTAGGAACCCTAGAACTCATATAATCAATATGCATGTAGATTCAAACACATTATGATGCAAAAATCTTTGCTTTTAATCTGATAAAGAGATGAAAGACATAGAGAGAGAACAACTTAAATCAATAATCAAAATAAACCATTGCATTAACTCAATCTAACCTTAGAATCCATATTGAAATTACAGCAGAATAGCCCTAGATGTTTAGCTCTCCATGAATGGAGTTGAATACAAGATGAAAGAAAAGTGAGAGAAGTGGTGAATGAATGAATGAAGTGAAGTCCCTTTTCTGCCTCCCCTGGGTCTCTTTATACAGGGCTTGATTGGGCTTGGACTCTAAATATTCAGTTGACAGAATCTTTTATCTTATATCTTCCAAATAACTAAAAGATTTAGATAATTGTAACATTATTTGAAAGATATTTTCTGTTGATATTCCTAAATTAAATTAATTCAACAACTAAATTTTATATAGGGCTAGATGCTTAGCTCTCCATGAATGGAGTTGAATACAAGATGAAAGAAAAGTGAGAGAAGTGGTTAATGAATGAATGAAGTGAAGTCCCTTTTCTGCCTCCCCTGGGTCTCTTTATATAGGGCTTGATTGGACTCTAAATATTCAGTTGACAGAATCTTTTATCTTATATCTTCCAAATAACTAAAAGAGTTAGATAATTATAACATTATTTGGAAGATATTTTATGTTGATATTCCTAAATTAAATTAATCCGCCAGAGTGCGTTTGCCATTATTTTCTCCAGCCATCTCTTCAGTACTCTGGTCAGATCTTTGTGGTTAGGGTTGTAAAAGTGTCTCCGGAGAAGGAAATAATTCTCTAGATGTTCAAATTCTCCTTCTCCTTCTACTCTCGTCCAATCCTTCAAAAAGAGGTTCTGATGTTTTCTTGCTTCTAGTATACCTTGTATACACAAGAAAACAAAACCCTAAAAAGAAATTTTAAACAAAACAAAACAAAAAATATAAAAGATCAAGTCAAAATTAATCAATAATCACACGAATAGAATAGTTAAACCACGAGTCCCCAGCAACGGCATCAAAAACTTGTTAACACTTCGGCAAGTGTACCGAATCGTATCAAGTAATAATAATTGGTAAGACCAAGTATCGTTTCCCTAGAGACTCATGGCCTAAACATTCATATGGTTTCTTGATTAATTAGGACTTGTAAACGAAATCATTGTGTTTATATTGCAGAAAATAAATATGAATGCAAGTGTTGATCAATTGGATTGAAAGATGCAAAGGTTATTGATATAAAATAGGGAATGATTATGTTGTTGGGGTTTCTGACTTATCCTATCCACTCTCATGTATTTATGAATTCATCTTCCTCATTAATGCTAATGCCACTTTCTAATTTACCTTGAACTCGATGTCTCGGTGAAGAAAGCCTACTCCTAATCACTAGTTCACAATGTCTTGTATCCCTAGCAATTAATCATGCATTACATTCGCACAGAAGCTTAAAGGCAACCAACCCTCCTATCCCTATGTCTAGGTAATATTTCTTTTGGGAGAATTTCCCCAGTTCTAGATTTTCTCATATGTGTCCATAGTGACAAAATCAATAATCATGCAATTGAATGACTTAAACAAAGCATGCATAGAGTGTAGAGGAAAAACCCTAACAATTAATGAAGTAAAGAATTTTATAATAAGAATCAATTCAATACATGAGAGTTTCAAAGGATTACATCGTTTCCCTAACAACAATGGAGGTTTAGTTCACCATAGACATGGTGAAATGAGATGAAAATAATGAAAAGAATGAAAGATAAAACCTAAAGGTTGAAGATCGGAGCTTCCGCATCCAAAATCCGCCTCCAAGCGGTGAAAGGAGTATATTTTTGCTTCCTTTTGTCCAAAGATATGAACCCTAAGTCGTCCAAAACCTTAAACAGTTATTTAAAAATGCAGAAAAATAGCCCAAGCCCACGTTGTTAGCGCTCAACGCCCCAAAAGGGCGCTCAGTGGTAGCTGCGACACTCTTTTGACCCTCAACGGTGGCGCCCAAGCGTGAAATAGTGCTTTCAAAACCAAATTGACGCTCAGTGGTGGCTCCCAAGCGTGAAACAGTGCTTTCAGAACTAAGTTGGCGCTCATCGGTGGCGCCTAGGCGTGAAATAGTGGTTGCACTTCCAGACTGGCGCTCAGCGGTGGCGCCCAAGCGTGAAACAGTGGTTCTTCTATGTGCCACTTTTCCAGCCTTTCATGACTCCAGCTCCTTGCTACTTCAACTTCTTCATCCAATTCATCTTAATTCCTGTCAAAACAAGGAAAAACAAGCATAAAACCCATTCAACTCTCTTATTATCACAACTTAATCAAAAGCATGATTTCAAGCTAGTTTCTAAGTCATAAAGGGTGTTTCTAATATCAAAATTAAGTATAAAAATAACAATTTTTTAACCGTTATCACCTCTCATGGGCCTTACCTGTTAATGACCGTTCGGTCCCTTTAGTGATCGCTCCTACCTGAGTATTTTGTCTAAGTCCTGAGTATTCGATCTTAGTGGGGTGTGTGGTCTCTTTCTTTGCAAGGTAATTTAGAGAGTGGCATTAACATTGATGAAAAGAATGATGCATTCCTAAAATATATGAGAGTGGATAAGATGAAATTGATTACCCCAACAACATAGTCATCCATATAATTCGTCCAGTGTTCTTCTTTCCCATTGATCATCACATGCATACATGTTTAATTCTTGTCTTTTGCATTTGAAACTTATACCAATTTGTTCACAAGTCTTAAATAATCAAGAAATCATATAACTAACTAGGCCGTGAGTCCTTCAGGAGAACGATACTTGGTCTTACCGAGTTTATTTCTTGATACGATTCGATCACACTTGCCGAGGGTTAAACAAGTTTTTGGCGCCGTTTTTCAGTGTTCATAAATTTGTCATCATATTACAGAACCAATTCAATACATAAGAGTTTCAAAGGATTACATTGATTCTCCAACAACAATGAAGGTTTATTTCACCATAATCATGGTGAAACTAGATGAAAAATAATGAAAGATAGAACCCTAGAATTGTAAGATTGGAGCTTGAGCATCCAAAATCCTCCTCCAAGGGGTGAAGAAAGTGTGATTTTGCTTCGTTCTGGCCAAAGATACTAACCCTAATTCGGCTGAAACCTTATATAGCATTCTAAAAATTACAGAAAAGTGATCCAAGGCCCAATAAAATGGCGCTCAGCGGTCAGTGCGATTCTTCTATTTGACGCTCAGCTATTGTTTTGCCCCTCAGCGGTGACTGCGGGACTTCAAAGTGCCGCTCAGCGGTAAAAGTGGCGCTGAGCGGTACTTGCGCCTCTTCTTTTGTGCACTTTTCTTCCTTTTCTGAGTCCAACTTCTGGCTCCTTCACTTCTTCCATTCAATTCATCTTAAAACCTGCAAAAACAAGGAAAACCAAGCATAAAACCCATCCAACTCTCTTATTTCCAAACATAAACAAAAGCATGATTCGAAGCTAGTTTCTAAATCATAAAAGTTGTTTTTGATGTCAAAATTAAGTACAAAAATAACAGTTTTTCAACTGTTGTCACCTTCTGCGTTTGTTTTGAGTTTCATAGGGATCAAAATTCAAAAATTTAAGAGCCCACAAAGCTTTATGCTCCATCTCCACTAACAAATGACATGTTTTCCCATAGACTAACTGAAAAGGTGATAAACCCATAGATGTCTTCATTGTCGTCCTATATGCCCAAAGAGCATCATCCAGTTTCTGTGACCAGTCCTTTCTTGATGAAGCATCTGTTTTCTCCAAGATCCTCTTTATCTCTCTGTTAGACACCTCAGCTTGCCCATTGGTCTGTGGATGATAAGGTGCAACTACCTTATGTCTCACACCATAATGTTTGAGTACTTTTGCCAGTGGATAATTACAAAAATGAGATCCTCCATCACTAATAAGTACTCTTGGAGTCCCAAAACGTGAGAAGATCTGCCTCTTTAGAAATTTAATCATAGTTTTGGCATCATTTTTGGGACACGCCAATGCTTCCGCCCATTTACTCATATAGTCCACCGCCACCAATATGTATTCATTGTTGAAAGATGGTGGAAAGGGTCCTATAAAATCAATACCCCAGCAATCAAAGACTTCAACCTCTAAAATGCCCTGTAATGGCATCTCATGACGTCTTGAAATAGTCCGAGTTCTTTGACACTTGTCACAATTTCTGGCATGGTTATGAGCATCTTTAAATAAGGTAGGCCAATAAAATCCTGACTGGAGAACTTTTGTTGTTGTTCTTTCTCCATTGAATTGCCTCCATAAGGTGAGTCATGATAGTGCCAGAGAATTCCTTCTGCTTCTTCATTTGTCACACACTGCCTCACAAGATTATCTGCTCCAATTTTGAACAAATAAGGATCATCCCAGATAAATTGCTTGGCATCATGCAAAAATTTGTTTCTTTGTTGCCAATTAAGATCTTTTGGAATTACTCCTGTAGCTTTAAAATTGGCCATATCAGCAAACCACGACCTTTGTTGAATGTACATGAGTGTTTCATCTGAAAAAGATTCCTAGATTTCTGATTCCTTTCTAGTAACCTCAATGTTAACCAATCGAGATAAATGATCAGCAATCAAATTCTCACTCCCCTTCTTATCACAGATTTCCACATCAAATTCTTGTAATAGAAGCACCCATCTAATCAGACGTGGCTTAGAATCCGGCTTTGTCAACAAATACTTTATAGCTGCATGATCTGTGTATATAATCACCTTAGACCCAATGAGATAAGGTCTAAATTTCTCCAAAGCATAAACTATGGCCAGGAACTCCTTCTCAGTAGTAGCATAATTCAACTAGGCATCATTCAAAACATTGCTAGCATAATAGATTGTGTGAAATACCTTCTCTTTTCTCTGACCAAGCACGACTCCTATTGCATAATCACTAGCATCACACATTAATTCAAAATTTTGATTCCAATCTGGAGCTACAATCACTAGGGCCGAAACTAATTTACTTTTCAAGATGTCAAAGGCTTTCAAACATTCTTCATCCATCACAAAAGGTACATCTTTAACAAGCAGATTACTTAATGGTTTGGCAATTCTCGAGAAGTCTTTAATAAATCTTCTATAAAATCCAGCATGGCCTAAAAAGCTTCTGATTCCCTTCACATTTGTTGGTGATGGAAGTTTCTCAATGACTTCTACTTTAGCTTTATCCACTTCAATCCCCGTGGTAGAAATCTTGTGACCTAACATAATTCCTTCTGTTACCATAAAATGTCATTTCTCCCAATTAAGCATAAGATTCGTTTGAACACATCTTTTGAGGGCAATATCAAGATTAGCCAAACACTTTTGGAAAGAATCTCCAAACACCAAAAAATCATCCATGAAAACTTCAATACACTTTTCTATGAGGTCAGCAAAAATTGCTTGCATACACCTTTGAAAAGTAGCTGGAGCATTACATAACCCAAATGGCATTTTTTTGTAAGCAAATACACCAAAAGGACATGTGAATGCCGTCTTTTCTTGATCTTTTGGATGTACCACAATTTGATTGTATCCAGAGTATCCATCTAGAAAGCAATAAAAAGCCTGACCTGCTAATCTTTCCAACATCTGATCCATGAAAGGAAGAGGAAAATGATCCTTCCTAGTGGCTTTATTTAACTTCCTGTAATCAATGCACATTCGCCATCCAGTAACAGTCCGAGTAGGAATAAGCTCATTCTTCTCATTATAAATTACTGTCATCCCACCTTTCTTTGGAACTACCTATACTAGACTCACTCATTCACTTCACTGTCAGAGATTGGATATATAATGCCAGCTTCCAGAAGCTTCAATACTTCTTTTCTAACCACCTCCTTCATCATTGGATTTAATCTTCTCTGTGGTTGAGCACTTGGCCTATAGTCATCCTCCATAAAGATTTTGTGCATGCAATAAGTTGGGCTTATACCTTTGAGATCTGAGATTGACCACCCAATAGCTTCTTTGTTGGCTTTCAATATTTCTACCAAATTTTCTTCTTCTTCAGAAAGCAAGGAATTACTAATGATAACTGGCTTCGTTCCATCTTCTTCTAAGAAAACATACTTCAAATGTGATGGTAACATCTTTAACTCCATCTTCTTTTCTTTGACTTCTTCTTTGGTATCAATCATCTCAAACTTAGCCTCCTCCATTGGGATCTCCTTCAATGTCTCCAAATTCGTCATACATTCATCAATTAATTTTTCTTCCTCTTCATTCAAGTCTTCACAACCATCAATAAGAGTTCTCTCTAATGGAGAAGAATAATGTACCATCCTTTCTTGCACCATACAAACTTCATCGAGTATATCAAATTGGAGACATGCCTTATCATCTTTAAGGTGTGTCATGTCTTTGAAGACATCAAACTTCACTTCTTCATCTTGCATTCTTACTTTAAGCTTGTCATTCTCCACATCAATTAAAACTCTAGCAGTTTTCATAAATGGTCTTCCCAGGATAAGAGGCACATCTCCATTCTCCTCCATCTCCATTATAACAAAATCCACTGGAAATACAGATTTTTCAACCTTTACCAACACATTTTCAACCACCCCATATGGATATGTAAGTAACCTGTCCGCCACTTGAAGCGTCATTCTAGTAGGTTTGAGTTCCAAACCCTCAATTCTTTTGAACACAGAAAATGACATTAGATTAATGCTAGCTCCCAAATCAATCAACACCCTTCCAACTTCCAATTCTCCTATGGTGCATGGAATAGTGAAGCTTCCTGAATCTTTAAACTTAGGAGGTAATAATTTTTGTATGATTGCACTGCAATTACCTTGCACTTCAATGGTCTCGTTTTCAATGTATTTTTGTTTCTTCGTGAGGAGCTCCTTCAAAAACTTTGCATACGAAGGCATTTGTTGCAATGCTTCAGAGAAAGGTATGGTAATCTCCAGTTTTTTAAACATCTCCATGAACTGCTCCAGCTGTTTTTCTTTCTCCTTCCTTGAATAAATCTTTGGATAAGGAAGTGGTTTGTCAAAATCTCTTTCTTTTTTTCTCTCATCTACCTCTTCTCTCTTTTTTTTCTTTCTCAACCCTCTCTTTCCACTCAAGTGTTTCTTTCCCACTCTCATTTTCATTCTATTTTCTCTTTATTTTTCTTTCCTCTAACACTTTGCCACTTCTTGTAATAATGGTTTTACACTCTTCTCTCAAATTACTTTTCGCATTCTTCTCACAACCCTCCATCTTGTTGACCAATTGCCCAATGTGCATCTTCATATTGTTAAATGCCGCCTCTACATTCTTACAATAAGAAACGCTCATTTTCATGAATTGCTGGAAAGTCTCCTCAAGCTTTGTGGTTTTCTCAATTGGAGTAGGTTGTTGTTGTCACTGTTTCTGCTCCCTTTGAACCATTGAAATATTATATATCTCTTGTGGTAATAAAGAAAGCTTCTTTGTCACTTCTTCCAACTGTTAAGTTATGATTTTATTTTGAGCAACCAAGGCATCTTGAAATTGCAATTGTAAGACTCCCTTCTGTTGAATTGAAGTTCCTCTTTCACTATGCATCTGGTTGTCATTAGTAGCCATATTGTCTATCAATTCAAAAGCTTCCTCTCGAGTCTTCCATTTCATATTACCTCCAGCTGAGGTATCTAGCATCAACTTGGTTTGTGAACCAAGACCTCCAAGGAAAAGAATGACTACTATTGCTTTGTCAAAGCCATGAGTCGGCGTCTTTCTCAACAAGCTCTTGTATCTATCCCATGCTTGACCTAGCGTCACCTCCATGCCTTGTCTAAAAGAAGAAATTTCTTGCTTCCCTTTGTTGACTTTGGATTGTGGGAAGTACTTGTTAAGATACTTTGAAACCACGACTTCCCATTCAGTAAAGTTATCCTTCGGGAAAGAATTCAATCATAGCTTTGCATTGCCTCCCAATGAGAAAGGAAACAAGCTTAGCTTTATTGCATCATCTGACACACCATTGATCTTCACAGTGTTGCAAATCTCGTTGAATGTGGTTAGATGCTCATATGGACTTTCATGTGATAACCCATTAAATTGGTTGCTCTTCACCAATTGTATCAACGCCGGTTTCACCTCCATGTTTGCAGCATTGACCCTCGGCCTAGCAATGTTATTAAAGTGATGAGGGTCAACAACACTGGTGTAATCCGCTAGAGAACGTCTACCATTGCTCTCTCCGACCATCTCTTCAGTACTTTGGTTAAATCTTTGTGGTGAGGGTTATAGAAGTGTCTCCGGAGAAGGAAATAATTCTCTAGATGTTTGGATTCTCCTTCTCCGTCTACTCTCGTCCAATCCTTCAAGAAGAGGTTCCGAAATTTTCTTGCTCCTAGTTCGAATTGTATCCTGCATACACAAGAAAACAGGACCCTAGAAACAATTGTTAGCATAAAAAGATAGAAAAGATAAACTAAAAAGATAACAAGATAAAAAGATACATAAGATAAAAACATAAAAACAAAAAGATAAAAAGATAAACAAAAAGATAAAAAGATAAAACAAAAAGATAAAAGGATAAAAAGATAAAAAACCAAGACAAAGCTAATCAATAATCACACAAATAGAATAGTTAAACCACGAGTCCCCGGCAACAGTTCCAAAAACTTGTTAACACTCGGCAAGTGTACCGAATCGTATCAAGTAATATAAAATGGTAAGACCAAGTATCGTTTCCCAAAGGACTCACGGCCTAGACAGTTTTGTGATTTCTTGATTAAATTAGACATATAAACAAAATCATTGTGTTTGTATTGCGGAAAATAAACATGAATGTAGGTTTTGATCAATTGGACTGAAAGAAGCAAAAGAGATTGATGTAAAATATGGACTAATTATGTTTTTGGGGTTTCCGATTTATCCTATCCACTCTCATGTATTCAAGAATTCATCTTTCTTCATTAATGTTAATGCCACTTCCTAATTTACCTTAAACCCGATGTCTCGATCGGTGAAGAAAGCCTACTCCTAATCACAAGTTTACAATGTCTTGTCTCCTTAGTAATTATTCATGCACTACATTCGCAGAGAAGCTTAAAGGCAACCAATCCTCCTATCCCTATGTCTAGGTAATATTGCTCTTGGGAGAATTTCCTCACTTCTAGATTTACTTATATGTGTCCATATAAATAACATCAAAGATCATGCAATTGAATGAGTTAAACAAAGCATGCATAGAGTATAGAAGAAAAACCCTAACAATTAATGAAACAAAGCATATAAAATATAGAACAAATTCAATACATGACAGTTTCAAAGGATTACATCGGTTCCCCAACAACAATGGAGGTTTAGTTCACCATAGACATGGTGAAACTAGATGAAAAACAATGAAAGAATTGAAGATAAAACCCTAGAATTTGAAGAAAGGAGCTTCCGCATCCAAAATCCGCTTCCAAGGGGTGAAGAAGGTGTCATTTCGCCTCTTTCTGTCCAAAGATACTAACCCTAGGTCGACTAAACCCTTATATAGTTTATTAAAATTTATAGAAAATAGGCCCAAGCTCAATTAAATGGCGCTCAGCGGAACTTTTAGCGCTCAATGGTAAGCGCGGTTCTTCAGAATGACGCTCAGTTGCAGATTTGGCCCTCAACGATGACCGCGGAGCTTCAGAACGCCGCTCAGCGATAAAAGTTGCGCTGAGCGGTGAATGCGGCTCTTCTTTTTTGCACTTTTACTTCGCTTCCTGAGTCTAGCTCATTACTACTTCAACTTCTTTCATCTAATTCATCTTAATTCCTGCCAAAACAAGGAAAGCCAAGCATAAAACCCATCCAAAGCTCTTATTTCCAAAACCTAAGCAAAAGCATGATTTCAAGTTAGTTTCTAAGTCATAAAGGTTGTTTTTAATATCAAAATTAAGTATAAAAATAACGGTTTTTCAACCGTTATCAAGAGTCCTCTTCCTCCTCAGCTTCCTCATCCTCATCATCCTCATCCATGGTTGAAGCTTCAACTGCTTCAGCTCTACCACCCTCTTGTGCTGGGTTAGCAGGCCATGCCACTCGGGTTGCAAAGTCCTCCTGAGAGATGAAATGTCGCTCAGGAAAGGCGGACGTCATTGTCTTCAATAGCTCCTGCTCGCCCTTGTATACAACAGCCACTCTAGCATCCAGTAGAGATAGGTACATGTCCCGCATCTGAAAAGGAGCGGCCTCATGGACTGGCTCCTGGGCTGGTGATGGTACTCTCCTGTGTGGCATGGGCTGCTGTGGTGGTGGCACTGGTTGGTCTGGCTCATCCACTACACAATAGTATGTAAAGTAAGTTGCGTTCAATTCCTTTCTTGGACGCTTCAGTGGTGGTTTAGACACATCAACACTTGTAATCTCACAAAGATGGGTGATCAAGGAGGGGCGTCCCAGGGGTGCCCTGTTGCTTGCACCACGGGCACAACTTTGGATCTCATTAGCTATAACATGCCCAATGTTGATGTTGAGACCCTTAAGAACACAGTAAAGGAAGATGTCCCTCTGAATAGTGATGTCTGATACATGGGAGCATGGCTGGATGTTGGCATGAGTGAAAGCCATCTAATACTTTGCTAGAGGCATCAGATGGGGTCTTATGATGTGGATGGGTGCCCAAGTCTTGTTTCTCTGAAAGTGCCCTCCAGGCACACATAAAGTCTGCTTCACATCATCATAGTTCACTCCTTCCATCATGGACATTTCATACTGCTCCCCCTCCCAGTCTATACCAAGAAAACTGTTATTGGTGTCAGCATCAAAAGCAACCTTCTTACTCCTTACGTAGCTAAAGTACGTCTCTTGCTCCCCCCTCCCCAATGCTTTTGCATTTGTATAGAATTCTTTGATGATGGCAATATTGGTGGGAGAGGGGTAGGCTGCCAAGTGGTCCCAGTCTCTATTGTTCAGCTCCCTTTCAAATTAAGGAGCCAAGGATGGTATGTTGGCTACCTTCCGCTCCATCAGCAGTCTCCTTCCCTCCATAGTTGGGAAGTATCTCTCATGAGCTGCAGTTCTGAACTTAATAGATTAAAACTGCTCATTCTCCTTCCTCTTGGTTCCTTTGTCTTTGTTACCCAGAGTTTTGACCCTTTTTCCTGATGAAGAGGCCATTCCTGCACATAGAGATTCACAAAACAAACACAGAAATCATCAAGCATTAGTCCCTAAAAATCAACAAACTCTTCTCATTCAGGCTGAGGGCAAAACAGAGAGCCCTCAACGCCACCTGCACATAACCAAACAGCCAAGAGATAAAGCAAAAAAAAAACGAGAAAACAGCCGCTGCCACGTCGCGCTTGGGCGCCCCTCAGGGGGCGCTTGAGCGGCAAGCGGTGTTGTCAAGTGTGGCTTTGCTGCATTTTTCACTTTCCAATTCACTTTCTACTTAGTCCCAACCACAATCAGCACAATTTAATCAGTCCAAACAGTGGAAAGTCATGCATAGACAGTACCAATCATCAAAACTCAAGATTTTTCATCAACATTCATCAAAAATCAAACTTTTAAGAGCTTAAAACACTAGATGGCATGACTTACTTGGTTAGAGACAAAGGATTAGTGGATAATGCTCAAATAAATGGAAGAAATCTGAACTTCTAGCAGCCACACACTCCAAAATCCCAAACTAGAATGGTTGAATGGTGCAAAATGAGTGAGAACTAAGGTTCTTGGTGGAGGAATGAGAGGAAAAGTGAGGAGAGAACTTAGGAAGAGTGTTTAGGGAGGCTAGAGTGGATGAAATATGAGAAAGGGGGCTTGGGCGAAACCCTAGGTAAAAAAATTGAAGTGGGCCGAAATCCCGCTTCAACCCCTTTAAAAGACCCAATCTGCAGATCGCGCCACCCGGGCGCCCCTCAGGGGCGCTTGAGCGGCGTGCGACACTTTTCTCCCTTTGCTTTTTGGCTTGTTTTGGGTATTCCTGACCATGGGTTCTCAGATTCAACTCAGAATTTTCATGTTTCTTTTCCCTAGCTCTCACAAAAAAACTCAAATCAAAGAATTAATCTCTCTCCACCCCTCAAACATTCAATCATTACAAACTATGCACACTAGAATCAAGCAAACAAAAAATAAACAGAAACAAAATTCAAATGACAAATTCAAACTACAAAAACAAGAAACAAAATAAAAGTTTTTAAAATACTGGGTTGCCTCCCAGTAAGCGCTTCTTTAATGTCACTAGCTTGACCCAATAGGCTCATGTCACATCCTTGATCTTTGTGTCATCTTTTCCTTCTCCACACCAATTGATCTTCAGTAGCTTCTTGTTCACCTTTTTTATTCTCTTGGAAATTGGACAGTCAATCTCTATTAGTCCATTAGTTCTGAGTTCTTTCACAATCCACAGCTTTTTGTTGAATCTCACTGGGATGCCTGGTCTAAGTTCTTCATGTTTCTCTAGGGAGTCTTGATGAACACCTTTTCCTTTGTTGTCTTTTTCTTCTTCCTTTACTTGTGATAGAAAACACTTTTTACCTTTCTTGCCTAGCTTGGCAGCTTTAGTACTAATCTCTGGTGCATCTCCACATGCAGCTTTGAGACTAGTCTTCTTCACTTGGATTTGCTGCTCAGCATTGAAGACATTGAAAATCACCTCCTCTTCTTGGTCTTTAAGTGCTATAGTTCCATCATCAACATTGATGATCACCTTGGCCATTTTCATGAATGGCTTTCCAAGAATTATAGGGATCTCCAAATCTTCCTCCATCTCCATTACTACAAAGTCCACCAGGAATATGAGGTTGTCAGTTTGAACCATCACATCTTCAACCACACCACAGGGCTTTTTAGTGGATTCATCCGCCATAAACAGAGTCAGCCTTGCAAGCTTGACTTCAAGACCACCAATATTTTCAAGAACAGATAAGGGCATCAAATTGATATTAGACCCTAAATCAATTAGGGCTTTTGATAACAGTTGAAAAAATGTTATTTTTATACTTAATTTTGACATCAAAAACAACCTTTATGACTTAGAAACTAGCTTCGAATCATGCTTTTGCTTATGTTTTGGAAATAAGAGAGTTGGATGGGTTTTATGCTTGGTTTTCCTTGTTTTTGCAGGTTTTAAGATGAATTGAATGAAAGAAGTGAAGTAGTCAGAAGTTGGACTCAGAAGAGGAAGAAAAAGTGCACAAAAGAAGATCGCAAGTACCGCTCAGTGCCACTTTTACCGTTGAGTGGCACTCTGAAGTCCCGCAGTCAACGCTGAGGGGAAAAACTACAGTTGAGCGTCAAAATAGAAGAATCGCACTTACCGCTGAGTGCCATTTTATTGGGCCTTGGGCCAATTTTCTATAATTTATAGGAAGCTATATAAGGTTTTAGTTGAATTAGGGTTAGTATCTTTGAACAGAAAGAGGCAAAATCACACTTTCTTCACCCCTTGGAGGAGGATTTTGGATGCTCAAGCTCTAATCTTCACCTTCTAGGGTTCTATCTTTCATTCTTTCATTGTTTTTCATCTAGTCCACCATGTCTATGGTGAACTAAACCTTAATTGTTGTTGGGGAACCTATGTAATCCTTTGAAACTCTCATGTATTGAATTGGTTCTTTAATCTATATGCTTTCTTTCATTAATTGTTAGGGTTTTTCTTCTATACTCTATGCATGCTTTGTTTAACTCATTCAATTGCATGATCATTGATGTTATTTGTATGGACACATAAGTAAATTTAGAACTGAAGAAATTCTCCCAAGAGCAATATTGCCTAGACATAGGGATAAGAGGATTGGTTACCTTTAAGCTTTTGTGTGAACGTAATGCATGAATAATTGCTAGGGAGACAAGACATTGTAAACTAGTGATTAGGAGTAGGCTTTCTTCACCGAGACATCGGGTTTAAGGTAAATTAGAAAGTGACATTAACATTAATGAAGAAAGATGAATTCTTGAATACATGAGAGTGGATAGGATGAATCGGAAACCCCAACAACATAATCATTGATATTATACATGAACCGTTTTTGCATCTTTCAAGTCCATTGATCAAAACTTTGCATTCATGTTTATTTTTCATAGTTCAACAACAATATTTTCGGTTAAGGGTCTAAGATAATCAACAAATCACATAACTGTTTAGGCCGTGAGTCCTTTAGGAAACGATACTTGGTCTTACCATTTTATTATTACTTGATACGATTCAGTACACTTGCCGAGGGTTAACAGCTTTCCCTATTTTAAGGCTCCTGATAGTGCAAGGAATGGTGAAACTTCCTAGATCTTTAACCTTAGGAGGAAGTGCCTTCTGCAAGATCACATTGCACTCTTCCTGTACCTCAATTGTTTCCTCCTCTAGGTATTTCTTTCTTTTGAGGAGTTTCTTCAAAAACTTAGCATATTCAGGAATCTGCTGCAATGCTTCAGTCACAGGAATCGTAATTCCCAATTTTCTGAAGATTTCTTCAAAGCACCTTAATTGCATCTCTTTTTCTTTTCTGGAACATTCCTCAGAGTGATGAAGATTTTTTTCAATTTTTCCTTTTTTTCTCTCAACCTCTTCTTTTCTTTTCTCTATTTTTTAAAATCTTTTCTTTTTCTTTTCTCTCAACTTCAATTTTCTCTCCTTTTTCTTCTCTCTCTTTTGACTCAACTTTTTCTTTTCTCTCTACTTCTTTCTCTTTCTCCCTCTCATCTTTTACACTCACAATAGCCTTGCATTCTTCCTTGGGGTTAACTTCAGTATTAGCCCCAAAACTTTTGATAGGTATCCCTTCCAACTTCTTGGCTATTTGACCAACCTGCATCTCCAGATTTTAATAGCAGCTTCAGTGCTTTTCTGGTTGGAGAGAGTTGCCTGCATGAACTGCTAGAGAGTCTCCTCAAGCTTTGTAGTTCTGTTAGCTAGAGAGGGTTGTTGTTGCCACTATTGTTGTTGCTGTTGTGGTGGTCTATTGAATTGTCAACCAGCTTTCCCAAATTGACCTTGTCCCATGCTTGGATGAGATTTCCACCCTTGATTGTAATTGCTGGGACGAAACGGATTGCCCATGTAGTTAACTTCTTCTTTGAGATGCTCGGGCATTGCACATTGACCATTAATATGATCACCACCACATAGTTCACAAAGTTGTTGTTGAACCTGTAAAACATTCTGGCACTCCTTTGATGGTTGAGAAAGCTTCTTTGTCAAAACCTCCAATTGTTGAGTAATAGTCTTGTTTTGAGCAAGCAGGGCATCATAAGATTGTAACTGTAGAACTCCCTTAGGTTGTGATGGAGTTCCTCTTTCACTATGTATCTCATTGTCATTGATAGCCATGTTGTCAATTAATTCATAGGCTTCCTCTAGAGTCTTGCACTTGATATTGCCTCCAACTGAGGCATCCAACATCAATTTAGTTTGTAAGCCAGGACCTCCAAGGAAAAGAATGACTACCGTTGCTTCATCAAAACCATGAGTAGGTGTCTTTCTCAACAAGCTCTTGTATCTATCCCATGCTTGCCCTAATGTCTCCTCCATGCCTTGCTTGAAAGAAGAGATTTCCTGCTTCCCTTTGTTGATCTTTGACTGTGGGAAGTATTTGTTCAAGAATTTTGCAACCACATCTTCCCACTCAGTCAAGCTATTTTTAGGAAAAGAGTTCAACCACAGTTTAGCATTGCCTCCCAGTGAGAAAGGAAACAAGCTCAGTCTAATAGCATCATCTGGAACTCCATTCAGCTTCACAGTATTGTAGATCTCATTAAAAGTGGTCAGATGCTCATATGGACTTTCATGTGATAGTCCATTGAATTTGTTGCTCTTCACTAGATGGATCAACGCAGGCTTAATCTCCATACTTGCGGCATTGACTCTCGGCTTTTCATTGTTGTTAAAATGGTGAGGGCCAACAACTGTTGCATAATCTGCCAAAGTACGCCTACCACCATTGTTGTCCATGCTTTTTTTGATCAGATTGTGAGGCCTGTGAAATTTCCTCTACATAAGGTTCTCTAGATAATCTCTTTCTTCTTGGCCTTCTATTAGTCTCAAGTCCTTCAAGAAGAGGTTCAGAACTTTTGTTGCTCCTAGTTCTTACTGTATCCTGCATAAACTAGACACAAAACCATAGAAAACACTATTAGCACAAAAACAAAAACAAACGCCACAAAACACAAATTAAAAATAAGATACAAATAAAAATAAAAAATAAAGTCAAAGTCAATCAAGAATCACACAAATAGAACAGTTTAAACCGTGAGTCCCCGGCAACGGCGCCAAAAACTTGTTAACAAATTTTTGATCCCCGACAACGACACCAAAATCTTGTTAATGAATCGGCAAGTGTACCGAATCGCACAAGTAATATAAAATGGTAAGACCAAGTATCGTATCCCAAAGGACTCTCGGCACTAGACAGTCGTGTGATAACTCGATTAATTACGACTTAAAGAAAACGAGATCATTGATTTCAGATGCAAAGACAAAAAATTAAATATGAATGCAGTTTGATTAATAGCAGAATAGCACAATGATGGACGAATGTTGTTTTTAATATGAGATGAGTATGTTGTTAGGGTTAGATTCCACCAAATTCCCTCTCATGTATGTAAGAATTCTTCTTTATGCGTTAATGTTAACGTTACTCGCAAAATCACTTAAACCCGATCCCTCGACGAAATAAGTCTGTCCTTAATCACCAGTTCATGCAATTCCTAGCATTCCTAGCATTCCTAGTAATTAAATGTGAAGATCAAGAGCTTTAAGATGACCAAAACTCATACCCTCATTCCTGAGACATATTACTCTTGGGAGTAATTCAACAAAAACCTGAATTGTAAGGAAACTCCCGGAATGCTATGAATGAGTTAAATAAAGCATGTAATAATCACAAATGAATTACTCTAACAATTAATGAAAAAGCATAAAATGATTAAGAATCAATTCAAATACATGAGAGTTCACAAGGTTACATCATCCCCCAACAACAAATAGAGTTTAGTTCACCATAGACATGGTGAAACTAGATGAACAATGGAGAAGAATGAGATAGAAAAACCCTAAAAGTAGAAGATGGAAGCTCCCGCATCCAAATCCCCCTCCAGAGAGTGAAAGAGTGTGTTGTTGTGCTCCTCCAGCCAAAGATATCAAACCTAGGATGTTTGGGTCCTTTAAATAGAGTGAAAACAAAACAGAAACAAGGCCCAGGCCCGTGTCACTAGCGCTCAAGCGCCCCACTTAGGGCGCCCGGGTTGGTGAGCAGCACTCTTCTGTGCTCAAGCCTTTAAAAAGGGCGCCCAAGCTTCGAGCACTTCTTCCTTCTGGTGCTTTTCCAGGCCTTTCTTAGCTCCATCTCCATGGCACTTCATCTCTGCTTTCCATATTATCTCATTTCCTTCCAAAACAAGGGAAATTAGTCATAAAACCATCAAATTCAACCTCAACTCTCTTATTCACACAACTTAACAGAAAAACATGATTCCAAGCAAGTTTCTAAGCAGAAAAGGGTTCATTTAGTGTCAAAATTACATCACAGATAACGGTATTTTCAACCGTTATCACTGACCTGTCCTCCTAACAGTAGGACAATCCTTAGCATAGTGACCCTTATGTCTACATACATTACACCTACAATAACCCACCATATAAGGGCAAACTGACTATAGATGAGGTCCTCCACATGAATAACATCTCACACCCCCAGAATGACTGGACTGCCCTGCGGCACTGACCATTGAGATGAGGAACCCCTAGACCCAAGGGAAGGAGGCCTAGAGTAAGGTGTCCTCGTGGAACTGAAACTACCTCGAGACCCAGATGGTCCCCCAATCCTCAACAGCTGACTCTTCTGACTCTCCACCTTCATCTTTGTCTTCTCTAACACTCATGCCATTTTCACCAAAGCAAGGAATTCCTTAATAGAAAGGCCTTTAACCAATAACTTGATTTCACCTTTCAAACCATTTTCAAATAACTGATAGTGCCACTCTTCTCTCATTGATACTATATGGAACCTTATCAGATGCTTGAACCGGTCTGCATATTCAGAAACTGACATATTCCCTGAACCAATTGAAGAAACTTAATTTCCTTACAAATCTGACACTGTCAAGAAAATATTCAACATAAAACTTCCCTTTGAACAACTCCCAAGTGATAGGAGTACTACTGCCCTCCAGTAGCGTCCTCATGCTACTCCACAAAAGACTAGCTTCCCCTGATAGTAAGTACTCCGTGAAAGCCAATTTATTCTCATCTGAACATCTCTTGGCATTGAAGATACGCTCTATATCTCTAAACCATCTATCTACTTCATCGAGGCTAACCTGACCATTAAACTTAACTGGATGATAACAGTTGAAAAAATATTATTTTTAGACTTCATTTTGACCTTAAAGACAACCTTTATGACTTCGAAACTAGCTTGTAATCATACTTTTGCTTATGTTTTGGAAATAAGAGAGTTAGATGGGTTTTATGCTTGGTTTTCCTTGTTTTTGTAGGTTTTAAGATGAATTGAATGGAAGAAGTGAAGTAGTCATAAGTTGGAGTCGGAAAAGTAACAAAAAGTGAATAAAAGAAGAGTCGCAAGTGATAACAGTTGAAAAACTGTTATTTTCATGCTTAAAATTGACACAAAAAGCAACATTTACACTTAGAAACTAGCTTGAAATCATGCTTTTATCCATATTTTCATAAATAAGAGAGCTGGACAGATTTATGCTTGATTTCAGTGTTTTTGTGCAGGTTTTAAGGTGAATTTAGTGAAAGAAGTGAAGAAGGAGAGAGATGGAATCAGAAAAGTCAACCAGAAACCAGAAAAGTCAACCAGTAAACCAGAAAAGTCAACCAGTTAACCAAAAAGTCAACCAGTTAACCAGAATACGAAAAAAGTCAACCAGACGAGTTTTGGGCCAGTTTTATGCGATTTTAAGATCTGTTTGGGCATGAACCTGTTTTCTATTATTTTTATGTCCTATTTAAAGACCTAGATGTCTTAGGGTTGGTATCATTGGCAGAAACGAAGCAAACACTCTCTCTTCCACCCCTTTGAAGGAGGATCTTGGATGCTCAGGCTACCTCTTCACCTTTCTAGGGTTTTATCTTTCATTCTTTCATTATTGTTCATCTAGGTTCACCATGAATATGGTGAACTAAACCTTGTATGTTTGTTGGGGAATCAATGTAATCTTTTGAAGCTCTCATATATGGAATTTGTGCTTGCATCTTAATCTAAGACTTATGCTTTCTTTCATCATTAGTTAGGGTTTTTCCTCTTTGCTCAATGCTTGTTTTGTTTAACTCATTCAATGTATGATTATTGGTTTTGTCGATACGGAAACGTACGGGGAAGTCTAGATCCGAGGAATTTCTCCCAATAGTATATTGGTTGCCTTAAGCTGCTGTGCTAAAAAAACTAATTATTAGGAATGCTAGGAATTGTATGAACTCGTAATTAGGGAGAAGCCTTCTTGAAAGGTAATTTAGAGAGTGGCATTAACAATGATGACTTGAATGTTGAATTCCTAAAATATATGAGAGTGGATAAGATGAAATTGACCCCCAACAACATATTCATATATATATTTCATTGAAAGTGCTTGTCTTTTGCTTTTGCCATTGATCAAAATCTCATGCATACATGTTTATTTTCTCTTTTGCATATAAAAATCCAATTATTTCGTTCTTAAGTCTTAGCTAATCAACAAATCACATAACTAAACTAGGCCGTGAGTCCTTTGGGAGAACGATACTTGGTCTTACCGAGTTTATTACTTGAAACGATTCGGTCATACTTGCCGATTGTAAAACAAGTTTGTGGCGCCGTATTTTGGTGTTCATAAATTTGTCCATCAAGTTTTTGGCGCCGTTGCCGGGGACTCTGGTTTAACTGGTTAATTTGTGTGATTATTGATTATCTTTGACTTTAATTTTGAATTTCTGTTTTTATTTTCTGTTTTGATTTTTTCGGTTTTTATTTGATTTGGTTTTATTTTATTTGATTTTATTTGATTTTATTTTATTTGATTTGATTTTATTTGATTTTATTTTATCTTATTTGATTTTATTTTATTTTATTTTATTTTATTTTATTTGATTAGATTTTATTTTATTTGATTAGATTAAATTTGATTTGATTTGATTTGATTAGATTAGATTTTATTTTATATTATTTTATCTTATCCTCTGAATCTTTTATCTTCTGAATCTGTATCTTCTCCTATATCTTTTTGTGCTAACAAATCTTTTCTAGGGTTTTGTTTTCTTGTGCATGCAGGAAGCAATTAGAACAAGGAGCAAGAAAACAACAGAACCTTTGCTTGAAGGTCTAGACGAGAGTAGACGGAGGAGAAGAATCCGAACATCTAGAGAACTTTTCCCTTCTCTAGAAACTCTCTTACAATCATCACCACAAGGTTCTGTTCATAGCACAGAAAATATGGAGAACAACAATGTTAGAAGAACTCTTGCTGACTACACCAATATAGCTGGACCTCAGCACTTTAACAGTATAGCTAGACCTAGAGTCAATGCAGCTAATATGGACGTCAAACTAGCACTGATTCAACTGGTGAAAAGCAACCAATTTAATGGGTTATCTCATGAAAGCCCATATGAGCACCTCACTACCTTCAATGAGATTTGCAACACAGTCAAGATTAATGGGGTGCCAGACGAAGCTATCAAACTTAGCTTGTTTCCTTTCTCATTGGGAGGCAATGCTAAGCTTTGGTTGAATTCTTTCCCAGAAGAAAGTTTCACAAAGTGGGAAGCAGTGGTCACAAAATTTTTAAACAAGTACTTCCCACAATCTAAGGTGACAAAAGGCAAGCAAGAGATTTCTTCATTTAGGCAAGGCATGGAAGAATCACTGGGCATGCATGGGATAGATATAAAAGTTTGCTAAGAAAAACACCCACGAATGGCTTTGAAGAACAGGAAGTAGTCTTAACTTTCCTTGGAGGGCTTGGTTCACAAACCAAGATGATGCTTGATGCCTCAGCAGGAGGCAATATTAAATGGAAGACTCCAGAGGAAGCCACAAAAATTATAGAAAACATGGCTACTAGTGATAATGAGCTGCACAGTGAGAGAGGAGCTCCTATGCAACAAAAAGGAGTTTTCCAATTACAGACACATGATGCCTTGCTAGCTCAAAACAAAATTCTAACTCAACAGTTGGAGACTCTTACTAAAACTCTTGCACAATTACCTAAAGAGTTAAAGACTGTTGCACAGGTTCAACCACAGATGTGTGAATTATGTGGTGGTGACCATATAAATGGTCAATGCGTTTTTCCAGTGAAAGCTTTAGAGGATGTTAATTTCATGGCCAATCAATTTTCATACCGTCAAGGGAACTATAATCAAGGGTGGAAACCACACCCAAGCATTGGTCAAGGACAAACTGGGCAAGCTGGTCAATATAATAAGCAGCAGCAGCAACCCACCTTATGGCAACAGTTATCTGTGCTTAATGAAAGGTCCATGAGGATGGAGGAAACTCTCAACAATTTCATACAGAAGATTGAGTCAACACAGAAGAGCACTGAAGCTGCTATTAAAAATTTGGAGACTCAGATGGGGCAGATCACCAAACAGGTGGAAGAAAGGCCAAATAGAAATTTTGGGGCTAATACTGAGGTTAACCCCAGAGAAGAGTGCAAAGTGGTAGAGAGTGTTGATGATGAGAAAGTTGAGTTAGATACAGAAGAGAGAAGAGAAATAGAGAGCAAAAGCACTTTTCCTTTTCCAATCCATCAAGGGAAATAACTGGACTTCACAGAATTATTCAAAATGGTGGATAATGAAGCACCTTGGGAACAGATTCTGCAACAGATTACGGTTTACACTAAATCTAATGATGAAATCTCTACAAAGAAAAGACGTAGAGATGATGAAGCAAAGGAGTGTATAACTGTTAAAAAAGAGTCATTCCCTCCTAAAGCAACAGACCTAGGCAGTTTTTCTATCCCTTGTACCATAGGGAAGAAAAGGGTGAAGAAAGCTCTCCTTGATTTAGGTTCAAGTGTTAACATGATACCTTACTCTTTAGTGGAGCAAATCGGCAATGTTAATGTGAAACCTGTAAAGGTTAATCTAGTAATGGCCGATGGATCTTCAAAGGAGCCATGTGGGATTGTAGAGGACATTATAGTTTGTGTTGGCAAACTTCAGTTCTTGGCAGACTTTGTGGTGATGAAGATGGAGACAAAGAAGATACCTATCATACTTGGAAGACCGTTTATGAAAACGGCCAGAGCTATCATTGATGTAAATGAAGGTATAGTGGTGCTCCAGGACCGAGAGGAGAGAGTGGTTGTAGACGTCTTCAAAGATGAGACGCAAGCACAGGAGGAAGAAGCTAGTCATAAAGCTGCATTTCAAGATGCACACATGACTAGTCATAAAGATGAAAATCTCAAGGTTGCAGGTAACCATTGTTTGTTGTTTCAGGTACACAAGGAAGAAAAGATTGGAAGAGGAGGAGAAATTCCTAGTGACTGGGAGAAAAGAAGACTCCAACTTGGCACACCTGTAAGAATCAAGAACAAGTTGTGGGTTGTGAAGGGCTTTAAAGAGAAGGAGATGATAGAGATAGAGTCTCCACATTCTAGAAGGACCAAAACAGTTCACAGGAAACAGCTGAGGAGTTGGTGGAATGACAACATCAACTATAAAGAAGGAACTTGAGCTTTACTGGGTCAAGCTAATGACGTTAAAAGAGCGCTTGCTGGGAGGCAACCCAGTGACTTAAAAAACTTTTAATTTTATTTTGGTTTGTAATTTTTAATCTGTTGAACATGATTTTGTGAATATTTTGCTGAACATAGCATCTACTGATGGATTCTAGGTGGTTAAGTATCTACTGAAGGATACTAAGTGTGTAAAACCTACTGATGGGTGTTGATGAGAAAATTTTGCACCTACTGATGGGTGTTGGTAAGTTTTAAACACCTACTGATGGGTGTTGGTGGATTTTGGGTCAGGCTCGTGACGTTAAACAAGTGAGGGGCATGTCTAGGAGGCACGTAGGTTAAGAAAAGAAGGAGAAGAGCACTTCACGAAAGTGCCGCTGAGCGGTACTCTCGCAGATGGGCTTTAGTTTCCCCTTAGCGGGATCCAAGCCCATTATGGTATTTTTATACCCTAAGATGCGCAAATGCGTTTATTTTCAGGCTCTTCTCTGCACACACACTCCTACATACCTTTTCAAAGGTTCTCTACAACTTTTCCCTCATCCCTCTTTAGAAAATCTCCCTTCCACTCACTTGCTCACTAGTTTTCCATCTAAGTTTGGGGTTGGGAGAGAGCATCATTGAAGGGGCTGATTTCTTCATTGTGGTTTACTAATGCTTAACAATGTATCTTTTGGTTTTGTGAATTATGTTTGATGCAGGGATGGCCTCCTCATCGGGCAAAAAGAATCAAGACTCTAAGATCCAAGAAGAGGAAGATACAGAGGACAACTCAGATTGATGAGGAGCTGAGGTAGCATTTACGGATGAATGCTATCATATGCTTATGCTTTTGGGGTTTAAGTTTTCTAAACTTATTTATTTTTTGTTTTAGATTAGGGTTTGATGTACTCTATTGGAAACCTGGTTTGTTATGATGGTTTGCTATTAACTGTGATTGTGTGATAAGTAATGCTTGATGATGATTAGTGATTGATTGATGTTGAGATAGATGTGCACATTAAAATGCTTATACAGGTGATTCACAAGCTTTGTGAACAAATGCATGATATCATGATTGTGGTTGTGAGATTAAGCAGCATGTGTATGTCAAATGTGAATGAGCTTATATGTGAGGTTTTGAGCTCCAAAGTTGTTATGTTTGAATGCTATTACTTTGAAAGCATGAATGATTTTGCCCAGGTTTTCTATGATTGAATCAATTGCTTGTTTTGCATCATGTGATCAAGGTCGTTTGTTGGAACCCTTTTTATTGGCCAAATTTATAAAGTTAGCCCACTAAAAGAGAACACTTTGTGTTCTATCCTTTGAACCCTTAGCCTTGAACATACACTAAAACCCTTGATTGAAAATCTTTACCTTGAGTTAAGTAGAAGATCTTGTGTGGTATGTTAAATGTTCAAGTTTGGGGTTGTTGGGAAAACATGAAAAAGGAAAAGCATTGAGCTAAGAGCTAAAAAGTAAGAATATGCAAAGAAAAAAAAAGAAAAAGAAAAGAAAAGAAAAAGAAGCAAAGCTCAATGCAAATGCAAAGGCAAGTTGGGAAGAATAAGAAAAATTGTGTTGTTATGATTCTCTTAACTCAAGGATTTTGTGATCCAGAAAAACCAATTTTCTTGTTAGCCCAGCCACATTATAAGCCATTGAAAAGTCCTTGTGATGATGCATGCTTGTGAATGTTTTTGATTGTGGTAAAATGAAAGGCAAAGTTGATTCATGTAACATTGTGATAGTGGAGTAAATGAGTGAAACACTTTACCTCTTATACACTTGTGTGTTGAGTGAAACACTTTACCTAGTGAGGAAATATTCCATAAGCACATGAACATCCATGCTTAATTGATTGATCATTCATGAAAAATAGCATTTGTTGGAATTTAAATGACTTTGTGAACACTAAAGCATGTGCACATCTTGATTGAACTCTTGGTCATAAGTTTGAGTGAAGTTGTTACTTATCTTGAAAAAGAGGATTTTTGAATGAGTGAATTGTTAGAATAATTATTAAGTCTACCTAGTATAGCAGGGCTTAAAGTAGACAGTTGTGTGTTGGGGTATCTATAATGATTGTTCCTAGCAGTCTAGGACAATCTCTTCATCTTCCATCTATGTATTGTATCAGATTTTTATCTATATAAATGATAGAACTGAGAAGGGTCTTTCAAGCCCTTTAGAACTATTTTTCTCTGTTTTAGATCTCAAGTTGGTATCAGAGCAGGTTCATCCTGCTCTGGTTTCCTGTCCACCAGCACTGTCACTGCTGTTTGCACCTGTCCGGTGCCGTTCGCCGTTCTCCGCGGCTGTCTCGCCACTATCTGCAGCTGTCAACTGCAGTTTGAAGCTCTCCAACTTGGTTGTCCGCCATACAACATATGTCCGCTGCTGTCCACCACCGTTCGCCGCCGTCCGCCGCCGTTCTCCGCCGTCCGCCGCCGTCCGCCGTCACAGTTCCGTCCGGCGACCACTGGATCTGGTTCGCCTCTTCACGCGACGGCCAACCCCACCGGTGGGCTCGCCTGATTCTGCTCCACGCTCCGCCACGCGCCGCCTCTTTGTGCGCTGCGACCAGGCGCGTGCTGTCCACGCGCCGCCCTCTGCTCACCGGAAAGTCGCCGCGCCACCTCCGTAGCTCTCGCCCTCTGCTCCTCTGTCCGTTCTGCCCCTCAAAATCTCACTTTGGTGTGTCCAGAAGCTCCCCCTTGAAGAAAACCGTGAGCAACCCTAGGGTTTTCTGGTTCTTCACGTTTTTCCCTGGTTCTTCACGGTTTTTCTGGTTTTTTCTCCTGCTTTTATCACAGAATGGCGTCTGGAAGTGCTCTTTCTTTCTCTGGAAGTCCCTCCATCACTTCCGAAAAGTTAAACGGAAAGAATTATCTGTCTTGGTCTGCTGCTGTGGAAATGTGGTTCCTTGGTCAAGGACATTATGACCACCTTGAGCAGGATGGGAGCCAAGTACCTTCTGACAAAGCTGAACAATGGAAACAAGCTGATTTCCAATTGTGTGCCCTATTGTGGCAATCTGTGGAACCCCGACTTTTGATATCTCTTAGAGCCTTCAAGACATGTCACACTTTTTGGAAGAAAGCTCAAAGCATTTATGCTAATGATATTCAACGTCTCTATGATACCGCAAACAAGCTCGCCTGCCTCAAAATGACAGACCATGATATGGTTTCCTTCATGACTGAAGCCCAAGCAGCTGTGGAAGAATTGAGAATGTTCTTGGAAGCGGAATCTTCAGAAGATATCAAAAAGAAGCTTGACAAGTATTATATGGTGATGATCCTCCGTGCTTTGCATCCAGATATGAATCATATCAGAGATCAACTTCTGACAAGTCATGAGGTCCCTTCCTTGGAAGCCTTGACCACACGTCTTCTTCGTGTTCCTGTGCCTCAGTCTCAGGAAGCTTATGAAACAATGGAACCATCTGTCATGGTTGCCACGCGAGGAAGAGGAGGACGTGGCACTAGAGGAGGAGGACGTGGAGGTCGGGGACGTCCACAATGCTCTTACTGTAAGAGGGTGGGTCACACCCAAGAAAACTGCTACTCCTTGCATGGCTTTCCTTCAAAAACCGTCAATATCTCTAAGGCTGAAACTTCCACTTCCAACTCCAAGTTCACTGAGGAAGAGTATCAAGAGTATCTGCGATTAAAGTCTAATAGTCTGGCGCAATCATCTCAATCCCCAAGTACGTCCACAGCTTGCATGTCTCAATCCATGGAAGGTCTAAATTCATGGGTAATTGACTCGGGTGCTTCGGATCACATTTCTGGTAATACCTCATTGTTCTCAACCCTTTCCCTCCAAGAAAAACCCCATTTCATTACCCTTGCAAATGGCTCTAAAACTTGTTCAAAGGGAGTCGGTCAAGTCTCCCTGTCTCCCTCTCTAACTCTGAAATCTGTTCTTTTTGTCCCTAACTGTCCATTCAATTTAATTTCCCTAAGTCAGTTAACCAAAATGTTACATTGTTCAATAACTTTCGATTCAAAATCTTTTGTTATACAGGAGCGTGGCTCGGGGAGACAGATTGGAGAAGGATATGAAGCTGGAGGTTTATACCATTTTGGATCTCGCCCACGGGTATCTTGTGTTGCAGCTCTTCCCCCTAAAGTGTTACATGATCGGTTTGGCCATCCTCACTTGTCAAAGTTAAAAAAGATGTGTCCTGAACTTAGTGGTCTTCAGACTTTAGAATGTGAGTCCTGTCAACTAGGAAAACATGTTAGATCTGTCTTTCCCAAAAGGTCTCAATCAATGTGTACTTCTAGTTTCTCTATTATTCATTCTGATGTCTGGGGACCTAGTCGCGTCTCTTCTTTTGGTTTTAGGTATTTTGTTACTTTTATTGATGAGTATTCTAGATGTACTTGGGTTTATCTAATGAAAGATCGCTCTGAATTGTTACCCATTTTCACATCCTTTTTGAATGAAATCAAGAACCAATTTGGTCATGTAATTAAAGTCTTAAGAAGTGATAATGCTAAAGAGTATTTCTCATTAACTTTTTCTTCACTTCTTAGCTCCCATGGTATTTTACATCAGTCCACTTGTCCTCATACACCCCAGCAAAATGGTATAGCCGAAAGAAAAAATAGACACTTGGTTGAAACGGCTCGTACCCTTTTGCTTAGTGCTCATATTCCTGTTCATCACTGGGGGGATGCCATCTTAACTGCATGTTTTCTTATTAATAGGATGCCCTCCTCCTCCCTCAATAATAAAGTCCCTTTCTCCATTCTCTTTCCCAATGATCCTCTCTTTCACACCTCTCCTCGCGTCTTTGGTTGTGTTTGTTTTGTTCACGACATGTCTCCGGGGCTCGACAAGCTCTCTGCTCGTGCGATCAAATGTGTCTTTTTGGGCTATTCTCGGCTTCAAAAAGGGTACCGGTGTTACTCCCCTGAAACCAAAAAGTACTACATGTCTGCCCATGTTACCTTCTTTGAACAGACACCTTTCTTCTCGCCCTCTGTTCAAGATGTTCATATCCTCCACCAGGTCCTTCCTCTTCCAGTGGTTGAGTCTAATATCTCCAATCCCTCAGTCAGTCCAAGTCATGCCCAAGGTCCTCCCGAACCTTCCTCTCCCCATACTGATATCCTTCGACACAGTACCCCGGTGAGTAATCCTCTTCCAGCAAATGGTGGATCTCCTCCTTCAGATTCTTCTCTGTCACCATCTCCTGCCACGCCTCCTGGTGAAGATGATTCTGGTTGGCCCATTGCTCTCAGAAAAGGTACTCGTTCCACTCGCAACCCTCATCCCATTTATAATTTTCTTAGTTATCACCGAGTGTCGCCCTCCTTTTATTCCCTTTTATCCTCAATATCTCCTGTGGTTATTCCTAAAAATGTGAAAGAAGCACTTGATCATCCTGGATGGCGACAAGCCATGATTGAAGAAATGCAGGCTCTGGACCACAGTCATACTTGGGAGCTTGTGCCACTTCCCCCGGGCAAAAAGGCTGTTGGTTGTCGATGGGTATATGCCATTAAAGTCGGCCCTAATGGTGACATTGATAGGCTCAAAGCCCGACTGGTTGCAAAAGGGTACACTCAGGTTTATGGTCTTGATTATTGTGACACTTTTTCTCCCGTGGCCAAGATGACTACCATTCGATTGTTCTTTGCCATGGCCGCCATTCGTCATTGGCCACTTCATCAGTTGGATATCAAAAATGCCTTTCTCCATGGTGATCTTGAGGAAGAAGTGTATATGGAGCAACCTCCGGGGTTTGTTGCTCAGGGGGAGTCTGGTATGGTTTGTAAATTGAACCGATCTCTATATGGGCTCAAGCAATCACCACGTGCTTGGTTTGGAAAGTTTAGCTCCATTATTCAAAAATTTGGGCTAAAACGCAGTGAAGCAGATCATTCAGTCTTTTATTATCATTCGTCTCCCGCGAAATGTGTTTACTTGATAGTATATGTTGATGATATAGTTATTACAGGAAATGATGCTGCTGGAATATCTCAATTGAAGGAGTACTTGTGTAAACATTTTCAAACCAAGGATCTTGGAAGCCTCAAATACTTCCTAGGCATTGAAGTAGCTCAGTCAAAAGATGGAGTTGTAATCTCCCAAAGGAAGTATGCTCTGGATATTTTGCAAGAAACAGGCATGATTGATTGTAGACCGGTTGATAGCCCTATGGATCCAAATCAGAAATTAACAACAGAAGGAGGTGAATTATTCTCCGACCCGGAGAGATATAGGAGGCTAGTTGGAAAACTAATCTATCTCACTATTACAAGGCCGGATCTATCTTTTGCAGTTGGAGTGGTTAGTCAGTTTATGCAAGCTCCATGTGTTGGCCATTGGAATGCTATCATTCGCATTCTAAGGTATGTGAAAAAGGCTCCCGGGCAAGGGCTGTTATATGAAGAAAAAGGAAGCCTTCAAGTATCAGGATATTGTGATGCTGATTGGGCAGGTTCTCCTCATTGATAGACGATCTACTACTGGATATTGTGTTTTCCTTGGAGGAAACATTATCTCATGGAAAAGTAAGAAACAAAATGTAGTGGCTCGATCAACAGCTGAAGCTGAATATAGGGCAATGGCTTCATTAACATGTGAACTTATATGGGTGAAGCAGTTCCTTCAAGAGCTTAACTTCTGTAACATCCAGAGTATGAAGATGTATTGTGATAACCAAGCTGCTCTTCACATTGCATCAAATCCAGTGTTTCACGAGAGAACCAAACATATAGAAATTGATTGTCATTTTGTTCGGGAAAAATTATTGTCAAAAGAAATATGTACTGAGTTTGTTGGATCAAATGACCAACTCGCAGATGTGTTGACTAAGTCGTTAAGGGGACCTCGGATTGAGTTTATTTGTTCCAAGCTTGGTACATACAATCTGTATGCTCCAGCTTGAGGGGGAGTGTTAGAATAATTATTAAGTCTACCTAGTATAGCAGGGCCTAAAGTAGACAGTTGTGTGTTGGGGTATCTATAATGATTGTTCCTAGCAGTCTAGGACAATCTCTTCATCTTCCATCTATGTATTGTATCAGATTTTTATCTATATAAATGATAGAACTGAGAAGGGTCTTTCAAGCCCTTTAGAACTATTTTTGAATGAGTGAATCATCATATGAATTGGTTGAAGATTGAGTTACATCTTGTTTGCTAGAGGACAAGCAAAGTTCTAAGTTTGGGGTTGTGATAACAGTTGAAAAACTATTATTTTCATGCTTAAAATTGACACAAAAAGCAACCTTTACACTTAGAAACTAGCTTGAAATCATGCTTTTATCCATATTTTCAGAAATAAGAGAGTTGGACAGGTTTATGCTTCATTTCAGTGTTTTTGTGCAGGTTTTAAGGTAAATTTAGTGAAAGAAGTGAAGAATGAGAGAGATGGAATCAGAAAAGTCAACCAGAAACCAGAAAAGTCAACCAGTCAACCAGAATACGAAAAAAGTCAACCAGACGAGTTTTGGGCCAGTTTTATGCGATTTTATGATCTGTTTGGGCTTGGACCCGTTTTCTATTATTTTTATGTCCTATTTAAAGACCTAGATGTCTTAGGGTTGGTATCTTTGGCAGAAACGAAGCAAACACTCTCTCTTCCACCCCTTTGAAGGAGGATCTTGGATGCTGAGGCTACCTCTTCACCTTTCTAGGGTTTTATCTTTCATTCTTTCATTATTGTTCATCTAGGTTCACCATGAATATGGTGAACTAAACCTTGTATGTTTGTTGGGGAATCAATGTAATCTTTTGAAGCTCTCATATATGGAATTTGTGCTTGCATCTTAATCTAAGACTTATGCTTTCTTTCATCATTAGTTAGGGTTTTTCCTCTTTGCTCAATGTTTGCTTTGTTTAACTCATTCAATGCATGATTATTGGTTTTGTCGATACGGGAACGTACGGGGAAGTCTAGATCCGGGGAATTTATCCCAATAGTATATTGGTTGCCTTAAGCTGCTGTGCTAAAAAAACTAATTATTAGGAATGCTAGGAATTGTATGAACTCGTAATTAGGGATAGGCCTTCTTGACAAGGTTTTATGCTTGGTTTTCCTTGTTTTTGTAGGTTTTAAGATGAATTGAATAGAAGAAGTGAAGTAGTCATAAGTTGGAGTCAGAAAAGTAACAAAAAGTGCATAAAAGAAGAGTCGCAAGTCACTGTTGAGGGGCAATACTGCAGCTGAGCGTCCAATAGAAGAACCACACTTACCGCTGAGCAGTAATTACTGCTGAAGGCCATTTTAATGGGCTTTGGGCCACTTTTCTGTAATCTTTAAGAGTCTATATAAGGTTTTAGTCGACCTAGGGTTAGTATCTTTTGGCACAACGAAGCAAAATCACAACTTCTTCACCCCTTGGAGGAGGATTTTGGATGCTCAAGCTCTACTCTTCAAATTCTAGGGTACTATCTTTCAGTCTTTCATTATTCTTCATCTAGTTTCACCATGATTATGATGAACTAAACCTTCATTGTTGTTGGGGAATCAATGTAATCCTTTGAAACTCTCATGTATTGAATTGGTTGTTTAATTCATATGCTTTCTTTCATTAATTGTAAGGGTTTTTCTTCCATACTCTATGCATGCTTTGTTTAACTCATTCAATTGCATGATCATTGATTTTATTTGTATGGACACATATAGATAAATCTAGACATGAAGAAACTCTCCCATATTGCGTAGACATTGATTGGTTGCCTTTAAGCTTCTGTGCGAATGTAATGCATTAATAATTGCTAGGGAGACAAGACCTTCTAAACTAGTGATTAAGAGTAGGCTTTCTTCACCAAGACATTGGGTTTAAGGTAAATTAGAAAGTGACATTAACATTAATAAAGAAAGATGAATTCTTGAATACATGAGAGTGAATAGGATTAATTAAAAACCCCAACAACATCATCATTTTATAATTTGAATCACTTTTGCTTCTTTTGATCCAATTGATCAATACATACATTCATATTTAATTTTCAGTATTTGCATTTAAACCTACAAGAATTTATTCACAAGTCTAATTTAATCAATAAATCACATAATTATTTAGGCCATGAGTCTTTTGAAAAACGATACTTGGTCTTACCATTTATTATTACTTGATACGATTCGGTAACACTTGTCGAGGGTTAACACTGGACGATGCTGCAAGAAACTGTCAAGGCTCTATTCTTGAGGTTGAGTGGAAGAAGAAGATGAGGGTCCAGCTACAGCCCTACCATTATTTAACAGATCCAAATACTGCCTCTGAGAGGCCTCAACAGATACCCGGGCAACCTCCAATTGTTGCATTGCCGCAGAATTTTGTTGAACTAAAGCAGTATTTTGTTGTTGCATCGCACTAATCATTGATTCCATCATCCTCATCATATATGGTGCATCAGGATTAGTGGGTGGGGGAGGAGGAGGCCTAGGTGCCATCTTCTGCTTACACAGAGAGAAAAGCCATCAGTCCAACTCAAAGAGACAAGGATTACTACTAGACATAGCTAAAAGTACGCAAGCACAAGCAAGACACACTCAAAACCTACAAGATTCCTAAGGAAAGAACGACTCTGATACCATTAATGTAACATCACAAAATACAGTATAAACTATAGAAGAGAGACATCACATACATGATAAGATAGGACAATTATCCGACTAATATAAAGAATTTCCTTTATAGTCATCCAAAAATAACTATAAATTTAAAACTTCATATGTACAATAGGATACTCAAAACTATCTACAAGATTAGACCAAACTAACTACTTTGTAGCATCCCCTCCATCCAATGTCTGCTCTAGAGACACCTCTTCTCCCGTTGCTTACACCCAAAGGATGATCATTGCAGAAGAAAGAACACCAATACATACAAAACACAAGCACACAACAGGGTAAGCTAGTTTAAACAAAGATTAATCATATACTCATTTACTAAGTTTCATACAATCATACTTATTCATTCACATCCCATAAACTCTTCACACATGACACCACACTGACTTTGACTATCCGGACTTAGAATGATTGTCGAGCTATGACAGGTTGTGCACTCGTGGTCGTTTCTACTACTTTGCAAAGCCATTGCCAATGGGTTTCACCCTACCACACTCATGAGGTTAGTCTGTACCACGTCTTGGAGCATACTGGAAGCCTCCAAGACTAAGACCTCCTGCTACTCCTCACGACATGGATCAATCCTCTCTACTTGAGAATGAAAGAACATTGGAGTTTCAGAATAACCACCAAGACTGAGCTCCTGCATTCATTCTAAACATACTTGAATCTCAACAAGAGAATTCACTTTGAATCATAATATAGGGCACCACCATGTAACCTCTCCATGAGGTTGATGGAATTACGTCCATCAACCATACTTTGAAATCACCAACTTTCAGTTTGGAACACAACTTACAACAATAATCAGTGATATAACATAATACAACTCAAACATACTTCATAAGGCACTCAATAGTTCATTTAAAACAACTTAAAACCAAAAGAAAAGAGTGAACTAAACCTGAACCATTCGCACAACGCACACATTCGCAGAGCGAGACCAGAGGCTTCTCGCACAGCGACCTAACTCATTGTGCGAATCCTCAGATAGAGACCCACTCCTCAAAACCATTCGCACAACGGTTAAACTCGCTATGCGAATAAACTCTTTATTGTATCAGACCCCAAACCCCTCGCATAACGCCATAAGTCGCTATGCGAGAGCCCCAAACAGTGGCTTAGACTTCCTAAACACTCGCAGAACGCACCTATTCGTTGTTCGAATAAATTGACAATAGTCCCAGACCCCAACCAGTCGCATAGCGACCTGATTCGCCATGCGGATCATCAAATAGAGAACAACCCTCTCACCCCATTCGCACAACGCGCCCATCGCTGTGTGAATGCCCTGGCAGAGAACATCTTACCAGGATGACTCGCTATGCGAACCTATTCACACAGCGAATCTGCATAATCTGTAGAACGAAATTCTGGAGAATTATGTAACTCAACCACAAATTACCAATTCTAACTATTTTTTCCAACTTCAAACACCTCTAGATTGTTTTATAAACCTAATTAGACTTGACTAAGTGATTCTAAACCTTCCTAACATCAATCTAAGTTGATTATGAACCAATTCCTACTCTAAAACATCAAATTTATCAACTTAGGGACCCAAAATCAAATCAACCACTTTGAACCTGTTTTTGACCACTTTGATGACTCTAACCAGTCACAATTGACTTCCAAAAGTTGTCCACACAATCTAATTGAGTCCATAACCCCTAACTCTCAAATTCACTACTCCACTTCCTCTAAAAAGACTAAAAACATACATAATTCACTATACTTTCTATCTAATTAACAATACAACAGATTTCTTACATCAAGTACCTTCAATATGTTCAATCACAACAGTTAAATTCATCAAAATCAATTCATAAGCATCACACTACAGTTTCACAGATTAAACATTCCAGCACATACCACTCAATCTACTCAACATATAAAACAAGTGTTATTGTTCTTTGTTCGGAAGAAAAAGTGTTCTATGAATTCAGAGGAAAAGGACGAAGGGAAATTGTTGATGAAATGGTGAAGATAATCATAGGACGGAGCGAACATGCCAGCAAGGTCACCTCCGACCACCTTCCCCTGCCGACCCCTCCCTTCTCGGATTTCGATGACGCACCCATTACCGGTCTCCTCGACACTGATTACGCTCATTACAACATGTCATTATTTGATTGGAAACCATTATTATATCCTACACCACTTGAAAGAAATTAGGTGGTAGATAAAAGACTTAATGGCTATTCAATCTTTTTCTTACTTAAGTATGTTAATTTTAAGAAAAACCCTTTAAATTTTTATGTTTTAAATCTTTCATTAGAAAATTTTCATTTTTCAGATTCCTTAAAAAGTGTTGTTTAGCATTTGCTTAATCAGAACAACCAAACACAGGCATAAATGAGGCAAAGAAGGACCGTTTATGAATTGTCCTCCATGTCAGGCAGATTTTCACTTATTTATTTGGATAGCTCCAATAAAGATTCTATTTCCCTTAAAAGGTTAAATGTATCACTCATTGATATAATAAGGAAATTCATCTCTTCCTTCAGCACCTTTATAACACTATTGTGCCCTAGTCCATATATATAATATGGTTAGACTTGTCATATTAGTTCATTTTATAGATTTTAACCCTAGTCCATATGGGTTGGACAAAAAACCCCACAAAACTAAAAAATCTCTTATTAAAAAAATCCATAAGATCAAATATTCACATAGTTCTATGGGTTAGAGCCAACCCATAATCCTTCCTTTTTAGAATAAGAAAAATATAATAATAAATCAAAAATTTGGAAATAATTAAGTAAAAGTTCAAGAACATACCGGTGTAATAAATCGGGAATCCATATCATAAATATAAAATAAAACACATTGTTCATAGTGCACCAAATAAAATAAAATATTCCAATTTCTACTTTGAGTCCAATCATTGAGAAAAATGATCCACATTCAAATTGTCAATATCCTCCGTGATATCAAATGGAAGAAACATATATGCAACTTTGATAGATTTGGCAAGAGACAGTGCAACACATACAACAACTCCTCTAGCAATGACTCCAAATAGATCTAAAACTATTACTTAGGGATAACATAATTAAGAGGGAGAGTCGTGCAACAGACTTCTCAATGATGTTAACACTTTCTTGAAGACCTCTTGTAAGACCATTGTAAGTAAGAGATTTTCTCAGCACAAGTCATGATGTCTATGGGCTCACCAGGCATAGAAACAGGTGTCTGGATGCAACAACTACCTCTTCACTACATAGTAAAAGTATTCTAAACAATCAATAGAAACCCATACAAGAATCTTAAACTCACTGAGGAGAAGCTACTAAAAAAAGTAAAGCAATACACATCATATCAGAATCATGTGAACATGTTTTACCACCAGCAAATCTACAAGAATTATTCTCATATTAATATGTAATACATTATTTAGTTTTCCTCACCTCCATAATTTCTAATCAAGACTAAGGGGCAGCGCTTTTATTCGATTGTCGGCCAATCAAGTTAAAATGATGAGCAGTGCTTACACAATCAGTCCTTGCACATTCCTCTAACCCATTTTAATTTTTCAAAAACAACTTGCATTGATAAATGACGCAACAAAACGCCAAAACTGCCGGGAAGTATAGTAGACCATTATAGATAGTAAACCATTATGGATACTTCAATTCATTCATTTTCAACACAAAGAATCATGTTAGGAGTGAATCATAGTGGAAATTAGAACAAATACTCATCCAGCTTCAACATGAAAACCTAAATCCAATTAATTAATTTAAACAACGGGAACTATTTCAGGTTTAACCATCAATGCTTTAAAATCGAAAATCGAAACTACCAAACCTCAAGGAAAGACAACTAAGAACAAACATTGTAATTAGTATGAATATCCTCACTACCAAACTTGCCATTATGAAGAAACCATTCTCAGGCAATAATAACATGATAGGTATTTCTACTAAATATTGAATAAGAATTGAAGGGGCAGAAAGTTGCATTCATAAACCAACTAAAAAGATTGCTAAGGAAAAATTGACTTATTGAAACGGTTTCTGTTAATTCATAAACCTCTAGCAGAATTTTGCAGGATTACAAATGGTCCACTAAGACGGCTTATCGGAAGGTGACTTTATTTTATATTTATGTGATGAGTTCGTGATGAGAAAGGTATTCCCCATTATACTACTACCTATCAACTTAATTTAAATATTCACATAAGCTTCATCCCCTCCCTTTTTTCCCATACAAAGATAAATGGTCATTGAAATAAGAAGGAACTCTGAGAGGCATGAAAAAGTGTATGTTTATGGTGTCTTGCTAACTATTATGGATTCCAAAACCGAACCACCAATCCATTAGAATTCATGTTTGGTGGGGCAATAGGAAATTAAGCAAAATAGTGGAGCTTTCTGGTATGTTTCCAAGTGAAGCAAAGAAGTAGGTAATGCAGATATGCAGCTGAGAAAGTTGTAGATGAATGAGTGAAATCCAAGCGAAAGATGAAAACTCAACTATGCATTGAAAACATACCTTATAGAACAAGAATTATAAACTCAACTATGCATTGAAAACATATCTCACGGATCTCATAAAAGGAGTCACTAAGTACAAGTTGGAAACTCTTCTCTCACCCTCTCCTCTCATTCAACCCTCCTATATTCCTCATGTATTCCTTTTTCTCTCAACAAAAAGCTAACAACATGCATCACAAAGTCAAAGTAATTCTTCCCCTCCCCACTTTTTTTTTTCTGAGATATAAATCCCTCCAAACTCTAGTCTACTCTCTGGTTGACTCAGAATAAGATCACACATTCACCTTAAGAAACTATACATTTAAGCATGCATATGTTCTTATCTAGGTATCTACATCTCAGAAGATCATGGTTCCAAATGGGAAAACACTCACGAAGAGACACACACCATCTCTTAACTCTACATCTTAATATATTATTTTCCTACAACCAACCACAATCTTCTTATCACCAAAATTATAAAGCACTTCTACAGCAAAAAAGATAAATCATGGTCTACAAACTTTAAACTTGCATTGGTTTTAGTTAATGCAACAATTAGTAGTGTTTTTTTATCATCCCAGAAGGATACATAATAAAATGAAGGAAAGAGTATGCACTTGTGCCTAAAAGACAAGATAATTTCATATTTCATTAACGAGAGCTTAAAATATGTGCTTAAAATATGTCAGATTCTTTTTTCTTGGAATATTGATAATAGTTCCAATTCCAAAAATACTAAAACCAAAACAAGGAAAAGAAATCATGAATATACTTTTTTATTGCTAAAATAATCACCTTAGCTCCAAGATATTCAAGTATACCTCTATAGGTGCTTTCTTCTTTTTGAACATGACTAGTAAATTCAATTCAAAAACTTCCCCCTTTGCAAAAAACCTATTTATTGGAATTATAGTAAACCATATAACAGAAAAGAATAACAGAACCAACTAATCTGTTACACTTCTTATCTTTTCCATTTCCTATAATAATGCTATGGACCATTTCAACATATAAATTTTATCGTACTCCTATTCAATGAAACCTCAACTTTACCAGAGGTGGTCTATTCATTGCTAAAATCACTAATTATAAGGATTTTCCAAAGATATTCTTAAACCCAACAAAAGGCAAACGATTAACTAAAACGCATCCCACTCACACATCCTAACCTCGTCGACGATTTTCCAAAGAAATCCTAACCTTAAAAATTCTCCTCGATCGACGTTGCAACGCTTATACCACCGTGTACTGGTGTCGAATGTTGCTGTCGAGCTCCACCGCGTGTGTTGCTATCAAGCTCCAGCTGCTGACGAGCTCCACTAGTGGTAGTTGAAGAAGGTTGTGAGCATAAGTTTTGGGGGTCAAGGCCCTAATTCAATGCCAACCCATTTAATGGGGGATTTTGGGACAAGAGGCTTTGAAAAAACACCCTACAGTGTGGGTCAAAAAGATGGAGTTTAACTCTGTGAAAGTACAAGACTAGCCTTAGGACTCAAAGATAGATTGGCAGCTCTCCCCGTGGTGAGCTTTGAAACAAGGTACAACCACCATAATCACTCTTAAAATCAACGGGAGAAAAAGTCACAATAAATTTACAGTGAAGAGTGTTTATGCAATCTTTCCAAAAACACAAAATTACAAGAATAAAGTAAATAAATAAACACTCCGCTCCTGCTCAAAATTGTTATGTTCAATTTCAATATTTAGAATTCAAAAACTTGTAAAAGGAGACTTCAACATTAGTGTTCCTTCAATATTTAGCGAAGTTGGTTAATAATGTGCCCAGTATATAGTTAAAATATTTCTCCATTGGTATATTAAAGATGTTCATTACGATCGATCGATGCAGTACTTGTTTCAATCATATACTAACAACAAAAAACCAACCTTGCTTTATCTATAATTTTTACGGTGAATAATGAAATAAAGAGAGACAAATATTGCATAATTTGTTTCATTACTCTCCCATTATTACTCTCTCATTTTTACGGTGAATAATGTATTCTATAATGTAATACATGTTCCTTTCTAAACCAGCTCAATACAAACGCTGCTTCTTTCAGCATCATTGCAAATCCTCTAAATTTTATACCTGAAAAGATATGCTCGTACTTTCTAGAGCTATGACAATCCAAGAATTTTCTGTATTCCTAGTGTTGACATTTTTCTTAAAATTAACATATTGAAGTTAAAAATAAATTGATTAGCTAATGAGTTTTTAATTAGATAATGCAGGATCCAATAAAGGTTTTTAATTAGATAATGACATGTAGTAGTGGGTATTATTGGCGTCGAGGAGACCGTGATGGACACTTCACTGGAATCTGGAAAGGGAGGGACTGGCGGGAGATGATGATCGGAAGTGACTTCGCTAACGTGTTCGTTTCGTCACATTCTATGATTATCTTCACTATTTCATCACCGATCTTTCTTCTTCTTTTTTTCTTTGAATCCACAAAATACTGTTTCTCCACAACAAAGCAAAGTGGCAGTTGTTTTAGTAAACAAAATAACACGTAATACATTGATATTGCAGCTCATCAAACCTTAACGGCAGTAAAAAATTAACAAAAAAACCTATCTCTTACATATTTTAAAAACCAAATTAAGATTTCTATACAAATGCAAGAATGAAAATTTTAACCTAAAAATAATTAATTGATATGACTATACACTGTTGAATGAATAAAGAAAGTTTACACCAAAATAAAGTTATAAAATAAAAATTCATTATTAATTATTATATATTTCTTATCTTAATTATATATATATATATATATATATATATATATATATATATAAATTTAAATAATACTCCAAATAAATCTTCCATATTATTTCTTATGGAAAGCAAATTAGAACTTTAGAAACTATAAGACATTAATGTTCTTATAATTAATGTTTTTCTAAAATAATTAATACAAAACATTATAATTACGATTTTTACTTTAGAAAAAAGGGAATAGAGTATTTTCTTATCACCTCATTTGGTTGAACTAAAAAACACTAATGAATTTGTTATACACGAAAGATAACTTTTTTATTTCAACGTATGTAAAACTTACAATGCATCCGTGATATATAGAACAAAATTGTGAGTTGACGCGTGGCTCTCACTCTTGTGTGTGTCCCTACCGGAGAAGAAGAAGAGAAACTGAAAGATAAGGAAGCCAAACTCAGCAAAGCAATTAACAAAGGACTCGTCTTTCCCTTCTACCAATGGCTACTTCCATTAACAGGTTTTTCCCATATCTCTCACACGCGCCCTTTTTCATCACATTCAATTTAACTCGTGAATTTCTCGTTTGAAGCAGTGTTCTTGGGTGGAAATATTCCTCCTTTTTCTCACAATCCAATGCCTTCAACGTGGTTTCGCCTCCTTTCAAACCAAAATCCCCACTCTCCAAGTTTTCTCCCACTTGCTCTGCCGCCTCCTCTTCCTCTGGTACCTTTCGTTTCTTCCTTCACTTTGCCTTTTCAACTCAAATCAGGAACTGGGTTCATCTATTTTTTTCTTAATTGTGCTCAATTTCAGTTGGGGTATTTGGGGGCGGTTGTTTTGAGGGGGAAATGTTGTTGCTTGGTCTATATGTGACACTCTGCAATATGCCAGCACCTCTCATTGTGTTGTGCTAGAAAAGGGTATTTCCGATAACAAATGAATTATTTGTGGGATTGTAGAATTTGACTGAAGCAATAAAGAGGAAAAGAAAACGAATATGGTTTTTTTTTTTTGAAGAATACAGTTATGTGGCTAAGGTTTTAAATTATGATAGCCTGTTCCAGTAGTGTTTTTTTTTTGTCCATCCTTGATATTGTTGAAAATCGGGGATAAATGAAGCTGATGTGGCTTCAGTTGCAGTCGCAGATACCCCAAAAGCCTATTGCAATCAAATTTGAGTTTGCAAACTGTTTTTTTATAACCTTGTCTGTTCCTAAAAGCTGTGTAACTTAGTTTTACGAATTTGCAAATTCTTGAAAAGGGAGGAGGAACCTGTATTATTCAAACAATCCTGTTGAAGAGAGTGTCATGAGCTTGTGTTCAGCCTTTGATTTTTGTGTTTCATGATAGACACGTCCATGCAAACATGCAGAAATTGGTTTGGATGATTTTTCTTTTCTATTTTATTTAGATCCACTATTGGTTAAGGCTGCCAGGGGAGACCCTGTTGGTCGTCCTCCAGCATGGATGATGCGACAGGCAGGAAGGTACATGGCTGTTTACAGAAAGCTTGCTGAGAAATATCCATCCTTCAGAGAGAGGTCAGAAACAACTGACCTCATTGTGGAAATTTCTTTGCAGCCTTGGAAAGCTTTCAGGCCTGATGGAGTCATAATCTTCTCGGACATTCTTACACCACTTCCTGCATTTGGAGTTGATTTTGACATAGAAGACATAAGGGGACCTGTTATACATTCCCCCATTCGTTCTGAAGAGGGATTGAAAACTTTGCATCCAATTGACCTTGACAAGCTTAGATTTGTTGGAGAATCACTTAACATACTGCGCCGAGAGGTAAAATTTATATTGACACATCAATCACGTCATGGCCATCCTACTGATCATGTGTCTCCCTTACTGATTCTATTTTATTCAGGTTGGTGGTCATGCTGCTGTTTTGGGTTTTGTGGGAGCTCCTTGGACAATTGCAACATACATTGTGGAAGGGGGTACAACACGCACATATACAACCATTAAGAGCATGTGCCACACTGCTCCACATGTATTGAAGACTTTGCTTTCTCATTTGACGCAGGCAATAGCTGATTATGTTATTTTCCAAGTGGAGTCTGGGGCTCACTGCATACAAATATTTGACTCATGGGGTGGACAACTACCACCTGATATGTGGGAACGCTGGTCAAAGCCTTATATTAAAGAGGTAAGTGGGAAAAGTATCCTCATTTCTTTCTTGGATGATGAAATTTCATTTTAATTTTTTAAACTTTTCAATTTGGGATTCTTGTTATATTAAGCCTCCACTTTTGCTTTTAACTTATAACAGCTTTGACTTCAAGTTAGTTCTTTAGTTGGAGAAAGGAAAACAGTATGTAGCTTGCTGAGGTTTGCAACAATAAGCAGATTTTGTGGTAGACTAAAACTACACTGCTCTAAGCCTCCTTGATTTGTATTTTTTGGTTCACTTAGTAGAAATATGACCAGATTTAAACCTCTTAAATGTAATTTTTCTGGGCTAAAAAGAAAATCTTTGTAACATGTATGAGAATAAGTTCAATGGATTTCAATATTATGACTCTTACTTTCTGGGGAGGCGGGAATCCAAATCAGATGATGCAACTTTACGTGCTCCTTTTAATATTTTATTAAGATTACTATTGCTGTCAGTATCATTTTACAATACACAAACTCAAGGTTAGATACTATCTTACCCTTCTCCAGTTTTTGGCTTTTTGTCATGTACTGCTTTCTGAATGTCCAGATTGTAAATTTGGTCAAGAAAAAATGCCCTGAGGTACCAATTGTTCTTTATATAAATGGAAATGGTGGCCTTCTGGAGCGTATGAAAGACACTGGAGTTGATGTTATAGGGCTAGACTGGACTGTGGATATGGCAGATGGAAGAAGAAGATTGGGTAGTGGGATTGGTGTGCAGGGAAATGTGGACCCTGCCTACTTATTCTCCCCTCTTTCTGCCCTGACTGAAGAAATTCAGAGGTTGGTGACATAATTTCCTGGTGCTTTGGTATTCATGACGTAATTCCATAAGTTCATATATAATATAACTAGACATGTAGTCATTCACTTTAGTCCTTTTTGTTACAAGCAAATGTCTAGGTTGCATATTTTCTGTTCATAATCTGGTGTCTAAGATGTGGAGTTGAACCACCCTCGCGATTTGCTTAATTAGCGGTGGCGGATTTGAAAATAATTAAACAGATAATAGCAGCAACTAACAACAAAGAAGCAGGGAAAAAACACTCTTTACATAGCTATGTTATTGATCTTATAGTCTCAATAATGAAGTAACTCAAATTAGACTTGGTGACTAAGTTGATGTCAGTTGTGTATCAATGAATTATCTTGACTTCTTCATATGATAATTATTTGTCAGGGTTGTGAGGTGTGCGGGGCCCAGACGGCACATCCTTAATCTAGGGCATGGTGTTCTTGTTGGCACACCTGAAGAAGCTGTTGCACATTTCTTTGAAGTAGCTAGGAGCTTGCAGTTTGACGCACTTTTTCAAAACAATGCGGCAAAAGACCCTAATCTAGTAGCATAAGCACGATGCCTCGAGTGTTTGCTATTTGTTTTACATTGTATTGGAGTTATTTCAAGATCTTCTCCAAATGAAGGGTGTAGGCTAGTCCTTTCTTTGTCTTATGCTGCTATGATATGATCAAAAGTCTGAGCATTTTCACATTTCTGTACCGGCTAACTAGATGAAGTTGTGATTTGACGTTCTAATGTATTTATAATTGATTTGATAAATTAACATTAGTGTTCCTTCCAACTACATAATTCTTGTAAATTCCTCTAGACTTGCGGTGACACCTGTCCTTGTACTATTAGTTTATTTCAAAGAATTAATTAATTTAGAATTTTTTATGCCTTGTCTGCTCAAATGGTACCTGACCTACGTTTTAACATTTGTTAAAATTAACTTATATGGAACTAAAAGAGTCTTCAATAGAAAGCTTCCTAATAAAATTTTGAAATAGAAAGTGATAATTTTTTATATAGTATTTTCCAACATGCACACTTATGTTTCTGAAAATTGTTATTTTGCTTATCTATTTAAACTGTAAGTTGCTTGGGCTTATGATATTTGTTTTTAACTTTGTTAAGAAAAATGTGCTTAACAAGTTACATGACATCTGATAAGCTTTTTCATTTGCAAAAATAAAAAATGGTATTTAAAGAAAAAGTAAAATATAACAATTTCATAAACATGCTGTTAGGAATTTGGGTAAGAATCCTAACTTACAATAACACTTCAATAACACTCTCAACAAGAATTGGTAATGAATCGGCTGTATTTACATCAAAAAATCAAGAATACAATTGGAAAAAACCAGGAGCTTAACCTCCTTCATCAGGTCTGAACCAGTCTACAACTCAGAGTACAAAACTATCTACTTGTAACTACAAAAGAGATCCTTTTTATAGACCTTTTCCCGCCCCCTTAACTGTTCAAGAGTTAAGTACTCATCTTTATTTCTCTACTATCTTTCTCCTTTCATAAACCCTCCATGTCCTAACATTACTCCCCCCTTCAAGATCAACCTTGTCCCCAAGGTTTAACTCTGGAAAATGCTCTTGCATTGTTATGTTGTCTTCCCAAGTTGCACTATCCGCCCCTCCTACTTGCCATTCAACTAGAACCTGCTCCCGCCTGTCCTCCCCTTGCTGCTGGATCCTTCTATCCAATACCTTGGTTGGCCAGCAAGATGGCCCCTCCATCTGCAAATCCGCTGGCCGAAAAAGCTGATATCTCCATTCGTTGTGGCTCCACTTCGACCTCCTCCTCTTCATCTTTCGCTAATAACACTACCCGTAAATTCCTCTCAGGGCATTGGTGCCCAGGGCTGAAGGCCCCCCCACATCTAAAACACCTCCCTTCTTCCCTTCGTTTCAGAAATTCTGGGTAGGGAAAGTTTCACGAGTTCCTTCCTCTACTATCACTTCCCACGGGGCTTCCTCCTCTCGCCGAACTACTCCCTGCCGCGCTGTCTCGTCTCACTGATCCGACGCTCTCGGTTGGGGTCGTTCTTCCTGGGTTACTCCTAATGGGTTCGGTTTTCACCACCATCGCCCCTCCTCCTGTCGTTCGACCCCAAGATTGGGTATTCTTGGGTGCTGTCCAACTGCTCAGACCTAACCCGCGTAGCGCCTCTTCGACATCCCGTGCGATTTTCACTACCGCCATCAGATTTCACGGATCGTGTGGCCGTATTTGGCACCGCAACTCCTCTCTCAGTCCCGCCAGGAAATATCCCAGTAATTGGTCGTCTGAAAACGCCTTCGTCTGTCCAGCCAATGGTTCGACATCCCGTACATAATCCTCCACGGTGCCCGTTTGTGTTATCGCCGCCATTCTTTCAAAAATCCCGCCTCGATTGCGACTTTCAAACTTGATCAACATTGCCTCCTTAAGCCCCTCCCATGATCGGTCGCTCGCTTTATCCTTCCAAAACTTAAACCAATAACCGGCGCTTCCCTCCATGCTAATATGGGCTAATTCTATCTTCTCCACCTCCGCCACCTTCTGTAATTCAAAGAATTTTTCGGCCCGGTTGATCCAGTTCAGAGGGTCGGGTCCTTCAAAGGTGGGTAATTCCACTCTTCGCCTCCAATTGGGTAGGTTCTCTGATCGCTCCCCATCTCTCTCCCCCTCTGCGTCATCGCGCCAGTCCCTCAAATTGTCGTTGACTGAACCCTGGCTTCCATCGGAGTTCTCATCGGCGTGTTTGGTGCGCGCACCCATCAACCGCATAAGTTCTTGGATATCCTTGCGCATCGCTATCGAGTCTTGTCGATTTGCTGTTGACTCCGCCTTCAATCCGTCTACGGCCATTTCAAGATGTTCCATTCGTCCTTCAACTACATTCATTCTTCTGTCAATTCAGTTCTCCAGAGCATGTAACTTCCCTTCCATCGTGTTTTCCCTCCAATTTGGATCTGGCAGGTCGGACCACTTTGTTAGGAATCTGGGTAAGAATCCTAACTTTCTACCTCACTTGCAAACTTCAATAACACTCACAACAAGAATTGGTAATGAATCGGCTGTATTCACATCAAAGAATCAAGAATACAACTGGGAAAAACTAGGAGCTTAACCTCCTTCGTTAGGTCTGAACCGGTCTACAACTCATAGTACAAAAATGTCTACTTGTAACTACAAAAGAAGTCCTTTTTATAGACCTTTTCCTGCCTCCTTAATTGCTCAACAGTTAAGTACTCATCTTTATTTTTCTACTATCTTTCTCCTTTCATAAACCTTCCATGTCCTAACACACCAAAACAAAAATTAAGAAAATCGAGTGATTTAACTGAGTATGGAATCGTTCATGTTGAGAGAAAAATATATTCAATTTGTGTGCGTTCAAGATCATGAGGGTGTTACTCATTACTTTTAACAAAGTGGGTTTTCAAATAAATTGGAACAGAGTTTTCTTAAATAAAGAACATAGTGAAAAAGTATAACATGCATTATTTTAGGTTTATTTTTTGGGTTTAACATGGGGAAGGGTGCATAGAAGAGTTTGCTCATTGTGTTAAGTTCTGTTATGAGCCTTTTCTTAAAGGTACATGCAAATCCAAGAGTAATTTTAAGCACATAGGTGAAGTGTTACTGCATGAACACAGGGATGGTTCTGCCTTATGCTTTTAGAGCCTCGTTTACTGTCTTGAGAGCCTTGTCATATGACAAAAATCCCATAAAATTGAACTTGTAGCCATCCGTTGTGATAACCTGCATGTGTTTTTCTGATGGATTCAATCCATTTGTAAGAGAACAGACTTTGCTCAACTGGTCCAGATTCACTATCACCTACGTATTCCCCAGAAAAAAAAATCAGTACTCCTTACCAGAAAGTTCCTCTCATTAAACACTTGTCTCACTTTGATTAAAGAAATGTATGAATCTTCTGGTTTAGTTTAAATGGGGTCTGTTTTTTTTTTTTTTGTAACATAATGAATAGTGTGTGAACATCAATCCTTCAAAAAACTAATTCAAGTGAATTGCTTGAAATCATGACAAGGCAATGAGGAAAACAAGAACCTTATAATAAATGCATTGATGCTGCTGCTGCTGCTGCTGCAGGGAGAATGGATGATGGCATAGTGGATGGTCACTGCAAAATGCTAATCTTTTAGTTGATATATAAAGCGTTCCAATCACAGGCTTGGAGTCTGTGGATAGGTAGCAAGCATATGGCTGTAAGAGTTTCTCTCCTGGGAAAGCCCCAAATGTTTGCTGAAATAGCTTTACAGGACCTCCTGATGCAAGTACCTTTGTTCCTTGAATAAGTTTAGCAATTGCAGCATCAGCTGGTTTAGAACTAACCCTTACTGGCACACAAAATAGATTACAGTTAAGTCAGGACAGGATCTCAAACACTTAAATGGGTCTCATCATAAGTAAATAACCAAGGCCTAGGATGAATTAGCTCCTATCTTATGTGAGCCTTTTAATTAAGTATTTCATTCTTAATTTCAGGAAAAGAAAACTTAAAAGGTTTGTAAATGATGTTTGAAAATTAGATGAGGTATTTCCAAACATTTAAATTTTATAAGTTAATTTTAATTCATGAGACTTTTATAGGATCGTGGAAATTTTTTTCGTTTCTAAATAAACTCATCATAGGCATCATAGTCATCACATGAAAAATCTATTAAAATAAATAAATATCTGAATTTAAGGCATTAAATCACTTATACTATGATTTCTTTCATGAAAAAAATGAGAAATTTTAAACTTTATATGCTTAGAAAGATGTAAACACCAAATAGCATGATACAAACTCAATAGAGCTTAGAAAAAGTTTTCTTTAACAGAAAATATATATTTTTTTATTTATTTATTTTGATACTATACCATTGCTCATCCTACAAATGAATTGTTTAACTTCTTCATGAGGACTCAAAACTTGGTATGTCTGTATAAAAATTAGGCCAACTCAATTAGTTGAACTTTAACTAACTTGTTGACTGGTTTAGTATGCAAGAAAGTCTGAAGCGAGCCTTTGTTATTTATTTATTCATTGTGTGTATGATATGGTAAAAGTAAAAAATATCATGTATTCAACTTCGAAGTGATGGTGGACAAGTTTACCAATATTTCATGAAAGAAACAAATATTACAAAGTTAAAGAGGGCAATAATCTTTCCATCATGCGACTGAGAAAAAAAAAGGCAGAAGAAAACTCACAGTGATGAAGTATATTGTTAACCATGGTCTCAGCTTGTTTAGTTGTTTCTTGAACCTTCTTGGCATAATTATTTATTGCACCATATATTTTATCCCTCGAATTGGAATCTGAAATCATGATGGGAAAATCAGTGAAACAAAAATAAATTTAGTTACTGAAACAGAACCTCTTGAAAATTTCTCACGTTTGTCAGCTGCTGCAGGGGAAGGGGGATCAGAGGAAATATAAACATAAGGATTGTTGCTTTCAATGGTAGTTGTACTTGCAGTAACAGTAATCTCTGTGTGATAACTCATAATTTCCCTGTTTGGAGAAACAAGTGAGCTTGACACTAGAAGGTACAAAGTTTGATAAAAGAACAAATAGATAGGAGAGGAACAAGTAGAGTTGGCAAAGTTAGAAAAGGAGGGCTGGGATGCAGGGAGAATAGCTAGAGAAGAATGTGGGGCCAATATAGTCATTCAATATGAATCCAAATTTGGAGAAAAATAGAAACGGAAGATAAGAATATGAAATAGATGTGGAAGTGATACAGAGAACAAAGGAATCATAGATAAAGTTGTGGAAATATATTGTAAAAGTAGAACAACGTTTTCTTACCAGAATGGTGTATTTTTACACTGAATTTATGTAAATGGACAAAAAATTTAAATTTTACAATTATGGATAAGTTGTGTCACATATACATGATTTTGTTGGAAAGAAGTCGTAGGCATGATTTATACTTCCAATTGTTAAGTCATTGTTTAGACTTTCCAATTGATTAAGCATAAGTTGAAATTTTACAATACTAAATCATTGTTTAGAGTTTTCATTAGTCAAACATAACTTGAATTTTTATAATGTTAAGCCATCACTTACTAAACTTGTCAATTGACCAAACAACCAAATTGATGGTGAGATTGAGAGAAGGACATCATAAATGAGTAGGGTGACAACCAACTTTAATGTGTTTGTTACGGTTGACATCAAGTTGGATAATACTAATATTATTAGCATGAAGACGAGTTGCTTTATGTTTTGGAAAAAACTTCCAATTATCTATTAAACTAAACAATCTTAGATAAGTATGAGATAACATGTTATTTAGACTTAGTACAGAATTTTGAAACATGAAATTTTTTTTCACTCTTCTAAAAGATAAGGGTATAACCAAGAAATATACTCCTACTATAAACTAAACGACTAATGGCTAACCTAATCAACATGATTATGAATTAAAGAAATTTCTCCAAACATGGTTAACAAGAGGAATAGTTCCTACCAAATCAAAATTTCAATATTTTGAATACATATCAAAATGCATAATGCAAAAGATCAAAAGTAACTTTGATACGTAATTATTTCCGTTGATTCATATACTAAAAACTTTTCCAATTCACCACTTGAATACCAATAATTTTCTCCGTGTATAAGTCATTGCTATATTAGTATATACTCCTATCAAGGGAAAACAATTTTTAACCATGAGTACATCTATGATAACTTACATTGTCATTTATCCAATGACATGCTTTCTAAAACTCTATTAGTAGAATTTGGACACAAATGATTGACATAAAATCGCAATAAATTAAACTATTAGCAAGAAAAATACAATAGTTATTGAAGAATGCAAAAAGTGAAAAAATACAACTAACAAAAAGTCAAGATCAATGCATCTAGAGAAAAAGTAATAACCTATCGACATATATGAACAAAATGTCATAAAAAAAGATGTAAATATAAAATAAAAGATTTGTAGTTGTTACAATGAGAAAGGAGATAAAAAGTATTTATGTAACAAATATATATTTAAATTTATATACATAAAATATATTTATTTTCGGATATTACTCAAACAATAAATGAAGAATGTAACATCCCAAAAATACAATATAAAATCATATCATAGAATAGTCACAATTAACAATATTACAGTTCTGAAAGAAAAAAGAGGTACATTTATGGCCGAACGACCTTACAACAATACTCCAGAATTTAACTTTACAAATCGAAAGACTAAACCGAACGGTTCCAAAACTAAGCTTACACCGAACGGGTATACAAAAAAGAACTAATTCTAATGACCGAACGGTCTTAAGGTTCAACTTTAACTTCCACTTCTTCCAAAGCCTCTTCCAGCAAACACTCGCCCCCCTTCTGCTCACATCCACATGATGATCATTGCAACAGGAAGAATAACCGGACGGACAACATGACAAGACAGGAAAGTAGGGTAAGCTTATGTAATTTAATTAATTCAGTAAAACTTATAATTCACACAATTCTGAGATAAACCAACAGGTCAATCACACAACAGCCAATCATACATTTCCAACCATAACCATACAATAATACATGCGATGACCGACCACTTTACTCATGCAACTTTCAATCATGCAACTTTCAATCATCAATTTAGACTTGCTCAAGCTTTCCAAAGGCACAGAAACAACAAATTTCGAAAATCACCTCTGCTATATCAAATTATGAAGTAAAATACATCAATTAAACCAACCAAATTCAGTTTTCCAGGGATTCAAAGATGGACAGCAAAGAAAAATGACTCAAAGAAGTGTCAATACACAAAACTAAGCTAGAATTACAGTGCTTAGTATGATTAAACTCAGACTGGCAAAGCAAAGAGTGATAGCACGGTGAAAAAAACTAGAATAAAGCTGAAACAGTGGAATGCTAGTGTTTATGCACAACCAAGCTATGCAAATTGCATTTCATTGCTTGTAAGGGTCTGCTACACTTTTAGCATCATTCAATAACACTAAACAATGTTGTACCACACTTCAAAATCAAAGGAAAACAGATTTAAGAGTTTCAAACCAGAAACAAAAAAATTTTGCAGTAGAATTCACTAGAATTAAAATAGATTTGCTTCTTTGGTGCTTCAGCTTGTATCACCAAGGCTAGAACAAGTATTCATTGCCTTTATTGGTAGATATACAACTTATCCAGCACTCCAAACTCAAGCAAACCAAAATAAAAAAAACCAGTAGAACAGAAAACCAAAGTGAAACAATTAAAAATGCAAATATGGAATGCATAAGACTAAAACATAACTGGAATTGAAAAATAAAGCTGGAAGAGACATAAGCAATGAAGTTTCACCGATTAAAATGAAAAAAAAAACATAAACACAAACTGGAAACACGAAATTAGAACTGAAAACACAAATACAGCTCAAAACAGAAATGAAAAAAAAATAGAAACAGTGAACTGGAAAACTGGAAACAGTGTTGTGACACACAAATGAAGTTGAAAATGGAAGGAATGACTTAGCTATGGGTGCGTGGACGACCACAGCTCATTATACCACTTGATGGAGACTAATCACAACTGGAATCATGCAGGCAGAAGCTCCAAACCAGAAGAAATCAACAGTGGAAGAAGGTGCAGCGGAATGATGAAAACAGTGAAGTATATGAAGTGTTTTAATGGAGGAGAGGTGTATGGGCGAAGCCTCACAGCTCAGAGGGCCTTCCTATAGAGGAAGGAAGCTTGAGGAATGGAGAAGAAGTAGTAAATCAGAGGTGACTTAAGAGCACAAAAGCTGGAAAGCAAATTCTGCAGCATATCATTAAGCTCAAAAGTGAGAAAATACAAAGAGGAGGCCCTCTTATTTATAGGTGAAGAGGGGCCTCATTTCTGATTTAATTTCCTCCTAAATTCAAATTATTTAACATAGGAGACACGTCCATTTTGATCCAGCAAGGTCCATGCCTCATTCCAACTCAACCAGCAAGGTTCATGCCTCATTCCAAGTCAGCCAAGTCACGTGGAATTGTCTTCTCTCGGGTGAAAAATGCTTTTGTATTTCCCTTTTGCAAGTAACTCCCCTCTTGGCTCCTTTGCTTTCCTTTATTGAATTAACTTCTTGGATGGCTCAATCATGGTCTTCAAGCTTTATTAGTCCCTACAAAACAAAGTATAAGTGCTTTAGTTAAGAAAAGAATGATTTTTATAAGTAACCTTCCATAGAAGTAAAATGTTAGGTGATCCTTCTTCTTCTTGAATCTTCCTTGCCATGGCTCTAGTAAGAGGTCCAATGTGATTCCTTGATGGTCTTCCATCAGACCCTCCCTCTTGAAAAGGATCTGTCCTCAAATCTGCTTCATCCTGTTGATCATCTCCTGTGAAAGGAATTAAATCGCAAATGTTAAAAGTAGGACTGACACCATAACTTTCAGGAAGGTCTAATATGTATGCATTATCATTTATCCTTTTGATCACTTTGAAAGGACCATCTCCTCTTGGACTAAGTTTGGAGTTTCGTTGAGAGGGAAATCTTTCCTTTCTCAAATGAAGCCAAACTAAGTCTCCTTCTTCAAAAACTATTTTCTTTCTTCCTTTGTTGTTATACTCTGCATATTTTTGGGTTTGTTTTTCAATTTGGGTTTTAACCTTCTCATGTAATTTCTTGATAAACTCCGCTTTAGATACACCTTCTTTATGAAGAAAAGAAGATGATTCTGGAAGAGGTAGTAAATCAAGAGGTGTAATAGGGTTTAAACCATAAACAACCTCAAAATGAGAAAGATTAGTAGTCTTGTGAACTACTCTATTATAAGCAAATTCAATATGAGGTAGATGATCATCCCAACTTTTATTATTACTTCTTAATATTACCCTTAACAAAGTAGATAGAGATCTATTTACTACTTCAGTTTGCCCATCAGTTTGTGGGCGACATGTGGTAGAAAATAGAAGTTTAGTTCCTAGCTTTTCCCATAAAGTTTTCCAAAAATGGCTTAGAAACTTAACATCTCTATCAGATACTATGGTTTTGGGCAAGCCATGCAATCTCACTATTTCTTTGAAGAAGAGTCTAGATATATAGCTAGCATCATCTACTTTGTGGCAGGGTATAAAATGTGCCATTTTACTAAAACGATCTACTACCACAAATATAGAATCATACCCCTTTTGAGTTCTTGGCAATCCTAGAACAAAATCCATGCTTATGTCTTCCCAAGGGGTATTAGCTATGGGAAGAGGTGTATAAAGTCTAATGTGATTCCTTGATGGTCTTCCATCAAGTTGCCACCCGAGGTTAGTTCGTTATACCTCGCCCAAGTTCACCTTATGGACTAGGACGTCCTGCCATTCTCACACATGATTTACTCCTCTCTACTTGAGAATGAGTAATCACATAATATCAGGATAAACGCCAGCTAAGCATAACAACATTCATACTTTACCATTCAATAACCAATCCTGAGATATTCCTCCCTGGAATACTCCTTCATATCCATACTATTCCATTCATATCACATTTTAAATACCATCATACTTGATCATCAATACATTCAAACCGAACCCAGAAAACAAGATCCCATCTTAGAACAGAACTGAAAGAAATAACCTCCATCTTAGAAGCAAGCCCGAACAAGAGGATACTTTTTAGACTAACGTAACCGAACGCTTAGTGTAAGACCGAGCGGTCTTTCACTTATCCACAGAACAGGACCGAACGGTCCATACTAGGTAAGACTCATCAGAAGCCGAACACTTATGATAATACAAAACGTTTACTCGATGCTCAACAGTTATGACTGAACGGTCTTTACTACACAAAACTCCAAGAATGTACGGAATACATATAATTAGACTTAACCGAAAATCATGAAAGCTTTTAACCGAAACCTAAGAACTTAAACCGAACACTACAAGCTTTAACTGAACACTACTTAGTTGGACCTAACACTCATAGTTTCAAATATAAGTACATAAATGAGGATTATGACGAGACCGAGCGCTTGGTTCAAGACTGAGCAGTACCGAGCTTATACAATGAAGAAATATATTCTAATTACAATTACATATAATTTATTTTCAACAGAGGATAAATATAATATTTAAAAATTTAAGTATTATTGAATACCTTAACTAAGCTGATTACGAAGTATAAATAGGAAACTATACGTAGACCGAACGCTTATTTACAAGTATAATAATAGAAAACCGATCGGTCATTAACTGAAATGCTCTAGAGAAGGAGAATCCAGTCCAAACTGAATGCCCAATGGAAAACCGAACGGTCACGAATGACTCTTGGCGATAATTACAGAATGATGCAGAATTCTGCAAACTTAAGATCATACCTTATTCCTACCTAGTTCATGCCATTTCTAAATCATCAACACATACAGATTCACATGCATCAAACTCAATATTCAATATCAACTAAATAACCAAACAGAACATCATTCAAACATGCAATCATTCACAATCAGAGAATCATAATTAAATTACAAGCTTCCCTTACCTCGAAACCCAAAAAGCTGCTATGCTTCTACAGTATTGCCTACACCGTCAGAACGTTTATACCCTCTTACAAACCCCTGATCGGTGAAGAGGAACCCATCATAGAATCAAAGACAGAAACTAGATTCAGAGGAGAGTTTGATGAATACATGTAAGCTGAACAATGCTTACATGTAACAATAAAATACATAAATCCTAAAAGGACGAAGGGTTTTAACTTACCAATTCCAAACAGCTACTTGATCGATTTAAAAGAGAGAGCTTCGCACCAATATTATTTAGGTGCTGCCTGAATGATGATCGGAGAAAAGGAAAGGTAAGAGTTTGTAGAGAGAAGGAAAAGATTGTAGAGAGAAGGAGGAGAAAATAAAGAGCTCAGAAGGTTGGAGAAGATGAGTGCATGCAGAAAAGTGGCACAAAATTTGAAAACTTGACTTATAAACTACCGTCAAAACCGATCGTCCACTCTGCAGCCCATACCTGTCTTCCACTTTCTGAATTTCAGAAACCCTTGCACCTACACCTGGAGAAGATGAGTGCATGCAGAAAAGTGGCACAAAATTTGAAAACTTGACTTATAAACTACCGTCAAAACCGATCGTCCACTCTGCAGCCCATACCTGTCTTCCACTTTCTGAATATCAGAAACCCTTGCACCTACACCTGGCTTCCACTAACACAGGGTTTTTAAGGGTCCTGACAAAGAAACTCTCTACTTTTCTTGGATTCTTAATTAACACTTGTCTACCTTCACAAAAATACTTCAACCACTCTAAACAATAAAACGAAAGCTTGAACGAATTTGCGTGAAAGCAATTTATGAATGTTGAACTATGCGCAATAAAAGAAAATACTCTGAACTAATCTGTATATGGCTCATTGTCGAGGAAATGAGAAATAAAGTAACTATTAAAGTATTACTACAAATGTGATGGCGAATATATTCAAGATATAAAGAACACATTATAAAAGAAAGATGCTGCCAATTTAGAATTTGATGCGAAAAAGCAGTCTCAAAATTATAATTTGTATATTTGCACTTAAACAAAATTTTTGCTCTTACAACACATTATTAAAATAATGTCTTCCTCTTCATGTAACTTATGATTGAATGTATTTAAGTTAAATTACAAATAAAGTTTCCCAGCTGTTGTTTACTTAATGAAAAAATTATGTTGATGAAAAATAGAAATTACACAAGGTAAAACTCTTAAATTATTAACATAAAAAAAGTTGACAAATAACTTTATTTTTGAGATATCCTAATTTTATATTGAATAAAAATTCCAAATATTCACGGTTCTTGTTGTATCAGAACCTATTCCCCATTGTTAAAGAAAGTGGATGCCCAAAAAGCAACTTGCAATTCATCTTCAAAATCAGTAGCTTATTTAAAAGGGGAAGAGTGTATATCTAAAAAACTTACTAAATTATAATAACCACTTTTAAATTAATTCTTCATTTTTATACTAACTTTTTATTTTTATTTTCCTTCATGTTATTAAAAGGCTCGTGTTTGAAACTTGCTCTACAACCTTTGAGTAATAAAAAGATACAAAAGGTAACACGGAAAAATTGGGCAGAGTAAGGTAAGAATGGGGGATAAATCAGCCCTTTCAGTCAACTCATAATTAGAATAAATCAATCCCTGAACAATTAAGTTACTCAAATTCAAGTTAGAAAATATTATAGTTGAAACAAATAATCTATGCAAGAGGGAGTGAAGATTGAGGTCAAATAATATATTCAAGGAGGAACTAGATTATTGAAACAAATACCTTTTATATGTTAAAAAGTGGTATTCCCTGCAAAAATCCTAGTATACGTGAAAACAATATTTAACAAAAATTTATAAAAAAACATCAATACTTATGCTGGGGAGATGATTTGGGGGAGAGTGATTGAATGAATTTGAGGAGATTTGAAGAGATTTGAGGGTAAATTTTTTTGTGTTTACTTGAGTGGATTTAGAGGTAATTGAGAGTAGATTTAGAGGTAAAGTTTGTGAGAATTAGTGTAGGATTTGATTGATGTGACAGTTTAAAAAAATTGTTTAATTGGTAGAAATTAAAGATTACCAAAATGCCTCTAGTTATTAAAGTGATATAAAATGATAATTGTTAATGTTATATTTAATTGTAAAAATGTTTATAAAGAGTAAAAAATTAAAAATAATGTTGAAAAATAATTTTTAAAAAGTAAAAAAATTATAAATTTTTAAAATGAATTTATTTTTAATTGTAGTATTTGTTTGTAATATAATTTAGTTCCAATAAGTATGAATTTATTTGTTATGAAAGTGAGATTTATTAATTTTGAATACAGCCGATAATTAAACGAAGTTATAATACATGACATAAAATAAAAAGTGCGAACATAAGTGAATTTAAGCAAAATAATCATCTAATACATTCACGGACAAGTAAGGTACTTAATAATCTAAATGGTGAAGAATTAAGTTAACATTCTGATTCAAGTGAGCAAATTGTCGATGGATAGGTTTGCCAAGTTATCTTCAATACGCTGAACCCGCACCTACATTTGTTCCATACTCTGCATTCTGTGTTGCAAGTCTTGAACCCCCTCCCACATTTGAGTCATCATATTAGGATTTGATTGATGTGGAGGAGGTTGCACAGGGTTCTCATGATGGTGTGGTTGGTCTTCTTCTTCATCATCACCGACATCGTGTTGCCAAACACCGTTTACATTAACAATATTCAACCTCTTCAAAGAATTAATTGAAAAATGATGTCTGGTCCCAATATGAGTGTTGACATTGGCATCAACATGTACTCCACAATATTGCATGATTTGGGTGATAAGGACACCGTATGGTAGGGGTGTGTCACCGGCCTTGCATTTAAGCATATGCTGCATGATGTGATGAGGCCAATTGATAGCTATATTATTTTTAAGCACCCATAACATGGAGATATCCTCCTGCAATAACTTTGCAAAATTTCCAGGTCGTGGAGTGAACATGTGCACAACAACATAATGCAGAACTCTATCATTAATATTCAAACAACCAACTGTTTTAACTCGTTGACCATGCATTTCTGGTCTAACCATAGTAACTAATGCCATATCCCGATCATATGGAAAGTCATATGAGATATTTGAATAACACAATTTTTGACCCTCATACTTCATATTAGCAACATTCAACCAATCAGCAGGTTTCAATCTAATTCTTGTCTTGTTGACCTCATTGAGCAAATATCCATTTCCAGAAATCTCCAGATTTGAATAAAAACTTTGATCAAATCTGGATAGAAGGGTTCCTGCAATGTCAGAACCACTCCTTGAAATAGAAGATGATGTTGAAAATATAAGGTTGAACCGACAAATGATTCGAAATTCATTATTTTTGGGACAACAATATTCCTTGTGTAGAAATCAGCTTCATAGTTTTCCATCTGATGGTTGTGACTGAAGAAACGACGCTGATCTAATTGTTCTTCAACAGATGGTCTGACATAGGTTGCAGCTTCTGCCTCAGTTACGGTCTCTTTTCCCTTACGACTTTTTCTAGGCATTTTGGTTGATGATGAGGCCATTTCACAATTTCTTCAACAAAACCATAAATAAAAACAATAACAAGTTAAGTCATAACAAATTATTGAATATTAATAATAACAATAAGCAAAGACAAACCATTAGATCATAACCATAACCATAACTTAAAAGTTGAACATGGATTAAAACCAAGAAGTCACAATTACAAAAGAGGTACATTGAACATATAATAGTATAATTGTAATACAACTAATCATTGAAGACATCCCTAACAGTCACCACCCGAGATCATTTCACATAACTTATTCCACCTCTTGTGTGGTGGAAGTCCCATCAACCTCTTAGTACATGTGGGGTTTCCACATAAGAAATCATAACATTGCTCGAGCAAGTTTTCATTAGCAATATTCATGACACTCAACATTTCACAAATGTTGCCCTCTGTGTATGTGTACGTCGAGGTGTGACGGAGTATTTGATTTCTATCTTCCATTGCTGAGACTTGACAGACGGCTGCATCATAAATTACACCAAAATGAACATTTGTAGAGCCAAGGACATTTGTGAAACCATCCAGGCTGGTCGTCAACTTATCAAATTGAGCATCTATCACATCGACCATAGGTGCCTTCCTTTTGGAACTGTGTGAGGATGAAGTTCCTTCGAATGGAACGGAAGGCACAGATTGAGTCTGTCCTGAACTATACTCATCCACAGAAGGAGGAGGTGATGGTGGAGTTGGGTCTCTATACCCCGGATAGATAGGCTCTTCAGGAATGTACTCCATATTATGATTTAGATCAACCTGTACACGAGGCCCAACCCGTTGTCGACGTGCTTGACGAGCGGTCCGAACACCACTCCCAGTAGCTCGATCCGCCGCCCATAATTCCACCATTAAATCGTAGTGTCTGATATTGTTAACTCTCCACTTTGATGCACTTGGCCTCGACTGAAACAACATAAATTAAATAGATAGTGGTTGAACTTATGTCTTTTAAGAATCCACTAAATTTGAATATTTAACAAATACCTGAATGAGGTCATCCCAGACTTCGTCCTCAACTTTAAATCTCAAACTTACGCGTTTCAGGAAAATCCACTCAATCCAGCAAAGAGGTCATGAACCTCACGCCATATGTCTTTCAACACCTTTTGACGATTTTCGACATTACTTTTACTAACATTAACATAACCACAACTATGAAGGTTTTGAACCATGTTATTATAGGCTTGTGTTGTCTAGCTTCCATCAACCCTATTACCCAAATGGGTTTCCTCGATCATAGAATGCAAAAGCCTAGCATCCATGTCCTTTGTCCATTTAATGAACTCTCTTGTACCTCTAGAGGACTCAATGGTTACTCCATGACCCCTATCCATATTAAACCTATTTCATAAAGAAAATGGTTACAATTCAAGTTTAATTAATCATAAAACCAAATGGATGTGATATTCAAATAACATAGTCATAAAAAACAATCAATTACAATAAGTATGAGTTTTTATAATCTCGCCACATTTCATCTGCTATGGCATCCCTAATAGTACTACTGATAACAGTTGAAAAACTGTTATTTTTATACTTAATTTTGACATAAAAAACAACCTTTATGAATTAGAAACTTTTATGTTTTGGAAATAAGAGAGTTGGATGGGTTTTATGCTTGGTTTTCCTTGTTTTTGCAGGTTTTAAGATGAATTGAATGGATGAAGTGAAGGAGCCAGAAGTTGGACTCAGAAAAGGAAGAAAAAGTGCACAAAAGAAGAGCCGCAAGTACCGCTCAACGCCACTTTTATCGCTGAGCGGCACTTTGAAGTCCCGCAGTCACTGTTGAGGGGCAAAACTGCAGCTGAGAGTCAAATAGAAGAACCACACTTAGCGCTGAGCGCAATTTTATTGGGCTTTGGGCCACTTTTCTATAATTTTTAGAAGGCTATATAAGGTTTCAGCCTAATTAGGGATAATATCTTTGGCCAGAACGAAGCAAAATCACACTTTCTTCACCCCTTGGAGGAGGATTTTGGATGCTCAAGCTCCACTCTTGAAATTCTAGGGTTCTATCTTTCATTCTTTCATTATTTTTCATCTAGTTTCACCATGATTATGGTAAACTAAACCTTCATTGTTGCTGGGGAATCAATGTAATCATTTGAAACTCTCATGTATTGAATTGGTTCTTTAATCCATATGCTTTCTTTCATTAATTGTTAGGGTTTTTCTTCTATACTCCATGCATGCTTTGTTTAACTCATTCAATTGCATGATCATTGATTTTATTTGTATGGACACACATAGATAAATCTAGACATGAAGAAATTCTCCCAATAGTAATATTGCCTAGACATAGGGATAGGAAGATTGGTTGCCTTTAAGCTTCTGTGAGAATGTAATGCATGAATAATTGCTAGGGAGACAAGACATTGTAAACTAGTGATTAGAAGTAGGCTTTCTTCGCCGAGACATCGGGTTTAAGGTAAATTAGAAAGTGACATTAACATTAGTGAAGAAAGATGAATTCTTGAATACATGAGAGTGGATAGGATTAATTGAAAACTCCAACAACATCATCATTCCATATATTTCAATCATATTTTGCTTCTTTTGATCCATGCATTCATATTTACTTTTTAGTATTTGCATTTAAATCTACAAGAATTTGTTCACAAGTCTAATTTAATCAACAAATCACATCACTGTTTAGGTCGTGAGTCGTTTTGGAAACGATACTTGGTCTTACCATTTTATTATTACTTGATACGATTTGGTTACACTTGTCGAGGATTAACAAGTTTTTGGCGCTGTTTGATGAACAAATCTTTAATCCCCGAAAATGGAGTCAAAAACTTGTTAACCCTCGGCAAATGTAACCGAATCTTATCCAGTAATAAAACATAGAAAGACCAAGTATCGTTTTCCCAAGAGACTCACGGCACTAAACATTTATGTGATTACTCAACTAATTAAGACTCTAAAGAACATATTTTTGGGATTTTGAATGCAAATGCAATAAAATAAACATGAATGCAATTTGATCAATTGAGGTTAAACACAAGAAAGAATGGATGAAGTTGATGATATTGTTGTTGAGGTTTAGATTTAACCTAATTTACTCTCATGCATTTATGAATTCGTCTTTCTTTTCATCAATGTTAATGTCACTCTCTAAATTACCTTAAACCCGATGTCTCGGTGAAGAAAGCCTATCCTTAATTATGAGTTCATACAATTCCTAGCATCCCTAATAATTAGTTCTGAAGCACAGAAGCTTAAAGGCAACCAACCCTCATATCCCTATGTCTAGGCAATACTGCTTTTGGGAGAATTTCCCCAGTTCTAGATTTTCCTGTATGTGTCCATATCGACAAAATCAATAATCATGACATCGAATGAGTTAAACAATGCATGCTTTGAGCAAAGAGGAAAAACTCTAACAATTAATGAAAGAAAGCATGTATCTTATAAAAGATCTTGAAGAACAAATTCAATATATGAGAGTTTAAGAAGGTTACATCTTTCCCAACAACAATAAGGTTTAGCCCTCCATCGTCATGGAAGAACTATATGAATAATGGAATGAAAGAATGAAAGAGATAGAAAAACCCGAGAAAGAGAAGAGGAGAGCCGTCACCATCCCCAAATCTACCCCCAATGGGTGAAAAGTGTGTTTCTATGCTTAAGCCATCAAAAGATACTAACCCTAGGAAGACTAAAGCCTTATATAGACTTCTAAATATTACAGAAAATTAAGCCCAAGCCCATAAGAATAACAGAAAACGGGTCCAATGATAACAGTTGAAAAACTGTTATTTTCATGCTTAAAATTGACACAAAAAGCAACCTTTACACTTAGAAACTAACTTGAAATCATGCTTTTATCCATATTTTCATAAATAAGAGAGCTGGACAGGTTTATGCTTGATTTCAGTGTTTTTGTGCAGGTTTTAAGGTGAATTTAGTGAAAGAAGTGAAGAAGGAGAGAGATGAAATCAGAAAAGACATCAAAAAGTGCAAAAGGAGAAGCCGAAGTCACTGCTCAGCGGCAGTTTACCGCTGAGCGGCACTCAGGAGCTTACGGGAGATCCGCTGAGGGACAAAATGGCCGCTGAGGGGAAGAAACGACTCACGCACTTACTGCTGAGCGGCAATTTACCGCTGAGCGGCACTTTTATGGGCTTGGACCTAATTTTCTGTAATTTACGAATAATATATAAGCTTTGGGGTTTCCTAGGGTTAGGTATCTTTGGCAGAAACGAAGCAAACACTCTCTCTTCCACCCCTTTGAAGGAGGATCTTGGATGCTCAGGCTTCCTCTTCACCTTTCTAGGGTTTTATCTTTCATTCTTTCATTGTTATTCATCTAGGTTCACCATGAATATGGTGAACTAAACTTTGTATGTTTGTTGGGGAATCAATGTAATCTTTTGAAGCTCTCATATATGGAATTTGTTTTTACATCTTTTATTTAAGACCTATGCTTTCTTTCATCATTAGTTAGGGTTTTTCCTCTTTGCTTAATGCTTGCGTTGTTTAACTCATTCGATGCATGATTATTGGTTTTGTCGATACGGGCACGTACGGGGAAGTTTAGATCCGGGGAATCTCTCCCAATATTATATTGGTTGTCGTTAAGCTCCTGCACTTGATGAACTAATTATTAGGAATGCTAGGAATTGTATGAGCTCGTAATTAGGGAGAAGCCTTCTTGAAAGGTACTTTAGAGAGTGGCATTAACAATGATGATTTGAATGTTGAATTCCTAAAATATATGAGAGTGGATAAGATGAAATTGACCCCCAACAACATATTCATACATTTATTTCATTGATCGAAACCTCATACATACATGTTTATTTTCGTCTTTTGCATAGAAAAAATCCAAATATTTCGTCCTTAAGTCTTAGCTAATTAACAAACCACACAACTAAACTAGGCCGTGAGTCCTTTGGGAAGAACGATACTTGGTCTTACCAAGTTTATTACTTGAACGATTCGGTCATACTTGCCGATTGTAAAACAAGTTTGTGACATCATATTTTGGTGATCATAAATTTGTCCATCATCCAAGCCCAAAACAGATCATAAAAATTATAGAAAATTGGCCCAAAGCCCAATAAAGTGGAGCTCAGCGGTAATTACCGCTCAGCGGTAAGCGCGTTTCTTCTATTTTGCCCCTCAGCTGCATTTTTACCCCTTAGCGGTGCCAACGGGTCCTTGAAAGTGTCGCTCAGCGGTAATTGGCGCTGAGCGGTACTTGCGGCTTCTCTTCTTTTGCACTTTTTGTGTCCTTTTCTGATTCCATCTCTGTCCCACTTCACTGCTTTCTTCAAATTCATCCAAAAACCTGCAAAAAAAGGAAATTAAGCATAAAACCTTTCCAACTCTCTTATTTCCAAAAACATAAGCAAAAGTATGATTCCAAGCTAGTTTCTAGCCATAAAGGTTGTTTTTTATATCAATTTTAAGTATAAAAATAACAGTTTTTCAATTGTTATCTGATGACAAATTTATGAATGCCGAAAAACACAAAAAACTTATTTAACCCTCGGCAAGTGTGACCGAATCGTATCAAGTAATAAACTCGGTAAGACCAAGTATCGTTTTCCTAAAGGACTCACGGCCAAGTTAGTTATATGATTTCTTGATTATTTAAGACTTGAGAACAAATTGTTATAAGTTTCAAATGCAAAAGACAAAAAGTAAACATGTATGCATGTGATGATCAATGGGAAAGAAGAAACAAAACATGTGAATTGAAATATGTTGATGAGTATGTTGTTGGGGAAATCAATTTCATCTTATCCACTTTCATATATTTTAGGAATTCATCATTCTTTTCATCAATGTTAATACCACTCTCTAAATTACCTTAAACCCGATGTGATGGAAGCAGCTTCACTCTTCAAGAATGAGCGGCTTCTCGGACCAGAGGTGGCAGCGGAATTGGAAAACGCAGATGTAGTTGGAGGTGCACGAAAGGTGTTTGTGAAAATGTCTGGTGCGGTTTTTGGAGTGTGTAGGCAGAGGTTCTAGCTCAGACGGCCTTCCAAGAGGGAAGGAAGCTAGAGATAAGTGTGCTAAGAAGGCACAAGTCAGTGAACTTGAAGAAGAAGTGGCTGGAACCAATTCAACAACATTTCTTTATACAATTCAAGTTGAGTTTACAAGTGATAAGCTCTCTTTTTATAGGCAAAGATGAGCTTGGAAGTGTGCTATGAAAGCTACATCAGCCAACAAATGATAAACGTGCAGACTTCTAATGTGCAGTAGCTGTTTCCCATCCATGTGCTCCACATGTTCCTCATGAAAAAGGTGTTGACTTAAGGAAGCCACCCGGTTGCTTGTGTTCCACATTTTGCACATGTTAAATGTGTTTCTTCTTGGCTAATTGATGATGAGCAGCAGCAAAGCTTCTTTGCAGCATAGGTTTCCAAGTCTTTATTAATTGGCCTACAAAACAAGGTAAAGATATTTAGTTAAAGAAGAACAAGCTAAGACTTAGAAAGAAAAGATTAAGTCCTTTATTCAACTTCCCTTTCTTGGTCTTAGAGTAAAGTTGATACTTCTTTGGATGGGAAGTCCCTAAAGGGGTTGCCATCATTCCCTCCCTCTTTAAAAATGATTTGTCCTCAAGATTTTTGAAAAAGATTTTCTCTAAATTAGTCTTGGAAAAATGGAAAATTCCATAGTCCCAAGTTATTTGACTTTTATCTTGAGTTACTGGTTTACACAAGGGTAACATTAACTCAAGTTTTGAATTGCCATATTTTGAAAATGATTGCACAGAATATGGGATGGCAATTGATTTAAAAGAGAAATGAATACTAGAAGAGTGCACAATAATTGGAAAAGAAGTAAAGAATGAGAACCCTTCCCTTTTAGGTTCCATGGTAATGGTAAGAATAGGAGTTGCCATCATTAGCAAGAGCTCCTTCTCTTTACTTTCCTCTACTTTCTTCTTTTCTTCTTCTATTTGCTTTTCCTCTTTTCTTCTCTCTCTTTCCTTTCTCTCTTCTTCTTTTTTCTCTCTTTCTTGTCTCTCTTCTTCCTTTCTCTCTTCTTCTTTTCTCTCTCTATTTCTTCTCTCTGCTTCTTCTCTCTCTCTCTTTCTTGTCTCTCAACATCTTTTTGTAGTTTTAATTCTATTTGCTTAGCTTGCAGCTCCTTAAGTTTAATCTTAAATTCTAGTTCTCTAATAAGGAAACCATTGTCATTTAAGCTTTCAAGAAATGTTTTTCCATCTTGAATGTAAGCTCTCAGCAAATGTAGGTTTCTCTTAATAGTTGAAGTCAGAAACTCTTTTCTCATGCAAGATTTTAATTCAGACCAATTATGAATGGGAGATTTTCTACCTATCCTAACATGATATTATCTCTCATCCCACCACTCTCTTGCATGATTTTCAAATCTAGATGTGTAGAGACTAAGGACATAAGATTCACTATTGCTAGAATGGAAATAGGATTCAGGTTTACTTTTTCTAGCAATAAATGGATGTATGTCATTAATGTCCTTTTCCCAAGCTAGGTATGTTAATGCACCAATATCCACACCAAAGTATGGAATATTTGCCCTAGCTTGTTTATATAATTCATCCTCAATCCGATCAAATTCATGAAAGGAACAAGTCCTTTTTCTAGCTTCATCAAGTTTTCTTTTAATTTCTTTGAAACTAATGGATTGATCAAAACTAGAAGACCAAGAGGACCTATATGAACAAGAAAACGGATAGGAAGTATAACAAGACATCAAAAACTTTTTTTGATTTTTGTGAAGGATTTCTAGAAAGATTCTAGAGGTAAAATGATCCAAATAGCTCCCAAGAAGGAGAGGTGAGTCACAAATGGACAAGCTTAAGAACCTTGTCCTTCCTAGCCAGAGTGTCTTTGGTTGTTTCTTACCTTAGTGTTTAGGTAGAAATCATTCAAAACTTTTTAAATGCAAGAAAGCTATGAACCTAGAAACCAAAAGAAGGTTTATCTATATGAAACGCGCTCCTAAGTACCACGGAGACTTAAAACATAAAAGTCAACAAGCAATGTAAAGTAAAGCAAATGGAAATGAATGAGACACGACCCTAAGTGAAAGTGCAAGTGACACTTGGAGCCACTTGACACACTTTCACACTAAGAAGTGGAAACTAACCTATTACAATGTTTGATGGTGCACTTGAAATTTCTTGAAAAGCATTTTTCCAAGTCACTTTAAGTTGAAAATGAACACAAAATATGGAAAGAAATTACAAAGGTTTCGTGATACCAAGCCAAATTTACAATGCAATGTTGATACAATGAAATAAAGCCAAGTGTGGCTGCTAGTTCAGATTGGTTGAAGACCAAAGGTGATGTGTTTTTGCTGCTGAAATGTTGCTGGACCAGCAATGTTAAAGTACTCTTGGAGTCCAAGCTTGAAGCCCAAGCTTGAAGCCCTTTTAACACCTCATCCACTTCCTAAGATGCTACCCCCTTCGAGCAAGGAATCTGAGGTAGAAACACTGCACCAAAACGTCACAGCACCAAAGCAAACACCAAACCAGTCAACAAATAAACCAGCTGCTGCACCAGTTTTAATTTTCGTAGACCAGTTTTTTTTGGCACAAAATAGAAGCCAAACAAGTTGAATTCAAGTGAATTTAAGCTTGGAATCACAGAAGGGACACAAAAGGAACCTAGGAGAGGCACTAGAACAGATTACACAATCAAGAAAAAGCAAAAACAAAGATCAAAATCAAGTGCAGTGAAACTGTTTGATAATTTTGGAAACTGTTTGATGAAAGTCCCCAATGAATCTAAGATTTTGTGATTTTCGGGTTTTGGGGTCAAAACTGGATTGCTTGGTTTTCTCTTGCTTTTTATGGATGTAATACACTCTTTTAATCATATCATTGCATTTGGAAACTTGAAACCAGCTTTTCCCAATCCAGAAATGAAAATTTAAAGGGTGGACAAAATCAAACAACACTTATTTGCATACTGCACCAGAAAAATGATGTGAAAATGGTGCTTTCAAGGTGAAAATTGTATGGCAGTGTTTGGAAAGGTTAATTGATGGTGCAAGCAAGTTTATATCATCAAATGGAAGGTGTTCAACTGTCAAACAACAAGGAAAAAGGAACACAACTGAAATTCACTGGTCCACTTAAAAAAATTTGGCAAATCAATGGTTGGAAACTGATTTTACAGTGCTGGTGTAAAAATTGACCAAATGAACAGTAACTACAAGTTTCAAATGGTAAAATTCACATGCACAAATGTTTAAATTGCACTGAAACAATCAGATTCAATAATTCACACCAGTTGTATCCAATTATGCAGCACTTTTAATCAAAACTGGACCAGAAAATGTGGTTGGAAAATGGAAACAGTAGTGGCCAAAATGAATGGTACTGTTACCAATGAAGAGCATTGGTAAATTTGAAGATAAATGATTTTGATGATGCTGAAAGATGATACATTGTTATAGTTGTTTTAAAAGCAATTTGTAGATTATAAATGTATTAGGAAAAGCCTTAAACGTGTAATACTTAGAAAAATTCGTATTTTTAGAACTGCTACGCATTTAATCGATTATTAGAAGCTATAATCGATTATCCTGAGCCCTTCTGAAAAACCTCGTTGCTCTGGAATAATCGATTATTACTCCAAATAATCGATTATCACTAGTTCTGATGAGAACTGCCAAAGTCTCTGGAATAATCGATTATTCCTCAGGATAATCGATTTTCACTAACAATAATCGATTATTTGCGACAGTTATAATTCATCTTTGCGAACTCAGACCAGTTGGCTATATAGGTGAGTTTCAAAACTCTTAAAAAGAACTTTGAGCTTTTGAGAATATAGTGTGATCTGAGGAAGTTCCATAAGCTAGTTCATTGCACTGCCTAGTCTCGTGAAAAGGAGAAGCTCTCGCTTTGTGGGTCAAAGGTTGGAGCAATTCTCTTCGAGTTGGCAATGCTACTGTTCTTCCGGTTCGTTGGTCGAAGGAAGAACTGTTCTGCACTGTTCCAGAGTTGAAGGATAGTGTAGATTGCTTGCTACCATTTCGTTTGTCAAAAGGAAGGTTTTATATTTCTGCTCTTATTCGCTCTTAATTGTATTTTGTTGAAACTGATTTTAGTGAAATCGTTAATCACTGTTTATAGTGATTAACAACTGGACGTAGATTCTTTTGAATTGAACCAGGATAAAAATCCATTGTGTCAACTTTTCTATTCCTTACACTCGTTATTGTTTTATGCACATCAAGTGTTTGTTAAATTTTCTCTAAGAAAATTGATTTTCTAAAACGGACCATCATAACTTGATTTGTGACCGTAACACGCTTTCCGAGTATTTTATTCCGCTGCGCGACTCTATAACGGTACCGATTGTTTTGACAGGTACTGTGTTTACAGCTCAACTGAGACTTCCAACAAGTTTAGATGATGAAATGGAATGTGTGGAATCACTTAGGCAGCAAAGACAGTAATTACATCAGAAATTCACTGGTTCACTTCTCAAAATTTAACAAAAAGTGAGGATTTCAAATGTGAAGTTGCACCAAAGCTGGGAATTGACCAACTGAACAGTGCACATAAGTTTGAAATGGCCAATTATACTTGCACAAATGGTCCAACAATATAGAAGCACACTAATTCTCAAAATCACCTTGTAAGTTGGGAAATATGTAGTAAAAATGGCCAAACAACACCAGGAATTAAAATTATAACAGAATCAATGTTGGATGGGTCAACAAACATGTAAGAAAGGTCCTAGCAACTAGATTCTAGCTGGAAAATGTTAGCTAGGAGATGTTAAATGGCCTAAGACACAACAAAGAAGTCAAGCACGGTGCAGAAGCTTGGATAAAACAGTAACAATGATTTGAAACCAGATTTCAAGTAGCTCAACTACTCATTTTTCAATTCTGTGATTATTAGGAGTTGCTATCACTTCAAACACATGTAAAAACAGTAAACAAACTTGTACAAAGCTTGAAACTAAAGAAATCTAGACTGCATCAGCTGATATCAAATTAATCCAGAAATAATGTTTTATGCAGATTTTTCTACTAGAATCAATATTTGCAATGCTAATTGGCTCAAATGATCAAAGCTAGACATGTTGCCATTGCTTTATATGATCAACATAGAGCTAGCAACTGCTCAGGACACACTTAAAACGAAAATGAAAGCTAGAACAGAATCAAATACTTGATGACAGAGTTGAAAAACTGAACAACAGGACATGACCATGACATTACTGGAAAATGAAAAATAAAGGTTGAATTGAACTCACAATGGAAATGCACCGATTAAAATGATGAAAAAACACTTAAGGAAAATTGGAAACACAAGAACAGAGATTACAAACGCGAATTGAAGCACAACAGAAAAAAAAAATTCTGGAAAACAGTGATCACTGCACTGCACAACACGGTCAAACATAAAAAAATGGAGATGAGAGTGGCTTAGCTCTTGGAGCGTGAATGGAACGGTTGGCTCTTGATGCCAAATGATGGAAGCAGCTTCACTCTTCAAGAATGAGCGGCTTCTCGGACCAGAGGTGGCAGCAGAATTGGAAAACGCAGATGTAGTTGGAGGTGCACGAAAGGTGTTTGTGAAAATGTCTGGTGCGGTTTTTGGAGTGTGTAGACAGAGGTTCTAGCTCAGACGGCCTTCCAAGAGGGAAGGAAGCTAGAGATAAGTGTGCTAAGAAGGCACAAGTCAGTGAACTTGAAGAAGAAGTGGCTGGAACCAATTCAACAACATTTCTTTATACAATTCAAGTTGAGTTTACAAGTGATAAGCTCTCTTTTTATAGGCAAAGATGAGCTTGGAAGTGTGCTATGAAAGCTACATCAGCCAACAAATGATAAACGTGCAGACTTCTAATGTGCAGTAGCTGTTTCCCATCCATGTGCTCCACATGTTCCTCATGAAAAAGGTGTTGACTTAAGGAAGCCACCCGGTTGCTTGTGTTCCACATTTTGCACATGTTAAATGTGTTTCTTCTTGGCTAATTGATGATGAGCAGCAGCAAAGCTTCTTGGCAGCATAGGTTTCCAAGTCTTTATTAATTGGCCTACAAAACAAGGTAAAGATATTTAGTTAAAGAAGAACAAGCTAAGACTTAGAAAGAAAAGATTAAGTCCTTTATTCAATTTCCCTTTCTTGGTGTTAGAGTAAAGTTGATACTTCTTTGGATGGTGATAACAGTTGAAAAACTGTTATTTTCATGCTTAAAATTGATACTAAAAGCAACCTTTAGACTTAGAAACTAGCTTGAAATCATGCCTTTTATCCATATTTTCAGAAATAAGAGAGCTGGACAGGTTTATGCTTGATTTCAGTGTTTTTGTGCAGGTTTTGAGGTAAATTTGGTGAAAGAGGTGAAGAATGAGAGAGATGACATTAGAAAAGACAAGAAAGAGTGCAAAAGTAGAAGCCGAAGGCACCGCTCAGCGGCATTTTACCGCTGAGCGGCACTCAGGAGGTTGCGGGAGTCACGCTGAGGGGCAAACTGGCCGCTGAGGGGAAGAAATGTAAAGCGCAATCACCGCTGAGCGGTATTTACCGCTGAGCGGCACTTTTATGGGCTTGGGCTTTTGTAATCTTTTGTAATTCTAAATTAGTATATAAGGACTTGCACGTCCTAGAATTAGTATCTTTGGCAGAAACGAGGCAAACACTCTCTCTTCCACCCCTTTGAAGGAGGATCTTGGATGCTCAGGCTACCTCTTCACCTTTATTGGGTTTATTCTTTCATACTTTCATTGTAATTCATCTAGGTTCACCATGAATATGGTGAACTAAACCTTGTATGTTTATTGGGGAATCAATGTAATCTCTTGAAGCTCTCATATATGGAATTTATGCTTGCATCTTTGAATTAAGATATATGCTTTCTTTCATCATTAGTTAGGGTTTTTCCTCTTTGCTTAATGCTTGCATTGTTTAACTCATTCTAATGCATGATTATTGGTTTTGTCGATACGGGCACGTACGGGGAAGTCTAGATCCGGGGAATTTCTCCCAATATTATATTGGTTGTCGTTAAGCTCCTGCGCTTATGAACTAATCATTAGGAATGCTAGGAATTGTATGAACTCGTGATTAGGGAGAAGCCATCTAGAATGGTACTTTAGAGAGTGGCATTAACAATGATGATTTGAATGTTGAATTCCTAAAATGTATGAGAGTGGATGAGATGAAATTGACCCCCAACAACATATTCATATATTCCATTTAAAGTGTTTATCTTTTGTCTTTGCCATTGATCAAACTTCATGCATACATGTTTATTTTTCGTCTTGCATATTAAAATCCAATTATTTTGTTTGTAAGTCTTAGCTAATCAACAAATCACATAACTAAACTAGGCCGTGAGTCCTTTGGGAAGAACGATACTTGGTCTTACCAAGTTTATTACTTGAACGATTCGGTCATACTTGCCGATTGTGAAACAAGTTTGTGACATCATATTTTGGTGCTTACAAATTTGTCCATCAAGTTTTTGGCGCCGTTGTCGGGGACTCGTGGTTTAACTGGTTAATTTGTGTGATTATTGATTATCTTTGACTTTAATTTTGAATTTCTGTTTTTATTTTTCTGTTTTTATTTTATTCTATCTTTTTATCTTTTTAGATTAGATTAGATTTTATTTTATTAGATTTGATTTTATTTGATTTTATTTTATCTTTTAGGTTAGGTTAGATTTTATTTTATTTTATTTTTAGATTAGATTAGATTTTATTTTATTTTATCTTTTAGATTAGGTAAGATTTTATTTTTTTTAGATTAGGTTTTATTTGATTCTATCTTATTTGATTCTATCTTCTAAATCTTTTTATCTTCTGAATATATCTTTTCTTCTATATCTCTTTGTGCTAACAAATCTTTTCTAGGGTTTTGTTTTCTTGTGTATGCAGGAAGCAATTCGAACTAGAAGTAATAAAACAACAGAACCACTTCTTGAAGGTCTAGACGAGAGTAGAAGGAGGAGAAGAATCAGAACGTCTAGAGAACTTTTCCCTTCTCCAGAAACTCTCCTACAATCATCACCACAAGGTTCTGTTTATAGCACAGGGAGTATGGAGAACAATAATAATGCTAGAAGAACTCTTGCAGATTACACTAATCTTGCTGGACCTCAGCACTTCAACAGCATAGCTAGACCTAGAGTCAATGCAGCCAACATGGAGGTCAAGCCAGCATTAATTCAATTGGTGAAGAGTAATCAATTTAATGGGTTATCTCACGAAAGCCCATATGAGCACCTTACTACCTTTAATGAGATCTGCAACACGGTCAAGATTAATGGGGTGCCAGACGAAGCTATCAAACTTAGCTTGTTCCCTTTCTCATTGGGGGGCAATGCTAAGCTTTGGTTGAACTCTTTTCCAGAAGAAAGTTTCACAGAGTGGGAAGCAGTGGTTACAAAATTCTTAAATAAATACTTCCCACAATCCAAAGTGACTAAGGGCAAGCAAGAGATTTCTTCATTCAAGCAGGGCATGGAAGAATCACTGGGGCATGCATGGGACAGGTACAAAGGCTTGTTACGTAAAACTCCAATGCATGGTTTCAGAGAAGAAGAAGTAGTCCTAACTTTCCTTGGAGGGCTTGGTTCACAAACCAAGATGATGCTGAACGCCTCAGCAGGAGGCAATATTAAATGGAAAACTCCAGAGGAAGCAACTGAAATTATTGAAAATATGGCTACTAGTGACAACGAACTCAATATTGAAAAAGGAGACCTTAATCAGAAGGAGTTGTTACAATTACATGATGCTCTGCTATCTCAAAATAGAACTCTTTCTCAACAGCTTGAAGAAGTAACCATGAAACTTTCTCAAATACCACAGGAAATACAACAGGTCTCAATGGTTCAAGAGCAACAAAAATGGCAGATGCAATTTACTCCAGTTGAGAAAACAACAAAGCTTGAAGAGACTTTCCAGAGATTTTTGAAGACAAATGCGTCCTATTGTCATAATGTGGATACTGCATTTAAAAAAATGGAGGTCTATGTTGAGAGAATAGTGGACGAGATTAAACATGATAATCTTGGAGAGGAGTGTAAAACTGTTGTGACTAGAAGTGGTAGAGTGTTAGAGGAGAGACAAAAAGAGAGAAAGGAGAAAAAAAATGAGAGTGAGAGTGAAAAAGAAACATGTGAGTGGAAAGAAAGAGTTGAGAGAGAGAAAAAGAGAAAGGAAGAAGAGGAGAGGAGAGAAAAAAATGAGAGAGAAGAGAGAAAGAAAGAAAAAGAGTATGAAAAGCCACTTCCTTATCCAAAGAGTTATTCAAGGAAGGAGAAAGAAAAGCAGTTGGAAAGATTCATGGAACTGTTTAAGAAGCTGGAGATTACCATACCATTCTCTGAAGCATTGCAACAGATGCCCGCATATGCAAAATTCTTGAAGGAACTTCTCACAAAGAAACACAAATACATTGAGAAGGAAACTATCAATATACAGGGTAATTGCAGTGCAATCATACAGAAACTACCTCCTAAACTTAAAGATCCAGGAAGCTTCACTATTCCATGCACCATAGGAGATGTGAAAGTTGGAAGAGCATTGATTGATTTGGGAGCTAGCATTAATCTAATGCCGCTATCCATATGCAGAACAATTCAGGGGCTGGAAATTAAACCAACCAGGATGGCTCTTCAGTTGGCAGACAGGTCTCTTAAATATCCATATGGAGTGGTTGAAGATGTTCTAGTGAAGGTCGACAAATTTGTATTCCCAGTAGATTTCATTGTGATGGAGATGGAAGGAACTAGTGATGTTCCTCTTATTCTTGGGAGACCTTTTATGAAGACTGCTAGAGTTTTGATTGATGTAGAGAATGGTAAGCTTAAATTGAGAGTTGATGATGAGGAAGTTACTTTTGATGTATCCAAGGCCATGACGTATCCAAATGATGACAAAGCATGCTTTCAATTTGATGAACTTGATGAAGTTTGTATAGTTCAAGCAAGAATGGTGCGTAATATTTCTCCATTGGAAAAAACGCTCATTGATGCATGTGAGGATTTGGATGAAGAAGAAGAGAAATTGATTGATGGATGTCTGATGGACTTGGAAACATTGAAAAAGGGTCCAGAGGAAGATCCAATATTTGAAACAATTGATAAGGAAGAAACAATCAAAGCACAGTCGCCAGAATTGAAAAGATTGCCATCTCATTTGAAATATGTGTTTTTAGAAGAGAGTGGAACAAAGCCAGTCATCATCAGTAACTCTTTATCTTTACAAGAAGAAGAGCAGTTGGTACAAATTCTGAAAGCTAACAAAGAAGCAATTGGGTGGTCAATATCAGATCTCAAAGGTATTAGCCCAACTTATTGCATGCACAAGATTTTTATGGAAGAAGACTATAAACCAAGTGCTCAACCACAGAGAAGGTTAAATCCTGTTATGAAAGAGGTGGTCAGAAAAGAAGTGTTGAAACTACTAGAAGCTGGTATCATTTATCCAATCTCTGACAGTGAATGGGTGAGTCCAGTACAGGTGGTGCCAAAGAAAGGTGGGATGACAGTAATTTATAATGACAAGAATGAACTTATTCCTACTCGGACAGTTACTGGCTGGCGTATGTGCATTGATTACAGGAAGCTGAATAAAGCTACTAGGAAAGATCATTTTCCTCTTCCCTTCATGGATCAGATGCTAGAAAGATTATCAGGGCAGGCTTTCTATTGTTTTCTAGATGGATATTCTGGATATAATCAAATTGTGGTAGATCCAAAAGACCAGGAGAAGACGGCTTTTACTTGTCCTTTTGGTATCATTGCATATAGAAAGATGCCTTTTGGATTATGTAATGCTCCAGCTACGTTTCAGAGGTGCATGCAGGCAATCTTTTCTTATCTTTTAGAAAAATGCATTGAAGTATTCATGGATGACTTCTCAGTTTTTGGAAATTCTTTCCAAAGGTGTTTAGCTAATCTGAACACTGTCCTCAAAAGATGTGTTCAGACAAATCTGGTTTTGAATTGGGAGAAATGTCATTTCATGGTAACTGAAGGGATTGTACTGGGGCATAAAATCTCTGCTAAAGGAATTGAGGTGGATAAAGCCAAAGTAGACGTCATTGAGAAACTGCCTCCACCAACAAATGTAAGGGGGATTAGGAGTTTTCTTGGTCATGCTGGGTTCTATAGAAGATTCATCAAAGATTTCTCAAAAATTGCTAAACCATTGAGTAATCTTTTGATGAAGGATGCTCCTTTTGTGATGAATGAAGACTGTCTGAAAGCTTTTGATATATTGAAGAAGAAGCTAGTGTCAGCTCCAGTAATTGTAGCACCAGATTGGAATCAAAATTTTGAATTAATGTGTGATGCAAGTGATTACGCAATAGGAGTTGTCCTTGGTCAGAGGAAAGAGCAAAAGTTTCATCCAATTTATTATGCTAGCAAGGTGCTGAATGATGCTCAATTGAATTATGCTACCACAGAGAAAGAGTTTCTTGCCATTGTATATGCTCTAGAGAAATTTAGACCTTATCTTATTGGGTCTAAGGTGATTGTCTATACAGATCATGCAGCTATCAAATATTTGTTGACAAAACCAGATTCTATGCCACGTCTGATTAGATGGGTACTACTGTTGCAAGAATTTGATGTAGAAATCCGTGATAAGAAAGGAAGTGAGAACTTAATTGCTGATCATTTGTCACGGTTAGTCAACAATGAGGTCACTAGCAAGGAGTCTGAAATCTGGGAATCTTTTTCAGATGAATCACTCATGTATATTCAGCAGAGGCCCTGGTTTGCTGATATGGCAAATTTCAAAGCTGCAAGAGTCATGCCAGAAGACTTAACTTGGCAACAGAGAAAGAAATTTCTACATGATGCCAAGCAGTTTGTGTGGGATGATCCATATTTGTTCAAAATTGGAGCAGATAATCTTCTAAGGAGATGTGTTACAAATGAAGAAGCAGAAGGAATTCTCTGGCATTGTCATGATTCACCTTATGGAGGACATTTTAATGGAGAAAGAACAACAGCAAAAGTCCTTCAATCAGGGTTTTATTGGCCAACTTTATTTAAAGATGCTCATAATCATGCTAGGAATTGTGATAAATGTCAAAGAGCAGGGACAATCACTAAACGTCATGAGATGCCTTTACAAGGTATTTTAGAGGTTGAGGTTTTTGATTGTTGGGGTATTGACTTTGTTGGGCCCTTCCCTCCATCTTTCAACAATGAATATATTCTGATAGCAGTGGATTATGTGAGTAAATGGGTGGAAGCATTGGCTTGTCCTAAAAATGATGCTAGCACGGTAATTAAATTCTTGAAGAGGCAGATATTCTCACGTTTTGGCACTCCAAGAGTGTTGATCAGTGATGGAGGATCTCATTTTTGCAACTATCAGCTAGAGAAAGTACTCAAACACTATGGAGTAAAGCATAAGGTAGCTGCACCTTATCATCCACAAACCAATGGACAAGCTGAGGTGTCTAACAGGGAGATAAAAAGAATCCTGGAAAAGACTGTGACTTCATCAAGAAAGGATTGGTCTCTCAAATTGGATGATGCTCTTTGGGCTTATAGGACAGCAATGAAGACGTCTATGGGATTATCACCATTTCAATTAGTCTATGGGAAAGCATGCCATTTGCCAGTTGAATTGGAGCATAGAGCATTATGGGCTTTGAAATTCTTGAATTTTGATCCTTATGACACTCAATGCACACGCAGACGGCAGATTTTGGAGCTTGAAGAAATGCGCTTACATGCATATGATTCATCCAAGGCTTACAAAGACAAAATGAAATTTTATCATGACAGGAAGTTGGTGAATAGAGTTTTCAATCCAAGACAACAGGTACTATTGTTCAACTCAAGATTGAAGATATTTCCTGGGAAGCTGAAGTCAAAATGGACAGGACCATTTGTGATAAAAGAAGTGCATCCACATGGAGCAATTGAAATATTTAATCCATCTGCTGATGATCCACAGAAAAGCTGGGTGGTAAATGGTCAACGTCTCAAGCCTTATCTAGGGGGAGAGGTGCAACAATTTTCCACAATGATGTTGTTGGTTGATCCTTGAAAGTTTGGGTCAGGCTCGGGACGTTAAACAAGCGCTTACTGGGAGGCAACCCAGTATCTTGTAAGTATTTGTTTGTTTTTAGATTAGGGTTTGATGTACTCTATTGAACACCTGGTTTCTTATGATGGTTTGCTATTAAATGTGATTGTGTGATGAGTAATGCTTGATGATGCTTATTGACTGATTGATGTTGAGATGATGTGCACATTAAAATGCTTATATAGGTGATTCACAAGCTTTGTGAACAAATGCATGATATCATGATTGTGATTGTGAAATTAAGCAGGATGTGTATGTCAAATGTGAATGAGCTTATTTGTGAGGTTTTGAGCTTCAGAGTTGTTATTATTGAATGCTATTACTTTGAAAGCATGAATGACTTTGCCCAGGTTTTCTATGATTGAATCAATTGCTTGTTTTGCATCACATGATCAAGGCCGTGTTTTTGAAACCCTTTTTATTGGCCAAATACATAAAGTTAGCCTACTAAAAGAAAACACTTTGTGTTCTATCCTTTGAACCCTTAGCCTTGAACATACACTGAACACCTTTGATTGAAAAATCTTTACCTTGAGTTAAGTAGAAGATCTTATGTGGTATTGTTAAATGTTCAAGTTTGGGGTTATTGGGGAAACATGAAAAAGGAAAAGCATTGAACTAAGAGCTAAAAAGTAAGAATATGCAAAGAAAAAGAAAAGAAAAGAAAAAGAAGCAAAGCTCAATGCAAATGCAAATGCAAAGGCAAAAGAAAGTTGGGAATGAATAAGAATAATTGTGTTGTTATGATTCTCTTAACTCAAGGATTTTGTGATCCAGAAAAACCAATTTTCTTGTTAGCCCAGCCACATTATAAGCCATTGAAAAGTCCTTGTGATGATGCATGCTTGTGAATGTTTTTGATTGTGGTAAAATGAAAGGCAAAGTTGATTCATGTGACATTGTGATAGTGGAGTGAATGAGTGAAACACTTTACCTCTTATACACTTGTGTGTTGAGTGAAACACTTTACCTAGTGAGGAAATATTCCATAAGCACATGAACATCCATGCTTAATTGATTGATCATTCATGAAAAATAGCATTTGTTGGAATTTAAATGACTTTGTGAACACTAAAGCATGTGCACATCTTAATTGAACTCTTGGTCATAAGTTTGAGTGAAGTTGTTACTTATCTTGAAAAGAGGATTTTGAATGAGTGAACCATCATATGAATTGGTTGGAGATGGAGTTACATTTTGTTTGCTTGAGGACAAGCAAAGTTCTAAGTTTGGGGTTGTGATAACAGTTGAAAAACTGTTATTTTCATGCTTAAAATTGATACTAAAAGCAACCTTTAGACTTAGAAACTAGCTTGAAATCATGCCTTTTATCCATATTTTCATAAATAAGAGAGCTGGACAGGTTTATGCTTGATTTCAGTGTTTTTGTGCAGGTTTTGAGGTAAATTTGGTGAAAGAGGTGAAGAATGAGAGAGATGACATTAGAAAAGACAAGAAAGAGTGCAAAAGTAGAAGCCGAAGGCACCGCTCAGCGGCATTTTACCGCTGAGCGGCACTCAGGAGGTTGCGGGAGTCACGTTGAGGGGCAAACTGGCCGTTGAGGGGAAGAAACGTAAAGCGCAATCACCGCTGAGCGGTATTTACCGCTGAGCGGCACTTTTATGGGCTTGGGCTTTTGTAATCTTTTGTAATTCTAAATTAGTATATAAGGACTTGCACGTCCTAGAATTAGTATCTTTGGCAGAAACGAGGCAAACACTCTCTCTTCCACCCCTTTGAAGGAGGATCTTGGATGCTCAGGCTACCTCTTCACCTTTATTGGGTTTATTCTTTCATACTTTCATTGTAATTCATCTAGGTTCACCATGAATATGGTGAACTAAACCTTGTATGTTTGTTGGGGAATCAATGTAATCTCTTGAAGCTCTCATATATGGAATTTATGCTTGCATCTTTGAATTAAGATATATGCTTTCTTTCATCATTAGTTAGGGTTTTTCCTCTTTGCTTAATGCTTGCATTGTTTAACTCATTCTAATGCATGATTATTGGTTTTGTCGATACGGGCACGTACGGGGAAGTCTAGATCCGGGGAATTTCTCCCAATATTATATTGGTTGTCGTTAAGCTCCTGCGCTTATGAACTAATCATTAGGAATGCTAGGAATTGTATGAACTCGTGATTAGGGAGAAGCCATCTAGAATGGTACTTTAGAGAGTGGCATTAACAATGATGATTTGAATGTTGAATTCCTAAAATGTATGAGAGTGGATGAGATGAAATTGACCCCCAACAACATATTCATATATTCCATTTAAAGTGTTTATCTTTTGTCTTTGCCATTGATCAAACTTCATGCATACATGTTTATTTTTCGTCTTGCATATTAAAATCCAATTATTTTGTTTGTAAGTCTTAGCTAATCAACAAATCACATAACTAAACTAGGCCGTGAGTCCTTTGGGAAGAACGATACTTGGTCTTACCAAGTTTATTACTTGAACGATTCGGTCATACTTGCCGATTGTGAAACAAGTTTGTGACATCATATTTTGGTGCTTACAAATTTGTCCATCAGATGGGAAGTCCCTAAAGGGGTTGCCATCACGATGTCTCGGCAAAGAAAGCCTATCCTTAATTATGAGTTCATGCAATTCCTAGAATCCCTAATAATTAATTCTGAAGCACAGAAGCTTAAAGACAACCAACCCTCATATCCCTATGTCTAGGCAATACTGCTTTTAGGAGAATTTCCCCAGTTCTAGATTTCCCCGTATGTGTCCATATCGACAAAACCAATAATCATGACATCGAATGAGTTAAACAACGCATGCTTTGAGCAAAGAGGAAAAACCCTAACAATTAATGAAAGAAAGCATGTATCATAAATATGATGTTTAAACACAAAATTCCATATATGAGCGCTTCAAAAGATTTCATTGATTCCCGAACAACAAGAAGAGTTTAGTTCACCATATTCAGGATGAAACTAGATGAAATACAATGAAAGAATGGAAGAGAAAGAAAAACCCTAGAAAGAGAAGAGGAGAGTCGTCACCATCTCCAATTCTACCCCCAAGGGGTGAAAAGTGTGTTTTGCGTCTTCTCCAACCAAAGATACAAACCCTAGGAAGTCCTAAAGCTTATATACTATTCGAAATATTACAGAAAAGTGGGCCTAAGCCCGAAGTAATGTTGCTCAACGGCAAACTACCGCTCAGCGGTAAGTGCGTGTGTTGAATTCTTCCCGTCAGCGACATTTTCACCCTCAGCGGAGCCAATGGGTGTTCATTAGTGCCGCTCAGCGGTAAACTGGCACTGAGCGGTACTTGCGGCTTCTGTTCTTTTGCACTTTTTGAGTTCTTTTGTGATTCCATCTCTATCCTTCTTCACTTCTTTCATCAAATTCACCTTAAAAACTGCATAAAACACTGAAATCAAGCATAAACATGTCCAACTCTCTTATTTCCAAAAATATAAACAAAAGCATGATTCCAAGCTAGTTTCTAAGTGTTAAAGGTTGTTTTTAGTATCAATTTTATGCATGAAAGTAACAGTTTTTCAACTGTTATCATTATCATAACCCCAAACTTAGAACTTTGCTTGTCCTCAAGCAAAACAAAACTTGGCTTAAATGAAATAATGATACTACAATTGTCTAACACACTAAAAAGCATTTTTTTCTCTTAGGATAGGTAAATCACTCATGAATGCTCATCATAGAATGATTAGTCAAGATATAATGATTAGGTGACACTCTTAATAAGGGTATAACCAACACACACACACTTACCGCTGAGGGATGAAAGTGCAGCTGAGGGGAAGAATTCAACACACACACTTATCGCTGAGCGCCATTATTTTGGGCTTGGGCCTACTTTTTTGTAATTTTTAGAATAGTATATAAGCTTTAGGACGTCCTAGGGTTTGTATCTTTGGCAGAGTACAAACCAAACACACACCTTTCCACCCCTTGGAGGAAGATCTTGGATGCTAAGGTACCTACTCAACTTTCTAGGGTTCTATCTTTCACTCTTTCATTGTATTTCATCTAGTTTCATCATGAATATTGTGAACTAAACTCTTTTTGTTGTTGGGGAATCAATGTAATCTTTTGAAGCTCTCATATATGGAATTTTGTGTTTAAACATCATATTTATGATACATGCTTTCTTTCATCATTAGTTAGGCTTTTTTACTCTTTGCTCAAAGCATGCATTGTTTAACTCATTCGATGTCATGATTATTGGTTTTATTCATATGGACACATACGGTAAAATCTAGATCCGGGGAAACTGATACGGGTCGCACCGCATACAAATTTGATTGCATAAAATTATGCAGTAAAGTGCTAGGATTTGATTCCTAGGTCGTCTCTCAACGACCAAATTGTTGGTTCGGGTTTTAAGTCAATTACGAATTGGGGGGAATTTGATGGTTGTTTTTTGTGCAGAAAATTGTAAATGTTGAAAGTAGTAAAATTAACAAACCGTAAAAATAAAACAGTAAATAGTAAAAACGAAATTAAACAGTAAAAACTGAAATTTGACAGTAAAACCAGAATGCACAATTCACCGAGATTTGAATTAAAATACGAAAACAGTAAACGCGCAGAAAACATACAGTATCCTCCTACGGAAATTAGATTTGAAAGTGAAATTGCTTCTAAAAATTCCCTAATTGCCGTAACATGTTTGCTTTAATTTTATTAAAAAGACAAATGCAAATGGGACATCAATTGCCGTGGCCTTTTTACATCCATATCAACTTCATTTTACAAGAAAAACATTTGAATTTCACTTCCACGTACTCCTACCCCTTTTTAACACTTTTTGTCATCTTTTGAAATGAAAAGCAACTTGAATTTTATTCTCCACATTCAAACCATTCCAGCCACGGTATTCCTCTTCAAAACACTAAAGAAGAGACAAAATCAAATGCAAGAAAAAGGTCCACATGTTGGACTAAATGTTGATGGAATTTTAGAAGAAAAATGATGTTGATTTCTTACAAAGAGAAAGCTTTGCACGTATACACACATACATCTTTTCAACAATGAATGACCATCTAAGAAACAAGAAGACTTCAAAACATTGATGCTGGAAATAAAATGAATCCAACCAAAAACTTCACTTGCTACACCTCCAAAACAATTCAACCTCTTCTTCTCCTTACAAATTTTAATCACCTTTTTATATGCTTCTTTTCATTCTTAACAACATCAAAATAAAACATTGAACAATACTTCATTCTCTAACTTGGACAGCCGTGAATCATTCAAGCTTTGAACAATAAAAACATTCAACCAAATGCATCAAAGAAAACTAAATGAAGAAAGGAACATACCTCTTAACAACCGTGAAATTTTGCAATACAAATAAAAGAAAGAAAACACTTCCAAAATGAAATTACAAAGCTCTCAAATTACAATAACAACTTGCACAAACAGAATACAAATTACAGTAACAGATATGAATATAACAGTAGATGAACAAAAGCTTAAATGGAAAGGTGTACAAAACCAATTGAGAAGACAACAGGAACTTCAAGCAACATCATCCTCCATTCCTTCCAGCAGTGACGGTTTCTTTCCTCCAACTCCAAACTGTGATATGAAGTGTTGAATCCTTGCTTAAGAGGTCTTACCACCGTCCAATGATCAATTCCAGCCACCACAAGTACCAAACAACAAGCAAACAATGCAAACAGATTAGAAGTCACTCAAACAGTAAACACTGGACTGACATAGGGGAATCAAAAAAATACTGGGAACAACACAGAACGAATTTGAACAAAATAAAAACTATACGTGAAAATAGACATCCAGACGAAACTATGAAAAAAAATTGTATGGAAAACGGATAAGAATTGAACTCGGACGAAGACACACAAGTTGACACAACATTCACGCAGCACTATGCGAAAATTGAAATGGCTGAGATGCATTGGGCTCAATTGCCCTTTCTCATTTAACCTTCAAATGTCCCAAATTGTATTTCCAAAATTTTCCCTACAATTACTAATGCAAATAATTAGCTCAGATAATTCAATATTAATTAAAATAAGAATTTCCGATCAAATTAAGCACAATTAGCAAAAACGTAATAATACCGGACATTTTAGCACAATTCCCAGATTAAATTCGGTACAATAAGCTAAGTGAAGTTGACAAAATATTGACTCATCAGAAACTCTCCCAACAGTAGTGTAAACCTAGACATAGGAATATGATGGTTGGTTGCCGTGAAGCTTCCGTTCACTATAATGCATGATTAATTGCTTGGGAGACAAGACATTGTAAACTAGTGATTATGATTAGCCTTTCTTCGCCGAGACATCGAGTTTAAGGTAATTTAGAGAGTGGCATTAACATTGATGAAAAGAATGATGAATTCCTAAAATATATGAGAGTGGATAAGATGAAATTGATTGCCCCAACAACATACTCATCCACATATTTCAATTCACGTGTTTTTTTTCTTCTTTCCCATTGATCATCACATGCATACATGTTTACTTTTTGTCTTTTGCATTTGAAACTTATAACAATTTGTTCTCAAGTCTTAAATAATCAAGAAATCATATAACTAACTAGGCTGTGAGTCCTTTGGGAGAACGATACTTGGTCTTACCGAGTATATTACTTGATACGATTCGGTCACACTTGCCGAGGGTTAAACAAGTTTTTGGCGCCGTTTTTCAGTGTTAATAAATTTGTCATCAAGTTTTTGGCGCCATTGCCGGGGACTCGTGGTTTAACTAGTTTGTTTGTGTGATTATTGATTATCTTTGACTTGTTTTTGAATTTTAAATTTCGAATTTTGAATTTCCATTTTTATTTTTCTCTTTTTATTTTTTTCTTTTCCGTTTTTATTTTTATGTTTTTATTTTTTTTGTTTTTATTTTATTTTCTTATCTCTTATTTTATATCTTCTCTATCTTTTTGTGCTAAGAAATTTTTCTAGGGACTTGTTTTCTTGTGTATGCAGGAAGCAATTCGAACTAGAAGCAAGAAAACCTCGGAACCTCTTCTTGAAGGCTTAGACGAGAGTAGACGGAGGAGAAGAATCCGTACATCTAGGGAACTTTTCCCTCCTCCGGAAGATCTTTTACAACCTTCACCACAAGGTTCTTACCATAGCACTGAGGAGATGGAGAATAATAATGTTAAACGGACTCTTGCAGATTACACCAATGTGGTTGGCCCTCAACATTTTAACAACATAGCAAGACTGAGGGTCAATGCAGCCAACATGGAGGTGAAACCGGTGTTAATCCAACTGGTTAAGAGTAATCAATTTAATGGGTTGTCACATGAAAGCCCATATGAGCACCTCACAACCTTTAATGAAATTTGCAATACAGTGAAGATAAATGGGGTGCCTGACGAAGCAATCAAACTTAGTTTATTTCCTTTCTCATTGGGAGGTTATGCTAAGCTTTTGTATCTGTCCCATGCATGACCTAGTGATTCCTCCATGCCTTGCCTGAAAGATGATATCTCTTGCTTCCCTTTGTTTACCTTGGATTGTGGGAAGTATTTGTTCAAGAACTTTGTCACCACAGCTTCCCACTCTATAAAGCTCTCTTCTGGAAAAGAGTTCAACCAAAGGTTAGCATTGCCTCCCAATGAGAAAGGAAACAAGCTAAGTTTGATTGCTTCGTCAGGCACCCCATTTATCTTCACTGTATTGGAAATTTCATTAAAGGTTGTGAGGTGCTCATATGGGCTTTCATGTGACAACCCATTAAATTGATTACTCTTAACCAGTTGGATTAACGCCGGTTTCACCTCCATGTTGGCTGCATTGACCCTCGGTCTTGCTATGCTGTTAAAATGTTGAGGGCCAACCACATTGGTGTAATCTGCAAGAGTCCATCTAACATTATTATTCTCCATCTCCTTAGTGCTATGGTGAGAACCTTGTGGTGAAGGTTGTAAAAGATCTTCCGGAGGAGGGAAAAATTCTCTAGATGTACAGATTCTTCTCCTCCGTCTACTCTCGTCTAAGCCTTCAAGAAGAGGTTCCGAGGTTTTCTTGCTTCTAGTTCGAATTGCTTCCTGCATACACAAGAAAACAAGTCCCTAGAAAAATTTGTTAGCACAAAAAGATAGAGAAGATATAAAATAAGAGATAAGAAGATAAAAGATAGAGAGATAGAAGATAAAATAAAAACAAAAACATAAAAACAGAAAAATAAAAATAGAAAATAGAAAAATAAAAACAGAAAAATAATAATAGAAAAATAAAAACAAAAAAACAAAAAATAAAAACAGAAAATAAAATAAAATAAAATAAAATAATAACCGAAAAATAAAAACAGAAAATAAAGTAAAATAAAATAAAATAATAACTAAAAAATAAAAAAAAACAAAAAACAGAAAAATAAAAACAGAATACAAAATTCGAAATTTAAAATTCAAAATTCAAAAACAAGTCAAATATAATCAATAATCACACCAATAAACTAGTTAAACCACGAGTCCCCGACAACGGCGCCAAAAACTTGTTTAACCCTCAGCAAGTGTGACCGAATCGTATCAAGTAATAAACTTGGTAAGACCAAGTACCGTTCTCCCAAAGGACTCACGACCTAATTAGTTATGTTGATGAGTATGTTGTTGGGGCAATCAATTTCATCTTATCCACTTTCATATATTTTAGGAATTCATCATTCTTTTGATCAATGTTAATGCCACTCTCTAAATTACCTTAAACCCGATGTCTCGGCGAAGAAAGCCTATCCTTAATTATGAGTTCATACAATTCCTGGCATCCCTAATAATTAATTCTAAAGAACAGAAGCTTAAAGGCAACCAACCCTCATATCCCTGTGTATAGGCAATACTGCTTTTGGGAGAATTTTCCCAGTTCTAGATTTCCCCGTATGTCTCCATATCGACAAAACCAATAAACAATGCATGCTTTGAGAAAAGAAGAAAAACCCTAACTAATGATGAAAGAAAGCATGTATCATAAATATGATGTTTAAACACAAAATTCCATATATGAGCACTTCAAAAGATTTCATTGACTCCCCAACAAAAAGAAGAGTTTAGTTCACCATATTCACGATGAAACTAAATGAAATACAATGAAAGAATGGAAGAGATAGAAAAACCCTAGAAAGAGAAGAGGAGAGCCGTCACCATCTCCAATTCTACCCCCAAGGGGTGAAAAATGTGTTTTGTGTCTTCTTCAGCCAAAGATACAAACCCTAGGAAGTCCTAAAGCTTATATATTATTCAAAATATTATAGAAAAGTGGGCCTAAGCCCAAAATAATGCCACTCAGCGGCAAACTACCGCTCAGCGGTAAGTGCGTGTGCTGAATTCTTCCCCTCAGCGGCATTTTCACCCCTCAGCGGAGCCAACGAGTGTTCATTAGTGCCGCTCAATGGTAAATTGGCGCTTAGCGGTACTTGCGGCTTCTCTTCTTTTGCACTTTTTGAGTTCTTTTCTGATTCCATATATATCCTTCTTCACTTCTTTCATCAAATTCACCTTAAAACCTGCATAAAACACTGAAATCAAGCATAAACCTGTCCAACTCTCTTATTTCCAAAAATATAAACAAAAGCATGATTTCAAGCTAGTTTCTAAGCATGAAAATAACAGTTTTTCAACTGTTATCATTATCATAACCCCAAACTTAGAACTTTGCTTGTCCTCAAGAAAAACAAAACCTGGCTTAAATGAAATAATGATACTACAATTGTCTAACACACTAAAAATCATTTTTTCTCTTAGGATAGGTAAATCACTCATGAATGCTCATCATAGAATGATTAGTCAAGATATAATGATGCTTTAGCCAATCAAGCTTCAACTATGGTGCTCATATAATCAAGACATACGAAACAGATTCAAGCCTCATCAACAACTAAGCAAGAATGTTATCATAAAGTGCATGGAACTATTCCTCACCAAAGATAGTGTTTCACTCAAGCACTCAAAAGTATTTCACTCAAGCACTCAAAAGTGTATAGTGAGGTGACACTCTTACACTCTACTATAACAATGTCACATGAATAAACTTTGCCTTTCATTTAACCACATTTCAAACACACTTACAAGCAAGTTATCATGACAAGGGCTTTTCAAGGCTTGTATTGAGGTTGGGCTAAGAAGAAAATTGGTTTTTCTAGACAACAAAATTCCTTGAGTTAAGAGAGTGCATAATTCATTTATTCTCATTAAATCTCAACTCTCTTTCTTCTTTTATGTGAGAAACCAATATTCAACTCATTCCCAAACTTTAATTGCATTGAGCTTAACCTTTTCTTTTCTTTCTTTTCTTCTCCTTTCTTTTTGCTTTCGCTTTTTGCTTTTGCCCAATGCTTTTTAATGAATTTCACAAAGTTCTTTCCGGTTTCTCACCACCCCAAACTTGAACCATTCTCTATTACCACAAAACATACTCTACTTAACTCAAGGTAAGGATTTCAAAAAGCGTTTTTCCACTTTTCAAATTTAGGCTGAAGGTGCAAAGGTTAGAGAAAGCATTGATCTTTATTGGGTTCACCTATAAACATTAGCTCTAAGGGAGAAGAAAAACATGGCCTTGATCATTTGTAACAAGCAAGGAAGTGGTTCAATCATAGAAAATTAGGCAAAATCAATCATGCTTCCAAAGCAATAGCACTCAATCAATCAAAAACTCTGGAGTCTAATCTCTCACAGGTTAACTCAAGTTCCACAATTTGATAAACATCTTGCCCAACATATTAATCATGCATCTGTTTTTTTAACAAAACTATGAGCAACCACTGATAACAGTTGAAAAACTGTTATTTTTATACTTAAAATTGACTTCAATTAAAACCTTTATGACTTAGAAATTAGCTTGAACTCATGATTTTGTTGAATTGTTAGAAATAAGAGAGTTGGACAGGTTTCATGCTTGATTTCCTTGTTTTTGCAAGTTTAAAGATGAATTTGATGAAAGAAGTGAAGTAGGAAAGGGATGGAGAAAGAAAAGGACACAAAAAGTGTAAAAGAAGAGAATCAGCAAGTACCGCTCAGCGCCAATTACCATTGAGCTGCACTTTTCAGTACCCGTTGGCACCGCTGAGGGGAAAACTACCACTGAGGGGAAGAAGTGTCACACACAAGTTCCGCTGAGCGATATTTACGGCTGAGCGGCACTTTTATGGGCTTGGGCCTAATTTTATGTCTTTTTTAGAATAATATATAAGCTTTAGGACATCCCAAGGTTTATATCTTTGGTTGGAACGAAGACAAAACACACTCTTTCACCCCTTGGAGGAGGATTTTGGATGCTAAGGCACCTTTCTCAACTTTCTAGGGTTCTATCCTTCACTTTTCCATTGTATTTTATCTAGTTTCACCATGAATATGGTGAACTAAGCTTATTTTGTCGTTGGGGAATCAATGTAAATCCTTAGAAACTCTCTTGTATGGAATTTGTTCTTCAAGATCATTTTTATGATACATGCTTTCTTTCATTAATAGTTAGGATTTTTCTTCTGTGCTCAAAGAATGCATTGTTTAACTCATTCGATGTCATGATCATTGGTTTTGTTGATATAGACACATACGGGGAAATCTAGATCTGGGGAATCTCTCCCATTAGTATATTACCAACCTAGACATGGGAGTATGATAATTGGTTGCCTTTAAGCTTCAGTTCACTATAATGCATGATTAATTGCTAGGGAGACAAGACATTGTAAACTAGTGATTATGATTACGCTTTCTTCGCCGAGACATCGGGATTTAAGTAATTTAGAAAGTGGCATTAACATTATTGAAAAGAATGATGAATTCCTAAATACAAGAGAGTGGATAGGATGAAATTGATAAACCCCAACAACATATTCATCTATATATTTTAATTTATGTGTTTTGTTTCTTCTTGCCCATTGATCATTACATACATGCATATTTACTTTTCAGTTTATTGCATTTGAAACTTACAACAAATTGTTCACAAGTCTTAATTCATCAATAAATCACATAACTGTCTAGGCCGTGAGTCCTTTGGGAGAACGATACTTGGTCTTACCAGGTTTATTACTTAATACGATTCGGTTACACTTGCCGAGGGTTAACAAGTTTTTGACTCCATTTTCGGGGATCGAAGATTTGTTCATCAAGTTTTTGGCGCCGCTGCCGGGGACTCGTGGTTTAACTAGTCTATTTGTGTGATTTTTGATTATTTTTGACTTGTTGTGAATTTTTTTTTTGTTTTTACTTTGCTGTTTTTATTTTCTGTTTTTATTTTTCGGTTATTATTTTATTTTATTTTATTTTCTATTTTTATTTTTCGGTTTTCATTTCCGATCTTCTTATCTTTTCAATTATATTTTTTGATTATTTCTTCTCTTTGCTATCTTTTTGTGCTAACAAAATTTTTCTAGGGTTTTGTTTCCTTGTGTATGCAGGGTAATATTCAGACTAGAAGCAAAAAGATTTCTGAACCTCTTCTTGAAGGCCTGGACGAAAATAGAAGGAGGAGGAGAATTCGAACTCACGAGAACTATTCCCTTCTCCTGAGACACTCTTACAACCTTCACCACCAAGGTCTTACCATAGCACTGAAAATATGACAGAGGAGAATAATGGTAGACGAACTCTTGCAGATTACACCACTTTTGTTGGCCCTCAACATTTTAACAGTATAGCAAGGTCAAAGGTCAATGCTACAAACATGGAGGTGAAACCAGCGTTGATACAATTGGTGAAAAGTAATCAGTTTAATGGACTATCACATGAAAGCCCGTATGAACATCTCACCACCTTCAATGAAATCTGTAACACCGTGAAGATAAATGGAGTGCCGGATGAAGCAATCAAGCTTAGCTTGTTTCCTTTCTCATTGGGAGGCAATGCTAAGTTATGGTTAAATTCTTTTCCAGAAGGTAGTTTTATAGAATGGGAAGCTGTGGTTGCAAAGTTTTTGAATAAGTACTTCCCACAATCTAAAGTCAACAAAGGGAAGCAAGACATCTCTTCTTTCAGACAAGGCATGGAGGAGACATTAGGTCAAGCATGGGACAGGTACTAAAGTTTATTGAGAAAGACTCCCATGCACGATTTTGATGAAGCATCAGTAGTTCTACTTTTCCTTGGAGGTCTTGGTTCACAAACAAGGTTGATGTTAGACGCCTCAACTGGAGGTAATATTAAATATAAGACTCTAGATGAAGCAACATAATTGATAGAAAACATGGCTGCTAATGACAATGAAATGCATAGTGAAAGAGGATCTCCTATTCAACAGAAAGGGGTTCTACAATTGCAGTCAAATGATGCCTTGCTTGCTCAGAATAAGATAATAACTCAACAGTTGGAGAATCTAACAAAGACACTTGCTCAATTGCCGAAGGAATTAAAAACTGTTGCTCAAGTTCAACAACAGATGTGTGAACTATGTGGTGGTGACCATATCAATGGTCAATGTGCTTTTCCACTGGAGGACCTAGAAGATGTAAATTTCATGAACAATCAATTTCCATACCGCTAAGGTAATTTCAACCAAGGGTGGAAACCTCACCCAAGCATGGGTCAAGGTCAGGGACAATCTGGACAAGCTGGGCAATCAGGACAATTTAATAGGCCACAACAACAACCATCATTATGGCAACAAATGTCTACACTCACTGAAAAACATACAAAGTTGGAAGAAACTCTTAACCAATATATGCAGGTAACCATCTCCAATCATAACAACATTCAAGCAACCCTTAGAAGTATGGAGATGCAAATCGGACAGTTAACTAAGAAGTTGGAAGAAAGGCCTGATAAGAGTTTTGGGGCTAATACTGAGGTTAACCCTAAAACGAGTGTAGAGTTTTAGTGAGTGTAAATGTTGAAAGAGTTAAGTTAGAGAGAAAAGAAGAAAAAGAAAAGAGAATAGAAGAAAAAGAAGAGAGAGTGGAGAGAAAAGAAAAGAGAGTAGAGAGAAAAGAAAAAGAAGAGAGAGAAGAGATAAAAATTGAAGATATTCTTCCTTTTCCAACAGATTATGAGAGATTAGAGAAAGAGAGACAGTTTGGGCATTTTATAGAAATATTCAAACAATTGGAGGGTGATTTACCTTTGAAGGAGATATTGCAACAAATTGCAAATTATACAAAACCCATGGAACAAGTTTCCACAAAGAAAAGACATAGAGAAGAGGAGACAAATGATTACAAAGCGGTCAAGAAAAAGCTACTCCCTCCAAAAGAGAAAGATCCAATAAGTTTCACCATTCCATGTGTCATAAAAAAGACAAAGGTATATAAAGCCCTACTTGATTTAGGGTCAAGCGTTAATCTAATGCCTTTTTCTTTACTTGAACAAATGGGTGATCTTAAAGTCAAGCCTATAAAGATGAATTTGTTAATGACGGATGGCTCTTCAAAGAATCCTTATGGTATACCAGAGGATGTTATGGTTTGTGTTGGAGAACTAAAATTCTTGGTGGACTTTGTGGTGATAGAGATGAAGGATGAAAGGGTTCCTATTATTCTTGGAAGGTCGTTTATGAAAACGGCTAAAGTCATGATTGATGTAGATGAAGGAATAGTGGTGTTTCAAGACTGAGAAAAAAATGAGGTTATTGATGTCTTCAAAAAGGAACAACAGACAGAGACTAGTTATAAAGCCACATATCAAGATGTACTCATGACTAGTCCTCAAGATGCAAAGCCAAGCTTCAAAGGTAAAAATTGTTTCTTGTTTCAGGATAGGGAAGAAGATCAAGATAGCAAAGGAAGGACGATTCGTGATGATTCAAGGCAAGCACAACCCAAACCTGGTAAACATGTGAAATTCAAAAATAGGTTGTGGATTGTTAAAGACTAAAGAAAGATGGAGTGATAGAAATTGAGTCTCCACATTCAAGAAGAGTCAAAGAGGTGGACCGGAAGCAACTGATGAGTTGGTGTGATGAAAGAAAGATAAACACCAAATTGAAGATGGAACATGAGCTTTACTAGGTCAAGCTAGTGACGTTAAAAGAGCGCTTTTCTGGGAGGCACCCCAGTAATTTAAGAACATTATTTTATATTGATATTTGTTGTAATTTTTGTAATTTATGGACATTACTTTTATGTTGAAACTTTTTGGGTTAGCATCTACTGATGGATGCTAGGTGGTTAAGTATCTACTGAAGGATACTAGGTTTATTAACAGGTTTGTTACACCTACTGATGGGTGTTGGTAAGGTAAAATTACACCTACTGATGGGTGTTGGTGGATTTTGGGTCAGGCTCGTGACGTTAAACAAGCGCTACCTGGGAGGCAACCCAGTTGATTTACTATATTTTGTTTGTTTGTTTTGATTATGCTTTAGTTGCATGTTTGGGACTGAATGTATGATTTATTTGAGAACTTAAATGCAGGGAGTGAGTGAGAGGCATGAGTATTATGCACCTAGGGCAAGCTAGGAAGAAGGAGAGAATTTCACGCAAGTGCCGCTCAGCGGAAATTACCGCTGAGCGGTAATACTGCAGAATGGTTTTTCGGGTTGCCCTTAAGGGGACCCGAGCCCATTAGGGTATTTTTATACCGTAGGGTGCAATTTTGGGTTCGTTTTCAGATTTCTTTCTTCTCACACACTTCTAAACACTTTTCTAAGAGTTCTCTACATCTTTCCCTTCATTCCCCTTTACAAAATCCCTCTTCCACTCACTTTCTCACTAGTTTTCCATCTAAGTTTGGGGTTTGGAGAGAGCATTGTTGTTGGGGCTGAGTTCTTCATATTTTAAGAGCATTTTCTACTCATCTAGTATCTCCACCCAAGTAAGTCAAGCATTTTTCATTCTAGGGTTCTTGAAAGCATGAATTGGTATGAATTTGGATGTTCAAAGCATGATTCTTTAGGGATTTTGATTTCTATGCATGATTTGATGAATTAATTGATATTTAAACCGATTAAAATGCTTGATTTTGGTCTAGAAGTATGAAAATTGCTTGTGGGTGGAGTTAGGAAGTGTTAAAAATCAATTTTTCAAAATCTGCAGAATCGCCGCTCAGCAGAAATTTCCCCTGAGCGTGACTCTGCTAGACTTGGTTTTTGGCTTCTTTTTCTTGCTGGCTTGGTGCACTGGTTGCGCTGAGGGCTTTTTGTGACCCTCAGCGGTGGTTTAGCATGGATTTGGGATGTTGTTTATGGTTTACTAATGATTAACAACAGGTTTTGTGGTTTTGTAATTTGTGTTTGATGTAGGGATGGCATCCTCTTCAAGCAAAAGATTGAAGACCATAGCCTCTAAGAGGAAAGACAAGGAACCTGAACAATCTCATTCTAGTAGGTTCCTCTCTCGCAAACATGAGAAGCATTTTAAGATTGTTCAAGATAGGAGACTCCTGATGGAGAGGAAAACTGGAATGATACCTAACTTTGCTCCTCAGTTTGGAGAGCAACTGATGGGAAGAAACTGGAGGAGATTGGCCACATACCCTGCACTAGCCAACATAGCAGTGGTAAAGGAATTTTACACCAACGCAAGAAAGTTGGGTGATTATCCAGCTGAGGAGTAGCTAAGCTATGTTAGAGGCCACACTATTAGGTATGATCATAACTCTATCAACAGCTTTTTGGGTACTGAATGGGTTGGAGAGCAGTGCCAGTTTTCTCTTTGTATGGAGGAAGGCACTGATTTTAATGATGTGGAGAGTGTTCTATGTGTACCTGGAGGACACTTCCAGAGGAATAGAAATGGTGTAGTGGTGTACTGAATGGATGGCATTCTCCCATGCCAACATTCAACCGTGTTCACTTCTCCTCTACTGTGTGCTCAGAAATATGAGCATTAACATTGGCCAAGTGATTGCCAATGAAATACAAATGTGTGCTAACACAATGAACAACAAGGCACCTTTAGGGCATCCTTCCTTCATTACACACTTGTGCAAGATAGCTTGGGTGGATACTTTTGCTCCACCATTGGAGAGGCCGAGGAAGTCCATTGATGAGGCCTATTATAGGAAGTATTGTGGAGGAGAGGACGCAGCTCAGCCAATTCCACCACAACGTCCTCGTAGAGAAAGAAGACCAGCATAGAGTCAGGCATCTGTAGAGACTTATGAGGCAGAGCCATTCCAAATGAGAGACATGTACATGTCTCTCATAGGTGCACAGATGCAGTCCATTCACAGAGGACAGATGGCAACTGCTGAGATGATTATTGGGCTATATGATACACCTCCAGCACACCGGTGGACTATGGATGAATTCCATAGTGTGGTAGATTGGCCAGAGGAGCAGACCCAGGGCAACAGAGCTAGAGCAGTTGAAGCTTCAGCTATAGAGGAAGATGAAGATGATGATGATGATGACGCATTTGAGGATGCTGAAGATAATGAAGAGGAGGAAGATAGAGATGACAACACAGGTTGATGAGGAGCTGAGATAGCATCTACTGATGGTTGCTATCAACACTAGAGCAGGATTTTTCTATCTTTTGTTTTGTAATATTGAACTTATTTTCTTCTGTTTTTAGAATAGGGTTGATGTTCTCAATTTGAAACTTGTCTGTTATGATGGTTTGCTTGTGACTATTGCATGATGAGTATTGCTTGAGGATGTTTGGATCTTGATTGATGTTGAGAATGTGCACATTATATGCTTATAATGGTGGTTCACAAGCATTGTGAACAAATGCATGATGTTGTGATTGTGATTATGATGCTAAGCAGGATGTGTATGTGGAATGGAATGAGATTATATGTGAGATTTTGAGCTCCAGAGTTGTTGTTGAATGTTATTACTTTGAAAGCATGAATGACTTTGCCCAGGTTTGCTATGATTGAATCAATTGCTTGTTTGCATCATATGATCAAGGCCATTTATTGGAAACCCTTTTTGTTAGCCAAATGCATGAATTTAGCCCACTAAAAGAGAGCAATATGTGTTCTATCCTTTGAACCTTTAGTCTTGAACATGATTTGAAAACCCTTTTTGAAAAGCTTTACCTTGAGTTAAGTTGAAAATATTTTGTGGTATTGATAAATGTTCAAGTTTGGGGTTGTTGGAAAATAGAAAGGGAAAATAAAAAGCATTGAGCTAAAAGTTAAGCATGTGAAAAGAAAAAGAAAAAGGAAAGAAAAGAAGAAAAAGAAAAGCTCAATGCAAAAGAAAGTTGGGAATAATTAAGAATGATTGTGTTTAGATGATTCTCTTAACTCAAGGGTTTTGTGATCCAAAAAAACCAATCGTTATTGTTAGCCCAGCCACATTATAAGCTATTGAAAAGTCCTTATGATGATGCTTGCTTGTAAGTATTTTTTATTATGGTTAAATGAAAGGCAAAGTTGATTCATGTGACATTGTAATAGTAGAGTGAATGAGTGAATATCTCCTATACACTTGTGTGTTTGAGTGAAACACTTTATCTAGTGAGGATAGATTCCATGAACACATAAGAACATCTTTGCTTAGTTGATTGATCATTCATGATAATAGAATTTGTTGGATATTATGTGATTAAGTGAACACTAAAAGCATGTGCCATCTTGATTGATGTCTTGGTGATGAGCTAAATTGAGTAATTACTTGTCTTGAAAGAAGGATTTTTGAATGTGATGAACCATTGTATGGATTGGTGGAAGATTGAGTTACATCTTATTTGCTTGAGGACAAGCAAAGTTCTAAGTTTGGGGTTGTGATAACAGTTGAAAAACTATTATTTTTATACTTAAAATTGACTTTAATTACAACCTTTATGACTTAGAAATTAGCTTGAACTCATGATTTTGTTGAATTGTTGGAAATAAGAGAGTTGGATAGGTTTTATGCTTGATTTCCTTGTTTTTGCAGGTTTAAAGATGAATTTGATGAAAGAAGTGAAGTAGGAAAGAGATGGAGACAGAAAAGGACACAAAAAGTGCAAAAGAATAGAATCAGCAAGTACCGCTCAGCGCCAATTACTGTTGAGCGGCACTTTTCAGTACTCGTTAGCACCGCTGAGGGGAAGAAGTGTCACATGCAAGTGATAACAGTTGAAAAACTGTTATTTTTATACTTAAAATTGACTTCAATTACAACCTTTATTATGACTTAGAAATTAGCTTGAACTCATGATTTTGTTGAATTGTTGGAAATAACCGAGTTGAACAGGTTTTATGCTTGATTTCCATGTTTTTGCAGGTTTTGAGATGAAATTGATGAAAGAAGTGAAGTAGGAAAGAGATAAGGAGAAAAATGGACACAAAAAGTGCAAAAGAAGAGAATAAACAAGTACCGCTCAGTGCCAATTACCGCTGAGCGGCACTTTTCAGTACCCGTTGGCACCGCTGAGGGGAAAACTGGCGCTGAGGGGAAGAAGTGAAATGCGCTACTAGTACAGGTAGTTCCAAAGTCCAGTACAGGTAGTTCCAAAGAAAGGTGGGATGACAATAATTCATAATGAGAAGAATGAGCTTCTTCCTACTCGGACTGTTACTGGATGGCGAATGTCTATTGATTACAGGAAATTAAATAAAGCTACCAGGAAGGATCATTTTACTCTTCCTTTCATGGATCAAATGCTGGAGAGATTGGCAGGTCAGTCTTTTTATTCTTTTTTGGATGGATATTCTGGTTACAATCAAATTGTGGTAGATCCAAAAGATCAAGAGAAGATTGCATTTACATGTCCTTTTGGTGTTTTTGCTTATAGAAAGATGTCATTTGGATTATGTAATGCCCCAGCCACATTTCAAAGGTGTATGCAGGCAATTTTTTCAGATCTCATGGAAAAGTGCATTGAAGTCTTCATGGATGATTTCTCTGTCTTTCGAGATTCCTTTCATAAGTGTTTGATGAATCTAGTATTGTTCTCAAAAGATGTGTTCAGACGAATCTGATACTTAATTGGAAGAAATGTCATTTTATGGTAACATAAGGAATTGTGTTGGGGCATAAGATTTCTGCTAAGGGGATTGAAGTAGACAAAGCCAAAGTAGAGGTTATTGAGAAACTTCCTCCACCAACAAATATGAAGGGAATCAGAAGCTTCTTAGGCCATGCTGGATTCTATAGAAGATTTATTAAAGATTTCTCAAAAATTGTAAAACCATTGAGTAATTTGTTTGTCAAAGATATACCTTTTGTGATGAATGATGAATGTTTGAAAGCTTTTAATACATTGAAAAGAAAATTGATTTTGGCCCCAGTGATTATAGCCCCAGATTGGAATCAACATTTTGAATTAATGTGTGATGCTAGTGATTATTGATGACAGTTGAAAAACTGTTATTTTCATGCTTAAAATTGATACTAAAAGCAACCTTTAGACTTAGAAACTAGCTTGAAATCATGCATTTTATCTATATTTTCAGAAATAAGAGAGCTGGACAGGTTTATGCTTGATTTGAGTGTTTTTGTGCAGGTTTTGAGGTGAATTTAGTGAAAAGAGTGAAGAATGAGAGAGATGACATTAGAAAAGACAAGAAAGAGTGCAAAAAGAGAAGTCGAAGGCACCGCTCAGCGGCATTTTACCGCTGAGCGGCACTCAGGAGGTTGCGGGAGTCACGCTGAGGGGCAAAATGGCCGCTGAGGGGAAGAAACGAGTCACGCAACCACCGCTGAGCGGTAAATGGCGCTGAGCGGCACTTTTTGGGCTTGGGCTTTTATGATCTTTTGTAACTCTAGATTAGTATATAAGGGCTTGCACGTCCTATAGTTAGGTATCTTTGGCAGAAACGAGGCAAACACTCTCTCTTCCACCCCTTTGAAGGAGGATCTTGGATGCTCAGGCTACCTCTTCACCTTTATTGGGTTTATTCTTTCATTCTTTCATTGTGATTCATCTAGGTTCACCATGAATATGGTGAACTAAACCTTGTATGTTTGTTGGGGAATCAATGTAATCTCTTGAAGCTCTCATATATGGATTTGTTGAGTACATCTTTGAATTGAGACATATGCTTTCTTTCATCATTAGTTAGGGTTTTTCCTCTTTGCTCAATGCTTGCATTGTTTAACTCATTCTAATGCATGATTATTGGTTTTGTCGATACGGGCACGTACGGGGAAGTCTAGATCCGGGGAATTTCTCCCAATATTATACTGACAATATTATATTGGTTGCCTTTAAGCTCCTGCGGTAATGAACTAATCATTAGGAATGCTAGGAATTGTATGAACTATTTGATTAGGGAGAAGCCATCTAGAATGGTACTTTAGAGAGTGGCATTAACAATGATGATTTGAATGTTGAATTCCTAAAATATATGAGAGTGGATGAGATGAAATTGACCCCCAACAACATATTCATTCATATATCTCCTTGAAAGTGTTTATCTTTTGTCTTTGCCATTGATCAATTCATGCATACATGTTTAATTTTCGTCCTTGCATATTAAACTTCAATTATTGTGTTCTTAAGTCTTAGCTAATCAACAAATCACATAACTAAACTAGGCCGTGAGTCCTTTGGGAAGAACGATACTTGGTCTTACCAAGTTTATTACTTGAACGATTCGGTCATACTTGCCGATTGTGAAACAAGTTTGTGACATCATATTTTGGTGTTCATAAATTTGTCCATCAATTATGCAATAGGAGTTGTCCTTGGTCAGAGAAAAGGGAAGGTATTTCATACTATCTATTATGCTAGCAAAGTGTTGAATGATGCCCAGTTAAATTATGCTACCACTGAGAAGGAGTTTCTAGCCATAGTTTATGCTTTAGAGAAATTCATATCTTATCTCATAGGGTCTAAGGTGATTATCTACACAGATCATTCAGCTATAAAATATTTGTTGACAAAGCCAGATTCTAAACCACGTTTGATTAGATGGGTGTTACTACTGCAAGAGTTTGATGTAGAAATCCGTGATAAAAAGGGGAGTGAAAATTTGATTGCTGATCACTTATCCCAGCTAGTTAATATTGAGGTTACTAGCAAAGAAACAAAAATCTGGAAATCTTTTTCGGATGAAACACTCATGTATATTCAAAAGAGGTCGTGGTTTGTTGATTTGGAAAATTTTAAAGTTGTAGGGGTAATTCCAAAAGATCTTAATTGGCAACAAAGAAAGAAATTTTTGCATGATGCCAAGCAGTTTATCTGGAATGACCCTTACTTATTTAAAATAGGAGCAAATAATCTCTTGAGGCGATGTGTTACAAATGAAGAAGCTGAAGGAATTCTCTAGCATTGTCATGATTCACCTTATGGAGGACATTTCAATGGAGAAAGAACAACAGCAAAAGTTCTTCAATCAGGTTTTTATTGGCCTACTTTATTTAAAGATGCTCACAATCATGCTAGGAATTGTGACAGGTGTCAAAGAACTGGAAATATTTCAAGACGTCATGAAATGCCATTACAAGGCATTCTAGAAGTTGAAATCTTTGATTGCTGGGGCATTGATTTTGTAGGACCATTTCCACCATCTTTCAACAATGAATACATTTTGGTGGCAGTAGATTATGTGAGTAAATGGGTAGAAACATTGGCGTGTCCTAAAAATGATGCAAGCACTGTGATTAAATTTCTAAAGAAGCAAATCTTTACACGCTTTGGAACTCCTAGAGTACTTATTAGTGATGGAGGATCTCATTTTTGCAATTATCAGCTATCTAAGGTACTCAAACATTATGGTGTGAGACATAAGGTAGCTGCACCTTATCATCCATAGACTAATGGGCAAGCTGAAGTATCTAACAGAGAAATGAAGCAAATATTGGAGAAAACAGTTGCTATGTCAAGAAAGGATTGGTCACATAAACTTGATGATGCTCTCTGGGCATACAGGACTGCAATGAAGACATCTATGGGTTTATCACCTTATCAGCTTGTCTATGGGAAAGCATGTCATTTACCAGTGGATATGGAGCATAAAGCCTTATGGGCGCTTAAATTTCTGAATTTTGATCCTTCTGAAACTGAAAATAAGCGTAGAAGGCAAATGTTGGAACTTGAAGAGATGTGGTTGCATGCATATGATTCATCCAGAAACTACAAAGAAAAGGTAAAATTCTGTCATGACAGGAAGTTGAAAAAGAAATTTTTCAATCCAGGACAGCAGGTGCTATTGTTCAATTCAAGATTGAAGTTGTTTCTTGGACAGTTGAAGTCAAAATGGTCCGGGCCATTTATAGTGAAGAATGTGCGTCCACATGGAGCAATTGAACTAGTTGATCCAGCTGCCAGTGATCAACAATGAAGCTGGGTGGTGAACGGTCAACGTCTCAAGCATTGTTTAGGAGGAGAAGTAGAACAATTATCCACAGTGATGAAGTTGGCGGATCCTTGAACTATTTTGGGTCAGGCTCGTGACGTTAAACAAGCACTTTACTGGGAGGCAACCCGATGTTTTAAATTTGTGAACTTATTTGCTTCTATTTTTAGAATAGGGTTGATGTACTCAATTTGAAACTTGTCTGTTAAGATGGTTTGCTTATGACTTATTGCATGATGAGTAGTGCTTGATGATGTTTGGATCTTGATTGATGTTGTGAATGTGCACATTATATGCTTATACAGGTGGTTCACAAGCCTTGTGAACAAATGCAAGATGTTATGATTGTGATTATGATTCTAAGCAGGATGTGTATGTGGAATGTGAATGAGCTTATATGTGAGATTTTGAGCTCCAGAGTTTTTGCAATTGAATGTTATTACTATGAAAGCATGAATGACTTTGTCGAGGTTTTCTAACATTGAATCACTTGTTTGTTTGCATCATATGATCAAGGTCATTTGTTGATAACCCTTTTGATAGCCAAATGCATGAATTTAGCCTATTAAAAGAGAGCACTATGTGTTCTTACCTAAACCCTAAACATAAGAACATCTTTGCTTAGTTGATTGATCATTCATAATAATAGCATTTGTTGGATATTTTGTGATTAAGTGAACACTAAAAGCATGTGCACATCTTGATTGAAGTCTTGTTGATGAGCTAAATTGATTATTTAGTTGTCTTGAAAGAAGGAGTTTTGAATGTGGTGAACCATTAAATGAATTGGTAGAAGATTGAGTTACATCTTATTTGCTTGAGGACAAGCAAAGTTCTAAGTTTGGGGTTGTGATAACAGTTGAAAAACTGTTATTTTTATACTTAAAATTGACTTCAATTACAACCTTTATGACTTAGAAATTAGTTTGAACTCATGATTTTGTTGAATTATTGGAAATAACAGAGTTGGACAAGTTTTATGCTTGATTTCCTTGTTTTTGTAGGTTTTGAGATGAAATTGATGAAAGAAATGAAGTAGGAAAGAGATGGAGACAGAAAAGGACACAAAAAGTGCAAAAGAAGGGAATCAGCAAGTACCGCTCAACGCCAATTACCGCTGAGCGGAACTTTTCAGTACCCGTTGGCACCGCTGAGGGGAAAACTAGCGCTGAGGGGAAGAAGTGAAATGCGCTACTACCGCTGAGCGGCACTTTTCTGGGCTTGGGCCTACTTTTCTGTATTTTTTAGAATAATATATAAGCTTTAGGACGTCCTAGGGTTTGTATCTTTGGCTGGAACGAAGGAAAAACACACTCTTTCACTCCTTGGAGGAGGATTTTGGATGCTAAGGCTCCTTTCTCAACTTTCTAGGGTTCTATCCTTCACTTTTCCATTGTATTTCATCTAGTTTCACGATGAATATGGTGAACTAAACTTATTTTGTTGTTGGGGAATCAATGTAAATCCTTAGAAACTCTCTTGTATGGAATTTGTTCTTCAAGATCATTTTTATTATACATGCTTTCCTTCATTAATAGTTAGAGTTTTTCCTCTGTGCTCAAAGCATGCATTGTTTAACTCATTCGATTTCATGATCATTGGTTTTGTCGATATGGACACATACGGAGAAATCTAGATCTGGGGAATCTGATATGATCATAGATGGGGCAAATGAAGAGTTTTCAACTTGACAGCAAGCATAAAAAGAGTATAATAGATTTCATAGGCTTGTATTTGCCTCTTTGTTTCTTTTTGTTAGTTCTAGTTGAATAAACGCTTATAAACCTTTCTTTTCGTTTAAGCACAAGCAATGTGGGACTTTCCATGGCTTGGTCTTAAAAGAAAAGAAGAGAAAGAAGGTGTCTTAGCTTGTAGCGCAAGGTAGCATAGCTAGCTTTTATGTTTTGAACTATAGGAGAACTAGGTTCCTTATAAACCCTTTGGAGTGGAGAGAATTGAGCAATGTGGGACTCAAAAGTCCCTAGAGGAACTGCAGCAGCTGCTGGATGGCCTCCACACTCATAAGTCCCACATCTCCTAGATCTTACATCCTAGCTCACTCCAAAGGTTATATAAGAAGGCTTAGGGGTCTCCTTTTTGTACCTTACCTTGAATCAATTGAATTTTGAGTTGATTTGCACTTTTGCAATCTTCTTTGAGATAGTATTCTGTCTCCAAAGTCCCTATTTTGGGCAGACCTTATCTTGCTCAAGCAAGTGGCGGTCCTCCTTTGATGCTTATCTTGGAGCTTCCTTCAAGTGGCGCATCTTCAAATCATAAGTTTCCTCTTCCTTAATCTCTTCCATTTTAAATTTCTTTCCCATTCTCTTAAATGTCATTTAGTATATTCTCTCTAGGTATGCACTTCCCCAACATGTGGTATCATGAGCGTTAGGTTTTTGATCTTCTTAGGAATTGCATGCTAGAGTAGAATAGCTTAGATGAGTTCATTTTTCGCTCAGCCATTTCAATTTTCGCCCAGTGCTACGTGAATGTTGTGTCAACTTGTGTGTCTTCGTTCAACTTCAATTCTTATCCGTTTTCCATGCAATTTTTTTTCAAAGTTTCGCCTGGATGTCTATTTTCACGTATAGTTTTTACTTTGTTCAAATTCGTTCTGTGCTGTTCCCAGTAAATTGTTTACTCCCCTATGTCAGTCCAGTGCTTACTGTTTGAGTGACTTCTAATCTGTTTGCATTGTTTGCTTGCTGTTTGGTACTTGTGGTGGCTGGAATTGATCATTGGACGGTGCTAAGACCTCTTAAGCAAGGATTCAACACTTCATATCACAGTTTGGAGGTGAGTCCTGTGGCTGTCCAGAGCCTTATCCATGCTGACATTTCTTTAAACAGCAACAATGCTATTGGAAGTCTTCAACAAGTAGGTGTCCTTATTCCTTTTTGCTTGCTGTTCCAGCTTTAATTTCTTGTCTTGGCTGGATTGTATGTGTCTTTCCTTGCTTGTTAACTTTGAATTGAGTCATATGTTTGTCCTCTTTAGGAGTTTTCTAGAGTATTTTTCTGAAATTGCATAACTAAGAGTTTTTTACATCTCCATGTTTGTATGCTGAATTGAGTTTGATCATCATAGGATTTAAGTGTGTAAACTTTGCTTATATATTCTACATTAGTAGAGGTCTTAAACCAATCAAATATTAGCTTTGTGCAAACACACCTAAGCACCTCAATTTTACTTGGCCGAGACTAGCCAATCTCCTAAACTGCATGCACCACAAAAAAATTCAAAACTGTTTTGCATTGCTTGTGCTAGTCTGGCCGTGAGCTATCTTCATTGTTGGTGTGTTTGCTAGCTTCATTTTGAGCCTCTATTTTACTACAATTACAGAATATATAGGTTTGAGGTTTGCCAAATTATTTCCAGCATTAATTTGATCTTACTCTTCATGTATGCCTAGCATGTTGATGTGATTTACTTCTTAGTTGTGTCAATTTGTTTGCTGTTGTCTTGTTCATTTTGTGCCACTGTTTTGCCTCCTTTTTTCTTGCTATTTTGTCTTCATAAAATCATTAGATTACTGCCACCTTGTTTTGTGCCAAGTTTCTTGTTTTCTAGGTTCTAATTTCACCAATTGTCTTGCTGTTTTCATCCAAATTTTTTGGCTTCTAAAGTGTGCTGTCTTGGTTTGGATTCCTTGTTGGGTTGAGGATTGGATTGTACATCTTTGCACTTGCTTTTGTCCTTGAATTGGTACTCTAAAATACCGACTTGAGAGATACCTTACTATTTTGAAAGAAGAGTGCATGTGAGTGGAGTGATCTTGCTTTATTTTACCATAAACACCGTGAGTTTTGAGCCTAATTTTTTGGTGCTGCTGCGAGTGAACCTTGGCTGCTGTTTACTTTAGTTTTGCTGCTGTATTTAGACTGTTTTCTAACCTGTTTTTTGTGTAAGTATTGCTGCTGTTTGCCTTTAGAAAACCATGTCTACAGGTTCAAGACACTCTTCTTCCAGTGGAAGTAGTCATCAAGGAAGTGCTTCTAGCAAATTTGATTTGATGAAGGCTTTTCAACAAATGCAACATCAACTTGACTCCATTAGTAAACGGTTGGACAAGGATGCGAAAGCAAAAAAGGAGCAACCTCATGGTCATGATCATGGTTCCTACAAGAAGAAGCAAGAAGCTAGAACCGTAAATGTATGCCTTCCCTCACCAAAGAAGCATCAAGAAGATAAAGCTATGGACCAAGGCCTTACACTACCAAAGTTGAATTTGCCTACTTTCAAAGGGGAAGCCGAGCCGTTTATTTTTCTAGATTGGATAGCTAAAGTAGACCAAATTTTTGATTTGTATACTGTAAATAGACCTTTGCGTGTAAAGTTAGCTTGTTTAGCTTTAGAGGGATATGCCAAACAATGGCTAAATAGGAGACACTTAACCATGGCCTCACCCGCGAGTACATGGGAACATTGCAGGGACATTTTGTACCAACGTTTCGTACCTCCATACTACCATAGGGACCTCTTGATTAAGCTCCAACGGCTTACTCAAGGTAGACGAAGTGTGGAGGAGTATGCTCGCGAGCTCAAAGTGCTCCTATATCATACTAACACTAAAGAAAATGATCATGCAAAAATAGTTAGATTTATTAGTGGACTCAATAGAAACATCCCAGATGTTTTGAAACTCCATGATGATGAGACTTTAGATGTAGTAGTTCATAGGGCCATGAAAGTTGAGAAGAAACTCTTGCAAAAAGAGGCTTTTCACAACAAAATTTCAAAAGATGTTTTCTACAAATCTTCATCATCAAAGGATAAAGCCAAGAATGTTTCTAAGGAACCCACTAACAAATCTTGTCCTCATTCTTCTTTTAACCATTCTTCTTCTAACCATTCCTCCTCCCCATCTACATCTCCTTCTAGACCTAGCCATATTAAGTGTTTTAAATGTTTAGAGCATGGTCATATAGCATCTTCTTGTCCTAATAAAAGGGTAGTGTGCATTAGGGAAGAAGAAGTTGTCATTAATGAGTCTACCTCTTCCTCACCTACACACACTTATAGCTCTTCTTCCTCACCAAGTGAAGAAAAAGAGAAGGTTATGCTTCAGTGTTTAAATAAGGACATTCAAGATAACCAAGAGGAGAGAGTAAAAGAAGAACATGAGAGGAAAGAAAAAGAGGAGAAAGCAAACAAAGAAAAAGAAGAAATTGTGAGAGAAAAGGAGAAGGCAAATGTCCTAATCACAAAAGAAGTGTTATTGCAGGCACCTTCCCCTCCCATCATTCAACTGGATCCCAGCTATGATAGGGGAGTTTTTCCATCCTTCCACTTTTCTCAAAATATTAAGCTTTCGTCTTTTCTTAAAAACTTTTGTGAAAATATCCCATCTTTCTCATCTCTTATTACCACTTCTTCACACACCATTTCCAACCCACATCTTGAGTTAATGTATTCTTTTTTACACTTAACTCAAGACAAAAATAATAGTTTTTCTAAAGAAGGATTTTTAGTTTTCGTTAAAAAAATAATAAATCAAATTTCAAAGACCCATTCTTTTAATATTCCTTTTCCATATACATTGTTTAGTAAACATCAATTTATTCACAAAATGTTTGATGTTTTTTCTAGGTTAACATTTGATCCAGGAGGAGTTCCTTTGGTTTATACACAAAATAAGTCATTAATCTCTCTTTGTTGCAGGTTTTTCAAGATTCGAGGTCGAATCCTCTCCAACCTGGGGGGGATGATATGATCATAGATGGGGCAACAATGAAGACTTTTCAACGTGATAGCAAGCATAAAAAGAGTAGAATAGATTTCATAGGCTTGTATTTGCCTCTTTGTTTCTTTTCGTTAGTTCTAGTTGAATAAACGCTTATAAACCTTTCTTTTCGTTTAAGCACAAGCAATGTGGGACTTTCCATGGCTTGGTCTTAAAAGAAAAGAAGAGAAAGAAGGTGTCTTAGCTTGTAGCGCAAGGTAGCATAGCTAGCTTTTATGTTTTGAACTATAGGAGAACTAGGTTCCTTATAAACCCTTTGGAGTGGAGAGAATTGAGCAATGTGGGACTCAAAAGTCCCTAGAGGAACTGCAGCAGCTGCTGGATGGCCTCCACACTCATAAGTCCCACATCTCCTAGATCTTACAACCTAGCTCACTCTAAAGGTTATATAAGAAGGCTTAGGGGTCTCCTTTTTGTACCTTACCTTGAATCAATTGAATTTTGAGTTGATTTGCACTTTTGCAATCTTCTTTAAGATAATATTCTGTCTCCAAAGTCCCTATTTTGGGCAGACCTTATCTTGCTCAAGCAAGTGGCAGTCCTCCTTTGATGCTTATCTTGGTGCTTCCTTCAAGTGGCGCATCTTCAAATCATAAGTTTCCTCTTCCTTAATCTCTTCCATTTTTAATTTCTTTCCCATTCTCTTAAATGTCATTTAGTATATTCTCTCTAGGTATGCACTTCCCCATCAGAATCTCTCCCATCAGTATATTACCAACCTAGACATAGGAGTATGATAGTTGGTTGCCTTTAAGCTTTTGTTCACTATAATGCATGATTAATTGCTAGGGAGACAAGCCATTGTAAACTCGTGATTATGATAAGGCTTTCTTCGCCGAGACATTGGGTTTTAAGTAATTTAGAAAGTGGCATTAACATTAATGAAAAGAATGATGAATTCCTAAATACAAGAAAGTGGATAGGATGAAATTGATAAACCCCAACAACATATTCATCCATATATTTCAATTCACGTGTTTTGTTTCTTCTTGCCCATTGATCATCACATGGATACATATTTACTTTTCAGTCTATTGCATTTGAAACTTAGAACAAATTATTCACAAGTCTTAATTCATCAATAAATCATATAACTGTCGAGGCCTTGAGTCTTTTGGGAGAACGATACTTTGTCTTACCAGGTTTATTACTTGATACGATTCGGTTACACTTGTCGAGGGTTAACAAGTTTTTGACTCCGTTTTCGGGAATCGAAGATTTGTTCATCAACCACCATCTATGCTCAAAAAGCCTCAACAATCATTAACTCAACATGCATCATAGAACAATAGAGCAAACACAAGAATATTACTCATCACAAACAATTTACCACATTATACCAACCATTGCAGCACAATTCATGAAACCAAGTACATAAAAAAAATTCAAATAAACAAAAAAAAAATCCTCATCCTACAACATCCATCAGTAGATGCTTACAGCATCCATCACTAGATGCGAATCCTTATCATCAACATCCATCAGTAGATGCTAATCTTTCTCATCTTCATCGGCATCCATCAGTAGATGCCTTTAGTAGCATCCATGAGTAGACCCTATCATTCATCACCCTCATCATAGCAGCATCCATCAGTAGATGTTGTTATTCCTTCAAAGTAAATTCAAATCCAAAAGGAAAAGTCAGAAATTGGGTTGCCTGCCAATAAGCCATTGTTTAACGTCATGAGCCTGACCCAAAATCCTCCAACATCCTTCAGTAGACGCATATCTTTATCAGCAACACCCATCAGTAGGTGTATACAAGCATAGTACAAATTTTCGAATATGATCCTGCAAATACTAAAGAACACTGCACTAGAGCATCCAATTAGCACAAACAGATAAAAAAGTAAAAAAAGAACTAGAAAGATAAAAAGATAAAAAAATAAAAAAAAATCAAAAGATAAAAACATAAAAAATAAATAAAAAATAAAAAATAAAAATAAAAATAAAAAGATAAACAGAAAAAAAATAAAAAGATAAAAAATATAGATAAAAAGAGAAAAAAAAATAAAAGAGAAAAAGATAAACAAATAAAAAGATAGAAAAAATAAAAAGAGAAAAAGATAAAAAAAATAAAAAGAGAAAAAGATAAAAAGATAAAACGATGAAAAGATAGAAATATAGAAATATAAAAAGATAAAAAGAAGAAAAAAATAAAATAAAATAAAATAAATAAGAAGATAGAAAGATGAAAAAATAGAAAATGAAAAAGAATAAGAAGATAGAAAGATAAAAAAATAGAAAGATGAAAAGAAATAAAAAGATAAAAAATAAAGATAAAGTCTAATCGGTTAAGAATCACACAAATAGAATAGTTATACCACGAGTCCCCAACAACAGGGCCAAAATCTTGATGAACAAATCTTCAATCCCCGAAAACGGAGTCAAAAACTTGTTAACTCTCGGCAAGTGTAACCGAATCGTATCAAGTAATAAAACATGGTGACCAAGTATCGTTTTCCAAAGAGACTCATGGCACTAAACATTTATGTGATTACTCAACTAATTAAGACTCTAAAGAACATATTTTTGGGCTTTTGAAGTCAAATGCAATTAAATAAACATGAATGCATGAATGCAATTTGATCAATTGAGGTTAAACACAAGAAAAAATGGATGAAGTTGATGATATTGTTGTTGGGGTTTAGATTTAACCTAATTTACTCTCATGCATTTATGAATTCGTCTTTCTTTTCATTAATGCTAATGTCACCCTCTAAATTACCTTAAACCTGAAAACAGATCATAAAAATTACACAAAATTGGCCCAAAGCCCAATAAAGTGGCGCTCAACGGTAAGTGTGTTTCTTCTATTTTGCCCCTCAACTGCACTTTTACCCCTCAACGGTGCCAACGAGTCTTTGAAAGTGCTGCTCAGCGGTAATCGGCGCTGAGCGGTACTTGCGGCTTCTCTTCTTTTGCACTTTTTGTGTCCTTTTCTGATTCCATCTCTGTCCTACTTCACTTCTTTCATCAAATTCATCTCAAAAACCTGCAAAAAAAGGGAAATTAAGCATAAAACCTGTCCACCTCTCTTATTTCAAAAAACATAAGCAAAAGTATGATTCCAAGTTAGTTTCTAGCCATAAAGGTTGTTTTTTATATCAATTTTAAGTATAAAAATAACAGTTTTTCAATTGTTATCACCGTTGCGAGGGACTCGTGGTTTAACTATTCTATTTGTGTGAGTATTGATTAACTTTGACTTGATTTTTATCTTTTTATCTTTTTGTTCTTTTTGTTTATCTTTCTATTTTTTTATTTTTTTTATCTTTCTATCTTTTTAGTTTATCTTTTCTATCTTTTTGTGCTAACAATCGTTTCTAGGGTTTTGTGTTCTTGTGTATGCAGGATACCATTAGGACTAGGACCAAGAAAACTTCGGAACCTCTTCTTGAAGGATTGGACGAAAGTAGAAAAAGAAGAAGGACCTGAACTTTTAGAGAACTATTTCCTTCTCCGGAAACACTTCTACAACCCTCACCAAAAAGATCTAACCAGAGTACTGAAGAGATGGCTGAAGAGAACAATGTTAGACGTACTCTGGCGGATTACACCACTGTTGTTGGCCCTCATAACTTTAATAGCATTGTTAGGCTTAGGGTCAATGCTGCAAACATGGAGGTGAAACCGGCGTTGATACAATTGGTCAAGAGCAACCAATTTAATGGGCTATCACATGAAAGTCCATATGAGCATCTTACCACATTCAGCGAGATTTGCAACGCTGTAAAGATCAATGGTGTGCCAGATGAAGCAATAAAGCTTAGTTTGTTTCCTTTCTCATTGGGAGGCAATGCTAAGTTATGGTTGAATTCTTTTCCAGAGGAAAGCTTTATTGAATGGGAAGCCGTGGTTTCAAAGTTTCTAAACAAATACTTCCCACAATCTAAAAGCAACAAAGGGAAGCAAGAGATTTCTTCTTTTAAACAAGGCATGGAGGAGACGTTAGGTCAAGCCTGGGTAGATACAAGAGCTTGTTGAGAAAGACGCCCACTCATGGCTTTGACAAAGGAATTGTAGTCATTCTTTTCCGTGGAGGTCTTGGTTCACAAACCAAGTTGATACTAGATGCCTCAGTTGGAGGTAATATTAAATGCAAGACTCCAAAGGAAGCCACTGAATTGATTGACAACATGGCTACAAATGATAATGAGCTGAATAATGAGAGAGGAGCTCCAATTCAATAGAAGAGAGTTCTACAATTGCAATCAAATGATGGATTGCTTGCACAGAACAAAATCATAACTCAACAGTTGGAGAATCTGACAAAAACACTATCTCAGTTGCCAAAGGAGCTAAAGAACGTTGCACAGGTTCAACAACAACTTTGTGAACTGTGTGGTGGTGACCATATCAATGGTAAATGCGATTTTCCAGTGACGGCTTTAGAAGACGTAAATTTCTTGGCCAATCAATTTCCATACCGCCAAGGGAATTACAAGCAAGGGTGGAAACCGCACCCAAGCATGGGTAGAGGTCAGAATGGACAAGTGATAAGAGTGGAAAAACTGTTATTTTCATACTTAATTTTGACATTAAAAACAACCTTTATGACGTAGAAACTAGCTTGGAATCATGTTTTTGTTCATGTTTTGGAAATAAGAGAGTTGGATGGGCTTTATGCTTGGTTTTCCTTGTTTTTGCAGGTTTTAAGGTGAATTGAATGGAAGAAGTGAAGGAGCCAGAAGTTGGACTCAGAAAAGGAAGAAAAAGTGCACAAAAGAAGAGCCGCAAGTACCGCTCAGCGCCACTTTTACCGCTGAGCGACACTTTGAAGTCCCGCAGTCAGCGCTGAGGGGCAAAACTGCAGCTGAGCGACAAATAGAAGAACCGCACTTACCGCTGAGCGCCATTTTATTGGGCCTTGGGCCACTTTTCTGTAATTTTTAGAAGGCTATATAAGGTTTCAGCCGAATTAGGTTTAGTATCTTTTAGCAGACAGAGGCGAAACTTCACCCCTTGGAGGAGGATTTTGGATGCTAAAGCTCCTTTCTCAACTTTCTAGGGTTCTATCTTTCATTGTTTCATTGTTTTTCATCTAGTTTCACCGTGATTATGGTGAACTAAACCTTTATTGTTGTTGGGGAACAGTTGTAATCCTTTGAAACTCTCATGTTTTGAATTGATTCTTTATAATATATGCTTTCTTTCATTAATTGTTAGGGTTTTTCTTCTATACTCTATGCATGTTTTGTTTAACTCATTCAATTGCATGATCATTGATTTTATTTGTATGGACACATATAGATAAATCTAGACATGAAGAAATTCTCCCAAGAGCAATATTACCTAGAAATAGGGATATGAGGATTGGTTGCCTTTAATCTTCTATGCGAATGTAATGCATGAATAATTGCTAGGGAGACAAGACATTGTAAACTAGTGATTAGGATTATGCTTTCTTCACCGAGACATCGGGTTTAAGGTAAATTAGAAAGTGACATTAACATTAATGAAGAAAGGTGAATTCTTGAATACATGAGAGTGGATAGGAGAACTCGGTAACCCTAACAACATAATCATCCATATATTTCAATCAAGTTTTGCTTCTTTTGTCCAATTGATCAATACATGCATTCATATTTACTTTTTAGTATTTGCATTTAAATCTAGAAGAACCTGTTCACAACTCTAATTTAATCAACAAATCACATAATTGTTTAGGCCGTGAGTCCTTTGGGAAACGATACTTGGTCTTACCATTTTATTATTACTTCATACGATTCGGTTACACTTGCAGAGGGTTAACAACTACCAAGCCTATAATCATCTTCCCGAACTTGAGAAGATGAGACATTATGCTTTTCTCTTTCATTTAACTCATTATCAACCTCATTAAGCAATGGGTCATCGTTATCAACTCCACGGATAAAGTTGTGTAGGATACAACAATCTAATATAATATTTGTCATTGTCTCCAATCAATAATGTGGTTCAGTGCTATTGAACAAATCTTCAATCCCCGTAAATGGAGTAAAAAACTTGTTAACCCTCGGCAAGTGTAACTGAATCGTATCAAGTAATAAACCTGGTAAGACCAAGTATCGTTCTCCTAAAGGACTCACGACCTAGACATTTATGTGATTTATTGATTAATTAAGACTTGTGAACAAATTGTTGTAAGTTTCAAATGCAAAAGACTGAAAAGTAAATATGTATGCATGTGATGATTAATGGGCAAGAAGAAACAAAACACGTGAATTGAAATATATATGGATGAATATGTTGTTGGGGTTTATCAATTTCATCCTATCTACTCTCTTGTATTTAGGAATTCATCATTCTTTTCATTAATGTTAATGCCACTTTCTAAATTACTTTAAACCCGATGTCTCGGTGAAGAAAGCCTATCCTTGATTATGAGTTCATACAATTCCTAGCATCCCTAATAATTAATTCAGAAGCACAAAAGCTTAAAGGCAACCAACCATCATACTTTTATGTCTAGGTTTGTAATATACTGTTGGGAGAGATTCCCCAGATCTAGATTTCCCCATATGTGTCCATATCGATAAAACCAATAATCATGACATTGAATGAGTTAAACAATGCATGCTTTGAGCAAAGAGGAAAATTCCTAATTATTAATGAAAGAAAACATGTATCATAAAAATGATCTTGAAGAACAAATTCCATACAAGAGAGTTTCTAAGGATTTATATTGATTCCCCAACAACAAAATAAGTTTAGTTCTCCATCGTCAAAGAAGAACTAGATGAACAATGGAATGAAAGAATGGAAGAGATAGAAAAACCCAAGAAAGAGAAGAGGTGATGGAAGACCATCTAAGACGCACATTGGACCTCTTACTAGAGCCATGGCAAAGAGGATTCAAGAGGAAGAAGGATCACCTACCATTTTGCTTTTATGGAAGGTAATTTACATTGATTCTTTTTCCCATAATTAAAAGCACATTTTTCCTTGCTTTGTAGGATTAATAAAAAGCAGCTGCCAATATAAAGACTTGGGGGAAAAGCTTGCTGCCCAAACTATCAAACAAAGGTGTTTTACATGTGTACTGCTGGCCAAAACCACCAAAATAGAATTTGGCGCTTTCCATTTTCAAACTTGCTGCCCAAGAATTCACATGAGCTGTGTGAGCTGCTGCCCAAACCAAAATTGGCGCCATTCATTTTAGTTTAATTGTCATTTCATTTTGAATTTCATTTCAGATCTAAGGCTCTTATTTCCCTGTAAATAAGAGATCTCTTTCACCATGTAAAGGACTTTTGAGCTTAGTAAATTGCTGCTGAAATTAACTTCCAGCCTATTGCTCTTGAGTCATTTATTCTCTCTACTTTCTCTTCCCTTTCCTCTAGCTTCCTTCCATTGTAGGAAGGCCTTATGAGCTGTGAGGTTCCCACACATACTCATTCCACTCAAACACACCAACCATCAATCAATCTCACTCAATTTCCGCACTACTGCATCCACACTACTGATTTCAATCCGCTGCACCAATACTGTTCTCGGTTTTTGAAGCTTTGTCTGCAAGGTCCAGGTCATTCTAAGCATGGCTAAGCTTCCATCAAGTGGTATCAGAGCCAGGTTGTCCACGCACCAAGAGCTAAGCTATTTCATCCATTTTTATTCCAATTCTGTTTCTGTTTTTGCATTCTGTCCAGTTTTTATTCCAGCACTGTTTCCATTTTGTTTTGGTTATGTTCTTCTTAATTTGGTGTGTTTAATCATTGTTCAGTGTGCTTCCATTCTGTTATCATGTTTATCCTTTATTTTAAATGGTGAATTTTCTTTTTTTGAGTCATTTCCAGCTTTAATTTTCAATTTCAGTGTTGTCTTGGTCATGTGCAAGTGAATATTGCAGTTTTAATTTCTGTCACTGCTTTGGTATTCTTTTCTGCTGGTTTAATTCGTTTTGCTTGAGTTCAAGTGTTAGATAAGCTATATATCAACCAATAAAGGCAATGAGAATTTGTTCTAGCCTTGGTGATACAAGCTAAAGCACTAGAAATCCATTTTGATTTCAAATCTGTGTTGAACTCTACTGCAAAATTTCAATTTTATTTTTAAATCATGAATCTATTTTCCAGTTGATTTCTTTTTATTCTAGTGCTTTATACAAATTTGGTTGATGATATTGAATGATGCTAAAAGTGTAGCAGACCATTACAAGCAATGAAATGCAATTTGCATAGCTTGGTTGCTCACAATTAATAGCATTCCAATGTTTCAGCTTTTAATCCAAGCTTTTCACCGTGCTAAGTTTCTTTGAATTGTCTAATCTGAGTTTGGTCATGCTAAGCACATTAAATCTAGCTTAGATCTGTGTTTTTACACTTCTTAGAGTCATTTCCTTTGCTGTCCAGTTTTTGAATCCATGAAAAAACTAAAAGTGGTTGGTTAATTGATGGTTTTTGCTGAATAATTTGGCCATAGCAAGGGTGATTTTCGAATCCTGCTGTTTCTGTGCTTTTGGAAAGCTTGAGCAAGTCTAAATGGATGTTTGAAAGTTGTTAATACTGCTCATTTGGTCAAAAATGAATTTATATGCAGATTGGATATTTAAACCATCAATTTTGAGTTAAAAATGGAAGTGGATCAGTGATTTTGAATATTAATCATTGTTTCAACTGTTTAAGAGTTTAAACATGTTTAATATCACCAAGAAAAGTTGTTTGAACATTCATCAAAGTTTTTGAATCACAACCGCCATTTTAGTTCATTTTCTGGTGCAGTTTCTGTTTTTTTCCAACCATTGTTTTGGTAATTTTAGTGTAAAATTCATTGCTGGATTGTGAAAAAGCTGGTTCAATGTTTAAAAATGAAAATACATGATCAAAAGAAGAAGTATCAAGTGTTAAAAAGCTGTTAGAACCAACCAATCCAGATTACAGGCCCTAAAAAAAATCAAAAACACAAAATCTGAAATTCATTGGGGCATTTTATCAAACACTTCTAAAAATTATCAAACAATTTGCATTTGGAATAATTTCTGAACTGTGCTTGTGTTTTTTTTGCTTTCTTCATCCATTCTAGTGCCTTTGATAAGTTCCTTTTGTGTACATTTCATTGGTGTGCTGTTCCGAATTGTTGTGTCTATTTTTTTGGCATCCTAAGTTTGAAAACAACAGCATAGTTTGGTGCAAACAGCAGCATAGTTTGGTGCAGATTTTTAAACTAATTGGTGTGATTTTGCTGAGTTTTGGAGTGTATGTGCAAGCTGTTTGGGGCATCCAGCACCAGAATCCTTCTCCTACATTGGTAGCCTCCTAGGAAGTGGTTTGAGCATTGAAAGTGGAGCAAGAAGGAAGACTCAATAGCAGCTAAACAACACTGTCCAGCAACCTGTAAATTCTATTACAGCAGCAACTTGCATCTCCAATTCAATTAACTTTATGCAGCAGCAAGAAGACAAAGTTTTCATTAAATTCTTGGCCTCATTTCAAGTCTATATCACGGAATTTGCTGTTTGAAAAAGTGTATTTCGGTTTACTTTTGCTGTTCTGAGTTAAGTGACTTGGGAAAATGCTCTTGAAGCAATTCCAAGTTCACAATTGAACATTGTAATAGTCCAATTTCGTTTTCTTTAGTGTGAAAGTGTGTCAAGGGGCTCCAAGTGTCACTTGCACTTTCACTCAGGGCCGTCTAGCATTTACATTCTTGCATCTTTATTGTTTTCATTACTTTGTTGCTTAATCTTTTTGTCTCCGTGATATATAGGATTGCATAGCATTTAGACAACCTTTCTTTGGTTATAGGTTCATTTCATAACATTTGAAAAGAATTTGAAGAATTTCTAATTAGAAACTTAGGTAAAAGATAACTCTAAGGAAACTCTGGCTAAGGAAGAACTTGGTTTTTAAGCTTGTCCATTAGTGACTCACCTCTTCTTCCTGGGGGCTACTTAGAAACATCTTTCACCTTTAGAATCTCTTTAGAAATTTTTCACCAAAAACAAAGAAAAATTGTGAAAATCTTTTCATTCATTACTTGTCAAATATTTTGAAAACCTTGTGAAAACCTTTTTCATTTGACAAGAATGAGTCAATCAAGTGTGCAAGGTAGCATCAAACCCAAAAGTGAGAGTTCTTTAAGGGAGGAATTTCGACAAAAATTTGAACAAAGGGATAGAGAGATTAGTGAGCTCAAAGACATGATTAGTCAACTTTTGAATAATCAAGACAAAAGAAAAGAGAGATCTTCCCATAGGATAAGAGAAGAATCATCATCTTCTCCTAGTGAGCTTGAGCAATATAGTAGTCATCACAATGATGACCACTACCAAATGCTTCCTAGAAGACACAATAGAGTGAGAGAACACCATCCAAGAGAGCCCAAAATTGATCTACCTTCTTTTCATGGAAAGGATGATGTGGAAGAATATCTAGAGTGGGAAATGAAATTTGAGCAATTGTTTGAGTGCCACCAAATAGATGATGAAAGGAGAGTCACCATGGCTTCTCTAAGCTTTCAAGGCTATGCCTTAATTTGGTGGATAGCCTCGGTCAAGGATTATAGGCTAAGACACTTACCTCCCATCAGATATTGGAATGAGTTGAGAACTGCCTTGAGAAGAAGGCATGTACCAACCTATTATGATAGGGAATTAATGGATAAGCTCCACAAACTCCAACAAAGGAACATGAGTGTTGAGGAATATAGACAAAAAATGGAGTTACTCATGTTAAGAGCTGGGATACGAGAAGAACCTAGGATAACAATTGCTAGGTTTCAAAGTGGACTCAACTATGACATAAGAGATAGGGTTGAACTTATACCCTACAATGATCTCAATGAGTTAGTCTAACTTTGTGTGAGGGTAGAGCAACAACTCAAGAGGAAAAGCTCCACCAAGAAAGATTACCCTCATAGTTCTAATCATAAAAAAGATTACCCTCATAGTTCTAACCATAAGAAAGAGTATAAGAGGGAGGGTAGTCTAACCAAGCCAAGATATGAAGAAGTTAAAGAGAGAGAGAGAGGAAAAGAAAAAGTCAAAGAACCTTCAAGAGATCATAAGAGTAAGGAGACTAAGTGCTTTAGATGTGGGGAAAAAGGGCACTATGCATCTAAGTGTCGCATTAGAAGGTCAACTTACATCCTTGAGCATGAGAGTGAAAGTGAGGGTTCTTCATATAGTGAGTCTGAAACATCCACTTCTGAAGAAGAAGAAGCTTTACCTTGTGATGGTGACTTACTTATGGTAAGGAGACTCCTGGAAAGTAAACATGTAGAATTAGAACAGTCACAAAGAGAGAACCTATTCCACACAAGATGCAAAGTTTTGGAAAAGACATGTTCAATGATTGTGGATAGTGGTTCTTGTTGTAACTGTTGTAGTTCTAGAATGGTAGAGAAGCTTGGCTTAACCATTACTCCTCATCCTAAACCTTACAAACTTCAATGGATCAAAGAGGATGATGGAATAGTAGTTAAAGAACAAGTAAGAGTACCCATTTCCATTGGCAAATATGAAGATCAAATTGTTTGTGATATAGTACCAATGGAAGCTGGGCACATATTACTTGGAAGACCTTGGCAATATGATAAGCAAGCTTTACATGATGGATTCACCAATAAAATCACCATTCAACACAAGGGAAAGAAAATTATCTTGTGTCCTCTTACACCTTCACAAGTAAGAGAGGATCAAATAATTCTTAAAAAGAAGTTGGATGGAGAAAAGAAAAGTAGGAAAGAAGGAAAGGAGAAAACCCTAAACCATGCCTCAAATAAGGAAGTTGTCCAACCTCAAACTTTGAACATTTCTAAAAATCTTTTTCTTGGACAACCTCATTTTCTTCTCTATTGCAAAGAGGCACTTGTTTCAATAAATCATGAACTTGGTTCTCTACCAAAGGGGTTGCAAAAACTTTTAAAAGAATTTGATGATGTATTTCCTAAAGAGGTACCAAGTGGATTACCACCTTTAAGAGGAATAGAACATCAAATAGATTTAGTGCCTGGGGCCAACCTTCCTAATAGGCCAACCTATAGGACCAATCCCATGGAAACAAAAGAAATAGAGAAACAAGTCAATGAATTGTTGAATAAAGGGTGGATCCAAAAGAGTTTAAGTCCTTGTGCTATGCCTGTGTTGTTGGTTCCTAAGAAGGATGGATCTTGGAGGATGTGTACAGATTGTAGGGCCATCAACAATATAACTGTCAAATATAGGCACCCCATTCCTAGATTAGATGACATGTTGGATGAATTACATGGAGCAAACATTTTTACCAAAATTGATCTCAAAAGCGGATATCATCAAATAAGAATTCAAGAGGGAGATGAATGGAAAACTGCTTTTAAGACCAAGTTTGGTTTGTATGAATGGTTAATCATGCCCTTTGGCTTGACCAATGCTCCAAGTACATTCATGAGGTTAATGAACCATGTTCTTATAGGGAGGTTTGTAGTGGTCTACTTTGATGATATTCTAATCTATAGTCAAGGCCTTCAAGAACATCTTAACCATGTCAGAAAAGTCTTGCTTATTCTTAGAGAATATCATCTCTTTGCCAACTTTGACAAATGTACTTTTTGTCAAGAAAGTGTGATTTTCCTTGGATTCAAAGTTGGAAAAGAAGGTGTACATGTTGATCCAGAGAAGATCAAGGCTATACAAGAATGGCCAACTCCCAAAAATGTAGGAGAGGTGAGAAGTTTTCATGGATTAGCAAGTTTTTATAGAAGATTTGTGAAAGACTTTTCCACCATAGCCGCTCCTTTAAATGAGCTAGTCAAGAAAGACAAACCTTTTCTTTGGGGTGATAAGCAAGAGTTGTCTTTTGAGACTTTGAAGCACAAGTTAGCACATGCACCTATTCTAGTTTTGCCTGATTTTTCCAAAGCCTTTGAAATAGAAATTGATGCATCTGGGGTAGGTATAGGAGCTGTTCTAATACAAGGAGGACACCCCATAGCTTATTTTAGTGAAAAACTTAGAGGGGCAACTTTGAACTATCCTACCTATGACAAAGAATTGTATGCCCTCATTAGAGCTTTAAAAACTTGGGAGCATTACTTGGTAACTAGAGAATTCATAATACATATTGATTATGAATCTCTCAAGTACATTAAAGGGCAAGCAAAGCTAAACAAAAGGCATGCAAAGTGGGTGGAATATCTTGAGCAATTTCCCTATGTCATCAAACACAAAAAGGGGAGTACTAATGTTGTTGCAGATGCTTTATCTATAAGACATGCATTGTTAATAACCCTAGGATCTCCAATATTAGGATTTGATGACATAAAAGATTTATATGAAAATGATGAAACATTTGCATCTACTTATTCATCATGTCTTAAGAAGCCTTTTGATGGATTCTATCTTTCTGAGGGGTATCTTTTTAATAAAGGAAAACTTTGTATACCCCAAGGATCCATTAGAAAAATTCTTATCAAAGAGAGTCATGGAGGAGATCTCATGGGTCATCATGGAGTTGATAAAACTCTAAATATTTTGAAAAGTAAATTTTATTGGCCACACATGAGAATAGATGTTCAAAGGCATTGTTCTAAATGTATAGCTTGTTTACAAGCTAAGTCCAAAATTATGTCTCATGGACTCTATACACCTCTTCCTATAGCTAATACCCCTTGGGAAGACCTTAGCATGGACTTTGTCTTAGGATTGCCAAGAACTCAAAGGGGGTATGATTCTATATTTGTGGTAGTAGATCGTTTTAGTAAAATGGCTCATTTTATACCTTGCCACAAAGTAGATGATGCTAGCTATATCTCTAGACTCTTCTTTAAAAAAATAGCGAGATTGCATGGCTTACCCAAAACTATAGTGGCTGATAGAGATGTGAAGTTTCTAAGCCATTTTTGGAAAACTTTATGGAAAAAGCTTGGAACTAAACTTCTATTTTCTACTACATGTCACCCACAAACTGATGGACAAACTGAAGTAGTAAATAGATCTTTATCTACACTATTAAGGGTAATATTAAGAGGTAATAACAAATCTTGGGATGAACATCTACCTCACATTGAATTTGCTTATAATAGAGTAGTCCACAAAACTACTAATCTTTCTCCTTTTGAGGTTGTTTATGGCTTTAACCCTATCACACCTCTTGATTTACTACCTCTTCCAGAATCATCTTCTTTTTTTCATAAAGAACGTAATTCTAAAGCAGAGTTCATCAAGAAGTTACATGAGAAGGTCAAAATCCAAATTGAAAAACAAACTCAAAAATATGCAGAATACAACAACAAAGGGAGAAAGAAAATAGTTTTTGAAGAAGGAGACCTAGTTTGGCTTCATTTGAGAAAGGAAAGATTTCCCTCTCAAAGGAAATCCAAACTTAGTCCAAGAGGAGATGGTCCATTCAAGGTGGTCAAAAGAATAAATGATAATGCATACATCTTAGATCTCCCTGAAAGTTATGGTGTCAGTCATACTTTTAACATCTGCGATTTAATTCCTTTCACAGGGAATGATCAACAGGGTGAATCAGATCTGAGGACAGATCCATTTCAAGAGGGAGGGTCTGATGGAAGACCATCTAAGACGCACATTGGACCTCTTACTAGAGCCATGGCAAAGAGGATTCAAGAGGAAGAAGGATCACCTACCATTTTGCTTTTATGGAAGGTAATTTACATTGATTCTTTTTCCCATAATTAAAAGCACATTTTTCCTTGCTTTGTAGGATTAATAAAAAGCAGCTGCCAATATAAAGACTTGGGGGAAAAGCTTGCTGCCCAAACTATCAAACAAAGGTGTTTTACATGTGTACTGCTGGCCAAAACCACCAAAATAGAATTTGGCGCTTTCCATTTTCAAACTTGCTGCCCAAGAATTCACATGAGCTGTGTGAGCTGCTGCCCAAACCAAAATTGGCGCCATTCATTTTAGTTTAATTGTCATTTCATTTTGAATTTCATTTCAGATCTAAGGCTCTTATTTCCCTGTAAATAAGAGATCTCTTTCACCATGTAAAGGACTTTTGAGCTTAGTAAATTGCTGCTGAAATTAACTTCCAGCCTATTGCTCTTGAGTCATTTATTCTCTCTACTTTCTCTTCCCTTTCCTCTAGCTTCCTTCCATTGTAGGAAGGCCTTATGAGCTGTGAGGTTCCCACACATACTCATTCCACTCAAACACACCAACCATCAATCAATCTCACTCAATTTCCGCACTACTGCATCCACACTACTGATTTCAATCCGCTGCACCAATACTGTTCTCGGTTTTTGAAGCTTTGTCTGCAAGGTCCAGGTCATTCTAAGCATGGCTAAGCTTCCATCAAGTGGTATCAGAGCCAGGTTGTCCACGCACCAAGAGCTAAGCTATTTCATCCATTTTTATTCCAATTCTGTTTCTGTTTTTGCATTCTGTCCAGTTTTTATTCCAACACTGTTTCCATTTTGTTTTGGTTATGTTCTTCTTAATTTGGTGTGTTTAATCATTGTTCAGTGTGCTTCCATTCTGTTATCATGTTTATCCTTTATTTTAAATGGTGAATTTTCTTTTTTTGAGTCATTTCCAGCTTTAATTTTCAATTTCAGTGTTGTCTTGGTCATGTGCAAGTGAATATTGCAGTTTTAATTTCTGTCACTGCTTTGGTATTCTTTTCTGCTGGTTTAATTCGTTTTGCTTGAGTTCAAGTGTTAGATAAGCTATATATCAACCAATAAAGGCAATGAGAATTTGTTCTAGCCTTGGTGATACAAGCTAAAGCACTAGAAATCCATTTTGATTTCAAATCTGTGTTGAACTCTACTGCAAAATTTCAATTTTATTTTTAAATCATGAATCTATTTTCCAGTTGATTTCTTTTTATTCTAGTGCTTTATACAAATTTGGTTGATGATATTGAATGATGCTAAAAGTGTAGCAGACCATTACAAGCAATGAAATGCAATTTGCATAGCTTGGTTGCTCACAATTAATAGCATTCCAATGTTTCAGCTTTTAATCCAAGCTTTTCACCGTGCTAAGTTTCTTTGAATTGTCTAATCTGAGTTTGGTCATGCTAAGCACATTAAATCTAGCTTAGATCTGTGTTTTTACACTTCTTAGAGTCATTTCCTTTGCTGTCCAGTTTTTGAATCCATGAAAAAACTAAAAGTGGTTGGTTAATTGATGGTTTTTGCTGCATAATTTGGCCATAGCAAGGGTGATTTTCGAATCCTGCTGTTTCTGTGCTTTTGGAAAGCTTGAACAAGTCTAAATGGATGTTTGAAAGTTGTTAATACTGCTCATTTGGTCAAAAATGAATTTATATGCAGATTGGATATTTAAACCATCAATCAATCTCACTCAATTTCCGCTGCATCCACACTTCTGATTTCAATCCGCTCCACCAATACTGTTCTCGGTTTTTGAAGCTTTGTCTGCAAGGTCCAGGTCATTCTAAGCATGGCTAAGCTTCCATCAAGAGGAGAGTCGTCACCATCTCCAATTCTACCCACAAGGGGTGAAAAGTGTGTTTCTGCTTCGTCCCAGCCAAAGATACAAACCCTAGAACGTCCTAAAGCTTATATAATATTCTAAAAATTACAGAAAAGTAGGTGATGGACAAATTTATGAACACCAAAATATGATGTCACAAACTTGTTTTTCAATCGGCAAGTATGACCGAATCGTTCAAGTAATAAACTTGGTAAGACCAAGTATCGTTCTTCCCAAAGGACTCACGGCCTAGTTTAGTTGTGTGGTTTATTGATTAGCTAAGACTTAAAGACGAAATATTTAGATTTTTATATGCAAAAGACGAAAATTAAATATGTATGCATGAAGTTTTGATCAATGGCAAAAAAAACAAAAGATAAACACTTTCAATGAAATATATGTATGAATATGTTGTTGGGGGTAAATTTCATCTTATCCACTCTCATATATTTTAGGAATTCAACATTCAAATCATCATTGTTAATGCCACTCTCTAAAGTACCTTTCAAGAAGGCTTCTCCCTAATCACGAGTTCATACAATTCCTAGCATTCCTAATAATTAGTTCATAAGTGCAGGAGCTTAACGACAACCAATATAATATTGGGAGAAATTCCCCAGATCTAGACTTCCCCGTACGTGCCCGTATCGATAAAACCAATAATCATGCATCGAATGAGTTAAACAATGCAAGCATTAAGCAAAGAGGAAAAACCCTAACTAATGATGAAAGAAAGCATAGATCTTAAATAAAAGATGTAAAAACAAATTCCATATATGAGAGCTTCAAAAGATTACATTGATTCCCCAACAAACATACAGAGTTTAGTTCACCATATTCATGGTGAACCTAGATGAATAACAATGAAAGAATGAAAGATAAAACCCTAAAAAGGTGAAGAGGTAGCCTGAGCATCCAAGATCCTTCTTCAAAGGGGTGGAAGAAAGAGTGTTTGCTTCGTTTCTGCCAAAGATACTAACCCTAGGAAACCCTAAAGCTTATATATTATTCGTAAATTACAGAAAATTAGGTCCAAGCCCATAAAAGTGCCGCTCAGCGGTAAACTGCCGCTCAGCGGTAAACTGCCGCTCAGCGGTAAGTGCGTGAGTCGTTTCTTCCCCTCAGCGGCCATTTTGCCCCTCAGCGGATCTCCCGTAAGCTCCTGAGTGCCGCTCAGCGGTAAACTGCCGCTGAGCGGTGACTTCGGCTTCTCTTTTTGCACTTTTTGATGTCTTTTCTGATTTCATCTCTCTCCTTCTTCACTTCTTTCACCAAATTCACCTTAAAACCTGCACAAAAACACTGAAATCAAGCATAAACTTGTCCAGCTCTCTTATTTCTGAAAATATGAATAAAAGCATGATTTCAAGCTAGTTTCTAAGTATAAAGGTTGCTTTTAGTATCAATTTTAAGCATGAAAATAACAGTTTTTCAACTGTTATCACAACCCCAAACTTAGAACTTTGCTTGTCCTCAAGCAAACAAGATATAACTCAATCTTCAACCAATTCATATGATGGTTCACTCATTCAAAAATCCTCTTTTTAGATAAGTAACAACTTCAATCAAACTTATGACCAAGAGTTCAATCAAGATGTGCACATGCTTTAGTGTTTCACAAAGTCAGTTAATACCCAACAAATGCTAATTTTTTATGAATGATCAATCAATTAAGCATGGATGTTCATGTGCTAATGGAATATTTCCTCACTAGGTCAAGTGTTTCACTCAACACACAAGTGTATAAAAGGTAATCACTCATTCACTCTACTATCACAATGTCACATGAATCAACTTTGCCTTTCATTTTACCATAATCAAAAACATTTACAAGCATGCATCATCACAAGGACTTTTCAATGGCTTATAATGTGGCTGAGTTAATAAGAAAATTGGTTTTTTTGGATCACAATATCCTTGAATTAAGAGAATCATAACACACAATTATTCTTATTTTTCCCAACTTGCCTTTGCATTTGCATTGAGCTTTACTTCTTTTTCTTTTCTTTTCTTTTTCTTTGCCTATACTTCCTTTTTGGCTCTTAGCTCAATGCTTTTCCTTTTTCATGTTTTCCCAACAACCCCGAACTTGAACATTTAACAATACCATACCAGATTCTCTACTTAACTCAAGGTAAAGCATTTCAACAAGGGTTTTCAATTTATGTTCAAGGCTAAGGGTTCAAAGGATAGAACACAAAGTGTTCTCTTTTAGTGGGCTAACTTTATGAATTTGGCCAATAAAAAGGGTTCCAACAAACGGCCTTGATTATATGATGCAAAAAAAGCAATTGATTCAATCATAGAAAACCTGGGCAAAATCATTCATGTTTCCAAAGTAATAGCATTTAACAATAACAACTCTGGAGCTCAAAACCTCACATATAAGCTCATCCACATTTGACATACACATCCTGCTTAATTTCAAAATCACAATCATGATCTCATGCATTTGTTCACAAAGCTTGTGAATCACCTGTATAAGCATTTTAATGTGCACATCATCTCAACATCAATCAATCAATAAGCATCATCAAGCATTACTTATCAAACAATCACAGTTAATATCAAACCATCACACAAACCAGGTTTCCAATAGAGTACATCAAACCCTAATCTAAAAACAAAAACAAATAAGTTCAGAAAACTTAAACCAACAAAAGCATAAGCATATGATAACATTCATCAGTAAATGCTATCTTAGCTCCTCATCAGTCTGAGCTGTCCTCTGTATCTTCCTCTTCTTCCTCATCTTCATCATCTTCAAATGCATCATCATCATCATCAGCTTCATCTTCTTCCATCTCTCTAACTGAAGCTTCAGCTGCTCCAGCTCCTCCTCCATGCACTGGTTCCTCTTGCCAAGCTACCACATTATGGAATTCATCCATAGTCCACCTGTGGGCTGAAGGTGTATCATACATCCCCACAATCATCTCAGCAGTGGCCACCTGCCCTCTGTGAATGGACTGCAACTGAGCACCTATAAGAGACATATACATGTCCCTCATCTGGAATGGTTCTGCTTCATGTGTCTCAGCAGATATCTGGCTCTGTGCTGGCCCTCTCTCTCTACGAGCACGGCATGGTGGAACTGGCTGAGCTGCTTCCTCACCTACACAGTACTGTCTGTAATAAGCCTCATCAATAGCTTTTCTTGGCCTCTCAAATGGTGGAGCAGAAGTGTCCACCCCAGCTATCTTGCAAAGGTGCGTGATCAAAGAGGGATGTCCTAGTGGTGCTTTGTTGTTTGAGGTATTGGCGCACACACTAATCTCATCAGCTATCACCTGCCCAATATTAACATTCAAGTTTCTGATAGCACAGTAAATGAATAGTGCCCTGCTAAGAGTAATATCTGACACATGTGAACATGGCTGAATGTTGGCATGAGAAAACGCCATCCAATACTTTGCAAGAGGAGTCAAATCCGTCCTACTAATGTTAACCACTAAGCCAGATCGATTCCTTTGGAAGTGTCCTCCAGGTATACATAGTACTCTCTCCACATCCTCATAATCAGCACCTTCCTCCATGCAAAGAGCAAGCTGGCACTGCTCACCAGCCCATATAGTGTCCAGGAAGTTATTAATAGAATCAGGATCATACCTGATAGCATGGCCTCTGACATAGCCCAAATAATTCTCAGTTGGATAATCACCAATCTTCTTAGCATTGGTGTAAAATTCCTTTACCACAGCTATGTTGGCAGGTGCAGGATAAGTGGCTAGCTTTCCCCAGTCATTCCCTAACACTTGCTCTCCAAATTGAGGAGCAAAGTTAGGTATCATTCCAACCTTTCTCACCATCAGAAGTCTCCTGTCCTGAACCACCCTAAAGTGCTTCTCATGTTTTCTAGAGAGGAACCTGCTAGAGTGGGGTTGCTCTGGTTCCTTTTCCTTTCTCTTGGTTGTCACATGGTTTTCAATCTTTTTCCTGAAGAGGATGCCATTCCTACATTCAAACACAAATACAAAACCACAGAACATGATGTTAATCATTAGTAAAACACAGAACACAACTCCTTTCGAAGCTAAACCACCGTTGAGGGCCAGAATTTCCCCTCAGCGCCACCAGTGCCACATTCCAACACGCAAAAATTCAGAAAAACCAAATCTGGCAGAGTGCCGCTCAGCGGCAGTTTACCCCTCAGCGGTAACTCTGCAGATTTTTGAAAATCTTGTTTTAAAGCTGTCCTAACTCCACCCAAATGCAATTTTCAGTTTTCCAGTTCATAATCATGCAGTTTAATCGGTTCAAACATCAAATATATCATCAAATCATGCATAGAAATCAAAACCCCTAAATATTCATGCTTTGACAATCACATTCAAAATCAAAAACCCTAGAATGAACAAAATGCATTTTACTTACTTGGGTGGAGATACTAGATGCAATGAGAATGTTTCCAATCTAAGATACTCTCTTCCAACCCCAAACTTGAATGGTACACTAGTGAAAAAGTGAGTGGAAGAGAAATTTTCTTAAGAGGAAAGAGTGAAAAGATGTGGAAAACCTTGGAGAAGGTATGTGGAAGTGTTTGTGCAGAGAAAAGCCTGAAAGTATGAGAACTTGCGCAGCTTAGGGTTTAAAAATACCCTAATGGGCTCGGGTCCCGCTAAGGGGAACTAAAGCCCATTCTGCGAGAGTACCGCTCTGCGGTAAATTACCGCTCAGCGGCACTTTCGTGATGTGCTCTTCCCCTTCTTTAACCTACGTGCCTCACATACATGCCCCTCACTGGTTCCCTGCAAGTCAATGTTTAAAATGCTTATGCAAACCCTAACTAAAACAAACAAATAGAAATATTCAATCAACTGGGTTGCCTCCCAGGTAGCACTTGTTTAACGTCACGAGCCTGGCCCAAAATCCACCAACACCCATCAGTAGGTGCAAAATTTTCTTACCAACACCCATCAGTAGGTGTTACAAACATAGTATCCTTCAGTAGATACTTAACCACCTAGCATCCTTCAGTAGATGCTATCTCCAAAAATAATGTTCACAAATTTAAAATTACAAAACTAAATCAAAAGTCTGTAAATCCACTGGGTTGCCTCCCAGCAAGCGCTCTTTTAACGTCATTAGCTTGACCCAATAAAATTCAAGTTCCATCTTCTTTATAGTTGATGTTGTCATTCCACCAACTCCTCAGTTGTTTCCTTTGAACTGTCTTGGTCCTTCTAGAATATGGAGACTCTATCTCTATCATCTCCTTCTCTTTAAAGCCTTTCACAACCCACAACTTATTCTTGATTCTTACAGGTGAGCCAAGTTGAAGTCTTCTTCTCTCCCAATCACTAGGAATTTCTCCTCCTCTTCCAATATTTTCTTCCTTGGGTACCTGAAACAATAAACAATGGTTACCTGAAACCGTGAGATTTTCAACTTTCCGGCTAGTCATGGGTGAATCTTGAAATGCAGCTTTATAACTAGCTTCTTCCTCCTTTGCTTGCGTCTCATCTTTGAAGACGTCTACCACCACTCTCTCCTCTCTGTCCTGGAGCACCACTATACCTTCATTTACATCAATAATAGCTCTAGTCGTTTTCATAAACGGTCTTCCAAGTATGATAGGTATCTTCTCTGTCTCCATCTTCATCACCACAAAGTCTGCCAAGAACTGAAGTTTGCCAACACAAACTATAATGTCCTCTACAATCCCACATGGCTCCTTTGAAGATCCATCGGCCATTACTATTTTAACCTTTGCAGGTTTTACTTTAACATTGCCGATTTGCTCCAGTAAAGAATAAGGTATCAAGTTAACACTTGAACCTAAATCAAGGAGAGCTTTCTTTACCTTTTTCTTCCCTATGGTACAAGGGATAGAAAAACTGCCTGGATGTGATGCTTTAAGAGGGAATGACTCTTTTTTAACAGTTATACACTCTTTTGCCTCATCATCTCTACGTCTCTTTTTTGTAGAGATTTCTTCACCAGATTTTGTGTAAACTGTGATTTGCTGTAGAATCTGTTCCCAAGGTGCTTCATTATCCACCATTCTGAATAATTCTATGAAGTCCATTTGTTTCCCTTGATGGATTGGAAAAGGAAAAGTACTTTTGCTCTCTATGTCTCTTCTCTCTGCTGTATCTAACTCAACTTTATCATCATCAACACTCTTTACCACCTTGCACTCTTCTCTGGGGTTAACCTCAGTATTAGCCCCAAAATTTCTATTTGGCCTTTCTTCCAATTGCTTGGTAATCTGACCCATTTGAATCTCCAAGTTCTTTATAGAAGCTTCGTGCTCTTTTGAGAAGATTCAGTTTTCTGTATGAATTACTGAAGAGTTTCTTCCAACCTTGTTGATCTTTCATTAAGCATAGATAACTGTTGCCAAAAGGTTGGTTGCTGCTGTTGCTTATTATATTGACTAGCTTGCCCAGTTTGTCCTTGACCAATGCTTGGGTGTGGTTTCCACCCTTGATTGTAATTCCCTTGACGACATGGAAATTGATTGGCCATGAAATTAACGTCCTCTACAGCTTCAACTGGAAAGGCACATTGACCATTGATATGGTCACCTCCACATAATTCGCACAACTGGGTTTGTACCTGTGCAGCAGTTTTCAATTCTTTGGGTAATTGTGCAAGAGTTTTACTCAGAGTTTCCAGCTGTTGAGTTAGAATTTTATTTTGAGCTAGCAAGGCATCATGTGTCTGTAATTGGAGAACCCCTTTTTGTTGCATAGGAGCTCCTCTCTCACTGTGCAGCTCATTATCACTAGTAGCCATGTTTTCTATAATTGTTGTGGCTTCCTCTGGAGTTTTCCATTTAATATTGCCTCCTTCTGAGGCGTCCAGCATCATCTTGGTTTGTGAACCAAGCCCTCCAAGGAAAGTTAAGACTACTTCCTGTTCTTCAAAGCCATGCGTGGGTGTTTTTCTTAGCAGACTTTTGTATCTATCCCATGCATGCCCCAGTGATTCTTCCATGCCCTGCTTAAATGAAGATATCTCTTGCTTGCCTTTTGTCACCTTTGATTGTGGAAAGTACTTGTTTAGAAACTTTGTTACCACTGCTTCCCAATCTGTGAAACTTCCTTCTGGGAAAGAATTTAACCAAAGTTTAGCATTGCCTTCCAATGAGAAAGGAAACAAACTAAGTTTGATCGCTTCATCTGGCACCCCATTAATTTTGACTGTGTTGCAAATCTCATTGAAGGTAGTGAGGTGCTCATATGGGCTTTCATGAGATAACCCATTAAATTGGTTGCTTTTCACCAGTTGAATCAGTGCTGGTTTGACCTCCATATTAGCTGCATTGACTCTAGGTCTAGCTATACTGTTAAAGTGCTGAGGTCCAGCTATATTGGTGTAGTCAGCAAGAGTTCTTCTGATATTATTGTTCTCCATATTTTCTGTGCTATGAACAGAACCTTGTGGTGATGGTTGCAACAGAATTTCCCGAGGAGGGAAAAGTTCTCTAGATGTTCGGATTCTTCTCCTCCGTCTACTCTCGTCTAGACCTTCAAGAGGAGGTTCTGTTGTTTTCTTGCTCCTAGTTCGAACTACCTCCTGCATACACAAGAACACAAAACCCTAGAATATTTGGTTAGCACAAAAAGATATAGGAGAAGATAAAAACAGAAAACAGGAAATAAAATAAAATAAAATAAAATAAAATAAAATAAAATAAAATAAAAACCAAAAAAATAAAAACAGAAAAAATAAAAACAGAAATTCAAAATTCAAAGTCAAAGATAATCAATAATCACACAAATTAACCAGTTAAACCACGAGTCCCCGGCAGCGGCGCCAAAAACTTGATGGACAAATTTATGAACACCAAAATATGATGTCACAAACTTGTTTTTCAATCGGCAAGTATGACCAAATCGTTCAAGTAATAAACTTGGTAAGACCAAGTATCGTTCTTCCCAAAGGACTCACGGCCTAGTTTAGTTGTGTGGTTTATTGATTAGCTAAGACTTAAAGACGAAATATTTGGATTTTTATATGCAAAAGACGAAAATTAAATATGTATGCATGAAGTTTTGATCAATGGCAAAAAAAACAAAAGATAAACACTTTCAATGAAATATATGTATGAATATGTTGTTAGGGGTCAATTTCATCTTATCCACTCTCATATATTTTAGGAATTCAACATTCAAATCATCATTGTTAATGTCACTCTCTAAAGTACCTTTCAAGAAGGCTTCTCCCTAATCACGAGTTCATACAATTCCTAGCATTCCTAATAATTAGTTCATAAGTGCAGGAGCTTAACGACAACCAATATAATATTAGGAGAAATTCCCCAGATTTAGACTTCCCCGTACGTGCCCGTATCGACAAAACCAATAATCATGCATCGAATGAGTTAAACAATGCAAGCATTAAGCGAAGAGGAAAAACCCTAACTAATGATGAAAGAAAGCATAGATCTTAAATAAAAGATGTAAAAACAAATTCCATATATGAGAGCTTCAAAAGATTACATTGATTCCCCAACAAACATACAGAGTTTAGTTCACCATATTCATGGTGAACCTAGATGAATAACAATGAAAGAATGAAAGATAAAACCCTAAAAAGGTGAAGAGGTAGCCTGAGCATCCAAGATCCTCCTTCAAAGGGGTGGAAGAGAAAGTGTTTGCTTCGTTTCTGCCAAAGATACTAACCCTAGGAAACCCTAAAGCTTATATATTATTCGTAAATTACAGAAAATTAGGTCCAAGCCCATAAAAGTGCCGCTCAGCAGTAAACTGCCGCTCAGCGGTAAGTGCGTGAGTCGTTTCTTCCCCTAAGCGGCCATTTTGCCCCTCAACGGATCTCCCGTAAGCTCCTGAGTGCCGCTCAGCGGTAAACTGCCGCTGAGCGGTGACTTCGGCTTCTCCTTTTGCACTTTTTGATGTCTTTTCTGATTTCATCTCTCTCCTTCTTCACTTCTTTCATCAAATTCACCTTAAAACCTGCACAAAAACACTGAAATCAAGCATAAACCTGTCCAACTCTCTTATTTATGAAAATATGAATAGAAGCATGATTTCAAGCTAGTTTCTAAGTATAAAGGTTGCTTTTAGTATCAATTTTAAGCATGAAAATAACATTTTTTCAACTGTTATCAGTAGGCCCAAGCCCAGAAATGTGCCGCTTAGCGGTAAATACCGCTCAGCGGTAATAACGCGTGACCACTTCTTCCCCTCAGCGCATAGTTACCCCTCAGCGGTGCCAACGAGTACTGAAAAGTGTCGCTCAGCGGTAAATGGCGTTGAGCGGTACTTGTTGATTCTCTTCTTTTGCACTTTTTGTGTCCTTTTCTGTCTCCATCTCTATCCCTTTTCACTTCTTTCATCAATTTCATCTCAAAACCTGCAAAAACAAGGAAAACAAGCATAAAACCTGTCCAACTCTGTTATTTCCAATAATTCAACAAAATCATGAGTTCAAGCTAATTTCTAAGTCATAAAGGTTGTAATTGAAGTCAATTTTAAGTATAAAAATAATAGTTTTTCAACTGTTATCAAGTGCCACTTGCAATGATAAGGAACCGTTTTTTCAATACTCCAAATGTTCTTTCAATAACATTTCTCAAAGATGAATGTCGATGGTTAAAGAGCTCGCGTTGATTTTGTGGTCCTCTGCGTGTAAATTCTTTAAGATGATATTTGACACCTCTATATGGTGTCATAACCATACTTTTCAGCATAAATCTGGCATCGTCAAGATAGTATTTTCCTACAATGTTATACACATCAGTAATTAGTCACTAATAAAGAACGAATCATAACATCTCAATGAAGACACTTACCTTAGGGGATCACCAACGGATCATCTCGTTGAAGAACTTTTTTTAAGATTCTAGAATCAGATGTTGTGCCTTCCCACCCAGCTAGAACGTATGTGAATTTCATTTCAAAGTCACATGCGGCAAACACATTTTGAGTTGGCCAATCTTTTCTTCCACGAAATCTCAAAGCATCTGTTCTTGGCACCCTTACACGAACATGAGTACCATCTATGGCACCTAAGCAATCCTAAACATTGAATTAAGAAGTCATCATACAACTGAATAACATTAACATCGTTTGATAAATTTACATTTTCACTGAAATATTCAAATGATTACCTTAAAGTAAGGATAAAATTGATTGTTGTTCAAGATATATGGATGAACCTCATCTCCTGATGGCTGAGTTAAAAATTCTGATTCTAGACTTAAAATAGTATCCAACACATTGTGAAAGTGTTTGCTAATTGTCGCCCCAGATCGATGGAAGAAAAATGCAACACTTCGATTCTTAACATTATAGCTAATTATATGAAGAAATTTAGCTACTTGTTCATCCACTGTCAAGCGAATTGTGTCTTTAACTAACACAATTGTTCTTAATCTCTCACAAAGATTAATAAATGCCTCTGGACCCATCCGAATAATGTCGCGACATCAATTAGTATGCACCAGGTACGACATTAACTACTCTCTGCGACGGTCTTTGTTGAGTACGAAATTGCTAAGACTACTTGGATCACTCGAGCACATATTCAATATATTCAAGGCATGATCGACAATATTAAAGTCTACACCAACCACATCATCATCTATATCTTCACAGTCCAAATAAGACAAATCTAATTCTTCTTCCATCTATATTTACTTACACAAATATACATACTATTAAAATCATGCATTCATATATTCATTAAACATAATTCATTAATATATTCATTAAACATAGTTAATATATACATTAATTCATTGATATATTCATTAAAATTAAAGAAAAAAAAATAATGTAATACAATAAGCTCATTCATAGATTTCGTAAAAATTAACATTGTCTAACACTTACTTGTTAAAGACTTATGATGTAAGATGAAGCCAAAAATTAGCATGAAAGACATCATTAGGACTAATCACCATACATCTAAAATATTGTTCGTTTTGGAACATGGAACTCTGTCATGGTTTTGTTCTTAAAGCACTTCAGAAGATAGAAAGAAAAAAAAATATTTAAATCGTCTCAAATATCTTATTCCTAAACGATATAAAACTATTAGGACATGGTAGCACTAGTACAAAAACACCATATAACGTCGTTGTTTTTCGACCTTTCATGTTGAATTCGAAGTCGACGTCATATCGAGAGACGTTAAATTGATGTCAAATATAGAACAATCAGATGTTTACAGTAAAGCAAATTAAAGTCGAATTTTGTCAATATTCGACGTAATCAACTTTTTTTGTTTTTTTAATTAAATGTGATCCTTTTTTACAACTTTACGAGACCTAAAAAGTAGAAAAACAACAAAGTTCAGGTTTTGGTATTTTATAAAGCCTAAATTATGAACGTGTAGTGTAGTATCAACAACAAACAACAAACAAGTTCAATCAAACAACAACAACAAACTGGGTCAACCAAACAACAACAACAAACAAGTTCAACAAATAACAACAACAAACAAGTTCAACAAAAAACAACAACAAACAAGTTCAACAAATAAGTTATTCAAAACGAAAACGAAAACTAACCTTCAAAAGGTGGGTTCGTCGAAATAAAGTGTTGCCACTAGTAACAGAGAAAGCAGAATACGCATATGAAGGACAAGAACACGAAAATAATCGGTCAAAACAAACGAAAATCATACATAAAGTAGTTAATTAACATGCATTTGTAACAAATGAAAGAAAGATTACATGTGATGGTCGTCAAACTTCGTTCCAGAAAAGTTTGAGCAAAGAAGAGGGTATTGCGCGCTAAGATAAAATGAATGAATTTTCAATCTCCCGCTCAAATTTTTATTGAATTCACTAACCTTTTAACGTCTAATGCGGGAACATTTGACGTTTTATATCATTTTGACGTCTAATTCTAGGGAATTCGACGTCATACGTAAATACATTTTCACCTTGGCGACAAACATTTTTGCAAAATTTATCCAATATAATAAATTGACGTCAAATTACAATTCTAAACGACGTCTAAAAATTGTATTTATTTACAAAATTACCACCGGTCATTTTTAATGTTGGCTATTCACTGGTTGGACGTTGAATGCGTGACATTATACGTTGTTTTTGTACTAGTGTAATAACATGACCTTTCACTAAGTGTCCATCTCTCCCTTATTCTTTTTCCATTTTCTTTTCTATGCTGAAATTTATTTTTAAAACCGTCCTCGTCTAAGGATATTAACATGTAATTATGGGTATGTAAATTAGAAAGGGAATGGAAATTAATATTAGAGTTCAATTCAAGCTTTATATCACAGAGAGTGCATTATGAACTTCAAGGTATGCATGAATAGTTTTTTATAAGTTAGATAAGTATAAAATAGAATATCATATTTGTTTGATAGTGAGTATCACAATCTATTTCGTGTCTTTCTCACTCTCCCTCCAGAGTCTTCCATCACATAAACAACAACAAATAACTATTGTTTACGTAACTTTCATAAAATTAAGGTAAAAGCTGTCGTTAAAATAATTAGGCTTTTCAAACAGGAAAATAAGATGAGTGCACAAACTCTAATAAAAAAAGTTTTGTAAAATTTTATTAAATCACTTGCACGGTTATCTTTAATTAACATGAAAATATGAATTGTATTTTAAGCCGAACCAAACCAATCATAAACTTATTACAAAACTTTAATTTACTGAACATCCATGTCCTTCTCTGCACATAGGATAGAAACAGAGCATAGTTTTATTGCAACTTAAACCACAAATAAGAATTATTTGAAGCAATTTATTCAAACTCCAAAACCAATAATGGTTTTGAATTCACTAATTCGGCACCTTAATATAGCCAACGTGTGAGGAATTGGTGACTCTGGTGAGTGTTTGCAAATCATAAGCTATCCAACACCTGGAGTTCTCCCTGTGGTAGAAATAACCAACACACTTGCAATCCTTAGTGCATTTGTTTCCACAGTTACTCTCACTGACTCTGTCCCCTGTAGTGTATTTGCTCATGTAATGTTCAACTCCTTCAACTTTGTAGTAGTGAAACTCATTTGCCTTGCATGATGTCACAGTCTTGGCACTGCAATTGTTGCTCCACCCAAACACTCCATTTTCCAATGGACAACCCACACATTGGTTCTCATCACACACTCCAAATTTCCCACATCTCTCAGGCAATTGACACTCACTTTCATCAGAATCTCTGTCGAAAAGAGCGTAGCTCACTTGCCACACACCATCACGCACATCCATGAAGTAAGTGTGGAATTTGATGTTGCCGTCAATTCCAAGCCTGAGATATGTTATGGTGCTGTTGTTCACCGGCCTGCCAATGATTCTGTTGCCACTGGTGGAAGAATTGGCCACGAAGTAATCGAATCCGATTTCAAAGCTCTCTGAATCAGAAGTGAGGGTGACGTTTTCCAGGGAGTTTTGTTGAATGGAGAACCAATCAGATGAAAACCAATACAGAATTGGCCTAGGGGAATTCTTGCTCTTGTAGTACAAGGCCAAGCCTTTACGCTCCAAAACCAAACTATAGCCTCCATCTACATTCTCCTTCTCTGAAAGCCTACTAACCAATTTGGATGGCCCTTTTGCTCTGAGATACTGACCCACCAAAAGGGTGTCTGTGGGATGATCAAAACTCTGCCAAACAAACTTTCCCTGCGCATCAAGGAGGACCATGTTACCGTTTGGAAGCAACCTGAAGGCCACAACACCCTTGTTGGAAGTGTTGGTTTGCCAAGCGATTCTGCCATCAGCTTCGGCCAGCACAAGGTTTCCATCAGTGCCAAGTGAAAAAGTGGCGTTCTCTCCAACTGGGTTGCCTCTGTTGGCCTCCCACACCCATCTAAATAGTTGCTCGGAGCGTTGCAGTCCAACACGCAAAGCTAGAGTGAAGGCATTTGGGGTTGTGTTGTAGAAACCAACTTGGAAAGGAGAGTTGAAGATGCTTATCATTCTGTAATCAGCACCATACTCGACAATGAAGGGTCCGAGTTCACCTGAGTTCACAAATTTGAAGGTCTCATTCTGCGGAACAATTGCATGAGCGATGATGGCGAAGGATGAGAAGAACAATAAGGCAAGAAGAAAAGAAGTTTTGGGTAAAGAAAGACAAGCCATTGTTGTTGTAATTGATGGATGGATATGTTATACGTAAGTGAGTGAGCTCTTCTATATATAGAAAAAATTCAGAACATATTACAACATTCTGTAGACACCTTTGGTTAAGGTTTTCAACTCAAACATCACGAAGAATGTGATCTAGATTTGAATCCAGATCAAACTCGTACTACTACCGTATGGGAAATTGTATTTTCAATGTCGTGAATGACTTGGTGGGTCATCTTTGTACTACTATTATCTTGCTTTTCCTAAAGCTTTGTGTATAAAGAAAATATTTTTAGATGAGAAAGATATCACCGATCATGAATTTCCGTGTCCTAAAGTGCAAATATGTGACTATTTTATGAAAATATCCTTTGGTACCTAATTGATTAGAACGTGGAAGTATTCATTTCTATCTTTGGATAAGATCCTTTGAAACAAATCCAATAAAATAAGATTGCTTTTACAAGACAGAAAGTAAATCTACATTATGCATTATTTAGAACATGATGGTTTTATGCATTGGATGATCCATTAAATATATGAAGCATAAATTTAGTTTTAAATTTGAGTAATTATAATTACGATGTACACAGTAGTAAATAAAAATAAAAATAATTTGGCAATAATTTTTTCTTGAAATTAAGTTCAAGTTTTATCATTAACTGTCAAATTATATATATATATATATATATATATATATATATATATATATATATATATATATATATATATATATATATGAGCTGGTGATTAAGTCAACGTGATTTAACATGAAGGCTTTGAGCTGCCAGTTGTTTTGTGTTCGAGGATTGTCTTTTTGACAAATCATACTTGTCCTAACGGATTAAACTTATCTAAATTTCGTTTTCAATTAGTGTAATTATCATTATGTTTCATCTTAAATTAAATGTGTAATTTAATTACTTTAATTTGTGATGATATTAAGTAATTGATAATTTACTTAAGAAGAAAAGAGACGTATCTTCAGAAGATTTTAGTGGAAGACAGGCTGCTATTCGGACTCTGTTTTGTCGGTGGATTAGCTCAACGAAACCAATTACCCAACAATGTTGCCTCTTTTGACTTGCAATTGTTTCAACAAATTTTTCCTATTCTTATTTATCTTTTCATTCAAAAAATATTTAAAAATTAAAAACATAAGTAGTTTCTTTTTTATATTTGAATTATTTTAAAATTTTATTTTACTATACTTTTAACCATTATTTCTATTTATAATAACATTTTGTTGATGCGTTGCTTATTATAGATAAAGAGTTGTTTTTTTATCAGTTTTTATTGCAATCAAAATATTTATTACGTCAACCATTTTTTTTTCTTACTTTTTTTCTTCTCTTTCTTTTCTCATGCCACTAGTGCAGCGAAGAAAAACGACAACAGTTGTTTTTGATAATAAGCTTCGGTTGTCGAACCAAGCATATCTTGGTGAGGTAAAAGAGTGGTGAACTTTTGGCCTTGGTTCCAATTGAGGTAATATCTCAAAGGGTACTGCATCGGTTCATCATCGATTATCCACAGATCATTGTTTAATTGATTATTGTTCAGGTTTCAAATTAATTAAAGTACATTCTCAATTAACTTAAAGGTATCATACAATTAACCAAAGTAAATTCTCAATCAATTGCAAGACCTTCTTAGATTATTCACAATGAATTCAATCAAAGTACATTCTCAATCAAATCCTATTGTGTTTAATTATGTCTATTCTTAAATCCCCTAACCAAATTAAAAGCTAATTAATCAAAGTAAATTCTCAATTAATTATAGTTGAAATTCTTACCATCAATCAAAGTACATTCTCAATTAGTAGTAAAAACATGTTTAATCACATTAAAGATCCTAAATTCAATCAAAGTAAATTCTCAATGAAACCTAGAAACCCTTGAACTCATATGATCAATATGCATGTAGATTGAAACATCTTATGATGTAGAAATCATTTCTTGTAAATTGATTGAGAGATGAAAGACATAGGTGATCGAATACCCCTAGCCATGGCCCAATCAATTTCAAGAAGAAGCTAGAATCATCTATGCAAGGTGAAGCAAACTCTTTCTCATAGGTCATCATGGAGGTTGAAGAGTAATGTAGGTTTATTTAGGCCTTGTATCTGGCCATGTAGTGTAGGTTTGATTAACGCTTGTATTAAGGCCTAAGTAGCATAGGATTTTCCCTAAGTTAGATATCGAAACCAAGTGGAAAGTGTGTGCCATGTGTCATGCTTCCATTGGAGAGCACTTGCTTTTAAAAAGGTCCTCCAACAGCACGCACACGACCTGGACGGTCTAGCCGACCTGTGGCTGTTAGTTTTTGTTTTCCGTGTTAATTTTTTTTTCTTTTCTAGGTAGTTTTTTTGTTTTGTTTTGTGTACATTTTTACATGTTTCTCTTGATTTATGGACTATGTTTAGGTTGTAGATGTGTCTTTCACTTCATTGATACTCTGATTGGTTGAAAATCCTTGCTTTTCTCTGCTTAGAAGATGATTATGATGTTTGAGAGTTGAATTGATTGTGACAGAAGTGCCTTATGTGAGATTTGAGCCACTTTATGTCTTTCTTGTGTGTGATATGTCTCTTGATTGCTTGCACATATGCCTTGGCTTGACTCTGGTTGATAATTCTTTATTGATATGCATGTTTGGAAGTGATAAAGGCAGTTTTGTTCTTGAGCCTCTCTAGCCAAATAAGTCTACCTTGTTGTGATCATTTGATAACCCCTTCGAGCCTATACTTTCCGTTCTCCTTGTTTTGAAGCTCATACACTAGCCCTATGTGAAAAAATAAACCATGATTACCTTAACCTTAGGGAATTTTGGAGCTTTGGAAGTGTTTTGGGAACAAGTGTGGTCTCCTTGGGGAATCTAATGAGTTGGCTAGTTGGTTCCTCTTCTTGGTTGATTGTGTAAACATGTGTACATCTTGTCTCTGAAAGTTGTGTCCTAAATAGAGAGAAAAGAAAAGAGACAAGATGAGAAAGGAAGAAAAAAAAACAAAAATAGAGAAAAATGAAAAAAAATTGTGAATAATGGAGTCAAGAAGAGGATTGAATTAGAGGTTTTGGTGTGATTTGACTGTGTTTACACTTGTTCCCCATTGCTCCTCTATTTCTTTTGGTTTGTAGCTTCTCATCCATATTTATCCTCCCTTGTCCTTGGCCCCATTACATCCATAAAAGACCTTTTGATTTGGACATGCATATGTTTCTGAGTGTTGCTTTTAGAGGCTCGCCAAGTTTGTTTGTGTTTGCTTTCTTGAGTGCATTGAGTTGACATTGTTTACCCTAGACACTTGAGAGAAACACTGATAGTGCATCTGTGAGGTTTTGTTACTTTTGATTCATCTCTTGAGCTGATTGATCATTTTACCATGCTTAAAATTGCTTGGATGATTTCATGAGTATTTGCTTTCTGTGATTCATTCTGTGTTGGGTACTGTCTACTTCCTTTCTTGGTCCAGATTCCCTGAGAATGGTGTAATTCTGTTTTTGTCCTTGTTAGTCTTTGTTTTTTGTGTGCTGAGTTTGTGTCACTTCCCTGATGTCCTTTGAACTATTCCTTAATTTTCGTCTTGATTTTGCCCAGGAGTGCTTGTGCTAGAATTAATCAGGGAATTGTGTTTAAATGTCTGATATTTTTTCGTTTTTGCTAAATGTGCTTAATTTGACCAGAAATTCTTATTTTAATTAATTTGAATTATATGAGGCTAATTATTTGCATTATTAATTGTAGGCAAATTGTTGGATAATATTTAGGGATTAATTTCTTTTGGAGGTGCACAGAGCCGCACCCTAATTTTAGGACCCATAAATTGAAAGATTTTTGGCTTCTTTATTGGCTGCAAGGAGACTCTAGCTGGTTGGGAAAAAGAAGCACACGACCCACAATGGAAAGGGCAGCCTATAAGCATAAGGCTATTACGGTGCTTCAAAAAGCAATGGGCTGGAGTGTCATGGCAATTAATTTTGGAAAGAAGCAGCACACGCTGCTGTGTCACGTCCAAGTAATCACACGCGGACAATAGTTGGTCCAGCAAAGGAAGTGGCCTTCATTCGGAGATCCCGCAGCCTGAAGATTCCACGGTCTCGCAGCTTGAGGAAAGGGTGCGCTGTCCAGCGAGGCCCATGAGCCATCATATAGGTACTGCTTATCATGTAGGTACTGCTTATCCTCCTTGTTTAAGCCATCATGTAGGTACTGCTTATCCACCGTGTACCTTCGTGGATATCTTAAGTAGTTTATATATATAGTTATCTTTGTTAGCCATCTGTTTGACTCAGAATCACGGATATGAGAATCGAAACCTTCACCTTTTAGTCCAGTAATATGTGACCAAACATTATCGTCAATAGTAATGTTAACACCTTTGACCCTTGAGTGAATGACCTCATTTACAACCCTCAGGTTTGTGTAGAAAACGTCTACCAAATCTGGATAGCAGTCTCCTTTCATCTGGACAAAATCAGTAAGCCCTTGATATGCAATCCATTCTTGAAAAAGGAACCCTTCTTTCTTGAACAATTGCATGTCCAGATACTTGTGAGGAACTACATATTTTATAACTCTCCACAATAAAAACTTTCCTTGGATCTCTTCATCAATTATCCATCAAGATGGGTTTGCGTTTCTATTAACCAAGGCAAACTTCTTTCCTCTTCTAGATGATGATGATGAAGAAGCCATGTTTGGATAGAATTCTTGGAACGTCTTTCACAATCTAGTAGTGTTTAACTTCTCAACTTCGAAGCTTAAAATATACAATGGTTATGTCAAATTTTACTAGGCTTTGACATACTAATTGTCAGTCAGAAGACAAAGAGTTTGACAAAAGACAAAGGATACGTCGTATTCTGCGGATATACGACATTTTCTTCTTCATCCTCGTGCCTCTTTTTTCCTTTTTAAAACCTCTCATAACCTCCCAGTACCACTATATTTTAATATAAGATTTACATTTTAAGATAGCCTCCCATTAGAAATGCAACGTTACGAATATTCGAGGTTTTCTTCTTCAGCATCCCACCCTTTTCTGTGCTTTTTTCCTTTATAAACCTCCCATAACCCACCATTACCTTTATATTTTAAGATAACATTTACAATTCTTTTTTATTTTTATATTACATAAATGTTTAAGGCACCTTTAGTATTAATCTCCGAACATTCATTTTGGGTCAACTAGTCTCCACCGTCAAACTTAATCTGCCTTAATCTTCGACCCAACCCATTCTGCTTAATTTTTGGTCTAGATCTGTCTGAATATTCCCCATACACGCGGTCTCTACTCGATATTTTACCTGGTATGATGCATCTATGTTGTTAACTTGTCCAAATATTTTTGGATAATTATACTTTGACGACATTTTTTTGACAACATTTTTTTCTAACTGACCTATCTTCATTTTTGTCCAAAATATTCTATCTTAACACCTTTAGTTTATCAGTCAACTTATTTTTTTTCTCAAACTTAAGGTATTATAATTTAAAAATCAATCAAACTTATATTTAGCCTAAAACATTCATTTCAAATTACTTTAAATAATATAATAACATTTATTACGATTTTAATTATTGTGATCTATAACTAAATTCAATTCTCATAAAATATTATTATTATTATTTTCCATATGAAATTAAATTAATATTTTAAACAAATAAAATATTTTTCTCTTTAAATTTCATCGACGAAAGCACAGAAATTTTATGATAATTATACTTTGACAACATTTTTTTGACAACATTTTTTTCTAACTGACCTATCTTCATTTTTGTCCAAAATATTCTATCTTAACACCCGCCCTAATACTTATACTTTACTTATCTAGTAATTCACACTTCGAACAATTCTTCACACAACTCTCTTTATCTTTAACACTCTTAGCAATGCTCTCACATGTTCCACTCTGATTCACCCTTCTTGTATGCTAGCAAAACGAGCGTACTACATAATGAAACGTTCAACTCAATTAAACTGATTCTTGAGTTCCATCCACTCTGCAATTGCTACTTTGTAAGAAGTTACTGATGTTAATCTAACACCTGGCATTAGTGCAAAAAGAGACTCAACTTTAGATAGCCTTGGCGCCTCTTCAAGAGAACTCAACAATTCAAACGTTTACTATTACCGTTCGGTTACCCCCTTACTACCGAACATTCTAACTTAATAGATACCAAACGTCGACACTCCATTTTCATGGAGTATCTCCTAAGTTAGTCAATTCTAGAAAACAACACTCACTAAAATAATAATAAACATCTATCTCACAGGTTAGATATCCAAACTAACTCAATTGTTGGTGTTTACACCACCAGATCAAACGGCTTCCTTATCACAACAATTAAAACGACGTACAGCAAGGCAGTTCATACAATAAGCAAGTGTGGTTGATGAGTGTACCTAAGCTTGCTGTTCCAGCGCCCGTTATGGCCTAAACCCGGCCGATCGCCTGTGCTCGGCCACCACCCCTTGGTTTATTTCTTCCAGCATTTGGAGGCCTCATCACCGCTCGTCCTCCCATATTACACTCGCGCTCTAGATGTCCGTTCCTCCTACAACGAGTGCAGAACTTTACTCCCAACAACTGAGGACACAACGATCGGTAGTATGGTCCTCCACACTTAAAACATTTTACGGTCCCTTGCTGTCCAGATCGACTGGCAGTCACCAAAGATTGTGACTGAGACCCACCAAAAGTAGATGATAACACTGGATGAGCGTAAGGCATCCTCCTTGGATTAGTATTGTTCCTTGAAGATATGGGTCCTTTTATTGCCTGTTGTTGTTGCTTCTTGTGTTGTTCCACTTCTTTCACGTTCTTCTCTAATACTTTAGCCCTCTCTGCCTCATCAGGGAGACACTTTTCATTGAACTTAGCTGGACGATGTTGGGGAAAACTCTCCAATCTCCCCTCGGTCCGATCATTCCCAGAGGAAGTGGACGCTGCGATAATATTCCTAGTGATTTCTATGATCTCCATCAGCTGTCTTCGGGTCGCTTCAGAATTGGCACGTGCGGCTTCCAAACTTTGTAAAGCGGTCGTAATTTGCTGCACTAAGGCAGCGTTCTACTGTTGAAGTGCTTCTATTAATGATTCCAATAGTCTATTGTGATCAGATGCATCACGCTCGGTAGGTTGAGGAGGACGTCTTGGTGCCATTAGTTCTCTTAGAAGCAGAGAAAACGATCATTAGTTAAGTTCAATGAGTTTAAAATAACTCATCAAACGAACGTTATGTACACAGCAAGAACATAGTGTACTCATAACCTACAATATTCTTTTAAGGGACAAAACTGCTCTGATACCACTAATGTAACATCCCAAAAATACAGCAATAAACCATATGATAGAATAATTACATTAATAATAATCCAGATTAGTCTTACACTAGAGTCGAGCGTACGCTCATGGCCGAACGGCCTTACAGAAAGAGTTATAAATTTAAGCCGTACATCGCTACCCAAACTATCCGACCGGTTTACAAAATAACAATACCGATCGTTCATACTTAAACAAAAGGGAAGGGGATCGGACGTCCACCTTACTATAACTAGACTATTGACCGAACGTCCTACTCTTCGGTCTTGACTTCGATTTCTTCCAAATTTTCTTCTTCCAGCGCCTTTTCCAGCAGCTCGACTCCTTCTGCTCACATCCACACGGATGATCATTGCAATGACAAGGACGGACGTACAAAACCAGACACGACAGGAAACGCAGGGTAAGCTTATGTAATTTAATTCATGCATAAACATACATTTCAAATAATTCAACACCAGATAAATTTCAATGTACGTATCACACAAGCCTATCACTAGACTGACTGTCCGGACTGTATGAAATCTGCGTAGCTACAGGCGTTCGTGCACCCGGGTGATGTAGTAACTGCAACACTCTCATTAGTCCGTTCAAAGATTCTTACGAATACTCGATACCGAACGTTCAATCCTCACTCAGAACGAGGACGAACACTTGGAACGAGACAGAGAGGTCTCTAGTTCCATAATAGAATAAGACTGAGAGGGTTACTATCGGATTACGAAAGAAATCGAGGTCAACTGCATATCGGAAGAATGACTAGAACGAACGTTACTTACAAAGTGAGTCAATTAGATGAACTGACCCTTGAGAGTTCTAACCGAACGCAGAAAGAACTAGGCCAAATACTAAAGCTCTAAGCCGGAACCAAATGGACGTATACACTTCAAGACTTTCAGAGAAGAATACTTAGAAGGATTCACCTGAAGAAACCGAACGCTTAAGAATATATAGCTTATTTAAATTTACATCAAGAATTCCGAATGCCAGTCAATGACCGAGCACAGTAAAGAAGAAAATTCTATTGAGGTTAGACGAACGCTATGTTTCATCAAGATAGATCATATAAGAAACGAGCACGAGCGCTTGGTGTAAGACCGAGCACTACTCAGTACGAGCGCTTGGTGTAAGACCGAGCACTAATAAACTTAAAATAAAAGGCTCAATAAATATAATAAGATACTATCGAAGTAGTGTTTACAAACAACGAAAATATACCATTACATGTATATATAAAAATTTAGTTTATCACAGGATACCCAGATACAACTGTGCTTGGCCGAACGCTCAAGCATAGTATTACCACACGAGGACGCTCGTCCTCAACTAGGATTCCCTCCAAATGAAAGAATCCCATTTCAACTAGGTTTACCAGAAGAACCGAACGGTCAATGACCGTTCAGTAACGAACGTACACTTTCATATGACAAATTTCATATTCAGACTTCATTTATATCTATCTCATTTCTTAACATATAGTTTCATAACTTTATACATTCATATCATAATCAACTTTTTTACTTCATACAATCCACATAATATAAGGTTCATATATTTCATACATTTTAATATAACTCAGCCATATTTCATTACCACTCATTAAATAAACGAACGTTCATTCAATCCAATCATATCAACCATCATGCCTCAAAATCATTCAATCAACTAACGAACGTTCATACAAGACAAAAACATACAAATTAAATTAAATAAGCTTCCCTTACCTTTGAGCGTGAACGTACGTTCCAGACGCAGAAATACAATTTCACTACTACAGATTCTTCTACCGTCAACGCTCGACAATTCCAACTACACCAATTGACAATGTGACACTATCATAACCACTCATTTTAAGAATGGTGATCAACACACGAACCCAGAACTGGGTTTGCATGTTTAGGAAAACGAACGACAGAGCGAAGAGAAAGACTTACCAGCCTAGCTGCACAAACCGAACGATTTATCTGAAAGCTCTTGACGCCGGAACTGCTTCTATGGTGCCGGAACAGTGATCGGAGAAGAGAAAATGAGTGTTTTCTCAGAGAGAAGATGAAGAGGATGTAGAGAGAAGGAGGAGAGAATGGGATTCTTCAGAAATTTTGAAAACAGGGTGCATGCAGAGAGTGGGGTAGGTTTTTCTGAAAATCGAAGTTTTGCTTCACACTTCAAAACAGACGTCCCCTCATCTGTCGACACCTGCTTTCCACTGACTGATTTCCGGGTCCACTTCGCTTGACACCTGGCGTTCGTCATCTGAGTGTCGAGCCTCGCTCTTGACACGTGAATTCCGCTAACGACACATGCTTGGATTTTACTGGTTTTGACAGTAATCAACAGGAGACCCATCCGAACGGATTCGCCTTCAACCTTCTTACGCTTGGAAGAGGGTGAGACAACCAAAAAGGAAGATCACTCGAAGAGGGCAGAGGGAGCTAGAACCAAAAGAACGATTTTCGTTTGAAGCTGCGAAGGTAAGTTTCTCTGTCTAATCTCTTGGCTTTGCCTTATGTGAATGCATGCCCTCTGTTGTGGGTCTAGATACGAATGAATGATGTTGGGTATGAATGAATGATGTTGTATGTTGGATATGTATGAAGGACGTTTGATCAGTACATAGTCGTTTTCCTTTTTTGTGACTTCACATGTTAATCAAAACTGCACCCAAAATGTAGTATCACTGAGATTCATCAGTTATAAGTAACAATAGAATATATGTGTTTTCCTCGACACAAAAACTTCAGTATCCATTCCCTTGCACCCAGAGAACACGTATTTAAAAGCAAACAACAACAAATGTAGTTCTCGTACCATCTCCTACCTCTATCAAAGGCAGACCAAATCACAGATCCCATGCCAATACACTCAAAGCTTGTCCTTTGGAATAAGGCATTTTATCCTCTGCTATACCCATTACATTCAAAAAGGGTGTCAGATTAGTCATTTCGGACCTTAGCATTAGCTCATTCTTAGGTTACATGACTTTAACACCAGGCATTTCCCACAAGGGCACTCAAGAATTCATTTCTTCTTTTCCTCTAATCCTAAAGTGGATTCGGTATCTCGCCGTTTCTGCTTCGTACCTATATCATCTTATTCCCCAAATCACAGCTGTTAGTGTAGCCATCGTTTCTCGGAGTGGGTCTGCTCCTCGTAAACTCCATGCCCAGGAAAAGCTTGCGGTGAAGGAGCTAGAGGGTTTCACTCTAATGCAGTAAGAGAAAGGAAGAGAAGAAGTGGCCAGATGTAGCTCTGGTGACGCTTGGAGTCGCCGATGACGCCATGGCTCGCGGCGGCGTTGGCTCGGTGGACGGCTATCGCCACGCGGAAAGAGAAGGAGGCGACCTGGTGCCTCGACGGACGACGACTCCGGCGGCATGTGTCGTTACTGGCGATGCCATAGAAGGCAGTTCGCGGCGGTCGATTTGAAGAAACGTTGGTGCGTGTTCGGCGGAGGAAGACCCTCCTTTGGGTTGCCGTCCTCGGAGCGAGAGGGAGTATAGGGGATCCAAGGCCGTGGCCGGCGGCTGATGGTTGTTCTGGTAGAAGGTCGTGGCGCGGTGGCTGGTTCGAAGAAGTAGTGGCGCAGATGTTCAAGGGAGGTAATCCCAGCCCTAGGCTAGTTCGATCAGAGAAGGAGACCCTGGGTCCCTGATGTGCTGGTTGTGAATGTTGCAACGTGAAGAATGGGAGAAACCCCTAAGGGTTTCCTGAGCTGAGGAAAGAAAAGGCCTTGGGCCTGTTTTTTTTTCTGACCAAGCTCTCTCTAAGAACCAGAAAATAAAATAAAAATAAAAATAAATAAAACCTTTTCTCTCCTATGCGCACCCCCCATTTCTCACCCTTACACCCCTACGTCCATTCCCTGCCTTGGGCTCAGGCCCGTTCTGTTCTAAAAAAAAAAAACAAAAACGGATTGCTTACTTCCCCCTGTTTCCTCTTTCACACCCCTTTCCGCTTGGGCTTAGGCCTAGTCCGTCGTTAGTAATGAACTTGGCTTAAACACCCTTGTTCTCACTTCCACACCCCTTTTTGATTGGGTTTGGGCCCAATCTGTTTATAAAAGGAAAACTAGTTTGGACGCCCCACTTTCTCATTTTCACACCCCTTTCCGCCTAGGCTTTGGCCCAGTTTCATTTTTTTCTTTTTTGTTTAAGCACCCCTGTTTCTTATTTAGCACCTCCACACCCTGTTTTTTTGTTCTTTTTTATTTACTTATTATTTTACTTTTATTTTATCCTTTTTACTTTATTTTCATTATTTATTTATTTATCCTTTTATCTTAATTTTAATTTAATTTAATTTTATTTTATTTTTATTTTTTTTCTTTTTTTTTCTTTTTCCCTCTCTTTTGTTTCCATTTTAAATATTTATCTACTTTTTTAAATGCACTTTTATATGAAATGATAAAAAGTAATAAATGTTTAAAGGTTTAGGCACATGTATGATCATACGCATCGTCCTTGTGTTAAAACCTTCTCTAAACCTTGTGTCAAAACTCGTTTCATTTTTGGATCGTCGTCCCGTCGCGATTCCGGTTGCGACAGATGGTGACTCCACTGTGGACGTTTAGAGAGTCAAGCCATTTAATTAGATGCGCGAATTCGATGTGGTTTTGCTTTATGTTTTTCTTCCTTTCTTTTTTTATCTATGTTTGATATTTGAAGTAATTGCATGTGAATTGTTTTGATTTTTCTATATTGAACCCTAGGTAGAGAACATGTCTATATCTGCCTGGGATTTTTCTGGTTGTTTTGCAGGTGAGGGTTTGGGTATGCATTACGCTCTCCCTTCATACACACACTTTATGCATATCATGAGTGTGGCCCTATACCCGGGTCTGAGTGTAACTTAGAAATAGAGGGGTTGTGTAGCGGTGCCATTTGGGACATACTTCCTGTTTGGCTATCGTGAGAACCCCAGCTAGAGTCTGTTCTCTTCATTTGTGTTTTCACATCTAGTTGATTACTCGACTATTGTGGAGATGCTGTGAAGGGGGCCTTAGCTCTAGTGACCGTCGACCTTTAAGTTTAGGGAACCATCCTGGTGAGATTGCATATGGTTGACCTTGAATCCGAAATAGTGAACCTTTTATTAGGGCACGAAGGGAGAAATGTGTATTCTTGTAACTATCACACTGTTTGTTTCTTTTTTATTAAAATATTGACATTGCATGCGCTTTGTTAGTCATGTTGGTTTTATTTCGTTGTGTCACCATGCATCATGTTCATTCATCATTTGGTAACATGCTGGCTTTAGGGGAAATCACAGGTATTCACTTGATCTCATACGAGATGGAAATTGATACAAGATCCGGTACTACATAGCAGACCGATTCTATCGTTTTAAGAAAGAAACCTCGCCTAAGGATTCATGGGGGAAATCTAACAGGATTGATAAACTTAGGCAGAAGACTCAAGAGCATGAAGAGAGAAACCTTCAAGAAGAAGTATGGAAACCTGTTGAGTCTAATGGAAGTGGAAGTACAATTGCCTGCTATCACAACCCTTGCCCAGTATTACGACTCTCCGTTAAGATGCTTCACCTTTCAAGACTTCCAGCTGGCGCCGACTATAAAAGAGTTTGAGCATATCCTTGGTTTACCGTTGGAGGGTACCACGCCGTATCAGCACTTGGAGCATCACGCCTCAATCTCTACTATTGCTGCCATAATGAAATTACAGCCCAAGGAACTCGAAGATAGGTTGGTAACGAGGCATCAAATGCGTGGGCTGACACAGGGATATCTGGAATAGTACCTCTAGCATCTGGCCGATAAGGAAGAGTGAGAGACTTTCATGGATGTGCTAGCCCTCACCGTGTACGGTATTGTTTTATTTCCCAAAATAGAAGACTTTGTGGACTATACCGCAATAGATGTCTTCGTGGAGAGAAATACGAGATCGGAGAATCCTGTGACGGTAGTCCTTGCTGATGTTTATGGGACCATGAGCTTCTGTCACGAAAGGAAGGGGAAGAAAATCCTTTGTTGTTTGTCGGCAGTGTACGCTTGGATGACTACACGTGTGTTTAAAGGCGCAGTAAATGTCAAGCGTCCTTCGGAAGATCTGTCACACCAGGGGCTTAAGGACAAAGGAGGAAATGAGTGGGCCCATTTCTTTGCTAGCTTGAATGGAGGGAAAGTGAAATGGCGTCTTCCTTGGCTTGGGATTAAACAGTCTACCCAGCATTGTGGCCGCTTTCCTAATGTACCTCTCATAGGGGCCCGGTATTGCATCAATTACAACCCTCTTTTGGTTCAAAGACAATTCGGGCATCCCATGAAAGGGGCACCTTCACCGGACTACCTCACGGCATTTTTCATCTACTATGAGGACGGGCATTGCACTGAAATGTTGAGGAAAGTTAGAAGCGCTTGGGAAAGTGTTGTGCGAGCTGAAAAGGATCTAAGGTTAGGAGTAGCAGACGACAAGGTTAGTTATCATACATGGATCCTAGAAAGGGTAAAGGAAGTCAAACTGCCTTTCAAGCCAATCACTTATCAGCCAGCTAATGAAGGGCGATCCCAAGACCTAGAGAGTGAAGAGATGAACAGTTGAAGGCGGAGATGGAAAAACTGAGAGAGAGGAATGCTAGGTTGGGAAAAGAATTACAAATTGCGCGCAATGATTTTGTTGATATGAGGAATGCTAAAGAGGAAGGAGCACAGGCCTATGAAGAAATTGTTAGAAGCCAGAAGGAATGGCCATGTCGTTTGAGGCAGATATGAACCAAGACCGTTGGAAGCTAGCAGAAGCAGAAAAAGGGCATCGAGCCATGATAAAACAAATGGAGGATTATATCGAGGTCTAAGAGGAGCGATGGAGGTCGATGGAGTTTGAAGAAAGACATCAGGCCTTGGTGAAGCGAATGGAAGATCACATCGTGGAGCAAGAAGTGGTTGTGAGACATTGGAAGGAAAGTTTCTCCCAATTGGCAGCTTTGGCAAACGAAGCAATTGAAGACATCCCCAAGATGGTGTTGGATGCCGAAGCAAGTACTCATTTTTATAGCCCGCCAGAAGAGATAAAACTTTTTATTAATCATTGCAAATGGTTGGTAGGAGAGATGAAATCCTTTATCGCTCGAGCTCGAGAATGATGTATTTTGAGATCCTTGTATCTTGTTTCTTTAGGCGATGTATTGAACTGAGTATCTTTAATGAAAGATATGGAATGTTTGTTTGGTACCAACTTGTATTGATTTCCATCAGTGATGTCGTCGCGATCCTGTGATTTCCACCTGTTACCAACATGCATCATGTTTTCTTTATTTCGTTCTCATCTAATTTAAAACTAATCAAATAATAAAACAGTACAAGTGAGGAAAACAACGGCCAATTTTTCGCGACATCTCTACAGGACTCGAGCCAATTCAAGAATCATGGAAAGCTGGGAGGAGTCGTAGGAATCCATCAAAGCCGAAGTTAGCCAGTTGAAAGACCAAGTCGGCCAGATCTTGGCTGCCCTTGAATCCTTGAAGACTACTAGAGAGTCTTCGTCTGCACAGGTTGGGGGGAATGCCCATTTTTATCCCCCGTTGTTGAACGCCGCCACCCAATCAATACCTTTCCCGCTGTATGGGTTACCCCCAGGTTACACTCCTCCCGTAGGAGAGTACTTAGAAGTAGAGCATGCTTCATTCTCCTTTCCCACAACTGTTAATGTACCGCCAATCGGCACTCAGGGGCCTGTCTCCGTGTCAGCTCCCATGGTGAGTACACGGATGAATGAAACAAACACAATTGAAGGAACACGAGTAACTACAATGCCGCACGTGGTCGCTAATCATGACTCTTCAGCCCTGGCCGCATCGCAAACCGCGGTGCAGGGGGTAATCAGTGGCGTCGACGGAGCTAAAGGCAGGCTGGAGATTCTGGAGGAAAGATTGAAGGCTATTGAAGGGGTGGAAAGCTACGGGTTTGGAGATGTTGCAAGACTAAGCTTGGCTCCTGGTGTGAAAATACCTCATAAGTTCAAGGCGCCAGAGTTTGAGAAGTACAAGGGTAGTACATGCTCTAAAAGCCATCTGACCATGTATTGTAGAAAGATGGTTGCGTATGCCTATGATGACCAGCTACTCATCCACGTTTTCCAAGATAGTTTGGTTGGGGTGGCATTAAACTGGTATACCCATTTAGAGCCATCTAGAATCTGTTGTTAGGCTGATCTAGCTGACGCCTTTGTGAAACAGTACGTATACAACACGCATGTTGCACCGGACCATCTGCAGTTGCAAAATATGGGGAAGAAAGACAATGAAACTTTCAAGGAATATGCCCAACGGTGGAGAGAATTAGCCGCGCAAGTTGAGCCGCCTTTGTTTGACAGAGAGATGGTGGCAATGTTTATAAATACTCTTCAGCCGCCGTTTTATGAACATATGGTGGGGAGTGTGTCCGTCAATTTCGCTGATGTAATCATAATTGGCGAAAGGATAAAAATTGGGCTGAAAAACGGGAAAATTGTGCCGCCCGCGGCTGCAAACTACAAAAAACCCGGTTTCAATCCGGGAAAGAAGAAGGAAGGGGAGGTGCATGCAGCCTCGATAATGCCTGCGTGGAGAGGTCAGGCTCCCACTCATAGTTATCGACCATACTTAGGCCAACCCCCTTATGCAACTAACGCCTCGTTCGATCATCAAACTAGGCCCCAACAACAATAAGGGTATTATCAACCACAACGAGTCCCAACTGAAGTGTGGAGGGCTGGGGCAAACGCGGGTCCGAATCTGAATGCGGGTCAAAACACCAACCCGAGAAGGAATCAATTTATTAATTTCACCCCCATCCCTATGACTTACACAGAGTTGTTGCTTCAACTCGTAAAAAAGGGTTTGGTTGCCATTTGCCCGATGAAGCCTGTACAGCCTCCATACCCAAGGGGTTATGATGCAGATGCCAAGTGTAGTTACCATGGAGGAGGCATTGGTCACTCAATTGAGCGGTGTGTGGCTTTCAAGTATAAGATACAGGCTCTAATCGACTCTGGGTGGCTAAAGTTTCAAGAAGATAAGCCTAGCATCGAGGATAACCCATTGTTCGGGCATGGGAGTACCTCGACGAACGCCATCGAGGCCGAAAAACATGAGTTGATAAGAGATGTGAGTGAAATCCAAAGTTCTAGGAGGTTTATTTTCGAGGCGTTGTTAAAGGTGGGCCTAGTGAAAGGTGATTATGATATGGGTACATCATGTGCACTTCATCCAGATGCTGAGCACTTTATTGAAGAGTGTGTTGAATTAGAAGATATTCTGCAAGACCTGCTTGACAGAAGTTTGATGCAAGTATGCCGCGAGGATAAAGAGGAAGAAGTGTTTGCACAATCTGATATAACTTTGCCGGAACCGTTGGTGATCCGTTTCACTAGAACCACCCCTGCGCCGGTGACTGAAGAAAAACCGTCTGTTATTATCTGTGTCCCATCCCCCTTTCCTTACAAAAATGAGAAAGTTGTCCCTTGGAGATATGGGGCATTTGCGTTAGAAGAAGGAAAAGGTGCAGACCCAGCCATTGAAAACATATCGGGCATTGGGGGAATGACGAGAAGTGGTCGAATCTTCTGGCGCCATCTTGATCTAATTATATCCTGAGAAACCATCCATGAATGAAAATAGCGAAAACTTGGCTGTATTATCGACTAGAGTGTCAATGTGCGGTAGTGGGAAATTGTCTTTTGGACTTGCACTATTCAAATCACGGTAGTCAACGCACATCCGAACTTTACCATCTTTCTTGGGTACTGGTACGATATTCGCCACCCATTGCAGGTATTTCGCCACAACCAAAAATCCTGCATCAAATTGTTTCTACACCTCTTCCTTGATTTTCAAAGACATCTCCGGCTTCATTCTTCTTAGTTTCTGTTTGACCGGGAGGCATTCCGGCTTAAGAGGGAGTTTATGTTGCACGATATCGGTATCCAAGCCGGGCATATCATTGTACAACCAAGCGAACATGTCCTTAAATTCCTTCAATAGGACTCGCAACCTTTCTCTCACTTCCTCTTTCATGGTAGTGCCGATCTTTACTTCTTTTATCTCGTCTTCCTCACCCAAGTTGAATATTTCGACATCTTCCTGATAGGGTTTTATTTCTTTAGACCCTTGCTCCACTAATCTCATTAGTTCTGGAGAGGGTTCCGAACCATCTTCATAATCATCTTTCGTATCATCGACAGGGTGCTCCCAATTAGGGATATCGACATTGTTATTTTCAAAACATTCATTGTCATATCTGCATTATTTCAGTTTTCGAAAAAAGAATAAATAAACAAGAAAAACGATGGAGAAGGCTAAATGATGATAAAAACGAAAACAAACACGATTCAATTATCACACTGAAAGCAAAATAAAAGCGTCAACCCGTAAGTCATGAATCCTAAAGCTCCGGGTAAAGCAATAGGATCAATTAATATATTACATTTCATTCCAATTAAACATCACGGGTAAGTCCAAAGTCTTCCAATTGCTGAGCTGCGCGTCTAGGGAGCAAGCCCACACGAAGTTTGAGCTTTCAGATCCAACTTCCTGTCCCACAACCGCTATATGGCTAGTGTTCACCCATCCAGCACTGCGAAAACTCTCCTTGATATCACAAATGTGAATCTTCCTCACCTTTGGTTCCCGTCTTTCTACACGAGCCAGACTACGCTCTCTCCTTTCTCCTGTCAGCCTTTTCCTGTCCTCTTTGGTGGGCTTGTACCCTAGGCCATACCTGTTCTTATTCTCAACGACCTCTAAAGGGAAAGCTCGCCCTTGCCCATGCTTGCCTAAACCTTTACCATGCGTATAACCTTCTTTCAACAAGACTTTGGCCATCATAATAGAAGCACGTGACAGACGCGGGTTTACTGGGAACGGCTCCACGTATGCATTTCCTACAATCTCCAATGATTGGAAAGCTGTCTCGAGAGCTTCCACAGCTGCCTCAATATAGCGTGGGGACGATGGCCCACTCACAAGGAGATCCTCCTCCCCTATTATTATCACAAACTTATCTCCCATGACGTATTTCAGCTTTTGGTGCAGTGTGGAAGGCACAACTCCTGCGGAATGGATCCATGGGTGACCCAACAGACAGCTATAGGCCGGGAGGATATCCATGACTTGGAATGTCACTTGAAAGACGCACGAACCGACTTGGACCGGCAGTTCCAGTTCTCCCATTACTTTCCTCTTACTGCCGTCGAACGCCGTCACAATCATAGAGCTTGGCTTCATATGCATTCCATCGCAGGGTAGCTTCTCCAATGTCACCTTTGGCATGACGTTCAAAGAGGACCATTATCCACTAAGACACGAGCTATAACATGATCCAGGCATTTCACAGAGACATGAAGAGCCTTGTTATGCCGTCTTCCTTCAGTAGGTATCTCCTCATCGGTAAAGGTGAGGTAATTATTACCAACGATGTTGCCAACAATGCCCTCGAACTTGTTCAGAGAAATACTGATGACAAATTTATGAATACCGAAAAACGGCGCCACAAACTTGTTTAACAATCGGCAAGTGTGACCGAATCGTATCAAGTAATAAAACTAGGTAAGACCAAGTATCGTTTTCCCAAAGGACTCACGACCTAGTTAGCTATTTCATTTGTTGATTATTTGAGACTTGTGAACAATTGATTGTAGTTTTAAATGCAAAAGACAGTAATTAAACATGTATGCATGAATTTGATCAATGGAAAAGAACAGAATACAAACACTTCAATGAATTAGATGGATGAGTATGTTGTTGGGGTGATCAATTTCATCTTATCCACTCTCATATACTTTAGGAATTCATCATTCTTTTCATCAATTGCTAATGCCACTCTCTAAATCACCTTGCAAGAAGGCCTATCCTTAATTACGAGTTCATACAATTCCTAGCATTCCTAGTAATTAGTTCTGAAGTGCAGGAGCTTAAAGGCAACCAATATGCTATTGGGAGAAATTCCCCGGATCTAGATTTCCCCGTACGTTCCCATATCGACAAAATCAATAATCATGGCAATGAATGAGTTAAACAAAGAAAGCATTAAGCAAAGAGGAAAATCCCTAACTAAAGATGAAAGAAAGCATGTATCTTAATATAAGATGTTAAAACAAATTCAATATATGAGAGTTTCACAAGACTACATTGATTCCCCAACAACAATACAAGGTTTAGTTCACCATATTCATGGTGAAACTAGATGAACAATAATGAAAGAATGAAAGATAGATTCTAAAAAATACCCAAAAGCATGATTTCAAGCTAGTTTCTAAGTGTTAAAGGTTGCTTTTAGTATCAATTTTAAGCATGAAAATAACAGTTTTTCAACTGTTATCAAATACCTTGCTCCACGTGGGCCTCACTAAGTATCTTCATTAACAGCTTTCTGTGAGATGCAGAATGCATGAGTAATTCTAGCAAGGAGATCCGAGCAGGCATGCGGTTTAGCTGTTCCACCACCTTGTACTCGCTCTATTGTATGAACTTTAAAAACTCGCAAGCCTCTTCTTCGGATATTTCTTTCTTCTCTCCTTCGTTAGGGGTCTCTTTTGCTTGTACACCCTTCCCTTTCAAGAACTCCTTAGCTTTTACGGCCATTGTTGCTTCCTTATTGTTGGCTCCTTCTCTTGTCAGCTCTTTATCACGTTGTGGGGAACCTTTTGTTATAAGGTGATGTCCTTTGGGCTCAAGAATGCTGGGGCAACATATCAAAGGGCGATGGTGGCACTTTTTCATGACATGATGCACAAGGAAATCGAAGTTTATGTGGATGACATGATTGCAAAGTCCGAATCGGAAGAAGAGCACGTTCTCAACTTGAAGAAATTATTTAAGAGATTGAGAAAGTATAAACTCAGGTTAGACCCCGCCAAATGCACGTTTGGAGTGAAATCTGGGAAATTGTTGGGTTTTGTGGTTAGCCAAAAGGGGATAGAAGTGGATCCTGATAAGGCGCGAGCGATAATAGAAATGCCTGCGCCTAGAACAGAAAAGGAGGTTCGAGGTTTTCTAGGTAGACTGAACTACATTGCTAGATTCATCTCCCAATTAACCGCTATGTGTGAACCAATGTTCAAGTTGTTACAAAAGAATCAGGCTGTAGTTTGGAATGAGGATTGTCAAGCCGCTTTTGAAAAAAATCAAACGATACCTGCAAGACCCTCTTGTATTACGTCCACCTAAACCAGGAAGACCGCTCATTTTGTATTTGATTGTGTTGGATAAGTCAATGGGTTGTGTATTGGGTCAACACGATGAAGCTGGGAAGAGAGAGCACGCTATATACTACTTGAGCAAGAAATTCACAGACTGCGAACAAAGATATTCGTTGTTAGAACGAACTTGTTGCGCATTGGCGTGGGCTGCTCATCGCTTGAGGCAATATATGTCATAACAGTTGAAAAACTGTTATTTTCATGCTTAAAATTGATACTAAAAGCAACCTTTATACTTAGAAACTAGCTTGAAATCATGCTTTTCTTCATATTTTCATAAATAAGAGAGCTGGACAGGTTTATGCTTGATTTCAGTGTTTTTGTGCAGGTTTTAAGGTGAATTTGGTGAAAGAAGTGAAGAAGGAGAGAGATGGAATCAGAAAAGACATCAAAAAGTGCAAAAGGAGAAGCCGAAGTCACCGCTCAACGGCAGTTTACCGCTGAGCGGCGTTTAGGAGCTCACGGGAGGACCGTTGAGGGGCAAAATGGCCGCTGAGGGGAAGAAACGTGACACGCACTTACCGCTGAGCGGTACTTTACCGCTGAGCGGCACTTTACCGCTGAGCGGCACTTTTATGGGCTTGGACCTAATTTTCTGTAATTTACGAATAATATATAAGCTTTAGGGTTTCCTAGGGTTTGTATCTTTGGCTGGAACGAAGCAAACACTCTCTCTTCCACCCCTTTGAAGGAGGATCTTGGATGCTCAGGCTTCCTCTTCACCTTTCTAGGGTTTTATCTTTCATTCTTTCATTGTTGTTCATCTAGGTTCACCATGAATATGGTGAACTAAACCTTGTATGTTTGTTGGGGAATCAATGTAATCTTTTGAAGCTCTTATATATGGAATCTGTTTTTACATCTTTTATTTAAGATTTATGCTTTCTTTCATCATTAGTTAGGGTTTTTCCTCTTTGTTTAATGCTTGCATTGTTTAACTCATTCGATGCATGATTATTGGTTTTGTCGATACGGGCGCGTACGGGGAAGTCTAGATCCGGGGAATTTGTCCCAATATTATATTGGTTGTCGTTAAGCTCCTGCACTTATGAACTGATCATTAGGAATGCTAGGAATTGTATGAACTCGTGATTGGGGAGAACCCTTCTTGAAAGGTAATTTAGAGAGTGGCATTAACAATGATGATTTGAATGTTGAATTCCTAAAATATATGAGAGTGGATAAGATGAAATTGACCCCCAACAACATATTCATACATAAATTTCATTGAAAGTGTTTATCTTTTGCTTTTTGCCATTGATCAAAACTTCATGCATACATATTTAATTTTCGTCTTTTGCATATAAAATCCAAATATTTCGTCTTTAAGTCTTAGCTAATCAATAAACCACACAACTAAACTAGGCCGTGAGTCCTTTGGGAAGAACGATACTTGGTCTTACCAAGTTTATTACTTGAACGATTCGGTCATACTTGCCGATTGAAAAACAAGTTTGTGACATCATATTTTGGTGTTCATAAATTTGTCCATCAATATGCTGAGTCACTCAACCTGGTTGATATCCAAGGTGGACCCTATCAAGTTCATTTTTGAAAAGCCTGCTCTTACTGGAAGGATAGCTCGGTGGCAGATGCTATTGTCAGAATATGACATCGTGTATGTTACTCAGAAATCTGTCAAGGGTAGTGCATTAGCAGAATACCTGGCTCATCAACCCCTAAGCGATTATCAGCCAATGCAACCCGAATTTCCCGATGAAGATATCATGGCTCTATTCGAAGAAGGCAGAAAAAAACGAGATGAAGAAACGTGGATATTATTATTCGACGGAGCCTCGAATGTGATGGGGCATGGCATAGGGGTAGTTCTCATCTCTCTAGAGCATCAATACATACCTATGACAGCAAGGTTATGTTTTAATTGCACAAATAACATTACAGAATATGAGGCCTGCGCTATGGGTATTCGGGTGGCAATAGAGTCCAAAGTGAAAATTCTGGATGTATATGGAGATTCAGCCTTAGTCGTCCACCAGTTGAAGGGAGAGTGGGAAACTAGGGATGCAAAATTAATTCCTTACTAAGCTTACATCAGGGGATTAATGGAGTATTTCGACGCCATCAAATTTAATCACATACCGCGAGAAGATAATCAATTAGCAGACGCGTTGGCTACTTTGTCATCAATGTTTGAAGTTGACCAAGATGCAGAATTACCAATGATTGAAATGAAGAGCCATGCAGAGGCAGCATATTGCCATTTCATCGAGGAGGAGATCGATGGTAAACGTTGGTATTTTGATATCAAGCACTATCTTAAGACCCGAGAATATCCTGAGAAGGCATCCGAAAATGATAAAAGGTCGTTAAGGAGGTTGGCTGGCAGCTTTATTTTAAATGGGAATATTTTATACAAGAGAAATCATGACATGGTTCTCCTCAGATGCGTGGACGCAAAAGAAGCCGAACTGATATTGAAAGAAGTGCACGGAGGTACATTTGGCACACACATGAATGGGCACTCAATGGCCGGGAAGATCTTGAGAGCTGGTTACTTCTAGTTGACTATGGAAAATGATTGTTGTACACACGTGAGGAAGTGCGAGAAATGTCAAATGTATGCAGACAATATCAATGTGCCGCCCACGACCTTGAACGTGTTATCTGCACCGTGGCCATTTTTGATGTGGGGGATAGATGTTATTGGAGCTATAGAGCCAAAAGCGTCAAATGAGCATTGTTTCATACTAGTCGCGATCGATTACTTCACCAAGTGGGTTGAGGCAGCTTCTTATGCCAACGTGACTAGAAAGGTGGTGACCAAATTCATAAAAAAGAAGTTGATCTGCAGATACAGGTTACCTAATCAGATTATCACTGATAATGCCACCAACCTGAACAACCAGATGATGGCGGAGTTAAGTGAGGAGTTCAAAATTCATCATCTTAATTCTTCCCCTTACCGTCCAAAGATGAATGGGGCAGTAGAGGCTGCTAATAAGAATATCAAGAAGATTGTACAAAAGATGGTGGTCACCTATAAAGATTGGCATGAAATGCTTCCTTTTGCTTTACATGGATATCGTACATCAGTACGAACGTCAACTGGGGCAACACCTTTCTCGCTTGTGTATGGGATGGAAGCGGTACTTCCATTTGAGGTGGAAATCCCATCTCTACGAGTTTTAATGGAAACTCAATTTGAGGAAGCTGAGTGGGTTCAAACTCGGTTTGACCAGCTCAATCTCATCGAAGAAAAGAGACTGACAGCGGTGTGCCACGGACAATTGTACCAAAGAAGAATGAAAAAGGATTTCGACAAAAAGGTGCGCCCAAGGGAGTTCCATGAAGGCGAACTGGTGTTAAAGAAGATTTTGCCTATACAAAAGGATCACAGAGGCAAGTGGACCCCAAATTATGAAGGACCATTTGTAGTAAAAAGGGCATTCTTTGGAGGGGCACTAATTCTCACAAGGATGGACGGAGAGGAGTTACCTTTACCGGTTAATTCTGATGCGGTAAAAAAGTTTTACGCATGATGATTCCGCGATAGGGGATGCCAGTAAGGGATATTAACATTGTTTTTGAATTATGTTGTATTATGTGTTACTTCATTCAATAAATATCATACGGTTTTATCCATTATTCAACTTTTATGCTTTTTCTTTCGACACGATTCATGTCGCACTGGGTTTTAAAGTAAAGTAAGGAAAAGGGAAAGAGATAATAATGAAAGCATCACGGGTATGTCCATCGAGCACAAACTCGTTCCTGAGGGATGTCGTGAAGAAAAAATAAATAATAAAAAAAGAAGAAAAAGGCGAATAGGAAAGACACATGTTGAATTCGTTGTCAATAAAGTCTACCAAGGGCATAGTACTTTCGAAAAGCAAAAGCAAACAAAGTTTTGAAAAATGCTAGTGTTGAGTCTTTTCCTGATTCATAGTAACTAGTGTTCTTTTCCTACTAAAGCATCTGCATTCATACTACTTGAACCCCTAGCTTTCTCGTTCCCCTTTAAAATAGAGGATTGTCATTAATATAATACTGGGGCAGTTTTCATCATGATACACGTACCCAATGATCCGTTGATCGGGGAGAAAAATAAAAGGTAAAAAAAAAATGAAGTTGATGTGTCAATCGCTGCAGAGTTTCACTTCAGGTTTAAGGTTGGGGGAAGTAAGGCGAGTAAGCTTCAGAATGACATGTGGCCATATTTCTTCACCCAAGTGATAAAAGAAATTTATCCAGTTGCACCCCCTTTGAGCCGTAAGTTATAACTGTTTTTCTTCATCACCCTCAACAAGAATCATTAGCATATCGATGTCAATCCAAAGGAACATCAAGGGCATCCAAGTCAAGGAGAAGATTTGTGGAAAAGGGAAATGAAAAAGAAAAGTTTCAAAAAGGGTCACTGATAACAGTTGAAAAACTGTTATTTTCATGCTTAAAATTGATACTAAAAGCAACCTTTAACACTTAGAAACTAGCTTGAAATCATGCTTTTGGTCATATTTTTAGAAATAAGAGAGCTAGACAGGTTTATGCTTGATTTCAGTGTTTTATGCAGGTTTTAAGGTGAATTTGGTGAAAGAAGTGAAGAAGGATAGAGATGGAATCAGAAAAGACATCAAAAAGTGCAAAAGGAGAGGTCGCAACTACCGCTCAACGGTAGTTGACCGCTGAGCGGCACTCAGGAACTCACGTTGGATCCGCTGAGGGGTGAAAATGCCGCTGAGGGGGAAGAATCAACTCACGCACTTACCGCTGAGCGGCACTATTTTGGGCTTGGGCCTAATTTTCTGTATATTTTAGAATAGTATATAAGCTTTAGGACGTCCTAGGGTTTGTATCTTTGGCTGAGACGAAGCAAACACTCACTTTTCCACCCCCTGAAGGAAGATCTTGGATGCTCAGGCTACCTCCTCATCTTTCTAGGGTTCTATCTTTCATTCTTCCATTATTGTTCATCTAGTTTCACCATGAATATGGTGAACTAAACCTTGTATTGTTGTTAGGGAATCAATGTAGTCTTGTGAAACTCTCATATATGGATTTTGTTTTAACATCTTATTTTAAGACTTATGCTTTCTTTCATCATTAGCTAGGGTTTTTCCTCTTTGCTTAAAACTTGCTTTGTTTAACTCATTCATTGCCATGATTATTGATTTTGTCGATATGGGAACGTACGGGGAAATCTAGATCCGGGAAATTTCTCCCAATAGCATATTGGTTGCCTTTAAGCTTCTGCAATTCAGAATTAATTACTAAGAATGCTAGGAATTGTATGAACTCGTAATTAAGGATAGGCCTTCTTGCAAGGTGATTTAGAGAGTGGCAATAGCATTGATGAAAAGAATGTTGAATTCCTAAAAGTATATGAGAGTGGATAAGATGAAATTGATAACCCCAACAACATACTCATCCATCTAATTCATTAAAGTGTTTGTATTCCTCTTTTCCATTGATCAAATTCATGCATACATGTTTAATTACTGTCTTTTGCATTTAAACCTAAAATGAATTGTTTACAAGTCTTAAATAATCAACAAATCATATAGCTAACTAGGCCGTGAGTCCTTTGGGAGAACGATACTTGGTCTTACCGAGTTTTATTACTTGATACGATTCGGTCACACTTGCCGATTGTTAAACAAGTTTGTGGCACCGTTTTTCGGTGTTCATAAATTTGTCATCAGTCACAGCACGGACAACGAGACGAATGAAAAAAAAAACAAAACAAAAACAAAAAAGAAAAATGAAAAAAATATAAGGATGTCCGAAGTTCCAAACTCCTAGAGACAGTTGACTCGACACCTTGCAGATGATTCTTGTTAAGACAATTCGACTGTCAAACACCTGTTTGGGCCTTCATTATCTGTTTCTTTCAAAACCCTTTGACCTTTAGCCACGGTACAAGCCAATTAAAGTCCACGCCGATTGAAGAATGTTTGTCCTGATCTTTCTCATGAACTTAACTCTAGAACGAAATGATGTGGTGAATGACACGATCGCTAGAAGAAAAGAAAAGCATCGTAAAGGAAAAAATGAAAAATATAATGTGAAGTCTCCCCGTCAAGAGAGAATCGTCAAACTAGGGTATTCCTTCCTACCCAGACCTGTCCACCTCTCCAAATCACACTTATTGTGCACAGCAAAGTTGGGGCAGGCTTGTAAGCCTTGATTGTTGAAATGTTAACGACACCCCCCCGGATGGGGAGAGCACGAAAGTTAATGTTTCCCACAAACCATCATTCAGCCATCCACTTTTCATAACCATTTCTCACATTTTCTCGGGTTCAAGCTAGTTTGGATTGCAAGAAGCGGTAAAGGGAATTTGAACTAATGGTTACACTCTTTTCCTTTTCATCAAAGGACTCACTGTCTCTCGACATTATTTTCAATAAATGAATTTTGAATGCACATCGAGTTTAATGACAATATTGAAAACGTAATCCAAACATGGGAATTTCAAAAAATATAATAAATAACAAAAAAAAAACAGAAAGAAAGAAGGAGGAAGCGAGAGCAAAAGGGAAAAAAACGAAACAAATGTCTTATGCGCCCTTATGACATTACATCATGCATCTCAAAAGAAGCAAAGAAAATTGTTCGGAAAATCCTCAAGGAGAAAAAAGGAGTTGTGGAAAAGGTTAATACGACCTTCGCTTCTAAGCCTTTTCATTGTTTTGCTCAATATTCACCAATGTTTCAAAAATTTGAATCCAGGTTATTCTTCTACGATAGCGCACCTCTATAGGGCAATCGCCGAACCTAATGATCACTCTCATTCATTCATCCATAGGCTTGTTACACCCTCCACGAGGTTGTTACACCTCATCCACTTATCCATAGGGTTGTTACACCCTCCGCGAGGTTGTTACACCTCATTCACTTATCCATACGGTTGTTATACCCTCCACGAGGTTGTTACACCTCATTCACTTATCCATAGGGTTGTTACACCCTCCACGAGGTTGTTACACCTCATTCACTTATCCATAGGGTTGTTACACCCTCCACGAGGTTGTTACACCTCATTCACTTATCCATAGGGTTGTTACACCCTCCACGAGGTTGTTACACCTCATTCACTTATCCATAGGGTTGTTACACCCTCCGCGAGGTTGTTACACCTCATTCACTTATCCATAGGGTTGTTACACCTCATTCACTTATCCATAGGGTTGTTACACCATCCACGAGGTTGTTACACCTCATTCACTTATCCACAGGGTTGTTACACCCTCCACGAGGTTGTTACACCTCATTCCTTATCCATAGGGTTATTACACCCTCCACGAGGTTGTTACACCTCATTCCTTATCCATAGGGTTGTTACACCCTCCACGAGGTTGTTACACCTTATTCACTCATCCATAGGGTTGTGACACCCTCCATGAGGTTTGCACACCTCATGTTTTGGTCTTGTTCATTTTTGTTTAAAATTCCCTGTTGTTTCTTGTTCTTTTTGAAATCCGAACGAAATTAGTGTTTCTTTATTTACTTAGCTTTTACTCCAATAATATTAAAATATCAAATTTTCATATTATCTAGTAATATCTAAGTAAAGAGGGGTAGCTGTCAGCACCCAATTTCGTCCGGATTGACTATAATAGGTTTATTTTATTTTCATCTTATTTTATTTTATGTTATTTTTTTTCATTTTTATTTTTATTTTATATTTTATTTTTACCTTCTTATTTATTTATGAATTTCATTATTATTATTATATATATATATATATATATATATATTAGTTATTTCATTTTATTTGTAAGAAAACGAAAAAAGAAGAAAAAGGAAAAGAAAAAAAGAGAAAAGTCAAGGTCAACCCCTTCTTGTAGCATAAAACAACAGTAAGCAGTGTTCAGAAAAGGGAAAAAAGCAGCATATACAATTGACAAAAGCAATGCTCAAAATGGACATTTACAATGGCAACAACAAAAGGCAGAGACTCCTCTTCCTATAATTTCCTACTGAGGACTACAAGTATACATCAAATGGAGAAGGATTTTTTTCTAAAAGCGAGCATCTGCCAACTGATAGCCGATATAGTGAACATGAAAAAAAAAAAAAACGGAAAATCCCACGCCAGAAGATATCCCAGAGCTCGCAGGATGCAGGGCAGAGAGGAGTTTGGGGTTGGCTTCTGAAAAGGGTTTTCATCACGGTCATTAAAGGGGGGATCACATTGGAGACGGGGCATCACTAATCATCACCATTTAAAGAGAGACCTCACCATAAGAGAACATCAGAGATTTACTCTCATCGCCTATCACTGCTACTTAGTAATCAAGAGGAGACCCATCCGAACGGATTCGCCTTCAACCTTCTTACGCTTGGAAGAGGGTGAGACAACCAAAAAGGAAGATCACTCGAAGAGGGCAGAGGGAGCTAGAACCAAAAGAACGATTTTCGTTTGAAGCTGCAAAGGTAAGTTTCTCTGTCTAATCTCTTGGCTTTGCCTTATGTGAATGCATGCCCTCTGTTGTGGGTCTAGATACGAATGAATGATGTTGGGTATGAATGAATGATGTTGGGTATGAATGAATGATGTTGTATGTTGGATATGTATGAAGGATGTTTGATCAGTACATAGTCGTTTGCCTCTTTTGTGACTTCACCTGTTAATCAAAACTGCACCCAAAATGTAGTATCACTAAGATTCATCAGTTATAAGTTACAATAGAATATAGGACACCTCGACACAAAAACTTCAGTATTCATTCCCTTGCACCCAGAGAACACGTATTTTAAAGCAAACAGCAACAAATGTAGTTCTCGTACCATCTCCTACCTCTATCAAAGACAGACCAAATCACAGATCCCATGCCAATACACTCAAAGCTTCTCCTTTGGAATAAGCCATTTTATCCTCTGCTATACCCATTACATTCAAAAAGGGTGCCAGATTAGTCATTTCGGACCTTAGCATTAGCTCATTCTCAGGTTACATGACTTCAACACCAGGAATTTCCCCCAAGGGCACTCAAGAATTCATTTCTTCTTTTCCTCTAATCCTAAAGTGGACTCGGTATCTCGCCGTTTCTGCTTCCTACCTGTATCATCTTATTCCCCAAATCACAACTGTTAGTGTTTGCTGCCACCGTTTCTCGAAGTGGGTCTGCTCCTCGTAAACTCCATGCCCGGGAAAAGCATGCGGTGAAGGAGCTAGAGGGTTTCCCTCTAACGCAGTAAGAGAAAGGAAGAGAAGAAGTGGCAGGATGTAGCTCTGGTGACGCTTGGAGTCGCCGATGACGCCATGGCTCGCGGCGGTGTTGGCTCGGTAGACGGCTATCGCCACGCGGAAAGAGAAGGAGGCGACCTGGTGTCTCGATGGGCGACGACTCCGGCGACATGTGTCGTTACTGGCGATCGATTTGAAGAAGCATTGGTGCGTGTGCGACGGAGGAAGACCCTCCCTTGGGTTGCCGTCCTCGGAGCGAGAGGGAGAATAGGGGATCCAAGGCCGTGGTCGGCGGCTAACAGTAGTTTCGGTGGTGCTCGGGGTCGCCGCCCACGCCGGGACTCGTAGAAGGTGGAGGTGCGGTGGCTGGTTCGAAGAAGTAGTGGCGTAGGTGTTCAAGGGAGGTAATCCCAACCCTAGGCTAGTTCGATCAGAGAAGGAGACCTTGGGTCTTTGATGTGCTGGTTGTGAATGTTGCAAGGTAAAGAATGGGAGAAATCCCTAAGGGTTTCCTGAGCTGAGGAATGAAAAGGCCTTGGGCCTGTTTTTTTTTCTAACCCAGCTCTCTCTAAGAACCAGAAAATAAAATAAAAATAAAAATAAATAAAACGTTTTCTCTCCTACGCGCACCCCTCATTTCACACCCTTACACCCCTACGTCCATTCCCTACCTTTGGCTCAGGCCCGTTCTGTTCTAAAAAACAAAAAAACCAAAAACGGATTCCTTACTTCCCCCCTCTTTCCTCTTTCACACCCCTTTCCGCTTGGGCTTAGGCCTAGTCTGTCGTTAGTAATGAACTTGGCTTAAACACCCTTGTTCTCACTTCCACACCCCTTTTTGATTGGGTTTGGGCCCAATCTGTTTATAAAAGGAAAAATGGTTTGGTCGCCCCCCTTTCTCATTTTCGCACCCCTCTCCGCCTGGGCTTTGGCCCAGTTTCGTTTTTTTCTTTTTTGTTTAAGCACCCCTGTTTCTTATTTAGCACCTCCACACCCTTTTTTTTTGTTCTTTTTTTATTTACTTATTATTTTACTTTTATTTTATCCTTTTTACTTTATTTTCATTATTTATTTATTTATCCTTTTATCTTAATTTTAATTTTATTTTATTTTTATTTTTATTTTTATTTTTTTCTTTTTCCCTCTCTTTTGTTTCCATTTTAAATATTTATCTACTTTTTTAAATTTACTTTTATAAGAAATGATAAAAAGTAATAAATGTTTACAGGTTTAGGCACATGTGTGATCGTATGCATCGTCCTTGTGTTAAAACCTTCTCTTCTTCTCTTCTAAAAAAAAGTAATAAATGTTTTAAAGGTTTAGGCACGTGTGTGATCATACGCATCGTCCTTGTGTTAAAACCTTCTCTTCTTCTCTTCTAAAAAAATAATAATAAATGTTTTAAAGGTTTAGGCACATGTGTGATCGTACGCTTCGTCCTTGTGCTGAAACCTTTTCTTCTTCTGTTCTAAAAACTAATAAAAATGCTTTAAACGTTTAGGCACATGTGTGATCGCACGCATCCTCCTTGTGCTAAAAACCTCTTCTCCTTCACTTCCCTATTATCCAAAATCATTTCAAAAAAAATTTTCAAACAATTTCCAAACAAATTTCTCAAACAGATTCAAAAGAACTACGTAACCCTGATTCAAAAAACTAAAAAATATATTTTGTTTATTTAGAATTTTATTTTAGGGGATAGTTAAACATTTTGAAAACCACATCATATTCGTGCATTTAGTTAAAGGTACTGCCTTAGGGCAGGCGTTGTAGGGTGCTAACACCTTCCCTACGCGTAACCAACTCCCGAACCCAGAATATGGTTTTCGTGGACCGTGTCTTATTATTTTATGGTTTTTCCGTAGTTTTCCATAATAAACTATGGTGGCGACTCCAAATCTCTTTTCAAAACTCGTTTCTTTTTTGGATCGTTGTCCCGTCGCGATTCCGGTTGCGACATGATGTACTCAGTTTAAAACTTTATCTGTGATAGGCTGTCATTGAAGCTATCAAATTAATACTACTTTTCAAGGCAACTTCAGTATTTCCAAGTAGTATTTAAGAAAGTAGATAGGGTTAACGTAACCCTGAGTCGTCTCCCAACGAACACGGAATTGCTTTCGAATATCTGACTCTTATGAATGTTATGCAATGCTTATGAATAAAAGTAATGGTTTAAGAATGTTTAAAGAACAAATAAGAAACTTAAAAATAGTTACGATGAAATAGGCTAATTCCACTGCTTTTCCAAGATAGATTCATCATCGGTTATTCACGGATAATTGTTCAATTGATTATTGTTTAAGTTTCAAATTAATTAAAGTACATTCTTAATTAATTCGAGGGCGATCATGCATTTAACCAAAGTAAATTCTCAATCAAATGCAAAACCTTTCTAGATTATTCACAATATATTAAACCAAAGTACATTCTGAATCAAATTCTATTATGTTTAATCATGTCTATTCTTAAATCTCCTAACCAAATTAAAAGCTAATCAATCAAAGTAAATTCCCAATTGATTATAGTTGAAATTATTACTAATCAATCAAAGTACATTCTCAATTGATAGTAAAAACCATTTAATCATATGAAAGTTCCTAAATTAAATCAAAGTAGATTCTCAATTTAAACCTAGAAACCCTAAAACTCATATAATCAATATGCATATAGATTCAAACACATTATGATGCAAAAATCTTTGCTTTTAACAAGATAGAAAGATGAAAGACATAGAGAGAACAACTTAAATCAATAATCAAAGTAAACAATTGCATTAACTGAACGTAACCTCAGAATCCGTCATGGAATTAGAGCAGAATAGCCCTAGATGCTTAGCTCTCCATGAATGGAGTTGAATACAAGATGAAAGAAAAGTGAGAGGAGCATGAGAGAATGAATGACTTAAGTGAAGTCCCCCTGGGTCTCTTTATATAGGGCTTGATTGGGCTTGGACTCTGAATATTCAGTTGATAGAATCTTTTATCTTATATCTTTCAAATAACTAAAAGACTTAGATAATTATAACATTATTTGGAAGATATTTTCTGTTTAAATTAATTTAACAACTAAATTTTATCTTTTAGTTTTTCTGACTTTCCAAAAATTGTACAAATGCCCCGGAATTTTCTCTATCTACACTTTAGCCCCTTCTGAATTTCCCAAAATTGCACCAGAAGTCCTTGTTTGACCAGACTTTGACCAGAGAAGACTTGTTGACCTAGTTTTACATGCACCAATAATGGCTTGACACGTGGCAGCCCTCTTTCTTCCAATTAGGTTTTCAGATTTGGAAAAGGGCTTCCCCTTTGCTCCTGCGGCGGCTTTGTGTTTTGCAGATCCGGAGATTTGCTATTTTCTTATTGGGTTTCTACAGGTGTGGATGGCTGCCATGGTTCAAGGAAGAAGATGATCCGTGCAGTGACTTTCGAACAACGGCGCGATTTTGATTTCTGGTGGAGATTCGAGGAGCTTTGCATGATGAAGATGGTGGCAGAGTGGTGACCGGCGACGCGACATCCATGGCAGAATCGCGATTGGGTTCCGAGAATGGAGAAGATGAACGGAGGTTGCGGATGATGCGGTGCAGAGCTTGCATTAATGGAGGAGATGCGCGACATGGTGGAGCGATGGTCGCGGTGGAGGTTGACGGCAAGGTTGGAGATGGTGGCGGCGCGGATGGAGAGGCGGCTCGCGGTTTCACAGTGATGTCGCGGCATCTTGGTTGAGGCACCGTGGTGGTCCGTTGATGCACCGGCGAGAAAGGAAGGAGATGATGTTCTGGCCGTGGCAGCGACTTGCGGCATTGGCGGGAGCGGCGGAAGCAAAACGACGACTAGGGTTTCAGTGGGTGGAAGATGATGCTCATGTGTTAGGGCTGAGGTGTCATGGGTGGTGATGTGGCAAAACCTGTGGCTCGCTGAATAGTGCAAGGATGACTGATGTGGCATCATCTGGACGGTTTGATATGTTAGTGGAGGATTTGAACACGTGTCATGATCTGGTGGAGTCTAGCTTAGGAAGGGGTATGGGTAGGGAAATTTAGGAGGTGTATTTAGAATAGGGTTACTGTTTGGCTTAGTATTGGGCCTGTTTAAGAGAAGAGGGGTGTATGTAGGGAAATTGGGAGGTGCAAGGGTAAAAGTTGCCTGTTTGGCCCATCTGTACATTATTTTCAAAATAAAATCTGATTTTGGGCCTTCAATTGCCCTTTGGACCAATAGAACTTATAATTTCAGCTGCACAAATAAATGTAAGAACATCCAAGAATATTTTATGCGCTAAAACTCACTTTTTACGTCTCTTTAATTCCCAAACCCAACAATTCCAATCATCACAAATTCACTTAAAATCAATCATTTAAGCACAATTATCCTATCAAAAATTTGAATTTTAAAGCATAAATGTGGGCATAAATATGCACTCATCAATCTGCTATGATGGTTTGCTTGTGACTTATGCATGATGAGTATTGGTTGATGATGCTTGGATAGTGATTGATGTTGAGATTATGCACTTTATATGCTGATATACAGGTGGTTGTTCACGAGCTATGTGAACAAATGCATGATGTTGTGATTGTGATTATGATGCTAAGCAGGATGTGTATGTGTAATGTTGAATGAGCCTATATGTGAGGTTTTGAACTCCAGAGTTTTTGTGAATGAATGCTATTACATTGAAAGCATGAATGACTTTGCCCAGGTTTCTATGATTGAATCAATTGCTTGAATGTGTCACATGATCAAGGCCACTATTCTTACCCTTTATTAGCCAAATTATTTTAGCCCAATAAAAGAGAGCACAATGTGTTCTATCCTTTGAACCCTTAGCTTTGAACATGATAGAAAACCCTTTTTGAAAAGCTTTACCTTGAGTTGAGTTGAAGATATCTTGTGGTATTGATAAATGTTATAGTTTGGGGTTGTTGGGAAGTCTAAAAAGGGAATACGAAAAGCATTGAGCTAAGCATATGAAAAGCAAAATAAAAAGGAAAGAAAAGAAAGAAAAAGAAAGACTCAATGCAAAAGGAGGTTGGGAAGAAAATCTAGAAAAACCAATTTTCTTGTTAGCCCAGCCACATTATAAGCCATAGAAAAGTCCTTGTGATGATAGTTGCTTATGAATGTGTTTGATTATGGTTAAATGAAAGGCAAAGTTAATTCATGTGACATTGTGATAGTAGAGTGAAGGAGTGACCTCTTATACACTTGTGTGTTTGAGTGAAACACTTTATCTAGTGAGGAAAGATTCCATGAACACAAAAGTACATCTATGCTTAGTTGATTGATCATTCATGAGAATAGCATTTTGATGGATATTATGTGATTATGTGAACACTAAAGCATGTGTGCATCTTGACTGAATTCTTTGTGTTGAGCTGATTTGAGTAATTACTTGTCTTGAAAGAAGGAGTTTTGAATGAGGTGAACCGTTGTATGGATTGGTGGAAGATTGAGTTACATCTTGTTTGCTTCAGGACAAGCAAAGTTGTAAGTTTGGGGTTGTGATAATAGTTGAAAAACTGTTATTTTTATACTTAATTTCGACATCAAAAACAACCTTTATGACTTAGAAACTAGCTTGGAATCATGCTTTTGTTTGTTTTGGAAATAAGAGAGTTGGATGGGTTTTATTCTTGGTTTTCCTTTGTTTTTTAAGGTTTTTAGATGAATTGGATGGAGGAAGCTTGCTTGCACAAAATAAAATCATAACTCAACAGTGGAGAATTTGACAAAGACACTTGCTTAGTTGCCAAAGGAGCTAAAGAACGTTTCACAGGTTCATCAACAACTAGGTGAATTATGTGGTGGTGATCATATCAATGGTCATTGTGCTTTTCCAGTGGAGGCCTTAGAAGATGTCAATTTTATGGGCAATCAATTTCAAAATCAATTTCAATACCGCCAAGGGAACTTCAATCAAGGGTGGAAACCTCACCCAAGCATGGGTCAAGGTCAAAATGGACAAGCTGGACAAGTAGGACAAGTTAATAGACCACAATAGCAACCATCATTATGGCAACAAGTATCTACATTAAATGAGAGATGAACAAAGCTAGAAGAAACTCTTCAACAATTTATTCAGGTGACTATCTCCAACCATAAAAGCACTGAAGCTGCAATTAGAAATTTGGAGATACAGGTTGGCCAAATGGCTAAGAAGTTGGAGGATATGCCTGATAGGAGTTTTGGGGCTAATACTGAGGTTAACCCTAAGGGAGAGTGTAAAGCTATTGTGAGTACATGTGATGAGAGGGTGGACGAAAAGAAAGAGAGAGTTGAGTTAGAAAAGAGAGACGAAAAAGAAGAGAGAAAATTTGAGGATGAGAGAAAAGAGAAAGAAAAGAAGAGGGGATAGAAAAATTGTGAGAAAAGTGAAAGAGTTCTTCCTTATCCTAAGGGGAGTGAAAATTTTGATAAAGAGAGACAACATAAGCGTTTTAAAGAGATTTTCAAGAAATTGGAGATTAAAATACCTTTGACCGAGGCGCTGCAACAAATTCCTGCTTATGCAAAGCACATGAAGCAAATCTTCACAAAGAAGAGATATCTAGAGGAGGAAACTAGTGATAAACAGGGAGATTGCAGAGCTATTTTGGAGAAACCACTTCCTCCAAAAGTGAAAGATCCAGGAAGTTTTACTATTCCTTGCATCATTGGGAAGGACAATATAAGGAAGGCCTTAATTGATTTAGGGTCGAGCATTAATTTGATGCCGTTATCTATGCTTGAAAGTTCAAATTTTTGATGGAATAATTGTGCTTAAATGGTTGATTTTAACTGAATTTGTGATGATTGGAATTGTTGGGTTTGGGAAATAAAGAGACGTAAAAAGTGAGTTTTAGCGCATAAATTATTCCTTGATGTTCTAATGTTTATTCGTGCAGCTGAGAATATAAGTTTTATTGGTCCAAATGGCAATTCAAGGCCCAAAATCAGATTTTATTTGGAAAATAATATACAAATGGGCCAAACTGACAGACTTTACCCTTGCACCTCTTAAAATTCCTACATACACTCCTAATTCTGAAACAGACCAAACAACCAGGCCCAATACTAAGCCAAACAGTAACCCTATTCTAAATACACCTCCTAAATTTCCCTACCCATACCCTTCCTAAGCCAGACTCCACCAGATCATGCCACGCGTCCAAATCCTCCCCACACAGATCTAGCCAACCACATGTCGCCACATTACCTCCCTTGCCACATCATCATCTTCTCTAACAGAGAAACCCTAATTCCCAACCCTAGCCATCAACTGCCGCCGCGCCGCTCCACAGCCAACCTCAGCGCCATCGCTCCGTCACCGGACAACCCAAAGCCGCCATCACTTCGCGATCCTCGCCGCTACCATGACCGCAACCAGTCTCGTCGCCGTGAAGCTGTCGCGCATTCCTCCTCCGACATCATCCACGCTTCTCGCGCACCATTGACGCAACCATCAACAATTGTCGTGACTGTCGTGCCACCACCACCCCGTGAACCTTCCTTCTCCTTCGCGCAAGGGTTCGAAGCCACCATGACCACCATCGCCGGAGTCCCGATTCGTCTCCTTCAAAATCGTCACGAACAGCAACCGTGCCGCCACCAAACCCAGGCCGCTGTCAACCTTCAACGCACTCCACGCCAGCCACCGCGACACCACTCTTCTCACGCACCAAACCCTCGCGCCACCATCAAATGCGATTCCCAGATCGTGCAATCCATCGAGCCTAGTTTCCACCATCAGAATCATGGCACACCTCCAACATCTTAGTGCCAAATCTCTTCGACCACCATCTTCATTTGCGAGAACCACCACCTGCACTCAGAAAAATCACACAGCAAAACCCAGAACAAGAAATCGCCACTACAACCACCGTGGCAGCTCCACAATCTCGAGCCTCTCCTCTTTTCCTCACGGCACGCAGACGGCAAAAGGGGGAAGCCCTTTCTCCAAATCTGAAACCCTAATTGGGGAAGGACGAGGGCAACTACGTGGCGAGCTCCCATTGGTGCGTCCTCCTCTAGTCAAAACTGGTCAATAAGCCTTCTCTGGTCAAAGTGTGGTAAATTGAGGGGTTTTCTTGCAATTTCAGAAACTCAGAAGGGGCTAAAATGCTGATAGAGGAAATTTCAGGGCATTTGTGCAATTTTGGAAATTCAGAAAAGCTAAAAGATAAATTTTAGTTGTTGAATTAATTTAATTGGGGAATATCAAGTGAAAATATCTTCCAAATAATGTTATAATTGTTTAAATCTTTTAGTTATTTGGAAGATATACGATAAAAGATTCTATGAACTGAATACTTAGAGTCCAAGCCCGATCAAGCCTATATAAAGAGACCCAAGGACTTCACTTAATTCATTCATTCTCTCATACTCCTCTCACTTTTCTTTCATCTTGTATTCAACTCCATTCATGGAGAGCTAAGCATCTAGGGCTATTCTGCTGTAATTCCATTATGGATTCTGAGGTTAGATTGAGTTAATGCAAATTGTTTACCTTGGTTATTGATTTAAGTTGTCCTCTCTATGTCTTTCATCTCTCTATCTTGTTAAAAGCAAAGATTTTTGCATCATAATGTGTTTGAATCTACATGTATATTGATTATATGAGTTTTAGGGTTTCTAGGTTTAAATTGAGAATCTACTTTGATTTAGTTTAGGAACTTTCATATGATTAAATGGTTTTTATTATCAATTGAGAATGTACTTTGATTGATTTGTAATAATTTCAACTATAATCAATTGAGAATTTACTTTGATTGATTAGCTTTTCTTTTAGGAGATTTAAGAATAGACATGCTTAAACACAATAGAATTTGATTGAGAATGTACTTTGGTTGAATTTATTGTGAATAATCTAGAAAGGTTTTGCATTTGATTGACAATTTACTTTGGTTAAATGCATGATCGCCCTCAAATTAATTAAGAATATACTTTAATTAATTTGAAACTTAAACAATAATCAATTGAACAATTATCCGTGAATAACCGATGACGAATCTACCTTGGAAAAGCAGTGGAATTAGCCTATTTCATCGTAACTCTTTTTAAGTTTCTTATTTGTTCTTTAAACATTCTCCAAACATTACTTTTATCCATAAGCATTGCATAACATTCGTAAGAGTCAGATATTCAAAAGCAATTCCGTGTTCGTTGGGAGACGACTCAGGGTTACTTTAGCCCTATCTACTTTCTTGAATACTACTTGGCAATACTGAAGTTACCTTGTAAAGTAGTATTAATTTGATAGCTTGAACGACAGCCTATCAATGTCGTTATCTATGCTTGAAAGGATTGGTGATCTTGAAGTCAATCCAACAAAGGTGACTTTACTTATGGTCGATGGGTCGTTAAAGAAACCCTATGCTGTACTGGAAGATGTTGTGGTTTGTATAGAGAAACTTAAATTCCTGGTGGATTTTGGGGTGATGGAGATGGAGGAAGATGAGAAGATCCCAATTATTCTTTGAAGACCGTTTATGAAAACGGAAAAAGTAATTATCAATGTGGACGATGGGTTGATAGTGCTTCAAGACCGAGAAGAAAAGGTGATCTTTAATGTCTTCAAAGTTGAGCAGCAGATTCAAGAGAAGGAGACTAATCATAAAGTTGCATGTAAGGAGGCAACAATAACTAACCCTAAAGCTGCAAAGCCAGTCAACAAAGGTAAAAATTGTTTCTTATCATAGGTTAGGGAAGAAGAAAAAGATGGCAAAGGAAGGATGGTTCATCATGACTTGATGGATGCACAATTCAAACTTGGCACACCGGTAAGATTCAACAAGTTATGGGTTGTGAAAGATTTCAAAGAGAATGGAGTGATAGAACTTGAAGCTCCATATTCAAGAAGAGTCAAGTAGGTGGGCCAGTAGCATTTGATGAGTTGGTGTGATGAAAGCAAGAAGAACACCAACACTAAAGATGGAACTTGAGCTTTATTGGGTAAAGCTAATGACGTTAAAAGAGTGCTTGTTGGGAGGCACCCTAGTGCTTTGAGAACATTAATTTGTTTGAATTTATTTATTTTGGTGATGTAATTTGAAACTTTGGAACATTGTTATATTTGGGTTTAGCATCTACTGATGGATGCTAGGTTGGTGAGTATTTACTAACGGATACTCAGAAGGTACACCAACTAAGGGTGATGGTAAGATGCACCTATTGATGGGTGTTGGAAGATTTTGGGTCAGGCTCGTGACGTTAAACAAGCGCTACCTGAGAGGCAACCCAGTTGATTGATTTGTTTTTGTTTGTTGTTTTGGTTTTGTTCTAGTTGCATTATAGGGATTTATTGTTTGAGAGGCATTAGTGAAGGACGCTTAGGGCAAGCTAGGAAGAAAGAGAACGAGTATCGCACATACCACTCAGCTATATCTACCGCGGAGCGCGAACGTTGCAGATTTGTCTTTTTGGGTTTTAAAAAGTTGGGCTTAGCGGGGTTTGGCCCATTAGGTCTTTTTCTAACCCTAGGGCACGTCTAGGCCGCCACTTTCAGATTCCATTCTTCCCAAGCATTCTCAAACACTCTCCAAAGTGTTCTCTCCACTTTTCCCTTCATCCCCCTTCATAAAACCTCTCTTTCAACCATTTTTGCATCAAGTTTTCATCCAAGTTTGGGGTTTTGTGAGAGCATTGTTGTTAGGGGCTGATATCTTCACATTCATAGAGCATTCTTCACACATTTAGCATCTCCACCCAAGTAAGTACATGCATATTCCAATCTAGGGTTTTTGAAAGCTTGAATTGGTATGGTTGTCTAAGCATGATTCTTGAGGAATTTTGATGTTTATGCATGATTAGATGAATTACCCACTATTTGGACCGATTAAATTGTTTGATTTGGAATTGGAACTAGGAAGAATGCATGTGGGTGGAGATTAAAAGCAATTTTTGGCAAATCTCCAGAATCGCCGCTCAGCGAAAATTAGACTTGAGCACGATTTCCGCAGAATTTTGATTCTTGTGTTTTGCTTGTAGTTCTCTGCACAAGTGGCACTGAGGGGTTCTGTTTTTCTCTCAGCAGTGATAAAGAGAGTTTTAGGGAGTTGTTTGTGGTTTACTAATGCTTAACAATGTTTCTTGTGGTTTTATGAATTGTGTTCGATGAAGGGATGACCTCCTCATCGGGCAAAAGAATCAAGACTGTGGGAAATAAGAGGAAGGAACTAGAGCGCCCCTATTCCAACAAGTTCCTCTCCCGTGTACATAAGCAACATTTCATCAGTTTCCAAGATAGAATGATCTTGATGGAAAGGAAGGCGGGGTGGATACCAGACTTAGCTCCACAATTTGGAGAGGAACTTGAGAACAGAAATTGGGAGAAAATAGCTACTTATCCTGCACCAGCCAACATAGAAGTGGTAAAAGAATTCTATACCAATGCAAGGCGATTGGGTGACTCTTACACTGAGGATTATATGAGTTATGTTAGAGGAAAGAGCATTCGGTATGAACCTGATTCCATTAACAGATTTCTGCATGTTGAGTGGACTGGTGAGCAGTGTCAGTTTGTTCTGAACATGATAGAGAGAGCAGATTATGATGATATGGAGCGTGTGCTGTGTGTGCCTGGAGGGCATTTTCCGAGGAATAGGAATGGTGAATTTGTGCATATTAGGAGAGCTGATTTGACTCCCATGGTAAAATACTGGATGGCGTTTTCTCATGCCAACATCCAACCTTGTTCACATGTCTTTGATATCACTGTCAGCATAGCCCTTTTCCTTTATTTTGTGCTTAGAGGGATGAGTATTAACATTGGACAGGTCATAGCATATGAAATTCAGACTTGTGCCAGTACTATGAACAATAAGGCACCCTTGGGGCATCCTTCTCTGATCACACACCTCTATGAGTTAGTTGGGGTTAACACTTCTTCACCACCTTTGGAGAGGCCTAGGAAGGCAATTGATGAGGCCTCTTACAGCCAGTATTGCGGGGCAAATGAGGCAACTCAGCCTATTACCGACAGTATTGCGGAGGAGAGGACCACCACAAGCACATGCACCGCCTCATGATGTAAAGCATTTTCAGATGAGGGACATGTATATGTCTCTGATGGAGGACAGGTGATAAACAAATTTCTAATCCTCGAAAACGGAGTCAAAAATTTGTTAAGACCTCGGCAAGTGTACCGATTCGTATCAAGTAATAATAAATGGTAAGACCAAGTATCATTTCCCAAGAGACTCACGACACTAAACAGTTATGTGATTACTCAACTAATTAAGACTCTAAAGAACAAATTTTGGGGTTTTTGGATGCAAATGCAATAAAATAAAAAGGAATGCAATTTGATCAATTGAGGCTAAACACAAGAATGAATGAATGAAGTTGATGATATTGTTGTTGGGTTTAGATTTCACCTAATTTACTCTCATGCATATATGAATTCATCTTTCTTCATTAATGTTAATGCCACTTTCTAATTTACCTTAAACCCGATGTCTCGGTGAAGAAAGCCTAATCATAATCGCTAGTTCACAATATCTTATCTCCCTAGCAATTAATTATGCATTATATTTGCACAGAAGCTTAAAGGCAACCGATCCTCCTATTCCTATGTCTAGGTAATATTGCTTCCGGGAGAATTTCCCCAATTCTAGATTTCCCCGTATGTGTCCATATCGACAATCAATGATCATGCAATTGAATGAGTTAAACAAAGCATGCATAGAGTGTAGAGGAAAAACCCTAACAATTAATGAAGTAAAACATATATAATCAAGAATCAATTCAATACATGAGAGTTTCAAAGGATTACATCGTTTCCCCAATAACAATGGAGGTTTAGTTCACCATAGACATGGTGAAACTAGATGAAAATAATGAAAAGAATGACAGATAGAACCCTAAAAGTTGAAGATCGGTGCTTCCGCCTCCAAGGGGTGAAAGGAGTGTAATTTCGCCGCTTTCTGTCCAAAGATCTCAACCCTAGGTCGACTAAACACTTATACAGTTTATTAAAAATACAGAAAATTGGCCCAAGCCCAATTAAACAGCGCTCAGCGACAGTTTTGCACTGAGTGGTAAGTGCGACACTCAGAATGACCCTCAGCGTTGACGCTCAGGCGCGAAACAGTGTATTCAACAGCACACTCTGGCCCTCAGCGGTAAAAATACCGCTCAGCAGTAGGTTCGATACTTGAAATGGCCCTCAGCGGTAGCACTTTAGTGTGAGACAGTGTACTCATCAGCCAGATTGGCGCTTAGCGGTGCAAATGGCGCTGAGCGATGGCAACGGTTCTTCTTTTGTGCACTTTTCCTTCCTTTCCTGAGTCCAACTCGTTGCTACTTCAACTTCTTTCATCCAATTCATCTTAATTCCTATCAAAACAAGGAAAATCTAGCATAAAACTCATCCAACTCTCTTATTTCCAAAACTTAAGGGAAAGCATGATTTCAAGCTAGTTTCTAAGTCATAAAGGTTGTTTTTAAGGTCAAAATTAAGTATAAAAATAATGGTTTTTCAACCGTTATCAAGCGGTGGCAACGGTTCTTCTTTTGTGCACTTTTCCTTCCTTTCCTGAGTGCAACTCCTTGCTACTTCAACTTCTTTCATCCAATTCATCTTAATTCCTAAAAAAACAAGGAAAATCAAGCATAAAACCCATCCAACTCTTATTTCCAAAACTTAAGCAAAAGCATGATTTCAAGCTAGTTTCTAAGTCATAAAGGTTGTTTTTAAGGTCAAAATTAAGTATAAAAATAACGGTTTTTTAACCGTTATCAAGTGCCTCCCAGTAAGCGCTTCTTTAACGTCACTAGCTTGACCCAATAGGCTCATGTCACATCTTTCATCTTGGTGTTATCTTTTCCTTCTCTACAGCAACAGTTCTTCAGTAACTTCCTGTTCACCTTTTTTATTCTCCTGGAAGTTGGAGATTCAATCTCTATCAGTCCATCAGTCTTGAGTTCTTTCACAATCCACAACTTTTTGTAAAATCTCACTAGAATGCCTGGTCTAAGTTCTTCATAATTCTCCACGGAGTCTTGATGAAAACTTTTTTCCTTTGCTTTCTTTTTCTTCTTCCTTTACTTGTGAAAGAAAACAATTTTTACCTTTCTTGCCTGGCTTGGTAGCTTTAGTACTAGTCTCTGGTGTATCTCTACATGCAGCTTTGAGACTAGTCTTCTTCACCTGGATTTGCTGCTCAACAATGAAGACATTGAAAATCTCCCCATCTTCTTGGTTTTTGAGTGCTATAGTTCCATCATCAACATTGATGATCACCTTGGCCGTTTTCATGAATGGCCTTCCAAGAATAATAGGGATCTCCAAATCTTCCTCCATCTCTATTACTACAAAGTCTACCAGGAATCTGAGGTAGTCAGTTTGAACCATTGATGATCACCTTGGCCGTTTTCATGAATGACCTTCCAAGAATAATAGGGATCTCCAAATCTTCCTCCATCTCCATTACTACAAAGTCTACCAGGAATCTGAGGTTGTCAGTTTGAACCATCACATCTTCCCCCACACCATAGGGCTTTTTGGTGGATCCATCCGCCATAAACAGAGTTATCCTTGCAGGCTGGACTTCAAGACCACCAATCTTTTCAAGAACAGATAAGGGCATCAAATTGATACTGGACCCTAAATCAATTAGGGCTTTCCTTATTTTATGGCTCCTGACAGTGCAAGGAATGGTGAAACTTCCTGGATCTTTAACTTTAGGAGGAAGTGTCTTCTGCAAGTTTACACTGCACTCTCCTTGTACCTCAATTGTTTCCTCCTCTAGATATTTCTTTCTTTTGAGGAGTTTCTTCAAACATTTACCATATTCAGGAATCTGTTGCAGTGATTCAGTCACAGGAATTCTAATCCCCAATTTTTTGAAAATTTCTTCAAAGGACCCTAATTGCATCTCTTTTTCTTTTCTAGAGGCCTAACCTCTCCTTGAACCTTCAAACTACACACCATCTCCATCCTATCACTAAAATCCGTTAGCCTATCACCACACCACCATCATTTTCTCATCATATCACCCTTTTCCCACCCATTTCCCTAACCATATCCATCATAGGGACCATCTCTTTGCTTCCTCCTAAGCTTTGGCCTAACCTAGCTTAAGGAGGTTGCCATCAGAAGGATAACCTAAATCAATAATCAAAAGAAACAAATACATTAATTTAACTTAACCTCATAATCTATAATGAAATTATATTGAAATAGCACTAGAAGCTTAGCCCTCCATGAATGGAGTAGAATACATGATAAAATAAAAGTAAGAGGAGTGATAGATGATTGCTGCAGTAGAGGAGTCTAAGTAAATGAATGAGTTATGATTTTTGCCTTCCTTAGATCTCTTTATATAGGCTTTATTGGGCTTGGACTTTGCGTATTCTGTTGATAAGATATTTCCTGTTGATATATTTTCATATTAAATCAATTATCTTAAAAATATCAACTCAATTATCTCTTAAATCCCATTAATGTCCTTCTTAATTTTTCAAAATTATAAAAAATCCCCTGAAAGTTCCTCTAATTTCACTTTAACCCTTTTGAATTTCCCAAAATTGCACCAAAGCCTCTTAGTTGACCAACTTTGACCATAGGAAATCTGTTGGCCAGCTTTGACTAAGTCATGACAAGATCAATGAGGGCTTGCCATGTGGTAGCCCTTCCCTACCAAAAAATTAGGGTTTTTGCATATTGGGGGAAAGGGTTTGTGCGTGTGCCGTCTAGGGAAACTCGCATAGTAGAGGCTTCCGATCTCTGAAGTTGGAATTGCGATTGGTGATGAAGGAGGAAGACTCGTGATTTGCTTCGCATCTTTGGGTTTTGTGTTTGTTCTTCTACAGGTTGCTCGCGATTGACGAAGGGGAAGAAGACGAAGGGGAAGAAGACGAAGGGGAAGAAGACGCAGTAAACGCGAAATGATGAAGTTGGTTCGCGAATCGCAACGGTGTGGAGCTGTAATTTATGGTTCGAGGCAGTGGTGGTTTTTATTTTTGTTTCTCGATCTGTGTTTGCTTTGTAGGTAGTGGAGAAAGCGATGCATTTTGTCGCGATGAAGCAACCTGAGATGTTCTTCTACGATGGAGGTTGAGACTACATGATGGTGCAATAATGGCGTTCGCCATTCTCGTGATTCGAATGGGTTTTGCGATCTGAGGTTGAAGATGAAGGTTGGTGATGTTTCGTGGTTTAGGTGAGTTAGGGTTTTGCATTGATGGAGGAAGGTTGACGAAGATGGGGAAGCATGATTGATAACAGTTGAAAAACTGTTATTTTTATACTTAAAATTGACGTCAATTACAACCTTTATGACTTAGAAATTAGCTTCAACTCATGATTTTGCTGAATTGTCGGAAATAAGAGTTGAAGGTGAATTTAATGGTTTTGCGCTAGATTCCCTTGATTTTGTAGGCTAATTGAATGGTTTGAAAGCAGAGTTGATTGGAATGCAAAAAAGTCAACCAGTCAACCAGAATGCAGAAAAGCCAACCATAGTGAAGAAAAAGTTGCGACCGAGTGGCGCTGAGCTGTAATTTCCGCTGAGCGCCAGTTTTCAAGTGCCGAAATCACCGTTGAGGGGTAAAAACAACAACTGAGGGGAAAAACTAAGGTGCCGCACTTGCCGCTGAGCGGTAAAAACCGCTGAGCGACACTTTTCTGGGCTTCAGCCTACTTTTCTGTATTTTTTAGAATAGTATATAAGCTTGAGGACGTCCTAGGGTTTGTATCTTTGGCTGGAACAAAGTAGAAACACACTTTTCACCCCTTGGGGGTAGAATTGGAGATGGTGGCGGCTCTCCTCTTCTATTTCGCGGATTTTTCTATCTCTTCCATTCTTTCATTCCATTGTTCATCTAGTTCTTCCATGACGATGGAGAACTAAACTTAATTTGTTGTTGGGGAATCAATGTAAATCCTTAGAAACTCTCTTGTCTGGAATTTGTTCTTCAAGATCATTTTTGTGATACATGCTTTCTTTCATTAATTGTTAGAGATATTCTCCTTTGCTCAAATGCTTGTGATATTTTATTCATCTATGGCATAAATCTTATGATTTGTAAGTATCAGGAGATTTCATACCCCTAGGGTTAGATGATATGGGGATGTGAGAGCTCTCCTCTTCTCTCCCTTGGATTGTTATTGAGAGATATCTTACAAATCACAATCTGGGGAATTCTTCCAACAGTATATTACAAACCTAGACATAGGAGTATGATAGTTGGTTGCCTTTAAGCTTCTGTTCACTATAATGCATGATTAATTGCTAGGGAGACAAGACATTGTAAACTAGTGATTATGATTAGGCTTTCTTCACCGAGACATCAGGTTTAAAGTAATTTGGAAAGTGGCATTAACATTAATGAAAAGAATGATGAATTCTTAAATACAAGAGAGTGGATAGGATGAAATTGATAAGCTCCAACAACATATTCATCCATATATTTCAATTCACGTGTTTTGTTTCTTATTGCCCATTGATCATCACATGTATACATATTTACTTTTCAGTCTTTTGCATTTGAAACTTACAACAATTTGTTCACAAGTCTTAATTAATCAATAAATCACATAAATGTCTAGGCCGTGAGTCCTTTGGGAGAACGATACTTTGTCTTACCAGGTTTATTACTTGATACGATTCGGTTACACTTCCCGAGGGTTAACAAGTTTTTGACTCCGTTTTTGGGGATTGAAAATTTGTTCATCAAGTTTTTGGCGCCGTTGCCGGGGACTCGTGGTTTAACTAGTCTATTTGTGTGATTTTTGATTACTTTTGACTTGTTTTGAATTTTATTTCTGTTTTTATGATTTTATTTTCTGTTTTTTTTTTCGGTTTTTCTGTTTTTATTTCTTATCTTCTTATCTTTTCAATTATATCCTTTGATTATTTCTTCTTTTTTCTATCTTTTTGTGCTAACAATTGTTTCTAGGGTTTTGTGCCTAATGCTTGCAGGATGAAATTCGGACAAGAATTTAACTATATGGGCACTCAATTCTACCAAAGTAATCTCAACCACTGGTGGGAACCTCACTCAAGCATAGATCAAAGCCAATTTTGGCAAGCTGCCGAACAATTTGAGAACTAACCGCAACAACAATGGCAACAACAAAGCTCTCTATCAGAAAGTTTGGATGACACCTTTCAACGATTTTTGCAAGTGTCCATCTCCACTCAAAAATATTGGCAAGCTGCCGGACAATTTGAGAACCAACCACAACAATAATGGCAGAAACAAAGTTCGCTATCAGAAAGTTTGGATGACACCTTTCAACGATTTTTGCAAAATTCCTTCTCTACTCAGAAAAGCATTGAAGCAACATGTAAAAGGATAGAGATGCATATTGGTTGCATAATTAAGAGATTGGAAGATGTTGAGGTTAATACTGAAGTTAATCCTAGGGAGGAAGGTCAAGCCATTGTCACTAAAAGTGACAAGATGTTTTATGAGGAAAAGAAAGAGAGAGATGAGGAAAAGATAGAGGAAAAAGAAACAGAAAGGTTGAGTGAGAAAGATAAAGATGAAGAGAAAGAAAAAGAAGTGGTTGAGAGACAAGAAAAAAAGAGAATGTGTGTGAAAATAAAGAAGTTGAGTAGAAAAAGAGAAGGGAAGAAAAAAAATAAGAGAAAAGAAAAAAAGGAACAAGTGAGAGAAAAGAGAAAGAGGACGAGAGGAAGAGAGAGAGAATCATATGCGCCATCTAAAGAAGTATCATAGGAAGGAAAAGAAATTTAAGTGCTTCATGGAAATCTTCAAGAAAATGGAGATTAAAGTTCCTATGATTGAGACATTGCAACTGGTTCCTGGTTTGATCAAATTTGTAAAGAAGTTCAGTAGAAAGAAGAAGAAAAAGAAGATGGAAATTGAGCTTTATTGGGTCAAGCTAATGACATTAAAAGAGCGCTTGCTGGGAGGCACACTAATTTAAGAACTTTTGTTTTTGGTTTGGTGATGTAATTATGAACTTTTGTTATTTTTGTTTTAGTTATAAATTTTTTCTACAGGGTATAGCATCTACTGATGGATGCTAGGTGGTTAAGTATCTACTAAAGGATACTAGGTTTGTTACACCTACTGGTGGGTGTTGGTGGATTTTGGGTCAAGCTCGTGACGTTAAACAAGCGCTACCTGGGAGGCAACCCAGTTGATTTACTATATTTTGTTTTGATTCTGCTTTAGTTGCATGTTAGGGATTGAATGTGTGAGTGATTTGAGAACTTAAATGCATGAAGTGAGTGAGAGGCATGAGTATAAGGCACCTAGGGCAAGCTAGGAAGAAGAAGAGTATGTTACGCAAGTGCCGCTCAGCAGAAATTTCCGCTGAGCGGTATCACTGCAACATGGGTTTTTGGGTTGCCCTTAGCGGGACCGGAGTCCATTAGGGTATTTTTATACCCTGGGGTACGGGTTTGGTTTTATTTTCATATTTCTTTCCTCCCACACACTCTTAAACACTTTTCCAAGAGTTCTCTACACCTTTTCCTTGATCCCCATTTACAAAACCTCTATTCCACTCACTTTCTCACTAGGGTTCCATCCAAGTTTGAGGTTAGGTTGCGCTGAGGGGTTTTGATTGCCCTCAGCGGTGATTAGGAATGATTGTAGGGTGTTGTTTGTGGTTTACTAATGCTTAATGATGTTTCTTGTGGTTTTAAGAATGGTGTTTGATGTAGGGATGGCCTCCTCATCGGACAAGAGACTCAAGACTACAGTCTTCAAAAGGAAGGAGAAGGAACAAGATCAACCCTATTCCAGCAAGTTCCTTTCCTGCAAGCATGAGCAACACTTCCTCATTGCCCAAGATAGCATGGCAAGAGGAGCAGGCACAGGCAAGTAGAGCTGAAGCAGCTGAAGCTTCAGCTATGGAGGAAGATGAAGATGATAATAATGATGACGCATTTGAGGATGCTTGAAGATAATAAAGAGGAGGAAGATAAGATGACAACACAGGCTGATGAGGAGCTGAGATAACATTTACTGATGGATGCTATCAACAATAAAGCAGGTTCTTTTCTATCCAATGTTTTAAATTTGTGAACTTATTTACTTATGCTTTTAGAATAGGATTGATGTACTCAATTTGAAACTTTCTCTGTTATGATGTTTGCTTGTGACTATTGTGTGATATGTAATGCTTGATGAAGCTTTGATATTGATTGATGTTGAGATTGTGCATAGTAAATGCTTATACAGGTGGTTCACAAGCTTTGTGAACAATTGCAAGATGTTGTGATTGAGATTATGATTCTAAGCAGGATCTTATATGTGGAATGTGAATGAGCTTATATGTGAAGTTTTGAGCTCTAGAGTTGTTGTGATTGAATGCTATTACTTTTAAAGCATGAATGACTTTGCCCAGGTTTGCTATGATTGCATCATTTGCTTGTTTGCATCATATGATCAAGGCCATTTATTGGAAACGCTTTTTGTTAGCCAAATGCATGAATTTAGCCCAATTAAAGAGAACGCAATGTGTTATATCCTTTGAACCCTTAGCCATGAACATAATTTGAAAACCCTTTTGAAAAACTTTACCTTGAGTTAAGATGAAAATATTATGTGGTATTGATAAATGTTCAAGTTTGGGGTTGTTGGAAAATAGAAAAGGAAAATAAAAAGCATTGAGCCAAAAGTTAAGCATGTGAAAAGCAAAAGAAAAAGAAAAGAAAAGCTCAATGAAAATGAAAGTTGGGAATAATCAAGAATGGTTGTGTTTAGATGATTCTCTTAACTCAAGGGTTTTGTGATCCAAAAAAACCAATTGTTATTGTTAGCCCAACCACATTATAAGCCATTGAAAAGTCCTTGTGATGATGTTTGCTTGTAAGTGTTTTTGATTATGGTTAAATGAAAGACAAAGTTGATTCATGTGACATTGTAATAGTAGAGTGAATGAGTGAATATCTCATATACACTTGTGTGTTTGAGTGAAACACTTTATCTAGTGAGGATAAATTCCATGAACACATAAGAACATCTTTGCTTAGTTAATTGATCATTCATAAAAATAGCATTTGTTGGATAGTATGTGTTTGAGTGAACACTAAAAGCATGTGCACATCTTCATTGAAGTCTTGATGATGAGCTAAATTGAGTATTTACTTGTCTTGAAAGAAGGATTTTTGAATGTGGTGAACCGTTGTATGGATTGGTGGAAAATTGAGTTACATCTTATTTGCTTGAGGACAAGCAAAGTTCTAAGTTTGGGGTTGTGATAACAGTTGAAAAACTGTTATTTTTATACTTAAAATTGACGTCAATTACAACCTTTATGATTTAGAAATTAGCTTGAACTCATGATTTTGTTCAATTGTTGGAAATAAGAGAGTTGAAGGTGAATTTAATGGTTTTGCGCTAGATTCCCTTGATTTTGTAGGCTAATTGAATGGTTTGAAAGAAGAGTTGAAGTACCGAATGATTGGAATGCAGAAAAGTCTACCAGTCAACAAAAAAAGTCAACCAGAAAAGACAACCAGTCAACCAGAGTGCAGAAAAAGTTACGACCGAGTGGCACTGAGCAGTAATTTTCGTTGAGCGCCAGTTTTCAGGTGCAGAAATCACCGTTGAGGGGCAAAAATAGCAGCTGAGGGGAAAAACTGAGGTGTCGCACTTGCCGCTGAGCGGTAAAAACAGCGGCACTTTTCTGGGCTTGGGCCTACTTTTCTGTATTTTTAGAATAGTGTATAAGCTTTAGGACGTCCTAGGGTTTGTATCTTTGCCTGGAACGAAGCAGAAACATACTTTTCACCCCTTAGGGGTAGAATTGGAGATGGTGACGACTCTCCTCTTTTCGTTCTTGGGTTTTTCTATCTCTTCCATTCTTTCATTCCATTGTTCATCTAGTTCTTCCATGACGATGGAGAACTAAACTTATTTTGTTGTTGGGGAATCAAAGTAAATCCGTAGAAACTCTCTTGTATGGAATTTGTTCTTCAAGATCATTTTTATGATACATGCTTTCTTTCATTAATTGTTAGATATATTCTCCTTTGCTCAAATGCTTGTGATATTTTATTCATGTATGGCATAAATCTTATGATTTGCAAGTATTAGGAGATTTCGTACCCCTAGGGTTGGACGATTTGGGGATGTGACAGCTCTCCTCTCTCTCCGTAGGATTGTTATTGAGAGATATCTTACAAATCATGATCTGGGGAATTCTTCCAACAGTATATTACAAACCTAGACATAGGAGTATAAGAGTTGGATGCCTTTAAGCTTCTGTTCACTATAATGCATGATTAATTGCTAGGGAGACAAGACATTGTAAACTAGTGGTTATGATTAGGCTTTCTTCGCCGAGACATCGGGTTTAAAGTAATTTAGAAAGTGGCATTAACATTAATGAAAAGAATGATGAATTCTTAAATACAAGAGAGTGGATATGATGAAATTGATAAACCGCAACAACATATTCATCCTTATATTTCAATTCACGTGTTTTGTTTCTTCTTGCCCATTGATCATCACATGCATACATATTTACTTTTTAGTCCTTTGCATTTGAAACTTACAACAATTTGTTCACAAGTCTTAATCAATAAATCACATAAATGTCTAGGCCGTGAGTCCTTTGGGAAAACGATACTTGGTCTTACCAGGTTTATTACTTGATACGATTCGGTTACACTTGCTGAGGGTTAACAAGTTTTTGACTCCGTTTTTGGGGATTGCAAATTTGTTCATCAATGATCTCACTGTTTGTAGATGGCGCGATGACACTAGGGGTTTTGTGGCAGCTATGATTTAGGTTTCGAAGAGATATGCCATCATTGATGGCGTGATGAATATGATTCAAATGATGGTGCGTGATGTTGACAACGACAACAACATGAGGATTTGGTTGGGCAGTTGTCGCGACGGCTTGGGCAAGGTGGTCCGATGCTAGGGTTAAGCAACACTAAGGTTTTGGTGGCGGTGACTAGGGTGTGACAGATTTGCAAGTGTACCAAATCGCACAAGTAATATATAATGGTAAGACTAAGTATCGTATCCCAGGAGACTCTCGGCACTAGACAGTTTTGTGATAAATCGAATAATTAAGACTTACATAAAATGAGATCATTGGTTTAAGATGTAAAAGACTGAAAATTAAATATGAATGCAATTTGATCAATAGCAAAAGAACACAGTGATAAACGGATGTTGTTTAATATGACATGAGTATGTTGTTGGGGTTAGATTTCACCAAGTTTCCTCTCATGTATGTAAGATTTCTTCTTTATGCATTAATGTTACCGTCACTCACTAAATCACCTAAACCCGATCCCTCAGTGAATAAGCTTGTTCTTAATCACTAGTTCATGCAATTCCTAGCATTCCTAGTAATTAAATGTGAAGATCAAGAGCTTAAAGACGACCAAGACTCATACCCTCATCCCTGAGCAATATTACTCTTGGGAGAATTCAACAAGAACCTAAATTGTAAGGAACCTCCCGACGCTCATGCAATTCATAAGTCATGCGATGAATGAGTTAAAAAAAGCATGTAATAAGCACAGATGAATTACTCTAACAATTAATGAAAAAGCATGTGTTCTTAAGAATCAATTTAAATACATGAGAGTTCACAAGGTTACATCATCTCCCAACAACAAATAGAGTTTAGTTCCCCATAAACATGGAGAGACTAGATGAATAATGGAAAAGCATGAGATAGCAAAACCCTAAAGGTAGAGGAAGGACGCTTTCGAATCCAGATGCGCCTTCAAAGAGTGGAAGAGTGTGTTGTTGTGCTGCTCCAACCAAAGATACAAAACCTAGAAAGTCTGGGTCCTTTAAATAGAGCGACAAAAGAACAAAAACAAAGCCCAAGCCCAAGTCAGTGGAGCTCAAGCGCACCAGTTAGGGCGCCCGGGCGATGATAACAATTGAAAAACTGTTATTTTCATGCTTAAAATTGACACAAAAAGCAACCTTTACACTTAGAAACTAGCTTGAAATCATGCTTTTATCCATATTTTCATAAATAAGAGAGCTGGACAGGTTTACGTTTGATTTCAGTGTTTTTGTGCAGGTTTTAAGGTGAATTTAGTGAAAGAGGTGAAGAAGGAGAGAGATGGAATCACAAAAGTCAACCAGAAACCAGAAAAGTCAACTAGTCAACCAAAAAGTCAACCAGTCAACCAGAATACGAAAAAAGTCAACCAGACGAGTTTTGGGCCAGTTTTATGCGATTTTATGATCTGTTTGGGCTTGGACCCGTTTTCTATTATTTTTATGTCCTATTTAAAGACCTAGATGTCTTAGGGTTGGTATCTTTGGTAGAAACAAAGCAAACACTCTCTCTTCCACCCCTTTGAAGGAAGATCTTGGATGCTCAGGCTACCTCTTCACCTTTCTAGGGTTTTATCCTTCATTCTTTCATTGTTGTTCATCTAGGTTCACCATGAATATGGTGAACTAAACCTTGTATGTTTGTTGGGGAATCAATGTAATCTTTTGAAGCTCTCATATATGGAATTTGTGCTTGCATCTTAATCTAAGATTTATGCTTTCCTTCATCATTAGTTAAGGTTTTTCCTCTTTGCCTAATGCTTGCTTTGTTTAACTCATTCAATGCATGATTATTGATTTTGTCGATACGGGAACGTACGGGGAAGTCTAGATCCGGGGAATTACTCCCAATATTATATTGGTTGTCGTTAAGCTCCTGTGCTAAGAGAACTAATTATTAGGAATGCTAGGAATCGTATGAACTCGTAATTAGGGATAGGCCTTCTTGACAAGGTAATTTAGAGAGTGGCATTAACAATGATGATTTGAATATTGAATTCCTAAAATATATGAGAGTGGATAAGATGAAATTGACCCCAACAACATATTCATATATATATATATATATATATATATTTCATTGAAAGTGCTTGTCTTTTGCTTTTGCCATTGATCAAAACCTCATGCATACATGTTTATTTTCTGTTTTGCATATTAAACTTCAAATATTTCGTTCTTAAGTCTTAGCTAATCAACGAACCACACAACTAAACTAGGCCGTGAGTCCTTTGGGAGAACGATACTTGGTCTTACCGAGTTTATTACTTGAAACGATTCGGTCATACTTGCCGATTGTTCTACAAGTTTGTGACATCATATTTTGGTGATCATAAATTTGTTCATCAAGTTTTTGGCGCCATTGTCGGGGACTCTGGTTTAACTGGTTAATTTGTGTGATTATTGATTATCTTTGACATTAATTTTGAATTTCCATTTTTATTTTCTGTTTTTATTTTTTCGGTTTTTTATTTGATTTGGTTTTATTTTATTTGATTTTATTTTATTTGATTTTATTTGATTTGATTTGATTTTAGTTTATTTTATTTTATCTTATTTGATTTGATTTGATTTTATTTTATTTTATTTGATTAGATTTTATTTGATTTGATTTGATTAGATTAGATTTTATTTTATTTTATTTTATTTTATATTATTTTATCTTATCCTCTGAATCTTTTATCTTCTGAATCTATATCTTCTCCTATATCTTTTTGTGCTAACAAATCTTTTCTAGGGTTTTGTTTTCTTATGCATGCAGGAAGCGAACAAGGAGCAAGAAAACAACAGAACCTCTGCTTGAAGGTCTAGACGAGAGTAGACGGAGGAGAAGAATCCGAACATCTAGAGAACTTTTCCCTTCTCCAGAAACTCTCTTACAATCATCACCACAAGGTTCTGTTCATAGCACAGAAAATATGGAGAACAACAATGTTAGAAGAACTCTTGCTGACTACACCAATATAGCTAGACCTCAGCACTTTAACAGTATAGCTAGACCTATAGTCAATGCAGCTAATATGGAGGTCAAACCAGCACTGATTCAACTGGTGAAAAGCAACCAATTTAATGGGTTATCTCATGAAAGCCCATATGAGCACCTCACTACCTTCAATGAAATTTGCAACACAGTCAAGATTAATGGGGTGCCAGACGAAGCTATCAAACTTAGCTTGTTTCCTTTCTCATTGGGAGGCAATGCTAAGCTTTGGTTGAATTCTTTCCCAGAAGAAAGTTTCACAGAGTGGGAAGCAGTGGTCACAAAATTTTTAAACAAGTACTTCCCACAATCTAAGGTGACAAAAGGCAAGCAAGAGATTTCTTCATTTAAGCAGGGTATGGAAGAATCAATGGGCATGCATGGGACAGATACAAAAGCTTGCTAAGAAAAACACCCACGCATGGCTTTGAAGATCAGGAAGTAGTCTTAACTTTCCTTGGAGGGCTTGGTTCACAAACCAAGATGATGTTGGACGCCTCAGCAGGAGGCAATATTAAATGGAAAACTCCAGAGGAAGCAACAAAGATTATAGAAAACATGGCTACTAGTGATAATGAGCTACACAATGAGAGAGGAGCTCCTATGCAAAAAGGAGTCCTCCAATTACAGACACATGATGCCCTGCTAGCTCAAAACAAAATTCTAACTCAACAGCTGGAGACTCTGACGAAAACTCTTGCACAATTACCCAAAGAGTTGAAAACTGTTGCACAGGTACAAACCCAGTAGTGCGAATTGTGTGGAGGCGACCATATCAATGGTCAATGTGCCTTTCCAGTTGAAGCCGTAGAGGATGTAAACTACATGACCAATCGGTACAGTCAAGGGAGCTACAATCAGGGGTGGAAACCACACCCAAGTATTGGTCAAGGGCAAACTGGGCAAGCTGGTCAATATAATAAGCAGCAGCAGCAACCCACCTTATGGCAACAGTTATCTATGCTTAATGAAAGGTCCATGAGGATGGAGGAAACTCTCAACAATTTCATACAGAAAACTGAGTCTACCCAAAAGAGCACTGAAGCTGCTATCAAAAATTTGGAGATTCAGATGGGGCAGATCACCAAACAGGTGGAAGAAAGGCCAAATAGAAATTTTGGGGCTAATACTGAGGTTAACCCCAGAGAAGAGTGCAAGGTGGTAGAGAGTGTTGATGATGAGAAAGTTGAGTTAGATACAGAAGAGAGAAGAGAAATAGAGAGCAAAAGCACTTTTCCTTTTCCAATCCATCAAGGGAAACAACTAGACTTCACAGAATTATTCAAAATGGTGGATAATGATGCACCTTGGGAACAGATTCTACAACAGATTACGGTTTACACTAAATCTAATGAAGAAATCTCTACAAAGAAAAGACGTAGAGATGATGAGGCAAAGGAGTGTATAACTGTTAAAAAAGAGTCATTCCCTCCTAAAGCAACAGATCCAGGCAGTTTTTCTATCCCTTGTACCATAGGGAAGAAAAAGGTGAAGAAAGCTCTCCTTGATTTAGGTTCAAGTGTTAACTTGATACCTTATTCTTTACTGGAGCAAATCGGCAATGTTAAAGTGAAACCTGTAAAGGTTAATCTAGTAATGGCCGATGGATCTTCAAAGGAGCCATGTGGGATTGCAGAGGACATTATAGTTTGTGTTGGCAAACTTCAGTTCTTGGCAGACTTTGTGGTGATGAAGATGGAGACAGAGAAGATACCTATCATACTTGGAAGACCGTTTATGAAAACGGCCAGAGCTATCATTGATGTAAATGAAGGTATAGTGGTGCTCCAGGACAGGGAGGAGAGAGTGGTTATAGACGTCTTTAAAGATGAGACGCAAACACAGGAGGAAGAAGCTAGTTATAAAGCTGCATTTCAAGATGCACCCATGACTAGCCGTAAAGATGAAAATCTCAAGGTTGCAGGTAACCATTGTTTGTTGTTTCAGGTACACAAGGAAGAAAAGATTGGAAGAGGAGGAGAAATTCCTGGTGACTGGGAGAAAAGAAGACTCCAACTTGGCACACCTGTAAGAATCAAGAACAAGTTGTGGGTTGTGAAGGGCTTTAAAGAGAAGGAGATGATAGAGATAGAGTCTCCACATTCTAGAAGGACCAAAACAGTTCACAGGAAACAGCTGAGGAGTTGGTGGAATGACAACATCAACTATAAAGAAGGAACTTGAGCTTTACTGGGTCAAGCTAATGACGTTAAAAGAGCGCTTGCTGGGAGGCAACCCAGTGATTTAAAAAACTTTTAATTTTATTTTGGTTTGTAATTTTTAATCTGTTGAACATGATTTTGTGAATATTTTGCTGAACATAGCATCTACTGATGGATGCTAGGTGGTTAAGTATCTACTGAAGGATACTAAGTGTGTAACACCTACTGATGGGTGTTGATGAGAAAATTTTGCACCTACTGATGGGTGTTGGTAAGTTTTAAACACCTACTGATGGGTGTTGGTGGACTTTGGGTCAGGCTCGTGACGTTAAACAAGCGCTACCTGGGAGGCAACCCAGTTGATTGATTGTTTTTGTTTGTTTCATTTTAGTTGCATAATAGGGTTTGCATAAGTATTCTAAACATTGAATTGCAGGGAACCAGTGAGGGGCATGTTTAGGAGGCACTTAGGTTAAGAAAAGAAGGAGAAGAGCACTTCACGAAAGTGCCGCTGAGCGGTAAAACAACCGCTGAGCGGTACTATCGCAGATTGGCTTTGGTTGCCCTTAGCGGGACCCGAGCCCATTAGGGTATTTTTATACCCTAAGCTGCGCATTTGCTCATACTTTCAGACTCTTCTCTGCACACACTCCTACATACCTTTTCAAAGGTTCTCTACAACTTTTCCCTCATCCCTCTTTAGAAAATCTCCCTTCCACTCACTTGCTCACTAGTTTTCCATCTAAGTTTGGGGTTGGGAGAGAGCATCATTGAAGGGGCTGATTTCTTCATTGTGGTTTACTAATACTTAACAATGTATCTTTTGGTTTTGTGAATTATGTTTGATGCAGGGATGGCCTCCTCATCGGGCAAAAAGAATCAAGACTATAAGATCCAAGAAGAGGAAGATACAGAGGACATCTCAGATTGATGAGGAGCTGAGATAGCATTTACGGATGAATGCTATCATATGCTTATGCTTTTGGGGTTTAAGTTTTCTAAACTTATTTATTTTTTGTTTTAGATTAGGGTTTGATGTACTCTATTGGAAACCTGGTTTGTTATGATGGTTTGCTATTAACTGTGATTGTGTGATAAGTAATGCTTGATGATGATTAGTGATTGATTGATGTTGAGATAGATGTGCACATTAAAATGCTTATACAGGTGATTCACAAGCTTTGTGAACAAATGCAGGATATTATGATTGTGATTGTGAAATTAAGCAGGATGTGTATGTCAAATGTGAATGAGCTTATATGTGAGGTTTTGAGCTCCAGAGTTTTTATTGATTGAATGCTATTACTTTGGAAACATGAATGATTTTGCCCAGGTTTTCTATGATTGAATCAATTGCTTGTTTTGCATCATGTGATCAAGGTCGTTTGTTGGAACCCTTTTTATTGGCCAAATTCATAAAGTTAGCCCACTAAAAGAGAACACTTTGTGTTCTATCCTTTGAACCCTTAGCCTTGAACATACACTGAAACCCTTGATTGAAAATCTTTACCTTGAGTTAAGTAGAAGATCTTGTGTGGTATTGTTAAATGTTCAAGTTTGGGGTTGTTGGGAAAACATGAAAGAGGAAAAGCATTGAGCTAAGAGCTAAAAAGTAAGAATATGCAAAGAAAAAAAGAAAAGAAAGAAAGAAAAAGAAAAGAAAAGAAAAGAAGTAAAGCTCAATGCAAATGCAAAGGCAAGTTGGGAAGAATAAGAAAAATTGTGTTGTTATGATTCTCTTAACTCAAGGATTTTGTGATCCAGAAAAACCAATTTTCTTGTTAGCCAAGCCACATTAGAAGCCATTGAAAAGTCCTTGTGATGATGCATGCTTGTGAATGTTTTTGATTGTGGTAAAATGAAAGGCAAAGTTGATTCATGTAACATTGTGATAGTGGAGTGAATGAGTGAACACTTTACCTCTTATACACTTGTGTGTTGAGTGAAACACTTTACCTAGTGAGGAAATATTCCATAAGCACATGAACATCCATGCTTAATTGATTGATCATTCATGAAAAATAGCATTTGTTGGAATTTAAATGACTTTGTGAACACTAAAGCATGTGCACATCTTGATTGAACTCTTGGTCATAAGTTTCAGTGAAGTTGTTACTTATCTTGAAAAAGAGGATTTTTGAATGAGCGAACCATCATATGAATTGGTTGAAGATTGAGTTACATCTTGTTTGCTTGAGGACAAGCAAAGTTCTAAGTTTGGGGTTGTGATAACAGTTGAAAAACTGTTATTTTCATGCTTAAAATTGACACAAAAAGCAACCTTTACACTTAGAAACTAGCATGAAATCATGCTTTTATCCATATTTTCAGAAATAAGAGAGCTGGGCAGGTTTATGCTTGATTTCAGTGTTTTTGTGTAGGTTTTAAGGTGAATTTAGTGAAAGAAGTGAAGAAGGAGAGAGATGGAATCATAAAAGTCAACCAGAAACCAGAAATGTCAACCAGTCAACCAGAAAAGTCAACCAGTCAACCAAAAAGTCAACCAGTCAACCAAAATACGAAAAAAGTCAACCAGACAAGTTTTGGGCCAGTTTTATGCTATTTTATGACCTGTTTGGGCCTGGACCCGTTTTCTATTATTTTTATGTCCTATTTAAAGACCTAGATGTCTTAGGGTTGGTATCTTTGGCAGAAATAAAGCAAACACTCTCTCTTCCACCCCTTTGAAGGAAGATCTTGGATGCTCAGGCTACCTCTTCACCTTTCTAGGGTTTTATCCTTCATTCTTTCATTATTGTTCATCTAGGTTCACCATGAATATGGTGAACTAAACCTTGTATGTTTGTTGGGGAATCAATGTAATCTTTTGAAGCTCTCATATATGGAATTTGTGCTTGCATCTTAATCTAAGATTTATGCTTTCCTTCATCATTAGTTAAGGTTTTTCCTCTTTGCCTAATGCTTGCTTTGTTTAACTCATTCAATGCATGATTATTGATTTTGTCGATACGGGAACGTACGGGGAAGTCTAGATCCGGGGAATTACTCCCAATATTATATTGGTTGTCGTTAAGCTCCTGTGCTAAGAGAACTAATTATTAGGAATGCTAGGAATCGTATGAACTCGTAATTAGGGATAGGCCTTCTTGACAAGGTAATTTAGAGAGTGGCATTAACAATGATGATTTGAATGTTGAATTCCTAAAATATATGAGAGTGGATAAGATGAAATTGATCCCCAACAACATATTCATATATATATATATTTCATTGAAAGTGCTTGTCTTTTGCTTTTGCCATTGATCAAAACCTCATGCATACATGTTTATTTTCTGTTTTGCATATTAAACTTCAAATATTTCGTTCTTAAGTCTTAGCTAATCAACGAACCACACAACTAAACTAGGCCGTGAGTCCTTTGGGAGAACGATACTTGGTCTTACCGAGTTTATTACTTGAAACGATTCGGTCATACTTGCCGATTGTTCAACAAGTTTGTGACATCATATTTTGGTGATCATAAATTTGTTCATCAGGCGACGAGCAGTGGTCTTCCACGCTCAAGCCCTACAAAAGACGCCTAAGCTTCTAGCCTCCGGCACTCAAGCGCCCCAAAAGGGGTGCCCGAGCGGTGAGCGGTGGTGTTCTGCGCCGAAGCCTCAGAGATGACGCCCAATCTTCGTGCATCCGGCACTCAAGCGCCCAAAAAGGGGCGCCCGGGCAGTGAGAGGCACTCTTCTACGCTCAAGCCTCCAAAAAGGGCGCCCAAGCTTTGAGCACTCCTCCCTTCTGGTGCTTTTCCAGGTCTTTATGAGTTCCATCTCCATGGAACTTCATCCCTGCTTTCCATATTATCTCATTTTCTATCAAAACAAGGGAAATTAGGCATAAAACCATCAAATTCAACCTCAACTCTCTTATTCACACAACTTAACAGAAAAACATGATTCCAAGCAAGTTTCTAAGCAGAAAATGGTGTATTTAGTATCAAAATTACATCACAAATAACGATATTTTCAACCGTTATCACAACCCCAAGCTTAGAACTTTGCTTGTCCTCAAGCAAAACAGATTGTAACTCAACTTTCCAAAACAATCAGTACAATGACTCAACATTTTTTAAAAACTTTTTCTTCTAGGACAAGAGATCACTTTTATCAACTCAGCATATCGATGTCAGTCCGGATGTAGAGATGCCTTATTCTAATCAAAATCAATGTGATGCTCAAATACTTCAACAGATGCTAGTCTTAAGAATGATCAATAAACCAAGCAAAGATGCAATCAGAAATTCAAAGAACTACTCCTCACCAAGGAACGTGTTTCACTCAAGCACTCAAAAGTGTATCACTCAACTCACAGGTGTATAGTGAGGTGTTGGTACCTTTTTGACTCTGTTATCACAAAGTCACATAAATTAACTTTGCCTTTCATTTAGCCACAATCAAACATACTCACAAGCAAGTTGTCATCACAAGGGCTTTTCATGGCTTGTAACTTGGCTGGGCTATGAAGGAAATTGGTTTTTCTGGTTAACAAAATCCTTGAGTTAAGAGAGACATTTGTGATTTCATCTTTCAGGCACACATACTTACCTTCTTTTTCCAGCTTTCCCTTGCATTGAGCTTTTCTTTTCTTTTCTTTTCATTTTTCTTTTTCTTTTGCTTTTTCTTTTCAAATACTTACTACTTAGCTCAATGCTTTTTCTTTTTCCTTTCCCAGTCTTTCCAACAACCCCAAACTTGAACCTTTATCAATACCTCATCAAATGTTGTTAGCTTAACTCAAGGTAAAGATTTCACAAAGGTTTCTCAAAAATTGCATAAGGCTCAAGGTTCAAAGGTCAAAACAAATTGTTTTCTTTTCGGTGGACAGAAATCATGTGAAGGTTAAGAAGAATAAGGGATAACAACAGATGGCCTTGATCATATGAAACCTGCAAGCAAGTAGTTTAATCATAGAAAATTTGGGCAAAATCATTCATGCTTCCAAAGTAATAACAATTATTCATAACAAATCTGAAGCTCAAAATCACACAGGTAAACTCTCAAGTCCCAGAATTCAGAAAAAAACACCCTGCTCAGTATCTCAATCACATTTTTAACTCAAGCACCTGTTTCAAACACTATGACTCATCACCTGTATATTAGCAAATCATGCATCATCTCAACATCAATCAACACACCAGAGCATCACAAAGTAGTACTTATCACAAAACACAACAGTTGAACCAAAGCAATGTGATTTATCCAAGCAGAGTATAATAACAAAACAAATAATTAAAAGGAGAAACAATAAAAACAGAAAAAAAATAAAGTCTAACAATTAAAGAAATAAAAAGAGAAAATAAAAGAAATCCTGGTCTATAATAGAGGTGGCATCCATCAGTAGATGCCCAGTACAACTCATCACTGATCATCATCATCCTCATCCTCCTCAGCATCATCATCCTCATCCTCAGCATCCTCATCCATGGTTGAAGCTTCAGCTGCTTCAGCTCTACGACTGATGGGTGTCGGGACCCATGCAAATTTGATGTGCAATTAAGAATGCAGTATAGACTAGGAAGTGACTCCTAGGTCGTCTCTCAAGGACCAAATGTGCTTCGAGACTTAGGTCAAACATGAAGTGGAGGGGGGGGGGGGGTTGAAAGTATTTTTGTGACAGAAAATGAACTAAATTAAACTGGGCATTAAACATAACTAAACCGAATTGAAAGCATTGAAGTAAATGTGGAAAGCAGTAAAAACCGAATGGTCCTTCACAAGACAGAACAGTCTTGTTCACAAGGCTGAACAGTTCTAACAACAAGTTTGTTAGAAATCGAACGGTTTTGCTAACAAGGCCGAACGACTCTGACGAGGAGACCAAACGGTATGAAGACAATTAGCTAAGTAAAACGAAGATAGGAAACTAAAGTCGAACGGTAGAAGCAGAAACCGAACGGTTAAAGTAAAACTGAATGGAAATTGAAAAAAAAGGAATTGGACAAGTCAATGCAGAAGAAAGTCGAACGGTCTCTAAGAGTGAAGCCTGTTAGAGATCGAACGGTGTTATTGGAAAACCGAAAGGTAATTTCAGTAAATGCAGAAACAGTAAACTTGCAGAATTCAAAACGAAGTGCAGCGAAAACGAAATTGCAAAAACAAAATGCGGGAACAGTAAACGTGCAGAATGCAGAAATTGTAAATGCACCAAATGAACTTAAACATAAAACGCAAATCCAGAAACACAAAACGTGAATGGAAACAATGCTTGCAAATGAGATGAACAGTAACTCGCAGAAGAGTAAAACACACCAGCAAAGAAACAGATGATGAACAGTAAAATGCAATAGTGAAGAAGACAATGAATAGTAAAATGAAACTGAAAAGTGGATGCAACAATGATTTCAACTCTTAAATTGCATTGTAAACAAGATTCAATACATGGAAATGAAAAAGAAACAGAACCTAAACCTCCCCAAAGGGGAGGAGGCAGAAGATGCTCCCAAGAACTAAGTAGCGGCGGGGAGACTTATAGAGAAATATGCTTTTAGGGTTTTATACAAACCAAAAGACCAAAAATTCCCTCCTAATGGGCTTGTCCTACAAAATGACCTACAATTGGGCCCAAAGTCCTAAAGTTTGACCCAATGACCTTCTAAAATGAAATTAAACTCTAATGTTGACGTGGCCACCTCTCGAAGTCCCAGAATTTACTTCGAACACTGCTGCTGAGTTCCTCTGGTTACTGCATCTGACCGTTCGGTCCTTAAGGGCTCAAACCAATCTGTTAAGAACTGTTCTACAGGTTTACAAACTGGTGCGCAGTCAATACAAGACCGTTCGGTGTAGCCATGCAGACTAGTTCAGGGAAACTCATGCATTAAGGCTATGTTGTACGGTGCAATAGTGTTCAGCCATTCAGTGTAAGCTTTCACAGACCGTTTGGTATGTACGTCCACAGACCGTTCGGTTTTGTGATGCTCCGTCATTATGTTCAACAGTGCTCAGCTGGTAGCTGACCGTTCGGTGGAGGCTTCCAGCAAGGCTTTCTCAGCTCGTTGGGTGCACACCGTTCGGTTCAGGGAAACTCATGCACTAAGGCAATGTCGTACAGTTCAATCAGTTGAGTTGGGTTTCCAAAGACCGTTCGGCCAATCCTTCAGTTGACCGGTCGGTAATGTAGTGCTCGGTCATTCATTGCAGGCTCAGGAACTGGTGAGTTGCAATCTTTATAAGACCGTTCGGTCATGCATTTCAAGACTGCTCGGTCAATCCTTTAACATGTCGTTTCGGTCAAGTCTTTGACATACCGTTCGGTCAAGAGTAATACGTTCAACTCTTCTTTTTCTCTAACTTTAGAACAGTAATTGTCCTGCACATAATGATTGAAATAATTAAGCCCAAATAACTCAAATTAATTAAAATAAGAATTAGTCTTGAAATTAAGCCCAAATAGTGAAAATGCAACAATAATTGAGAATTAAGAACAATTCACTATAGTGAAAAATGGTGACTCATCAACCACCCTCATGTGCTGGGTCAGTGGGCCATGCCACATAAGCTGTAAAATCATCCTGAGACATGAACTGTCTCTTAGGGAATGCGGACGTTAATGTCCTCAGCAACGCCTGCTCGTCCCTGTATACGGCAGCCAGTCTAGAATCAAGCAAAGAATAATACATGTCCCGCATCTGAAAAGGAGCGGCATCGTGGAATGGCTCCTTGGCTGGTGGTGGTGCTCTCCCGTTTGTCCTGGGCTACTGTGGTGGTGGTGCTGGCTGGCCTGGCTCATCCACTGCACAATAGTGAGTAAAGTAAGTTGTGTCCAGCTCCTTTCCTAGACGCTTATACGCTGTCGTTGAGGCTATCAAATTAATACTACTTTTCAAGGCAGTTTTAGTATTGCCAAGTAGTATTTAAGAAAGTAGATAGGGTTAACGTAACCCTGAGTCGTTTCCCAACGAACACGGAATTGATTTCAAATATCTAACTCTTATGAATGTTATGCAATGCTTATGAATAAAAGTAATGGTTGAAGAATGTTTAAAGAATACATAAGAAACTTAAAAACAGTTATGATGAAATAGGCTGATTCCACTGCTTTTCCACGATAGATTCATCATCGGTTATTCACAGATAATTGTTCAATTGATTATTATTTAAGTTTCAAATTAATTAAATTACATTCTTAATTAATTTGAGGGCGATCAGGCACTTAACCAAAGTAAATTCTCAATCAAATGCAAAATCTTACTAGATTATTCACAATAAATTCAACCGAAGTACATTCTCAATCAAATTCTATTGTGTTTAATCATGTCTATTCTTAAATCTCCTAACCAAATTAAAAGCTAATCAATCAAAGTAAATTCTCAATTGATTATAGTTGAAATTATTACTAATCAATCAAAGTACATTCTCAATTGATAGTAAAAACCATTTAATCATATGAAAGTTCCTAAATTAAATCAAAGTAGATTCTCAATTAAACCTAGAAACCCTAGAACTCATATAATCAATATGCATGTAGATTCAAACACATTATGATGCAAAAATCTTTGCTTTTAATTTGATAGAGAGATGAAAGACATAGAGAGAGAATAACTTAAATCAATAATCAAAATAAACAATTGCATTAACTCAATCTAACCTCAGAATCCATAATGGAATTACAGCAGAATAGCCCTAGATGCTTAGCTCTCAATGAATGGAGTTGAATACAAGATGAAAGAAAAGTGAGAGGAGTATGAGAGAATGAATGAATGAAGTGAAGTCCCCCCTTGGTCTCCTTATATAGGGCTTGATTGTGCTTGGACTCTGAATATTCAGTTGACAAAATCTTTTATCTTATATCTTCCAAATAACTAAAAGATTTAGATAATTATAACATTATTTGGAAGTTATTTTCTGTTGATATTCCCAAATTACATTAATTCAACAACTGAATTTTATCTTTTAGCTTTTCTAACTTTCCAAAATTGCACAAATGCCCTAAAATTTCTTCTATCTGTACTTTAGCCCCTTCTGAATTTTCCAAATAAAATCTGATTTGGGCCTTGAATTGCCATTTGGACCAATACAACTTATATTCTCAGCTGCACAAATAAACATTAGAACATCCAAGAATAATTTATGTGCTAAAACTCACTTTTTATGTCTCTTTATTTCCCAAACCCAACAATTCCAATCATCACAAATTCACTTAAAATCAACCATTTAAGCACAATTATCTCATCAAAAATTTGAATTTTAAAGCATAAATGTGGGCATAAATATGCACTCATCAGACGCTGCAGTGGTGGCCTAGAAATATCAATACCAGCAGCCTCACAAAGATGGGTGACCAAGGAGGGATGTCCTAGGGGTGCCTTGCTGGTTAAACCACGGGCACAACTTTGAATCTCATTAGCTATAACCTACCCAATATTAATGTTGAGGTCCCTAAGAACACAATAGAGGAAGATGGACCTCTGGACAGTGATGTCCGATACATGCGAGCATGGCTTAATATTGGAATGAGAAAATGCCATCCAATACTTTGCCAGAGGCGTCAGATGGGGTCTAGTGATGTGAATGGGTACCCCAGACCTGTTCCTCTGAACGTGCCCTCCAGGCACACATAGGGTCTGCTCCACGTCCTCATAGTCAACTCCTTCCATCTTGGACGTGGCAAACTGACATTGCTCCTCTTCCCACTCTACACCAAGAAAAGTGTCAATGGTGTCAGCATCAAAGGCAACCCTCTTACCTCTCATGAAGCTAAAGTACGTCTCATCCTCTCCCCCCTATGCTTTTGGATTTGTGTAGAAATATTTGACAATGCCTTCATTGACGGGAGAGAGGTAGATTGCCAGGTGGCCCCAGTCTCTATTGTTTAGCTCCCTTTTAAATTGAGGAGCCAAAGAAGGTATGTTAGCCACCTTCCTTTCCATCAACAATCTCCTTCCCTCTACAGCTGGGAAGTACCTCTCACGAGCAGGAGTTCTAAACTTGTTCGAATAGAACTGCTCCTTCTCCTTCCTCTTTGTTCCCTTTTCTTTGATACCAAGGGTCTTAATCCTTTTGCCTGAAGAGGTGATAACAATTGAAAAATTGTTATTTTCATGCTTAAAATTGATACTAAAAGCAACCTTTAACACTTAGAAACTAGCTTAGAATCATGTTTTTGTTCATATTTTTAGAAATAAGAGAGTTGGACAGGTTTATGCTTGATTTTAGTGTTTTATGCAGGTTTTAAGATGAATTTGATGAAAGAAGTGAAGAAGGATAGAGATGGAATCAGAAAAGAACTCAAAAAGTGCAAAAGAAGAGAAGCCGCAAGTTTACCGTTGAGCGGCACTGAAGAACGCCCGTTGGTTCCGTTGAGGGGTGAAACTGCAGCTGAGGGGAGAATTGACTACGCGCTGGTACCACTAAGCGGCAGTTGGTCTTTGGGGCTTAGGCCCACTTTTCTGTAATATTGCGAATAATATATAAGCTTTAGGACTTTCTAGGGTTTGTATCTTTGGTAGAGTACGAAGCAAACACACACCTTTCCACCCCTTGGAGGAAGATCTTGGATGTTAAGGCTACCTACTCAACTCTCTAGGGTTCTATCTTTCACTATTTCATTATTTTTCGTCTGTGTTTAAACATCTTATTTGAGATACATGCTTTCTTACATGAATAGTTAGGGTTTTTCCTCTTTGCTCAAAGCATGCATTGTTTAACTCATTCGATGTCATGATTATTGATTTTGTCGATATGGACACATGCGGGGAAATCTAGATCCGGGGAAATTCTCCCAATAGCATATTGCCTAGACATAGGGATATGAGGGTTGGTTGCTTTAAGCTTCTGTGCTTTAGAATTAATTATTAGGGATGCTAGGAATTGTATGAACTCGTAATTAAGGATAGGCTTTCTTGCAAGGTGATTTAGAGAGTGGCATTAACATTGATGAAAAGAATGATGAACTCCTAAAATATATGAGAGTGCATAAGATGAAATTGATTACCCCAACAACATACTCATCCATCTAATTCGTTCAGTGTTTGTGTTCCTCTTTTCCATTGATCAAACTCATGCATACATGTTTACTTATTGTCTTTTGCATTTGAAACCTCAACAATTTGTTCAAGAGTCTTAAATAATCAAGAAATCATATAATTAACTAGGCCGTGAGTCCTTTGGGAGAACGATACTTGGTCTTACCGAGTTTATTACTTGATATGATTCGATCACACTTGCCGAGGGTTAAACAAGTTTTTGGCGTCGTTTTTCGGTGTTCATAAATTTGTCATCAAGAGGATGCCATTCCTGCACATAAAGATTCATAAACATAATCCCAGAAATCATCAAGCATTAGTCCCCAGAAATCATCAAGCATTAGTCCCCAGAAATCACAAACTCTTATTATTCAGAAAGAGGGCAAAACAGAGAGCCCTCAACATCACCTGCACAGGACTAAACAGCCAAAAATAGAACAACCAGGAACAACATAAAATCTGCCACTGCCACTCACCGCTTGGGCGCCCCTCAAGGGGCGCTTGAGCGGCGCACGGTGCAGCCAAGCATAACCTTGTTGTTTCCTTCCTTTTCTAAATCAGTTTCAACCTAGTTGAGACCAAAATTAGCACCATTTAATCGGTTCAAAAGTGGGAAATCAAGCATAGACAGTATAAAGCATCAAAAATCAAACTTTCTCATCAAAATCCTTCAAGAATCAAACTTTAAAAATCTCAGTCCATAACATAACAAGAACTTACTTGGTTTGGAGATAAGAAAATAGAGATTGAAGCTCAAATTAAGTGCATGGAAAACCACTAATCACTCATACTTTCTGTTTCTTTTCTCTCTATTTTTCTCTCATCTTCTTCCTCTCTTTTTTTCTTTTCTTCACTCTCTTGTTCTATTTCTTTTATCTAACTCTCTTCTTCTTCTTTCTCTACATCTTTCTCTTTTTCGCTCAAACTTTCTTCTTCTTTTCTCTCTATTTTTCTCTCATCTAAAACCTTGCCACTTTCAGTGATAACAGTTGTGCACTCCTCTCTAGGGTTAGCCTTCATTTTACTCCCAAGATCATCCAGCTTCTGAATCATGTGACTAATTTGGCTCCCTATCCTTGTGAATGCTGCTTGATTACTTTTATGATGAGAATCAGACATCTGCATTAACTATTGAAGTGTGTCATCCATCTTAGCCCATCTTTCCGAGAGAAAGGGTTATTACTGCCATTGTTGTTGTGGTTCTTTATAAAATTGTCCGGCAGCAGGCCCAAATTGACTTTGATCCATGCTTGAGTGAGGTTCCCACTAGTGGTTGAAAATACCTTGGTGGAGTTGAGTGCCCGTATAATTAATTTCTTGTCCGAATTGCATCCTACAAGCATTAGATAAAAAACTCTAGAAAATATTGTTAGCACAAAAACAAAAAATAAATAAAAGATATGAAAATAAAATAAAATAGAATAAAATCAAATCAAATCAAATCAAATAAAGTAAAATAGAATAAAGCCAAAATTAATTAAGAATCACACAAATAGAGTAGTTTAAACCGTGACTCCCCTGCAACGGCGCCAAAAACTTGTTGTCAATATTTTTGATGTCCAAAAACAAAACCAAAAACTTGTTGATGGATCGGCAAGTGTACCAAATCGCACAAGTAATATAAAATGGTAAGACCAAGTATCATATCCTTGAAGACTCTCGGCACTAAATAGTTGTGTGATAACTCAATTAATTAAGACTTAAATAAAACAAGATCATTGGTTTAAAATGCAAAGACAGGAAATTAAATTTGAATGCAAATTGATCAATAGTAGAGTAACACAAAGATGAACGGATGTTGTTTAATATGAGACGAATATGTTGTAGGGGTTTGATTTCAGCAAGTTCCCTCTCATGTTTATAAGAATTCCTCTTTATGCATTAATGTTAACGTCACTCACTAAAGTACTTAGAACCCAATCCCTTGGCGCAATAAGCTTGCCTTAATTCCTAGTTCGTGCAATTCCTAGCGTTCCTAGAAAATTAAGTCTAAAGATCAAGAGCTTAAGACGACCACGTACTCATACCCTCATCCTTGAGAAATATTACCCTTAGGAGAATTCAACAAGAACCTGAATTGTAAGGAACCTCCCGGCCCTCATGCAATTCATAAATCATGCAACTAAATGAGTTAAATAGAGCAAGCATTGAAACAGATGAATTCCCTAGAAATTAATGAATAAAGCATATATGACTAAGAATCAATTCAAATACATGAGAGATCACAAGGTTACATCATTCCCCAATAACAAATAGAGTTTAGTTCCCCATAGACATGGAGAAACTAAATATACAATGGAAAAGCATGAGATAGTAAAACCATAAGAGTAGAAGAGGAAGCTTCCGCCTCCAGATCCACCTTCAGAGAGTAGAGGAGTGTGTTGTTGTATTGTTCTCGCTAGAGATACCAAACCTAGAGCGCCTGGGTCCTTTAAATAAAGTTGGAAAAGAGTAGGAACAGGGCCCGATCCAAAAGAGTCGAAACAGAGCAAAAACTCGGTCGGATCTGCAACGCGCGACGCTCGGCAGCTCCATTTAGGGCGCCCGGGCGGTGGACGTCAATTTTCGCAGGGCTTGAGCCTTCAATTTCGCCCTGGATTCGGGAGTTCAACGCCTGGGCAGCCTAGGGCGCCCAGGCGGCGGACGTTGATTTTTCCACGCTCAAGCCTCCTATAGGTTGCCCAAGCTTCGTGCGGTTCCCTCTTCTGGTGCTTTTCTAGGCCTTTCTGAGCTCTATATCCTTAGCACTTCTTCTCTGCTTCATGTATTAACTAATTTTCTATCAAAACAAAGGGAATTAGTCATAAAATCATCTAATTGAACCTCAACTCTCTTATTCACATAACTTAATGAAAAATCATGAGTCCAAGCAAGTTTCTAAGTCAAAAAGGGTGCATTTAGTATGAAAATTACATCACAAATAACGGTATTTTAAACCGTTATCAAATCACTGGTAGCTGGATCTACAAATTCAATTGCTCCATGAGGACGTACTTCCTTCACTATGAACGGTCCTGACCACTTTGACTTCAACTTCTTAGGAAACAACTTCAAACGTGAATTGAACAACAACACCTGCTGCCCTGGATTAAAAACTCTTTTTATCAGCTTCTTGCCATGATAGAATTTTACCTTTTCTTTGTAATTCCTAGATGAATCATATGCTTGAAACCGCATCTCTTCTAGCTCCAATATCTGCCTTCTACGTTTATTTTGAGTATCCAAGGGATCAAAATTCAAAAATTTTAGAGCCCATAAAGCTTTATGCTCCATCTCCACAGGCAAATGACATGCTTTACCATAGACTAGCTGAAAAGGTGATAAACCCATAGATATCTTCATTGCCGTCCTATAAGCCCAGAGAGCATCATCTAGTTTCTGTGACCAATCCTTTCTTGATGAGGCAACTATTTTTTCCAAAATCTTCTTTATCTCCCTGTTAGACACCTTAACTTGAAAGGAGTGTAATTTCGCCTCTTTCTGTCCAAAGATACTAAACCTAGGACGTGCAAGTCCTTAAATAGAACATAAAAATATTATAAAACTGGCCCAGGCCCAAGTTGACAGCGCTCAGTGGTAAGAATTGCGCTCAGCGGTAGGGGCGACACTCAGAATGACGCTCAGCGATAGCGCGCAGCGTGAAACAGAGTACTCAGCATCAGACTCTGGCGCTCAGCGGTAGAAATGCCGCTCAGCGGTGACTGCGATACTTGGATTAGCCCTTAATGATGGTGCTTAGGCATCAGGCAGAGAACTCAACAGCAATATGTGCGCTCAGCGGTGAAAATGGCGTTGAGCAATGCTTGCGATTCTTCTTTTATGCACTTTTCCTTCCTTTCCTGAGTCCAACTCCTTGCTACTTCAACTTCTTCATCCAATTCATCTTAATTCCTGTCAAAACAAAGAAAACCAAGCATAAAACCTATCCAACTCTCTTATTTCCACAACTTAAGCAAAAACATGATTTCAAGCTAGTTTCTAAGTCATAAAGGGTGTTTTTAATGTCAAAATTAAGTATAAAAATAACGGTTTTTCAACCGTTATCACAAACCCAAACTTAGAACTTTGCTTGTCCTCAAGCAAACAAGATGTAATTCAGTCTTCCACCAATCAATACAATGGTTCAACACATTCAAAAACTCTTTCTTTCAAGACAAGTAATTAGTCAAATAAGCTCATCAAACAAAATTCAGTCAAGATGCACACATGCCTTGATTCAAAATAACTCATCATGGTGTTCACATATCACATAATATCCAACAGATGCTATTCTCATGAAGGATCAATTAACTAAGCATAAATGTAATGATGTGCTCATGGAATCATTCCTCACCAGATAAAGTGTTTCACTCAATCACACAAGTGTATATAGAGGTCACTCATTCACTCTACTATCACAATGTCACATGAATAATATTTGCCTTTCATTTCACCGCAATCAAACACACTCACAAGCAAGAATCATCACAAGGACTTTTCTATGGCTTATAATGTGGCTGGGCTAAGAAGAAAATTAGTTTTTCTGGATCATAAAATCCTTGAGTTAAGAGATACTTTCATCATTTAAACACAACCATTCTTACTTATTCCAAACTTTCCCTTGCATTGAGCTTTTCTTTTCTTTCTTTTCTTTCCTTTTTCTTTTTCTCTTTCATTTGCTCAACACTTAGCTCAATGCTTATTCATTTTCCCTTTTCAAATTTCCCAACAACCCCGAACTTAAAACTTTATCAATACCGCAAATATTCTCAACTTAACTCAAGGTAAAGATTTTCACAAAGGGTTTTCATATCATGTTCAAGGTTAATGTTCAAAGGATAGAACACATTGTGCTCTCTTCCAAATCGTCCAGCTTATAGAACAAATCCCATGGAAACCCATGAAATTCAAAGACAAGTAGAGGGTTTATTGTCCAAAGGGTGGGTTCGAGATAGCACGAGTCCATATGTTATGCCAGGCATACTTGTTCCTAAGAAAGATGGTTCATGGCGCATGTGCACAGATTGTAGGGCCATTAATAACATCACCATTAAGTATAGGCATCCCATTCCTAGGTTAGATGATTTGTTAGATGATTTATTAGATGAGCTTCATGGTTCCACCATATTTTCCAAAATTGATCTTAAGAGCGGATATAATCAAATTCGAATCAAAGAAGGGGATGAATGGAAAACCGCTTTTAAGACCAAGTTTGGTCTATATGAGTGGCTTGTCATACCTTTTGGCTTGACTAATGCTCCTAGCACATTCATGCGTCTCATGCATCATGTTCTAAGACCTTTCATAGGAAAATATGTCGTAGTCTATTTTGATGACATTCTCATTTATAGTGTGTCTCTAGATGATCATTGCATGCATGTTAGGAGTGTTCTTCAAGCCTTAAGGGAGGCGTCACTATTTGCTAATTTAGAGAAGTGCATCTTTGGCATGGAGTAAGTAGTTTTTCTAGGCTTTGTTATTAGCTCCTAAGGAGTTAAAGTTGAATCCTCCAAAATTGATGCTATTAGGGAGTGGCCTATTCCTCAAAACATCAAGGATGTGAGGAGCTTTCATGGTCTAGCCAGTTTTTACCGTCACTTTGTGCCTAATTTCTCTTCTCTTGCCGCTCCTTTAAGTGACATAGTTAAGAAGGATGTAGGTTTTAAGTGGGGGGTGATGACAAATTTATGAACACTGAAAAACGGCGCCACAAACTTGTTTAACCCTCGGCAAGTGTGACCGAATCGTATCAAGTAATAAAACTCGGTAAGACCAAGTATCGTTCTCCCAAAGGACTCACGGCCTAGTTAGCTATATGATTTATTGATTATTTAAGACTTGTGAACAATTGATTGTAGGTTTAAATGCAAAAGACAGTAATTAAACATGTATGCATGAATTTGATCAATGGAAAAGAGGAATACAAACACTTTAATGAATTAGATGGATGAGTATGTTGTTGGGGTTATCAATTTCATCTTATCCACTCTCATATACTTTTAGGAATTCATCATTCTTTTCATCAATTGCTAATGCCACTCTCTAAATCACCTTGCAAGAAGGCCTATCCTTAATTACGAGTTCATACAATTCCTAGGATCCCTAATAATTAATTCTAAAGTGCAGAAGCTTAACGGCAACCAACCCTCATATTCCTATGTCTAGGCAATATGCTATTGGGAGAATTTCCCCGGATCTAGAATTCCCCATACGTTCCCATACCGACAAAATCAATAATCATGGCATTGAATGAGTTAAACAATGCAAGCTTTAAGCAAAGAGGAAAAACCCTAACTAATGATGAAAGAAAGCATGTATCTTAAAATAAGATGTTAAAACACAAATTCCATATATCAGAGTTTCACAAGACTACATTGATTCCCCAACAACAATACAAGGATTAGTTCACCATATTCATGGTGAAACTAGATGAACAATAATGAAAGAATGAAAGATAAAACCCTAGAAGGATGAGTAGGTAGCCTCAGCATTCAAGATCTTCCTCCAAGGGGTGGAAAAGAGAGTGTTTGCTTCGTCTCCAGCCAAAGATACAAACCCTAGGAAGACCTAAAGCTTATATATTGTTCGTAATATTACAGAAAATTAGGCCCAAGCCCAAAATAGTGTCGCTCAGCGGTAAGTGCGTGAGATTGATTCTTTCTCTCAGCGTCATTTTCACTCCTCAGCGGAGTCAACGTGAGTTTCTGAGTGCCGCTCAGCGGTAAACTGCCGCTGAACGGTAGTTGTGACTTCTCCTTTTTCACTTTTTGAATTCTTTTCTGATTCCATATCTATCCTTCTTCACTTCTTTCACCAAATTCACCTTAAAACCTGCATAAAACACTGAAATCAAGCATAAACCTGTCTAGCTCTCTTATTTCCAAAAATATGAACAAAAACATGATTCCAAGCTAGTTTCTAAGTGTTAAAGGTTGCTTTTAGTATTAGTTTTAAGCACAAAAATAACAATTTTTCAACTGTTATCAAGGGATGAGCAGCAAAAGAGTTTTCAAGTCCTTAAAGACAAGTTAACTCATGCTCCCATTTTAGCCTTGCCTGACTTTTCTAAGTCATTTAAAGTTGAGTGTGATGCTTCTAATGTAGGCATTGGGGTCGTGCTTTTTCAAGAAGGACACCCTCTTGCTTACTTTAGTGAGAAGCTTAAAGGGAGTCAATTAAATTATTCAACCTATGATAAGGAATTATATGCTCTCATTCGTGCTTTGCAAACTTGGCAACATTACTTACTTTCAAAAGAGTTTGTGATCCATAGTGATCATGAAACTCTAAAACATTTGAAAAGCCAAGGAAAACTCAATAAGAGACATGCTAAGTGGGTGGAATTATTAGAACAATTTCCTTATGTAATCAAACACAAGAAGGGTTCTTCTAATGTAGTTGCGGATGCACTATCAAGAAGACATACTCTTTTGACTACTCTTGAAACCAAGTTTCTTGGGTTTGATCACATAAAGGAATTGTATCAAGATGATAGTGATTTCTCTTCTTTATTTGAACAATGCACTCATGGACCACACAAGGATTTTTTCCTTAACAATGGCTTTCTTTTCAGAAATAAATGCCTTTGTAAGAGTTCATTGCGCCTTCTCTTAATTAAGGAAGCACATGAGGGAGGTTTGATGGGGCACTTTGGGATTACAAAAACTTTAGCTATTCTTCATGACCATTTCTATTGGCCGCATATGCATAAACATGTAGCTAAGTTTTGTAATCAATGCATTCCATGCAAGCATCCTAAGTCTACCACTCACCCTCAGGCTTATACACTCCTTTGCCTATGCCTAGTAGTCCTTGGGTTGACATCTCTATGGATTTTGTTTTGGGTTTACCTAGGACACAGTGAGGGATGAATTCTATCTTTGTGGTAGTGGACCGTTTTCCAAAAATGGCACACTTTATTCCCTGTCACAAAGTAGATGACGTTGTTCACATTGCTAATTTATTCTTTAGAGAGGTTGTCCGACTGCATGGTTTGCCTAAGACAATAGTTTCTGATAGAGATTCCAAGTTCCTTAGTCATTTCTGGCAATCTTTGTGGAACAAGTTGGGTACTATACTTATTTTCTCTACCACTTGTCATCCACAAACTGATGGTCAGACTGAGGTGACTAATAGAACTTTGGGACAATTGTTGAGATGTTGTCTTGAGGGCAATCCACGTCAGTGGAAAGAGTTGCTACCCCATATTGAGTTCGCTTATAATAGGGTTGTCAACTCCACTTCCACTCATTCTCCTTTTCACATTGTTTATGGGTTTAACCCCTTCACTCCATTGAGTCCATGTGCTTAGATGGTGTGTCCAAAGCGCAATTCATTAAAGATTTGCATAACAGAGTTAAGACGCGCATTGAACACACCAATCAAAAGCATGCATCTAGTGTCAATAAGCGTAGGAAAAAAGTTACTTTCTCTCCTGGTGATTGGGTGTGGGTTCATTTGCGCAAGGATAGATTTCTTTCGCAACGGAAATCCAAACTCAATCCTAGAGGCGATGGTCCTTTTCAAGTCCTACGAAAAATAAATGATAATGCATATGATATTGATTTACCTCACACTTATACTGTACATCCTACTTTTAATGTGGCTGATCTTTCTCCTTTTGCAGATTTCACAGATTGGTGGTCGAATCCTCTCCAACCTGCGGGGGATGATGTGATCATGGATAGGTCAAGTAATGAAGAGTATAAAAGGATGACAAAAATCATGGCTAAAGGAAATCATTTTACTTCTTGTCTTCTTTATACATTTGTACAAAAAAAAAGTAGAATAGGTTTTCTAGGCGTGTATTTGCCTCTTTGATTTCTTTCTCTTAGTCTTTGTGAATAAACGCTTATAAACTCTTCTTTCTCTTTAAGAACAAGCAATGTGGGACTTTCCATGGCTTGGTCTTAAAAAGAAAAGGAGAGGAAATGGGCGTCCTAGGTGTTAGTGCAAGGTAGCATAGGTAGTTTTCATGTTTTGAACTATAGGAGAACTAGTTGCCTTATAAACCCTTTGGAGTGGAGAGATTTCATTAATGTGGGACTTCAAAGCTCCTAGAGAACGTGCAACAGCTAGCTGGACGGCCTCCTCACTCTAAAGTCCTACATCTCCTAGATCTCGCATCCAAGCTCATTCCAAAGGCTATATAATAAGGCTTAGGGGTCTCCTTTGTACACTTACCTTTGAATCAATTGATTTCTTGAGTTGATTTGCATATTTGCAACCTATTTTGAGATAGTATTCTGTCTCCAAAGTCCCTTTTTGGGCAGACCTTATCTTGCTTAAGCAAGTGGCGTTCCTCCTTTGATGCTTATCTTGGAGCCTCCTTCAAGTGGCGCATCTTCAAGTCATAAGTTCCCTTTTCTCTAATCTTTTCCATTTTTAATTTCTCTCCATTCTTTTGTGTGCCATTTAGAATATTCTCTCTAGGTATGTTATTCCCCATCAATTAAGTATGCAAAAACCTGTTAATAGAATCAAGATCATACCGAATGATTTTTCTACATAATGGCACTAACGGGCCTTTAATCTCCACCCGCATGCATTTTTCTTAGTTCCAGACCTTAAGCAAGCAATTTAATCGGTTCAAACAGTGATTATTTCAATCAATCATGCAAAAACATTAAAATCCCTCAAGAATCATGCTTAGACAACCACATTCATTCAAAATCATGCTTTCAAAATCCTATAATGTAAAATGTATGTACTTACTTGGGTGGAGATGCTTAATGCGTGAAGAATGTGATAACCGTTGAAAAACTGTTATTTTTATACTTAATTTTGACCTTAAAGACAACCTTTATGACTTAGAAACTAGCTTGTAATCATGCTTTTGTTTATGTTTTGGAAATAAGAGAGTTGGATATGGGTTTTATGCTTGGTTTTCCTTGTTTTTGCAGGTTTTAAGATGAATTGAATGGAAGAAGTGAAGGAGCTAGAAGTTGGATTCAGAAAAGAAAGAAAAAGTGCATAAAAGAAGAGCCGCAAGTACCGCTCAACACCACTTTTAACGCTGAGCGGCACTTTGAAGTCCCGCAGTCACTGTTGGGGGGCAAAACTACAGCTGAGCGTCAAATAGAAGAACCACACTTACCGCTGAGCGCCATTTTAATAGGCCTTGGGCCACTTTTGTGTAATCTTTAGCAACCTATATAAGGTTTTAGTCGACCTAGGGTTAGTATCTTTTGGCAGAACAAAGCAAAATCACACTTTCTTCACCCCCTGGAGGAGGATTTTGGATGCTCAAGCTCCACTCTTCAAATTCTAGGGTTCTATCTTTCATTCTTTCATTATTTTTCATCTAGTTTCACCATGATTATGGTGAACTAAACCTTCATTGTTGTTGGGGAATCAATGTAATCCTTTGAAACTCTCATGTATTGAATTGGTTCTTTAATCCATATGCTTTCTTTCATTAATTGTTAGGGTTTTTCTTCTATACTATATGCATGTTGTGTTTAACTCATTCAATTGCATGATCATTGATTTTATTTGTATGGACACATATAGATAAATCTAGACATGAAGAAATTCTCCCAATAATAATATTGCCTAGACATAGGGATAGGAGGATTGGTTGCCTTTAAGCTTCTGTGCGAATGTAATGCATGAATAATTGTTAGGGAGACAAGACATTGTAAACTAGTGATTAGGAGTAGGCTTTCTTCACCGAGACATCGAGTTTAAGGTAAACTAGAAAGTGGCATTAACATTAATGAAGAAGATGAATTCTTGAATACATAAGAGTGGATAGGATGAATTGAAAACCCCAACAACATCATCATTCCATAATTTACATCAATCACTTTTGCATTTAAACCTACAAGACTATGTTCACAAGTCTAATTTAATCAATAAATCACATGATTGTTTAGGCGGTGAGTCCTTTGGGAAACGATACTTTGTGTTACCATTTATTATTACTTGATACGATTCGGTTACACTTGCCGAGGGTTAACCCCTAAAAGCAGTGCTCTCACAAAACCCCAAACTTGGATGGAAGCTTGAGGTAAAAATGGGTGGAGAAAGGGTTTTTGTGAAAAGGGATGAAGGCAAAAGTGGAGAGAATCCTTTGGAGAATGCTTAAGAGTGCTTGGGAAGAATGGAGGCTGAAAGTGGCGGCCTAGATGAGCCCTAGGGTTAGAGAAATACCTAATGGGCCAACCCCCGCTGAGCCCAACTTTTTAAAACCCAAAAAGAAAAATCTGCAGCGTTCGCACTCAGCGGTAACTGGCGCTGAGGGGCAGGCGCGATATCCAATCTCCTTCTTCCCAGCTTGCCCTAAACGCCTATCACCAATGCCTCTCAACTTTAACTCTCAATTTTTCAAATCTCATATATTTTCCACTCACTCCATACACTCTCACTTAATCAATGCACTTAGTCTCTCACACCACTCAAACAATCAACAATCAATCCCTATAATGCAACTAGAACAAAACCAAAACAAACACACAAAGATAAATTCAATCAACTGGGTTGCCTCCCAGGTAGCGCTTGTTTAACGTCACGAGCCTCACCCAAAATCTTCCAATACCCATCAGTCGGTACTCTTCCACTTAAAATCCCTAACATCCATCAATAGATGTTAATTCTTTTTATCAACACCCATCAGTAAGTGTCTGATAACATAGTATCCTTTAGTAGATACTCAATCACCTAGCATCCATCAGTAGATGTTATACCATGAAGTCTCATAACAACATAAATCAATGTTCCAAAGTTTTTAAATTACATCACCAAAATAAAAAAATCAAAGAAATTAATGTTCTCAAATCACTGAGGTGCCTCCCAATAAGCACTCTTTTAACGTCATTAGCTTGACCCAATAAAGCTCAAGTTCCATCTTCAATGTTAGTGTTCTCCTTTCTGGATATTCCTTTTTTTTTTCTTCTTTTTGCTAAATTTCTTCAGGAATTTGATAAAACCAGGAACTTGTTTCAATGTCTCAATCATAGGAACTTTAATCTCCAATTTCTTGAAGATTTCCATAAAGCGCTCAAATTCCCTCTCCTTCCTATAATACTTCTTTGGATTAGGAAGGGGTTTTTCATATGATTCTTTCCTTTTTCCTCTCGTCCTCTTTTTCTTTTCTCTCTATCTTTTTCTCATCTAACGTCTTGTCACTTTGATTAATAATGGCTTGACATTCCTCCCTAGGGTTAACTTCAGTATCAACTCCAGAATCTTCCAATCTCTCAATTAAGTGACCAATATGCATCTCCTTGCTTTTGAATGCTCCTTTAGTGCTTTTCTGAGTGGAGATGGACTCTTGCATAAATTGTTGAACGGCGTCATCCATCTTTGCCATTCTTTCTGATAGAGAGCTTTGTTGCTGCCATTGTTGTTGTGGTAGTCTCTCAAATTGTCCGGTAGCTTGCCCAAACTGACTTTGAATCATGCTTGAGTGAGATTCCCTCTAGTTGTTGAGGTTACCTTAGTAGAATTAAGTGCCCATATAGTTAAATTCTTGTACGAATTGCATCCTTGAAGCATTAGCACAAAACCCTAGAAAACATTTTAACATTAAAAAGATTAAAAAAATAAAAAGATAAAAAGATAAAATAAAAAGATAAAAAGATAAAAATCAAGTCAAAGATAATCAATAATCACACAAATAGAATAGTTAAACCACGAGTCCCCGGCAACGACACCAAAAACTTCTTAACACTTCGGCAAGTGTACCGAATCGGATCAAGTAATAATAAATGGTAAGACCAAGTATCGTTTCCCTAAAGACTCACAACCTAAACAATTATGTGATTTCTTGATTAAATAAGATTTGTAAACGAAATCATTGTGTTTATATTGCAGAAAATAAACATGAATGCACCTGTTGATCAATTGGATTGAAAGATGCAAAAGTGATTGATGTAAAATATGGAATGATTATGTTGTTGGGGTTTCCGACTTATCCTATCCACTCTCATGTATTTATGAATTCATCTTTCTTCATTAATGTTAATGCCACTTTCTAATTTACCTTAAACTCGATGTCTCGGTGAAGAAAGCCTAATCCTAATTACTAGTTGATGGACAAAATTATGAACACCAAATTATGATGTCACAAACTTGTTTTTCAATCGGCAAGTGTGACCGAATCGTTCAAGTAATAAACTTGGTAAGACCAAGTATCGTTCTTCCCAAACGACTCACGGCCTAGTTTAGTTATGTGGTTTCTTGATTAGCTAAGACTTAAAAACGTAATATTTGGAGTTTAATATGCAAGACAGAAAATAAACATGTATGCATGAAGTTTTGATCAATGGCAAAAATCAAAAGATAAACACTTTCAATGATATTAATGTATGAATATGTTGTTGGGGGTCAATTTCATCTTATCAAATCTCATATATTTTAGGAATTCAACATTCAAATCATCATTGTTAATGCCACTCTCTAAAGTACCTTTCTAGAAGGCTTCTCCCTAATCACGAGTTCATACAATTCCTAGCATTCCTAATGATCAGTTCATAAGTGCAGGAGCTTAACGACAACCAATATCATATTGGGAGAAATTCCCCGGATCTAGACTTCCCCGTACGTGCCCGTATCGACAAAACTAATAATCATGCATCGAATGAGTTAAACAATGCAAGCATTAAGCAAAGAGGAAAAACCCTAACTAATGATGAAAGAAAGCATAAGTCTTAATCAAAAGATGTAAAAACAGATTCCATATATGAGAGCTTCACAAGATTACATTGATTCCCCAACAAACATACAGAGTTTAGTTCACCATATTCATGGTGAACCTAGATGAATTACAATGAAAGAATGAAAGAATAAACCCTAAAAAGGTGAAGAGGAAGGCTCAGCATCCAAGATCCTCCTTCAAAGGGGTGGAAGAAAGAGTGTTTGCTTCGTTTCTGCCAAAGATACCTAACCCTAGGAAACCCTAAAGCTTAAATACCATTCGTAAATTACAAAAAATTAGGTCCAAGCCCATTAAAGTGCCGATCAGCGGTAAGTGCGTGTCTTGCTTTCTCCCCTCAGCGGCCATTTTGCCCCTCAGCGGATCTCCCGTGAGTGCCTGAGTGCCGCTCAGCGGTAAACTGCCGCTGAGCGGTGACTTCGGCTTCTCCTTTTGCACTTTTTGATGTCTTTTCTGATTTCATCTCTCTCCTTCTTCACTTCTTTCACCAAATTCACCTTAAAACCTGCACAAAAACACTGAAATCAAGCATAAACCTGTCCAGCTCTCTTATTTCCAAAAATATAAAGAAAAGCATGATTTCAAGCTAGTTTCTAAGTGTAAAGGTTGCTTTTAGTGTCAATTTTAATCATAAAAATAACAGTTTTTCAACTGTTATCACAACCCCAAACTTAAAACTTTGCTTGTCCTCAAGCAAATAAGATGTAACTCAATCTTCAACCAATTCATATGATGGTTCACTCATTCAAAAATCCTCTTTTTCAAGATAAGTAACAACTTCACTCAAACTTATGACCAAGAGTTCAATCAAGATGTGCACATGCTTTAGTGTTCACAAAGTCATTTAAATTCCAACAAATGCTATTTTCATGAATGATCAATCAATTAAGCATGGATGTTCATGTGTTCATGTAATATTTCCTCACTAAGTCAAGTGTTTCACTCACACTCATGTGTATAAGAGATGATCACTCATTCACTCTACTATCACAATGTCACATGAATCAACTTTGCCTTTCATTTTACCAAAATCAAAAACATTCACAAGCATGCATCATCACAAGGACTTTTCTATGGCTTATAATGTGGCTGGGCTAACAAGAAAATTGGTTTTTCTAGATCACAAAACCCTTGAGTTAAGAGAATCATACAACACAATCATCTTATTCTTTCCCAACTTTCTTTTGCCTTTGCATTGAACTTTGCTTCTTTTTCTTTTCTTTTCTTTTTCTTTGCATATTCTTACTTTTTAGCTCTTAGCTCAATGCTTTTCATGTTTTCCCAACAACCCCAAACTTGAACATTTAACAATATCACACAAGATTTTCTACTTAACTCAAGGTAAAGATTTTCAATCAAGGGTTTCAGTGTATGTTCAAGGCTAAGGGTTCAAAAGGATAGAACACAAAGTGTTCTCTTTTAGTAGGCTAATTTTACGAATTTGGCCAATAAAAAGGGTTCCAACAAACGGCCTTGATCATATGATGCAAAACAAGCAATTGATTCAATCATAGAAAACCTGGGCAAAATCATTCCTGCTTTCAAAGTAATAACATTCAACAATAACAACTCTGGAGCTCAAAATCTCACATATAAGCTCATTCACATTTTACATACACATCCTGCTTAATTTCACAATCACAATCATGATATCATGCATTTGTTCACAAAGCTTGTGAATTACCTGTATAAGCATTTTAATGTGCACATCATCTCAACATCAATTAAGCATAAGCATCATTCAGCATTACTTATCACACAATCACAGTTAATAGCAAACCATCACAAGAAACCAGTTTTCAAATAGAGTACATCAAACCCTAATCTAAAAACAAAAACAAATAAGTTCAGAAAACTTAAACCACAAAAGCATAAGCATATGATAGCATTCATCAATAAATGCTATCTCAGCTCCTCATCAGTCTGAGCTGTCCTCTGTATCTTCCTCTTCCTCCTCATCTTCATCATCTTCAAATGCATCATCATCATCAGCATCATCTTCTTCCATCTCTCTTGCTGAAGCTTCAGCTGCTCCAGCTCCTTCTCCATGCACTGGCTCCTCTGGCCAAGCTACCACATTATGGAATTCATCCATAGTCCACCTGTGGGCTGGAGGTGTATCATACATCCCCACAATCATCTCAGCAGTGGCCACCTGCCCTCTGTGAATGGACTGCAACTGGCACCTATAAGAGACATATACATGTCCCTCATCTGGAATGGTTCTGCTTCATGTGTCTCAGCAGATGTCTGGCTCTGTGCTGGCCCTCTCTCTCTACGAGCACGACGTGGTGGAACTGGCTGAGCTGCTTCCTCACCTCCACAGTATTGTCTGTAATAAGCCTCATCAATAGCTTTTCTTGGCCTCTCAAATGGTGGAGCAGAAGTGTCCACCCCAGCTATCTTGCAAAGGTGAGTGATCAAGGAAGGATGTCCTAGTGGTGCTTTGTTGTTTGAGGTATTGGCGCATACACTAATCTCATAAGCTATCACCTGCCCAATATTAACATTTAAGTTTCTGATAGCACAGTAGATGAAAAGTGCCCTGCTGAGAGTAATATCTGACACATGTGAACATGGCTGAATGTTGGCATGAGAAACGCCATCCAATACTTTGCAAGAGGAGTCAAATCCGTCCTCCTAATGTTAACCACTGAGCCAGAGCTATTTCTTTGGAAGTGTCCTCCAGGTATACACAGTACTCTCTCCACATCCTCATAATCAGCACCTTCCTCCATGCAAAGAGCAAACTGGCACTGCTCACCAGCCCACACAGCGTCCAGGAAGTTATTGATAGAATCAGGATCATACCTGATAGCATGGCCTCTGACATAGCCCAAATAATTCTCAGCTGGATAATCACCAATCTTCTTTGCATTGGTGTAAAATTCCTTTACCACAACTATGTTGGCAGGTGCAGGATATGTGGCTAGCTTTCCCCAGTCATTCCCTAACACTTGCTCTCCAAATTGAGGAGCAAAGTTAGGTATCATTCCAACCTTTCTCCTGTCCTGAACCATCCTAAAGTGCTTTTCATGTTTCCTAGAGAGGAACCTGCTAGATTGGGGTTGCTCTGGTTCCTTTTCCTTTCTCTTGGTTGCCATGGTTTTCAATCTCTTTCCTGAAGAAGATGCCATTCCTACATTCAAACACAAATACACAACCACAGAACATGATGTTAATCATTAGTAAACCACCGCTGAGGGCCAGAATTTCCCCTCAGCGCCACCAGTGCACTGGTCCAGATCACAAAAACCAGAAAAAACCAAATCTCGCAGAGTGCCGCTCAGCGGCAGTTTACCCCTCAGCGGTAACTCTGCAGATTTTTGAAAAAACTGTTTTAAAGCTTTCCTAACTCCACCCAAATGCAATTTTCAGTTTTCCAGTTCATAATCATGCAGTTTAATCGGTTCAAATATATCATCAAATCATGCATAGAAATCAAAACCCCTAAATATTCATGCTTTGACAATAATATTCAAAATCAAAAACCCTAGAATGAACAAAATGCATTTTACTTACTTGGATGGAGATACTATATGCAATGAGAATGCTTCCAAGCTAGAATGCTCTCTTCCAACCCCAAACTTTGATGACACACTAGTGAACAAGTGAGTGGAAGAGAAATTTTCTTAAGAGATAAGAGTGAAAAGATGTGGAAAACCTTGGATAAGGTATGTGGAAGTTTTTATGCAGAGAAAAGCCTGAAAGTATGAGACTTTGCGCAGCTTAGGGTTTAAAAATACCCTAATGGGCTCGGGTCCCGCTAAGGGGAACAAAAGCCCATTCTGCGAGAGTACCGCTCAGCGGTAAAGTACCGCTCAGCGGCACTTTCGTGATGTGCTTTTCTCCTTCTTTTCTTAACCTACGTGCCTCCCATACATGCCCCTCACTGGTTCCCTGCAATTCAATGTTTAAAATGCTTATGCAAACCCTAACTAGAATAAACAAACAGAAATATTCAATCAACTGGGTTGCCTCCCAGGTAGCGCTTGTTTAACGTCACGAGCCTGACCCTAAATCCACCAACACCCATCAGTAGGTGTAAAATTTTCTTACCAACACCCATCAGTAGGTGTTACAGCCATTGTATCCTTCAGTAGATACTTAACCACCTAGCATCCTTCAGTAGATGCTATATCCAACAAAATAAATACAAAAATAATGTTCACAAATTAAAAATTACAAAACCAAATCAAAAGTTTTTAAATTCACTGGGTTGCCTCCCAGCAAGCGCTCTTTTAATGTCATTAGCTTGACCCAATAAGGTTCAAGTTCCATCTTTTTTATAGTTGATGTTGTCATTCCACCAACTCCTCAGCTGTTTCCTTTGAACTGTTTTGGTTCTTCTAGAATATGGAGACTCTATATCTATCATCTCCTTCTCTTTAAAGCCCTTCACAACCCACAACTTGTTCTTGATTCTTACAGGTGTGCCAAGTTGGAGTCTTTTTTTCTTCCAGTCTCTAGGAATTTCTTCTCCTCTTCCAATCTCTTCTTCCTGGGGTACCTGAAACAACAAGCAATGGTTACCTGAAACCTCAAGATTTTCATCTTTACGGCTAGTCATGAGTGCATCTCGAAATGCAGCTTTATAACTAGCTTCTTCCTCCTTTTTTTGCGTCTCATCTTTGAAGACATCTACCACCACTCTCTCCTCTCTGTCCTGGAGCACCACTATACCTTCATTTACATCTATGATAGCCCTGGCCGTTTTCATAAACGGTCTTCCAAGAATGATAGGTATCTTCTCGATCTCCATCTTCATCACCACAAAGTCTGCCAAGAACTGAAGTTTGCCCACACAAACTATAATATCCTCTACAATCCCACATGGCTCCTTTGAAGATCCATCAGCTATTACTATTTTAACCTTTGCAGGTTTCACTTTAACATTGCCGATTTGCTCCAGTAAAGAATAAGGTATCAAGTTAACACTTGAACCTAAATCAAGGAGAGCTTTCTTTACCTTTTTCTTCCCTATAGTACAAGGGATAGAGAAACTACCTGGATCTGATGCTTTAGGTGGGAATGACTCTTTCTTAACAGTTTTACACTCTTTTACCTCATCATCTCTACGTCTCTTCTTTGTAGAGATTTCTTCATCAGATTTTGTGTAAACTGCAATTTTCTGTAGAATCTGTTCCCAAGGTGCTTCATTATCCACCATTCTGAATAATTCTGTGAAGTCCATTTGTTTCTCTTGATTTATTGGAAAAGGAAAAATGTTTTTGCTCTCTATTTCTCTTCTTTCTTCTGTTTCTCCTTCTTCTAACTCAATTATCTCTTCATTCACACTCTTCACCACTTTGCACTCTTCTCTGGGGTTAACCTCAGTATTAGCCCCAAAATTTCTGTTTGGCCTTTCTTCCAATTGCTTGGTAATCTGACCCATTTGAATCTCCAAATTCTTTATAGCAGCTTCAGTGCTCTTTTGAGAAGATTCAGTTTTTTGTATGAATTGCTGAAGAGTTTCTTCCAACCTTGTTGATCTTTCATTAAGCATAGATAACTGTTGCCAAAAGGTTGGTTGCTGCTGCTGCTTATTATATTGATTTGCTTGCCCAGTTTGTCCTTGACCAATGCTTGGATGTGGTTTCCACCCTTGATTGTAATTCCCTTGACGGTATGGAAATTGATTAGCCATGAAATTAACATCCTCCACGGCTTCCACTGGAAAAGCACATTGACCATTTATATGATCACCTCCACATAATTCGCACAACTGGGTTTGTACCTGTGCAGCAGTTTTCAATTCTTTAGGTAGTTGTGCAAGAGTTTTAGTCAGAGTCTCCAGCTGTTGAGTTAGAATTTTATTTTGAGCTAGCAAGGCATCATGTGTCTGTAATTGGAGAACCCCTTTTTGTTGCATAGGAGCTCCTCTCTCACTGTGCAGCTCATTATCACTAGTAGCCATGTTTTCTATAATTTCTGTGGCTTCCTCTTGAGTTTTCCATTTAATATTGCCTCCTGCTGAGGCATCAAGCATCATCTTGGTTTGTGAACCAAGCCCTCCAAGGAAAGTTAGGACTACTTCTTGTTCTTCAAAACCATGCGTGGGTGTTTTTCTTAGCAGACTTTTGTATCTATCCCATGCATGCCCCAGTGATTCTTCCATGCCCTGATTAAATGAAGATATCTCTTGCTTGCCTTTTGTCACCTTTGATTGTGGAAAGTACTTGTTCAAAAACTTTGTTACCACTGCTTCCCACTCTGTGAAACTTCCTTCTGGAAAAGAATTCAACCAAAGCTTAGCATTGCCTCCCAATGAGAAAGGAAACAAACTAAGTTTGATCGCTTCATCTGGCACCCCATTGATTTTGACTGTGTTGCAAATTTCATTGAATGTAGTAAGGTGCTCATATGGGCTTTCATGAGATAACCCATTAAATTGATTACTTTTCACCAGTTGGATCAGTGCTGGTTTGACCTCCATGTTAGCTGAATTGACTCTAGGTCTAGCTATGCTGTTAAAGTGATGAGGTCCAGCTATATTGGTGTAATCAGCAAGAGTTCTTCTGATATTATTGTTCTCCATATTTTCTGTGCTATTGTCAGAACCTTGTGGTGATGGTTGCAACAGAGTTTCCGGAGGAGGGAAAAGTTCTCTAGATGTTCTGATTCTTCTCCTCCGTCTACTGTCTTCTAATGCTTGTAGCAGAGGTTCTGTTGTTTTCTTGCTCCTAGTTCGAATTGCCTCCTGCATACACAGGAACACAAAACCCTAGAAAAGATTGGGTTAGCACAAAAATATATAAGAGAAGATATAAGATTCAAAAAATAAAAACAGAAAACAGAAAAACAGAAAACACATAAATAAAAAAAAATTCGAAATTTAAATTAAAAATAAAAAAAATAAGTCAAAGATAATCAATAATCACACAAATTAACCAGTTAAACCACGAGTCCCCGGCAACGACGCCAAAAACTTGATGGACAAATTTATGAACACCAAATTATGATGTCACAAACTTGTTTTTCAATCGGCAAGTGTGACCGAATCGTTCAAGTAATAAACTTGGTAAGACCAAGTATCATTCTTCCCAAAGGACTCACGACCTAGTTTAGTTATGTGGTTTCTTGATTAGCTAAGACTTAAAAACGTAATATTTGGAGTTTAATATGCAAGACAGAAAATAAACATGTATGCATGAAGTTTTGATCAATGGCAAAAATCAAAAGATAAACACTTTAAATGATATTAATGTATGAATATGTTGTTGGGGGTCAATTTCATCTTATCCAATCTCATATATTTTAGGAATTCAACATTCAAATCATCATTGTCAATGCCACTCTCTAAAGTACCTTTCTAGAAGGCTTCTCCCTAATCACGAGTTCATACAATTCCTAGCATTCCTAATGATCAGTTCATAAGTGCAGGAGCTTAACGACAACCAATATCATATTGGGAGAAATTCCCCGGATCTAGACTTCCCCGTACGTGCCCGTATCGATAAAACCAATAATCATGCATCGAATGAGTTAAACAATGCAAGCATTAAGCAAAGAGGAAAAACCCTAACTAATGATGAAAGAAAGCATAAGTCTTAATCAAAAGATGTAAAAACAGATTTCATATATGAGAGCTTCACAAGATTACATTGATTCCCCAACAAACATACAGAGTTTAGTTCACCATATTCATGGTGAACCTAGATGAATTACAATGAAAGAATGAAAGAATAAACCCTAAAAAGGTGAAGAGGAAGCCTCAGCATTCAAGATCCTCCTTCAAAGGGGTGGAAGAGAGAGTGTTTGCTTCGTTTCTGCCAAAGATACCTAACCCTAGGAAACCCTAAAGCTTAAATACCATTCGTAAATTACAAAAAATTAGGTCCAAGCCCATTAAAGTGCCGCTCAGCGGTAAACTACCTCTCAGCGGTAAGTGCGTGTCTTGCTTTCTCCCCTCAGCGGCCATTTTGCCCCTCAGCGGATCTCCCGTGAGTGCCTGAGTGCCGCTCAGCGGTAAACTGCCGCTGAGCGGTGACTTCGGCTTCTCCTTTTGCACTTTTTGATGTCTTTTCTGATTTCATCTCTCTCCTTCTTCACTTCTTTCACCAAATTCACCTTAAAACCTGTACAAAAACACTGAAATCAAGCATTAACCTGTCCAGCTCTCTTATTTCAAAAATATAAAGAAAAGCATGATTTCAAGCTAGTTTCTAAGTGTAAAGGTTGCTTTTAGTGTCAATTTTAATCATAAAAATAACAGTTTTTCAACTGTTATCACTAGTTCACAATGTCTTTTCTCCCTAGCAATTAATCATACATTACATTCGCACAGAAGCTTAAAGGAAACCGATCCTCCTATTCCTATGTCTAGGTAATATTTCTTCCAGCATTACCGAAGGATTAACAGCCAGAAGCCGTCGGTAAATCTCTTGTCGCTAACATTTACCAACGGGCTTGGGCCCTCGGTAATTACCGAAGGACGGAAGCTTTCGGTAATTACCGAAGGGCATAAGCCTTCGGTAAGTTCCAGGCAAATCTCAGGAAGAATTGTATTTCTTATCAAACCAAACAAACCTGTATAAATTGTTCACACCACAAACAGACCTGCATAACATTTTCCAACCACATACAGACCTGCATAATGTGCATCTCAATCATGCAATCATTGATCAGAAAAACAATATAACATCTGAATCATCCAATCATCCATAGAACATGTATTTATAAATGAAACATAAAACAATCTAACATAATGTTCTAACATCCAAATCATCCAATTGATTTAACATCCAAATGATCTAAACTCCAAATGTTCTAATATTCAAATGTTTCTATAACAACTGATAACAAAATAAAACTAATAATGTACATAGTTATAATCAGAATGATCTTCATCATCCTGCTCCTCTGTAGATGGCTGGACTGGTGTGGGTTGGACTGATGTCAGCTGGACTGATGAGGGTTGGACTGATGTCGGCTGTTGAGGGACGGTGGGTGACGGGGAGGGTCGTGGCTGGGTCGGAGGGATAATGAACTGATCATGTGAAGTTTCATGCAACACTCTCATGATCAAGGCCTTAAAGTTTCTAAACTCTGCTCTCAAATTAGTGATTTCCTGGTCACGTTGCTCCAGTGCGTGCGTGAGGTGGACAATGGCCTCGTCAGTAGTAGTGGTGGAAGAAGAAGGTTGGTGTTTCAAAGTACCTCCTCTCGATGTTGTATAGTTTGCAGCAAGTTGTCCTGCACCGTACACTCGTCCCTTATTCTTCCCACCAACGATGTCGACCCAGCATTGTGTCCTACGGATGTCGTCTTCTGCATTACTCGCATCATTCGTTGTAGGAGCTGACCCATGTTCAGATCTAACCTGTGAAAGTCTTGTAGAAAATTCTTCCTGTTCAAATATTAAAAGCAATGTTAGGGAATGATGGAATAACATAAATGAAAAATTACTTATTGTAATATTATTATTTGCTTACATGAGTCTTCCGAGATCTTTCATCAACGAATTCATTAGTGCTCTTCCGAACATGAGTCTGTGCAAAGACCTCATCAACATGGACTGCCCGTCCTAGAGCTTGTGCCTGAACATAATTTAGAGTTAGAAGTGTACATATGAAATAGAAAATACATAAGTTATATATGAAAGAAATAGAAAAGTAATGAAAGTTTACCATACGAAGGGCATGCTCATGAATCGTGATCGACCCACCAGTATGCAGGGTGTCACCATCATCATCATCTTCTTCTTTTTCTTCTTCTTCTTCTTTTTCTTCTTCTTCTTCTTCATCATCACCTTGTATTCCTACTTCTAATTCATCTCCATCACCATCAGGGTCGTGCAATGCGGTTATACGTTGAACTTCAATAATTTCTTGTGGTTGTGACATTTGGTCAAGTTGGTAGGCAAGATCTTCCTCAACCTCATTTGAATCAATGCAACCTCTAGGCTTGGTTTGTATTGCTACAACCCAACCACGCTTGTCAATATTGTGGAATGGTGGATATGGCACATAATAAACCTGTCTGACATTAATTGGTAGAATGAAAGGATCAAACGATCCATATCTTAATCTCTAGTTGAGTTCGACAATGTTAAACCTAGGATCCACTCTAGTACCAACTCTAGAAGGATCAAACCATTCACAATAAAAAAGTACTACTCTGTTTGGAGAAGTAGTGTTGTGGTACTCTAGCTCATATATTTTATGAATGATGCCGTAGAAATCATCATAACAACCCTCTATTAGGCCCTTGACGTACACACCACAATTTGTTGTTTTCTTTCCTTTATACCATTCATGTGTATGAAATTTGTAACCATTGGTGAAGTAAGTGTGCCATTTTTGACACATCTTATTGGCCAATTGGAGAGATGTCTTAACTCTTGAACCGTGGGAGTTAATGCCTGATTAAAAACCTACAAAGATACCTAAAAAATTGTAAAAGCAAAAGTCAAATTAACCTTGCTCTAAAAATAGGAAAAAGTATGGACTTGATTTTTGAACCATTGGGGAAACTCTGAGTGTATTATAGCAGAAGCATTTCCTTCTGCGACTTGCTCAGCCACAAGAAATGAGCTGGTACAAGTGAAAAGAATTAGTGTATAACAATTTAACCATTGCAAAGGTAAGAGTTGCATGATGACATACTCAAGGTACGACTTAACTTCACTGCAATTGATTAAGACATGGACATGAGCAGAGTTGAATTCAGCATCAGTTAACCAATGAGTGAATTCTTTCCCTACATGACGGCCTAATTGTCGGAAAACTGATAATGCACCTTGATGTGGTTCAGCTTGCCATTGCATTTCATTTCTGACATTAGTGGGGGACAACATGAAGTTTTGAAATAATGTGAACAAAAATACGTTGTCTCTCTATGAAAGTAAGCTGCACAAATTGAGCCTTCTACTCTAGCTTTATTTTTAACTGAACGTTTGGATTCTCCCATAAACCTTTCAAAGGGATACATCCACCTGTATTGCACCTGTTTGGATTCTCCCATAAGCCTTCTACTCTAGCTTCATATGCAAGATGAATTGGAAGATGTTCCATTGAATCAAAGAATGCAGGAGGGAATATTCTTTCTAATTTGCAGAGAATAATTGGGATATTTTCTTCCATCTTTAAAGAAGTTACTGATTTCTATCAGTGGATTTAACACGTGCATTAGCAAACAACTGAACGCAAGAGGGATGAAAGTCTCCATGAATACATGACAATCATGACTCTTCAATCCTTGAATAGTACCGTTCTGAACATTGGCACATTTGGACAAGTTAGAAGAATATCCATCTGGCACACTATTCTTGCCTCGTCTTTTGACATGGTGTAATTTGCTTTTGGTTTAAAGAATCGGTCGTTACCTTACAAAGGTAAATCTTTTCTTGCTTTGTCATTATCTTTTGTCTTACCAATAACATTCATAACTGTGTTGAAGACACTGTCAAAGAAATTTTTTTCTATGTGCATGACATCGAGGTTGTGTCTTAGCAAGTTGTCTTTCCAATAGGGAAGATCCCAAAATATGCTTCTTTTAGTCCAATTATGCCATTCTCCAAACCCTTCTATCCTATTCTAACCATATAAACTAACTTTTGGATAGTCTTTCACTCTTCTCCAAACGTGTGATCCAGTCAACTTCGGCGGGGGCATATCCGTTTCAACTTGCCCTTTGCGAAATGCCTTTTTGTTTCTTCTAAAGGGGTGATCAATGGGCAAGAACCGTCGATGGCAGTCAAACCAACTACTTTTCCGACCATAACTCAATTGGAATGACTTTGTATGTTCCATGCAATGTGGACAAGCTAATCGACCATGCGTGCTCCAACCAGATAACATGCCTTACGATGGAAAGTCATTAATAGTCCACATCAAAGCTGCTCTCATAAGGAAATTTTGCTTCCTTGAAACATCATACGTCCAAACACCATTCCATAGCTTCTTCAAATCATCAATAAAAGGCTCCAAATAAACACCAATCGAGGATTTGGGATTAGATGGACCTGGTATTATACATGTTAAAAACATGTAAGACTTTGTCATACACATCTCAGGTGGTATATTGTATGGGGTAACTATCACGGGCCAACATTAATATGGTGATGCAAACACCTGAATGTACGGGGTAAACCCATCAGAGCATAGGCCAAGTCTGACGTTACGCGGTTCACTAGCAAAGGATGGATGTTTACGATTGAAGTGCTTCCAAGCTTCACCATCAGAAGGATGACGCAAAAATCCTTCAATTTTGTTACCATCATACCATGTCATGTGTTTCGATGTTTGCATTGAAGTAAACATTCTTTGTAATCTTGGAATTATAGGCAAGTAGAAAATGGACTTTAAGGGAATTGGTTTTTTTTGCCTCCGTCCAGCATGCATCATATGATATCGAGGTGAGCCAAAAACTTGTATTCAACCAACAATGCATCCTTTTTGCCACTGTCATTGTCATAGAATAATATACATCAATTAACACAACAATCAATCTTCTTGGCTTCCAATCCCAACTTTGAAACACATTTTTGGGCTTGGTAATAATTCTTCGGCATAAAATTGTTTCGTGGTGTCAAATCTAACATCAATTTTGTATAGAAGTCCACTGCTTGAATGGGAACGTTCCAATTAGATTTGCCAGCCATGAGTCTAATGCACACTGACAATTTTGACTCAGTTGAACCTTCAAATACAGGTAGATTTGCCTCTGTCAGTAAATTGTAAAACCTCTGAGTGGTTTCACTTGGAGACTCTTCATCATGACTATCTTTTGCTTCTTGTTCAGCATGGCGACAAAGAGCATTGTCGATCATCTCTTGCATATAGGAAAATTGATCTATCACAGATATATGTACAATAGTATTCGAACCTAATGCAAGCCCCTTTTCAGTTGTAGTGGAGGTTGAAGGAATTTCTTCACCATGAAATGTCCAAACTATGTAATTAGCATGAACCCTTTTTGGTATAGGTGAAGTTTGACGACTTCATCTTTCAAAATCCTTGTACATTTGCACTTGATGCATGGACATCGAATCCCTCCAACAAGAGCATAATATTGATATCGTCAAGCCGTCTCCACAAACTCTTCAACTTCGATGACAAAAGATTCCTTTAAACCTATGCTTCCACTATAACAACAGTCGTACATCCATCCACGATGGTTGGGAAAATGGGCCATGTTCTGTGACAAGCCAAACAAAGAAAAACTTAGCCAAAACAACAACACTCCATGTGACATAAGTAATAAACCTATTACTACTCAAGTCGAACATGGAAGGCAATTTGAACACTATTGTCATAGGCATTCAATAAGGGCATGCAAAGACAAGTCCTCAGTATTGAAATGCCTTAGATATCCTAAGTGGTTGTGTATTAAATTTGGGGGATTCAACTTTTTGACGTTACTAAAGTTATCTTTTATAGAGTACTTCCACATATTTTGTACATTCTAAGTGTTTAAGGTACTTTTAACCTTCTCATTCCATTGAGAATGTGTGTAGTACCATAGGACTTTAAATGACTACATAACTTAATCAAGTTGTAGCCTAATAAATGAACATACAATATACAGGAACATACAATATATACATCAACATACAACATATACATGAACATTCAGTCATGGTTTAAATGCATGTTTGATAACAAATTTTTGCAAGGAAATAAAATTACACAATAGTAGCTCTAGATCAATACTAACCACTTCAACAACATTGTTTCATGAATTGAAACATGTTAAAACTGATATTTAACTCAAAACCAAACTACTACTTAAAATCACCTTTCTACTTCCCAAAATTAACTCAAAATTTGTGATTTTGGAAGTGATTTTCTGCCTAAGTCATTCTGACACTTTGCTAATCATTTCAACAGTTTTAATTCATCAAAATGAACTTGTTTGAACTCTAATTAGGCACAAAACAGAACTACAACTCAGATTCACTTTGCAAGTTCCAAAAATGGCTTAAATATCATGGTTTGACATACTAAATTGCATACAGGTCTTTGTAACTTCACATCAATGGTTCTAACAACTTCAATTAATCAATTTGGACTTGTTTAAACTTTCAAACCTCACAGAATCACAACAAAACGAAAAATGACCTGCAATGACTCAATTTTACTACACTTTTTAAGGTTTAAAGTAGTGTGATTTTGAGTTTTAGGGAATTCTTTGCTTTCCACCACTTTCCTAGCATCATTTAACTACTTTAGACTTGTTAGGATGTTAACATTACTTAAAATTACTTTACTTTAGGTGAATTGGTAATTTGTCACCCTTTAAGTGAACATTTTAGGTTCTAAATACTCTTACTTTGAGCCGTGTTGTTTGAGTTGTGTGTGACTCTAATTCGAGTTTAACTCCACCTAGCTGTTGCTTTCGAGCTTGGTCTTATGTAGTTACACATTCTATAGTCACTTTTACCATTGCCTAGTCCATTCAATCTTATAAACTCCGTTTTGGTGGTGTGATGGAGTGATTTTTCTGCATTTTTGGCCATAACAAAGTCAGATTTTGAATGCTAGCATTTCTGTGTTGTGTGACAGTTTGAGCAAGTCTAAAATGATGTTTAAAAGTTGCTAGCAGAGTTCAATTGGTGATATAATGGTCTAAGTGCATAATAGTATACTAAACCATCAATTTTGAGTCAAAATTGGGAAGTGGCAAGGTGTTTTTAGTAACAGTTTGGATTTGAGCCAATTCAAAGAGTTTAAAAACACTAAATCAAGTTGCTGGAGTGATTAGTTTTAAGCTGCAGCCACTGTTGTGACATTTCGTGTCTTAAACCACCAAATTGTGACTCATTTTTGTGGCAAAAATGAACCAGACAACACTTTGAGCCTAATTTTTTGTGGTTAAAGACTTTGATTGCAGGCCAAAATCCTAGTGATATGATAAAAAATGGGGCAACAATGAAGAGTTTCAAAGTGACAAAAGCACAAAAAGAGTAGAATAGGTTTCATAGGCTTGTATTTGCCTCTTTGTTTTCTTTTCGTTAGATCTAGTTGAATAAACGCATATAAACCCTTCTTTTCCTTTTAGCATAAGCAATGGGGGACTTCCGATGGCTTAGTCTTAAAAGAAAAGAAGAATAAGTAGGCGTCTTAGCTTGTAGCGCAAGGAAGCATATCTAGCTTTCATTTTTTGAACTTAAGGAGAGCTAGGTGGCTTATAAACCCTTTTGGAATGAGAGAATTAGGCAATGTGGGACTCCAAGCACCTAGGGGCGCTGCTGCAGCTGTTGGCAAACCCTTGGAGCCTTCCAAGTCCCACATTGCTTGAAACTCTTCACCAAACTCCTTCCAAAAGCTATATAAGTAAACCTAGGGGTTCTCCTTGTAGACACCTTTGAAATAAATGAAATTGTGAGTTGAATTGCAATCTTGCATTCCTCTTAGAGATAGTTTTCTGTCTCTTAGTCCATTTTGGCAGACCTTATCTTGAGCAAATCAAGTGGCGGTCCTTCCTCGACACTTATCTTGGAGTCCTCTCTCAAGTGGCGTGTCTACGAGTCATAAGTTTCCTCCTCCTTTCTCTTTTCCTCTTTTATTTTTCCATTCATTCTTTTAAATGCCATTAGTATACTTCTCTCTAGGCATGCACTTCCCATCATGTGGTATCTAGAGCCAGGAGCTTGATCCTTATTAGGAATTGCATGTTAGAGTAGAGTAGACAAGCATTTTTTTCAATTCTCGAGCGCTGGCGCACGTTGCATGTTTGTCCAACTTGTTTGCTTTCGTTTGAGTTCATTTCCTATCCGTTTTGTGTGCAATTTTTTTTAAAAGTTTTTTTTGTATGTCTACTTCAATGAATAGTTTTTACTTTGTTTCAATTCACTCTGTACTATTCGCAATAAATTGTTTTCTCCACTGTGTTCATCAAGTATTCTGCTGTTGATAGATTTCTAAAACTGTTTGCATTGTTGCTTGCTGTTTGATGTATTTGGCTGGCTGGAATTCATTCCTGGACCGTGAGATAACATCCACACACTCTTAAGAAGGGAATCAAAGCTTAATATCAGGGCTTGGAGGTGATAAATCGTGGCTGTCCAGAGGCTTGTGCAAGCACTTTTCTTCAAACAACAACAATGCTATTGGAGGTCTTCAACAAGTAGGTGTCCTTATTCCCTTTTGTGTGCTTGTTCCAGCTTTTATTCTTGTCTTGGCTGGATTGTATATATATTTTATTTCTTGTTAGCTTTGCTTTGAGTCATATGTTTGTTCCTCTTTAGGAGTTTTCTAGCACAACATTTCTGAAATTGCATAGCTAAGAGTAAATTTTTGCATCTCCATGCTTGTATGTTGATTTGAGTTTGATCACCATAGGATTTAAGTGTGTGAACTTTGCTTATATGTTCTGTATCAATAGAGGCATTCAAAAATTCCAAATTTCATTTTAATCAAACACACTTTCCACTTTGAATGTGCTTGGCCGAGACATAAAATTTCCACTACTGCTTGCTGTAAAAAAAATTTCAAGTAATTTCAATACTGTTTGCAAGGAATCAAGTTTAAAATTAAAAAAGTAGATTGCATAAGAAAATAGCTATTTAAGAAACTTGTATAACATTCATGCAAATTTGCAATACACAAACCAATCAACATCATCAGTATCCCATCAATGACCTCTACACAAATATGACATTTAAAATTACCTAGAAAATTAACTGTGTTCCAAGAAATGCTTCAATCTTTTTACACTCACGGTCAAATCTACATCAACAACCCCAAGCACCAAAATGAGGTGGCATTTTGTTTATATATCACAAATGAACCAAACTTTTACTACAAATTCCCCTAACAAATTAAATTCTCAATTCTGAATCATGCTTAGCCTAAAAGAAAATCAACATGGGGTAACTACTACTACACTATAAACCAAGAAAATAACTGCACAAAACAGAAAAATTGAACATGATCCAAAGTTAAAAGTTTTGTTCTGGTTGGTGTGTTAAATGGAATCCTGACTAAAAAAGACTTGGGACCAAATAAAAACCAAGAATTCTGCAGATTTCCACTTAATTTCCCAAACAATTCAAAAACTTACTTCAAATATTCAACTCAACCATCCAAATTTTGATTCAGAAATTGAAACAGGTTGCAAACCAAGTATTTGACTTAAAGATACCACTCAAAAATTGCTCAAATAAGCAGAATGATAGTATACATGGCTAGCAATGGTCTAAATGCTACAACTAGAATTTTAACACAGAAATAAGATTGAGCAAATATATAGTAGATCGCCCAAATCCTATACCAGCAATTTTGATCTATTTCTCAAGGTGCAACCAAGCTCTTGCTTTAGCAAATCATAGATTAAATGGTCTGCACTTAGTAATGGCTCAAATCAGAGTGAAGAAATCAACTCTACTGTGACAAACTGGATATGTTTATAACAGCTTATGGGATGAACCACGAAGGTGATTTTGATGATGCAAATTAGGCACTCTTTGCTCTGTATAAACATATCATTGCTCATTTTGGTGTGCTTAATATTGATCACTTAGTTAGATGTACCAAAAGAAAATTTCACTCAGTAGAATACTTGGAATGAGAATTAAACAAGTAATATATAACATGACTTTTGATAAAACTAGACAGATTTCAAAATAAAATGACTCAAATCAGAATGAACCGAGTAAAAATGAGGAAACCAAAGCAAATCAAGGTTGTCACACAAGAATAAACACAATCAGAACCTAAGAAATTAGAATTCCATGGTGCAATGATGAACATAAGCAATGAAATAGTGAGGAAACAGAATTGACATATTCCAAAATAGAAGAACTAGACACTTAGCAGGACTAAGTATGTGATTCATTGATATGTTAGTAGAACTTGTCAACCAAAGAAACGTTGTGAGAATGTGAATCTAACTTGTTAGCCACAAGCATAACTTATGTTAAAAGCTAAATGCAATCTATTTGATGAAAAATTTGTTCTGATTTTAATCTGTGAAGTGTGTTTCTCTTTGTTCTGGTATTATATGCTAATGTGAAAGGTTCAACACACTATATGAGCCCTGAATTGCTTCTACAAAGCTTAATGGTTTAAACTAAGTACACAGAAGTTCTTTTGGTCTTATTATTAGTTTTTCATTGTGCTAAATTTCTTTGTAAGTTCATTTATGGTCTCTTCATACTTAAATCCACCTTTTCTAGCTTAGTTCAGTTAGTTGAAAGTTCTTTGAGTCTTTTTTATTGTTAGCCAGTCATTTGAATTCCTAAAACTCAGAATTAGTGATGAGGTTGTGTCAATTTTCTGCATAATTGAATGTTGCAAAGTTAGATTTTGAATTACATTGAATTAGTGTCCATTAGCAGCTCAAACAAGTTTGTTTTGCTGTTAAAATCTTGTTGAAATGGTTAAGTTCAAAGTATAGCAACATTTGTAGAAGAATCAAAAGCTAGAGGTGCATCAGAGGAAATGATTTGGAAATTGAACTAGTTGTTGACTGAAACTGAAAATGCAAGGAGGGAAACACAAGATAGGAAGAATGAGGCTGCACAATTGAAGATGGAAGTTGTAATCACTAAACTTGTTTTAATGTTGAGTTAATAGTGTAGCCACTGGTTAATGACAACCACAAAAGAAACAATTATAAGACTTCATTCAGTTTTATCCTACTTCCCAAAACAGCCCCATTTCATTTAATCAAACCCCTGTTAATCTTGATTTATCATGAACCGAACCCCTCACTTAGCTAATACACTTGTTCATTACTTAACACAGAGTAGGACAGAGTAAGAATAATGTAGTTACTGCGTTATCATGTTCCTTTACAGCCTAACCAGATTCAATTTAACTTATTTCAGTCCATACAATCATTGCTATTTAACCTGTTCATTACTTAACCTATTCAGAACATATTTTTCTTATACTCTTGATTTACCAATTTCCGCTATGCTTATAGCAATACAAAAACAAATCCCAAAACTTATTGCAAGCTCGAATCAAAATCAAGAGGAATCAAAACTAACAGGCCAGCAATACCAGAACAAGTTCTAGTACACAGAATGCCATATAGGAATTCAAAAGAAAACATGGAACGTACTAACCTGCACAGTCTCAACCCAAAACACAAGTATAAGCCAAATAATTCACATTATCACATGATACATATAAGGTACCAAAGCAGAAATATCCACAGTGCAAACAACTTCACGCATATTGGTAAGAATAGGGCAACACCCAATTAGTTTTACACATTGCACACAAGTAGGAAAGAACAAGGCAATCAATTTATTCATGTAGCGTTCTAAAATAGAGAACTTACCTCACACTCCAGAACACCCAATTCAATGGAAGCCAAGCGACACCGCGAGCTCTCAATCAAACAGCTAACCTTGGGCTTCACCGCAAGGACCTCCTGATGCTAATGACCACGAATCACCACCCCACCTGCCGCACAAGCCTTACGCGCACAACCACGAACCACCACCCCACCCACAACGACACAACGGACAGGTAGAGGGATAGGGAGAGAATGAACGATAGCAAGCGAAAGGGAAGGCAGAGGGAGCAAATGGAGCTTCAATCTCTATGACTCCATTATCTTTAAGCTCTTTAACACCCCACACTGTGCCCTTGAATCTCACTGGTGCACCAAGTTTGAGTTGTTCATCCATTGAGTCATGATGAACCATCTTTTCTTCACCATCTTTTTCTTCTCCTTCCCTAACCTATGACAAGAAACAATTTTTACCTTTGAGGCTTGGTAACTTTAAGGCTAGTCACTGGTGCATCTTCATTTGTAGCTTTATGATTGGTGTTAACGGTTGAAAATATCGTTATTTGTGATGTAATTTTGATATTAAATACACCCTTTTTCACGTAGAAACTTGCTTGGACTCATGTTTTTTCACTTAATTGTGGGAATAAGAGAGTTGAGGTTGAACTTGATGATTTTGTGACTAATTACCCTTGTTTTGATTGGTAATGAGAGAATGCGGAAAGTAGAGATGAAGTGCTAAGGAGTTAGAGCTCAGAAAGGACTAGAAAAACACCTAAAGGAGGAACGGCACGAAGCTTGGGCACCCTCCTATGCCACTCAGGCGGCGGCCCCCTCAAGACCTACATGAGGACTGTCCACCGCCCGGGTGATAACGGTTGAAAAACCGTTATTTTTATACTTAATTTTAATATTAAAGAAACCCTTTTTCACTTAGAAGCTTGCTTGAACTCATGTTTTTGCTTTAGTTTTGGGAATAAGAGAGTTGAAGATGAATTTAATGGTTTTGTGCTAGATTCCCTTGATTTTGTAGGTATTGGAATGATTTGAAAGAAGAGTTAAAGTACCGAATGGTTGGAATGCAAAAAAGTTAACCAAAATGCAGAAACATCAACTAGAGTGCAGAAAAGTCAACCAGAATCCAGAATCTAGAAAAGTCAACCAGAGTGCAGAAAAGTCAACCAGAGTGTAGAAAAAGATGCGCTGAGCGGTAGGGGGCGCTGAGCGGTAGGGGGCGCTGAGCGCCACTTTTTGTTGTCTCACGCTTGCCAAAATTGCCCCTGAGCGTCATTTTGAAGAGCCGCACTTACCGTTGAGCGCCAAAAGTGCTGCTGAGCACCAAAAGTGCTGATGAGCGCCATTTAAGTGCGCTTGGACCTGTTTTCTGTTATTTTTATGGGCTTGGACCTGTTTTTCTGTTATTTTTATGTTCTATTTAAGGACTTGCACGTCCTAGGGATTATATCTTTTGTTGGCTTGAGCACATAAACACAGTTTTCACCCCTTGGGGGTAGATTTGAAGATGGTGATGGCTCTCCTCTTCACTTTCTAGGGTTTTTCTATCTCTTCAACTCTTTCATTCCATTGTTCATCTAGTTCTTCCATGACGATGGAGAACTAAACCTTATTTGTTGTCGGAAAAGATATAACCTCTTAAACTCTCATGTATTGAATTGATGCTTGATTATATATGCTTTACTTCATTAATTGTTAAGGTTTTTCCTCTTTACTCTTTGCATGATTGGTTTAACTCAATCAATTGTATGATCTTTGATTTTGTCGATATGGACACATACGGGGAAATCTAGAACTGAGGAAATTCTCCAGGAAAAAATATTACCTAGACATAGGAATAGGAGGATCGGTTGCCTTTAAGCTTTTGTGCGAATGTAATGCATGATTAATGGCTAGGGAGACAAGTCATTGTGAACTAGTAATTGGGAGTACGCTTTCTTCACCGAGACATCGGGTTAAGGTAAATTAGAAAGTGGCATTAACATTAATGAACAAGATGAATTCATATAAGCATGAGAGTAAATTAGGTGAAATCTAAACCCAACAAGAATATCATCAACTTCATCCATTCATTCTTGTGTTTATTTTACTACATTTGCATTCAAAACCCCAAAAATTTGTTCTTTAGAGTCTTAATTAGTTGAGTAATCACATAATTGTTGAGTGTCATGAGTCTCTTGGGAAATGATACTTGGTCTTACCATTTATTATTACTTGATACGATTCGGTACACTTGCCGAGGTCTTAACAAGTTTTTGACTCCGTTTTCGGGGATTAAAAATTTGTTTATCAAGTTTTTGGTGTCGTTGCCGGGGACTCGTGGTATAACTATTCTATTTGTGTGATTCTTAACCGATTAGACTTTTAATCTTTTTATTTTTTTTATCTTTTTATTTTTCTATCTTTTTTATCTTTTTCTCTTTTAACTTTTTCTCTTTTTATCTTTTTTTCTTTTTATCTTTTTAGTTTTTTTATATCTTTTTATTTTTTTTCTTTTTATTTGTTTGTCTTTTTATTCTTATTTTTATCTTTTTATCTTTTTATCTTTTTACCTTTTTATTTTTTTTTATCTTTCTATCTTTCTATCTTTTTATCTTTTTATCTTTTTATCGTTTTATCTTTTTACCTTTTTTTTTATCTTTCTTTCTTTCTTTCTTTTTATCTTTTTATCTTTCTATCTCTCTATCTTTCTATCTTTTTATATTTGTATCTCTTCATCCTTTTATCTTTTTAATTTTTTATCTATTTGTGCTAATTGGGTTCTCTAGTACAGTGTTCTTTAGTGTTTGCAGGATAAAATTCAAAAATCTATACTAGGAGTACAAGATCATCAAGAGAAGAAGGACAAAGAAGGTCGCAGGGCGCGCTTGGGCACCTCATTAAGCGCGTTGAGTGCCATCCTTCAAGTGTCATGTTCACCAAGTTTTGTGCATGAAGTGATTAAAAATATCAAAGAGAATGGAGTTATTGAGATTGAGGCTCGTTATTTAAGGAGGGTAAAGATGGTGAACAAGAAGATGTTGCAAATAAGTTGGTGTGATGAAAGCAAAAGGAACACCAACGTCATATATGTAGATTGTGCTTAATGGTGTCAAACTCGTGACGTTAAACAAGCGCTTATTGGGAGGCAACCCAATTTCTGACTTTTTCTTTTGGATTTGAATTTTCTTTGCAAGAATTACAGCATTTACTGATGGATGTTGGACAACATCTACTAGGGATGTTAGGAGGACTCAGATGATAGCATCTACTGATGGATGTTGCTATGATGAGGATGATGAATGATAGCGTCTACTGATGGATGTTATGTGATTAAGCGTCTACTGATTGATGCTACTGAAGGCGTCTACTGATGGATGCCGATGAAGGTTAGAAAGATTAACATCTATTGATGGATGCTGATGACAAGGATTCGCATCTACTGATGAATGCTACAAGATTCAGATGAGAGAGCATCTACTGATGGATGCTACCGAGAGTATCTACTAATGGATGCTATGCTATTAGACATCTACTGATGGATGTTACTAGGAACATCTACTGATGGATGCTGATGTGAAGGATTTGCATCTACTGATGGATGCTAGAGGATTCAGACGAAAGCATCTATTGATGGATGCTGAAGGATTCAAATGAAAGCACCTACTGATGGATGATGCTGGATCAGGATTTTTTTTGTTTTATTTGAATTATATTTGTTTCTTTTTTATGTACTTGGTTTAATGAGTTGTGTGCAATGGTTGGTATGATGTGATAAATTGTTGTTTGTGATGAGTAATATTCTTGTGTTTAGTCTATTGTTTTATGATGCATGTTGAGTTAATGATTGTTGAGGCTTTTTAAGCATAGATGGTGGTTGCTCATAGTATTGTTAAAAACAGATGCATGATTTCAATTGTGATTAATATGTTGGGCAGGATGTTTATCAAATTGTGGAACTTGAGTTAACTTGTGAGAGATTTGGCTCCAGAGTTTTTGATTGATTGGGTGCTATTGCTTTGGAAGCATGATTGTTTTGCCTAATTTTCTATGATTGAACCACGTGCTTGATTGTTACAAATGATCAAGGCCATGTGTTTCTTGTTCCTTAGAGCCAATGTTTATAGGTGAACCCAATAAAGATCAATGTTTTCTCTAACCTTTACACCTTGAGCCTAAATTTGAAAAGTGGGAAAACCCTTTTTGAAATCCTTACCTTGAGTTAAGTAGAGTATTTTTTGTGGTAATGGAGAATGGTTCAAGTTTGGGGTGGTGAGAAACCGAAAAGAACTTTGTGAAATTCATTAAAAAGCATTGGGCAAAAGCAAAAAGAAAAAGAGAAGAAAATAAAGAAAAGAAAAGGTTGAGCTCAATGAAAGGAAAGTTGGGAATAAGTTGAAGATTTGGTTTCTCACATAAAAGGACAAAGAAAGATTATTGTTAATGTGAATAAATGAATTGTGCACTCTCTTAACTCGAGGAATTTTGTTGTCTAGAAAAACCAATTTTCTTCTTAGCCCAGCCTCAATACAAGCCTTGAAAAGTCCTTGTGATGATAACTTGCTTGTGAGTGTGTTTGATATGTGGTTAAAGGAAAGGCAAAGTTGATTCAGGTGACATTGTGATAGTAGAGTGTAAGAGTGATACCTCACTATACACCTTTGAGTTTGAGTGAAACACTTTTGAGTGCTTGAGTGAAACACTATCTTTGGTGAGGAATTGTTCCATGCATTTTATGATAACATTCTTGCTTGGTTGTTGATTATTCATGAGGTTTGCATCTATTGTGTATTTCTTGGTTATGTGAGCACCATAGTTGAAGCTTGATTGGCTAAAGCATCATTATATCTTGACTAATCTTTTTATGATGAGCATTCATGAGTGATTTACTTATCCTAAGAGAAAAATGCTTTTTGGTGTGTTAAACCATTGTAGTATGAGTATTTTGTTTCAGCCAAGTTACATTTTGCTTGAGCACAAGCAAAGTTTCAAGTTTGGGGTTGTGATAACGGTTGAAAAATCGTTATTTTTATACATAATTTTGATATTAAAAACACCCTTTTTGACTTAGAAGCTTGCTTGAACTCATGTTTTTGCTTTAGTTTTGTGAATAAGAGAGTCGAAGATGAATTTAACGGTTTTGTGCTAGCTTCCCTTGATTTTGTAGGCTATTGGAATGATTTGAAAGAAAAGTTAAAGTACCGAATAGTTGGAATGTAGAAAAGTCAACCAAAATGCAGAAAAGTCAACCAGAGTGCTGAAAAGTCAACCAGAATCCAGAAATGTCAACCAGAGTGCAGAAAGTCAACCAGAGTGTAGAAAAAGTTGTGCTGAGCGATAGGGGGCGCTGAGCGTCACGCTTGCCAAAATTGCCGCTGAGCGCCATTTAAGTGGGCTTGGACCTATTTTTTGTTATTTTTATGGGCTTGGACCTGTTTTTCTGTTATTTTTATGTTCTATTTAAGGACTTGCACATCCTAGGGATTGTGTCTTTTGATGGCTTGAGCACATAAACACAGTTTTCACCCCTTGGGGGTTGATTTGGAGATGGTGATGGCTCTCCTCTTCTCTTTCTAGGGTTTTTTTTATCTCTTCCATTCTTTCATTCCATTGTTCATCTAGTTCTTCCATGACAATGGAGAACTAAACCTTATTTGTTGTTGGGAAAGATGTAACCTCTTAAACTCTCATGTATTGAATTGACTATTGATTATATATGCTTTACTTCATTAATTGTTAGGGTTTTTCCTCTTTACTCTTTGCATGCTTTGTTTAACTCATTCAATTGCATGATCTTTGATTTTGTCAATATGGACACATACGGGGAAATCTAGAACTAAGGAACTTCTCCCGGAAGCAATATTACCTAGACATAGGAATAGGAGGATCGATTGCCTTTAAGCTTCTGTGCGAATGTAATTCATGATTAATTGCTAGGGAGACAAGACATTGTGAACTAGTAATTAGGAGTAGGCTTTCTTCACCGAGACATTGGGTTAAGGTAAATTAGAAAGTGGCATTAACATTAATGAACAAGATGAATTCATATATGCATGAGAGTAAATTAGGTGAAATCTAAACCCAACAACAATATCATCAACTTCATCTATTCATTCTTGTGTTTAGCCTCAATTGATCAAATTGCATTCATGTTTATTTTATTGCATTTGCATTCAAAAACCCCAAAATTTGTTCTTTAGAGTCTTAATTAGTTGAGTAATCACATAACTGTTTAGTGTCGTGAGTCTCTTGGGAAACGATACTTGGTCTTACCCTTTATTATTACTTGATACAATTCGGTACACTTGTCGAGGTCTTAACAAGTTTTTTACTTCGTTTTCGGGGATTAAAAATTTGTTTATCACGACACTTTTGGACCAGGCCCTGTTTCTTCTCTTTTCCAACTTTATTTAAAGGACCCAGGCACTCTAGGTTTTGTATCTCTGGCTGGAGCAACACAACAACACACTCTTCTACTCTCTAAAGGAGGATCTGGAGGCGGGAGCTTCCTCTTCTACTCTTAGGGTTTCACTATCTCATGCTTTTCCATTATTCATATAGTTTCTTCATGTCTATGGGGAACTAAACTCTATTTGTTGTTGGGGAATGATGTAACCTTGTGAACTCTCATGTATTGGAATTAATTCTTAATTTATATGCTTTTTCATTAATTATTAGGGAATTCATCTGTTTCAATGCTTGCTCTATTTAACTCATTTAGTAGCATGATTTATGAATTCCATGAGTGCCGGGAGGTTCCTTACAATTCAGGTTCTTGTTGAATTCTCCCAAGGGTAATATTTCTCAGGGATGAGGGTATGAGTACTTGGTCGTCTTAACCTCTTGATCTTCAGACTTAATTTTCTAGGAACGCTAGGAATTGCACGAACTAGGAATTAAGGCAGACTTATTGCGCCGAGGGATCGAGTTCTAAGTGATTTAGTGAGTGACGTTAATATTAATTTTAAAAGAAGAATTCTTATATACATGAGAGTAAACTTAGTGAAATCAAACTCTAACAACATAATCTCCTCATTTTATAAACAACCTCTGTTCATCTCTGTGTTACTCTACTATTGATCAATTTGCATTCATATTTAGTTTTATGTCTTTGCATTTGAAACCAACAATCTCATTTTATTTAAGTCTTAATTAATTGAGTTATCACACTATTTAGTGCCAAGAGTCTTCAGGGATACGATATTTGGTCTTACCATTTTATATTACTTGTGCGATTTGGTACACTTTCCAATCCATCAACAATTGGTCTTCCTCACTTGATTTTGTTTCTCATCATTGAAGACATCAAAGATCACCTACTGTTCTTGGTCTTTAAGTGTTATCGTCCTACCCTCCGCATTGATGATTTCCTTGGCCGTTTTCATGAATGGCCTTCCAAGAATAGTAGGAGTCTTCACATCTTCCTCCATCTCCATCACTACAAAATCAACCAATAATCTAAGTTTGTCTATGCAAACCACAACATCTTCTGCTACACCATAAGGCTTTTTGGTAGATCCATCTGTGTTAACAACATTTTTGATCCCCGGCAACAGTGCCAAAAACTTGTTGATGAATCGACAAGTGTACAGAATCGCACAAGTAATATAAAATGGTAAGACCAAGTATCGTATCCCAAAGGAATCTCGGCATTAGACAGTCGTGTGATAACTCGATTAATTAAGACTTAAAGAAAACGAGATCATTGGTTTCAGATGCAAATATAGAAAATTAAATATGAATGCAATTTGATCAATAGCAAAATAGCACAATGATGAACAAATGTTGTTTAATATGAGATCAGTATGTTGTTGGGGTTAGAGTTCACCAAGTTTCCTCTCATGTATGTAAGAATTCTTCTTTATGCATTAATGTTAACGTCACTCACTAGATAACTTAAACCCCATCCTTCGGCAAAATAAGTTTGTCCTCAATTACCGGTTCATGTAATTCCTAGCATTCTTAGTAATCAAATGTGAAGATCAAGAGCTTTAAGACAACCAAGACTCATACCCTCATCCCTAAGAAATATTATTCTAGGGAGTAATTCAACAAGAACCTGAATTGTAAGGAACCTCCCGGCACTCATGCAATTCATACATCACACTATGAATGAGTTAATCATAGCATGTAATAAGCAAAGATGAATTACTCTAACAATAAGGTTACATCATCCCCCAATAACAAATAGAGTTTAGTTCACCACAGACATGATGAAGCTAGATGAATAATGGAAAAGCATGAGATAACAAAACCCTAAAAGTAGAGGATGGAAGCTCCCGCATCCAAATCCGCCTTTAGAGAGTGGAAAAGTGTGTTGTTGTACTGCTCCGGCCAGAGAGACCAAACATAGGACACCTTGGTCCTTTAAATAGAGCGAAGACAAAACAGAAACAAAGCCCAAGCCCGTGCCGCTGACGCTCAAGCGCCCAACTTAGGGCGCCCGGGCGGTGAGCGGTGGTCTTCCACGCTCAAGCCTCAGAGAGGACGCCCAAGCTTCATGCTTCTGGTGCTCAAGCGCCCTAAAAGGGGCGCCCTAGAGGTGAACAATGGTCTTCCACGCTCAAGCCTCAGATAGGACGCCCAAGCTTCATGCTTGTGGCACTGAAGTGCCCCAAAAGGGGCGCTCGGGCAGTGAGCGATGGTTTCTTGCACTCAAGCCTTCAAAAAGGGCGCCCAAACTTTGAGCACTCCTCCCTTATGGTGCTTTTCCAAGCCTTTATAAGCTCCATCTCCATGGCACTTCATCCCTACTTTGCATATTATCTCATTTTCTACCAAAACAAGGAGAATTAGTCATAAAATCATCAAATGCAACATCAACTCTCTTATTCACTCAACTTAACAGAAAAACATGATTCCAAGCAAGTTTCTAAGCATAAAAGGGTGCATTTAGTATCAAAATTACATAACAAATAACAGTATTTTCAACCGTTATCAATCCGCCAGTTGCAAAGAAACCTTTGTAGGCTTTACTTTAAGACCACCAATCCTTTCAAGCATAGATAAGGACATCAAATTAATGTTTGACCCTAAATCAATTAGGGTTTTCCCTATCTTAACATTCCCTATGATGTAGGGAATAGTAAAGCTTCCTGGATCTTTCACTTTGGAGGAAGTGCCTTCTACAAAATAACACTACAATTGCCCTATACATCAATGGTTTCCTCATCTAGATATCTCTTCTTTTTGAGGAATCTCTTTAGAAATTGTGCATACACAGGAACCTGTTGCAATGCTTCAGGGAAAGGAATTTTAATCTCTAATTTTTTGAAGATTTCTTCAAAACACCCTAATTGCTTCTCCTTTTTCTTTTCTACTACACTCCTTAGGGTAAGGAAGAATCTTTTCAAAATTTTCTCAATTTTTTTCTCTCCCCTCTTCTTTTTTTTTTCTTTTCTCTCAACCTCACCTATTCTTTCTTCTTTTTCTTCTTTTAACTCAACTCTTTCTTTTCCCTCCTCTACTCTCTTATCACTTATGCTCACAATAACTTTACATTCTTTCTTAGGGTTAACCTCAATATTAGCCCCAAATTGCCTCTCAACTTTATCCTCCAACTTCTTGGCCAGTTGGCCTACCTGCATCTCCAAATTTCTTATTGCAGCTTTAGTGCTTTTGTGGTTGGAGATAGTTACCTGCATAAATTGTTGAAAGGTTTCTTCAAGCTTTGAAGTTCTGTCAGATAATGCAGATATATGTTGCCATTGTGATTGTTGTTGCGGTGGTCTATTGAATTGTCCTGCTTGCCTAGATTTCCTAAATTGACCTTGACCCATACTTGGGTGAGGTTTCCACCCTTGATTGAAATTACCTCGGCAAAATTGATTGCCCATATAGTTGACATCTTCTTAGGCCTTTACTGGAAAAGCACAATGACCATTGATATGATCACCACCACATAATTCACAGAGTTTCTGTTGAACCTGATAAACATTCTACAGCTCCTTTGGCAATTGAGAGACTTTCTTCGTCAAATTCTCTAATTGTTGAGTGATAATCTTATTCTGTGCAAGCAGAGCATCATGAGATTGTAACTATAGGACTCTCTTCTGCTGAGATGGAGCTCCTCTTTCATTATGCATCTCATTATCATTAGTAGCCATGTTGTCAATCAATTCATAGGCTTCCACTAGAGTCTTGCACTTGATATTACCTCCAATCGAGGCATCTAGTATCAATTTGGTTTGCGAACCAAGCCCTCCAAGGAAACGAATGACTATTGTGGCTTCATCAAAAGCCATGTGTGGGCGTCTTCCTCAACAAGCTCTTGTATCTATCCAATGCTTGACCTAAAGTCTCTTCCATGCCTTGCCTGAAAGAAGAAATTTCCTGCTTACCTTTGTTGATTTTCGACTGTGGGCAGTATTTGTTCAAGAACTTTGCAACCACATCTTTCCATTCAGTAAAGCTATCTTCTAGGAAAGAATTCAACCATAACTTAGCATTGCCTCCCAATGAGAAAGGAAACAAACTAAGCTTTATAGCATCATCCGACACTCCATTGATATTTATTGTGTTGCAAATCTCATTGAAAGTTGTTAGATGCTCATATGGACTTTCATGAGAGAGTCCATTAAATTGCTTGCTCTTCACCAATTGTATAAACGCAGGCTTTACCTCCATGTTTATAGCATTGACCCTCGGCCTTCCAATGCTATTAAAATGATGAGGGCCAACAATTGTTGTTTAATCTACCAAAGTGTGTCTGCCATTATTTTCTCCAGCCATCTCTTCAATTCTCTGGTCAGATCCTTGCGGTGAAGGTGTTGATGGATTGGCAAGTGTACCAAATCGCAGAAGTAATATAAAATGGTAAGACCAAGTATCATATCCAAAAAGGATTCTCGACACTACACAATCGTGTGATAACTCGATTAATTAAGACTTAAAGAAAATGAGATCATTGGTTTCAGATGCAAAGACAAAAAATTAAATATGAATGCAGTTTGATCAATACCAGAATAGCACAGTGATGAACAGATGTTGTTTAATATGAGATGCGTATGTTGTTGGGGTTAGATTTCACCCAATTTCCTCTTATGTATGTAAGAATTCTTCTTTATGCATTAATGTTAACGTCACTCACTAAATCACTTAAACCCGATCCCACGGCGAAATAAGTTTGTCCTCAATCACCAGTTCATGCAATTCCTAGCATTCCTAGTAATTAAATGTGAAGATCAAGAGCTTTAAGATGACCAAGACTCATACCCTCATCCCTGAGAAATATTACTCTAGGGAGTAATTCAACAAGAACCTGAATTGTAAGGAACCTCTCGACACTCATGCAATTCATACATCACGCTATGAATGAGTTAAACAAAGCATGTAATAAGCACAAATGAATTACTCTAACAATTAATGAAAAAACATATGTTATTAAGAATCAATTCAAATACATGAGAGTTCACAAGATTACATCATCCCCCAACAACAAATAGAGTTTAGTTCACCATAGACACGGTGAAACTAGATGAACAATGGGGAAGAATGAGATTGAAAAATCGTAAAAGTAGAAGATGGAAGCTCCCGCATCCAAATCCGCCTCCAAAGGGTAAAACAGTGTGATGATATACTCCTGAAGCCAAAGACACAAAACCTAGGACGTTTGGGTCCTTTAAATAAAGCGAAGACAGAACAGAAACAAGGCCTAGGCCCGTGTCACTGGCGCTCAAGCGCCCCACTTAGGGCGCTCGAGTGGTGAGCGGTGGTTCCTGACGCTTAAGCCTCAAAAAAGGCACCCAAACTTCTTGCTTCTGACGCTCAAGCCCCTAAAAGGGGCGCCTGGGCGGTGAGCGACACTCTTCTGTGCTTAAGCCTCCAAAATGGCGCCCAAGCTTTGTGCTTCTGACGCTCAAGCGCCCAAAAAGGGGCGTCCAAGCGGTGAGCGACACTCTTCTACACTTAAGACTCCAAAAAGGGCGCCCAAGTTTCGAGCATTTGTCCCTTCTAGTGCTTTTCCAGACCTTTCTGAGCTCCATCTCCTTGGCACTTCATCTCTGTTTTCCATATTATCTCATTTCCTACCAAAACAAGGGAATTAGTCATAAAACCATCAAATTCAACCTCAGCTCTCTTATTCACACAACTTAACAAAAAACATGATTCCAAGCAAGTTCCTAAGCAGAAATGGGTGCATTTAGTATCAAAATTACATCACAGATAACAGTATTTCAACCGTTATCAGTGACCCAAAAGGAAGTCAATTTTATGGGGAAAGGCAATCAATTTCGTCCAGGTAATTACAACCAAGGATGGAAACCTCACCCAAGCATGGGTCAAGGGCAAGCTAGGCAATATAATAAACCACAACAACAACAACCTTCACGATATGAGAGAACTGCAAAGTTAGAAGAGAGACTCCAATAATTTATGCAAGTTTCTATCTCCAATCACAAAAAACATTGAAGCTGCTATAAGGAATTTGGAGATACAAGTTGGTCAACTGGCTAAAAAGTTGGAGGAAAAATCTGAAAAACAGTTTGGGGCTAATACTGAAATTAACCCTAAAGAGGAATGTAATACTATCGTGAGCATAAGTAGTGAGAGGGTGGAAGAGAGAAAAGAAAAAGAGTTGTTCAGTGAAGAGAAATAAGAAAGTGAAAGAAAAAGTGAGGTTGAGAGGAAGGAGAAGAATAAAGAAAAGGAAGAAAAAAAAGATGAAGAGGGAGAGCAAAAAGAGAGAAAAATTGAGAAAGTTCTTCCTTACCCTAAAGAGTTTATTAGAAAGGAAAAAGAGAGACAATTAGGGTGTTTTAAGGAGATGTTCAAGAAATTGGGGATTACCATTCCACTGACTGAAGCACTACACCAGATTCCTGCAACTACAAGTTGGTTGAAAAAGCTCATAAAAAAAAAAGATATGTAGATGAGGGAACCATTGAAGTACAAGGAAATTGTAGTGTGATTTTCCAAAAGACACTCCCTCCTAAAGTCAAAGATTCGGGAAGCTTCATTTTTCCTTGCAATATTGGAAAGTGTAAAGTAGGGAAAGCTCTAATTGATTTAAGGGCTAGTATCAACTTGATGCCCTTATCCATGCTAAAGAAGATTGGTGGTCTTGAGGTCAAATCAAGAAAGAAAATATTGAAATTGCGGATGGATCTACCAAGAATCCTTATGGCATAGTGGAGGAAGTTGTCATGCAAGTTGATAAATTAAAATTCCCAGTGGATTTTGTGGTAATGGAGATGGGGAAGATTTGAAGATTCCTATCATTCTGGGAAGGTCGTTCATGAAGACAGCCAAGGTTGTCATCAATGTAGATGATGTAGTTTTAATACTTAAAGGCCAAGATGAAGAGGTGATTTTCAATGTCTGTGATGATGAGCAGCCGATTCAAGAGAACAAAACTAGTCCAAAAGATACAGAATTGTCAAAGACTAATGTATCTAAACAAGCTGCTAGCTCAGTCAAGAAAGGTAAGAATCATTTCTTGTCACAAGTAAAGGAAGAAGAGAAGGAGATTCAAGAGAAGATAATCCACCAAGACTTGAAGATTGAAGATGAAGAATTCAAACCTGGCAAACCAGTCAAATACAACAACAGGTTATAGGTTGTAAAGGAGATTAAAGAGAATGGAGTTATTGAGATTGAAGCTCCATATTCTAGAAGAGTTAAGAAGGTGGATAGGAAGTTGTTAAAAACAAGTTGGTGTGATGAAAGAAAAAGGAACACTAACTTAAAAATTTCAAACTGAACATTATGGCATCAAGCTCGTGACGTTAAACAAGCGCTTATTGGGAGGCAACTCAGTGTTTTTTAGAACTTTTAATTTTGGTTTTGTTTGATATGCTCTAGTTTTAGGGATGTGTTTGTGGATTTATGGTTTGATGTGCATCATGAGTTTAATTATTTTAAGTGTGAGATGCTATGCTTGAGTGGGAAAGCACTGAAAGAGCCAAAAATTTGAAAAATCAAGGGTTGAAACTGGGAGATCATACCTAAAAACACTTAGCAAAAGCAAGAAAATAGGGGAGAAAAAGTAACGCGTTGCGCTAAGCGCCACTTAGAAGGGCGTTGCGCGCCAACAACGCTGTTTAGTTTTATGGGATTTTTAAGCTCAGCGTCATGAGGCCCACATCACATTTTTAACCCTAATAGGCGCGATTCCTCGCTCACTTCTCATTCCTCCACTTTCCAGCCACGAAAAGGCCTTGATTAGGGTTCCCTACTACTTCCCCTTTTCATCTTTTCTCCAAAAATCATCATCTCCAATACTCTTTGCTTCATTCCATTCACTAAGTTTGGGTTTTGTGTGGTTGTTGTGGCTATTGTGTAGAGAATCCCTAAGTTTCCACTAGCTCTTATGCATATTTTGAAACAATTGGAACTCCACTCAAGTAAGCATCTTGCACTTTCAATTTTTAACTCTTGATAGTTTTTCATTCTTGAGGTTTTTGCATGATTAGTGGTAGATCTGTTGAATAAACTATTGCTGGATGGATTATTGATGATTATTGCATTGAGGAAAGTGTGTGTATGGTGCATTTGGCCAGCAAAGGCCGTGAGGGTTTTTCTAATATGGCGCTGAGGGCCCACTAGGGGTGCTCATTGCCGGCGCGGTTGTCTTATGGTGTGTTTTGGTGATTTTGGTCATGTGTAGGTACAACTGAGGCCTCTCTGATTCGCCCTTGACACTCGAGAAAGAGGCTTTTTATGTTGATGGGTGCTTAGATGATAGGACGTTTATGCTGACTAGTGAGGATGTGTTAAAATGCATAGATATTATGGAATACTCATTAGTAGAATATTGTGTTTGATTATGGTGCAGGTATGGCCTAATAATCTGGGAAGCGTGTGAAGCACACTATTGATAGAGGACAGAAAAGAAAGGAACATATCTATTCCAACAAATTCCTTTCACAAATGCATGAGAGGCATTTTCAAACGGTCCAAGACAGGAGACTTTTGATAGAGAGGAAGGTGGGACTGATACCTCTCATGGCACCTGAGTTTGAAAGAGAGCTACGAAGGAGGCAATGGGAGAATGTAGCTTCTTACCCTTCACCGGCCAACTCATAACGGTTGAAAAACCGTTATTTTTCTACTTAAATTTGATATTAAAAACACCCTTTATGACTTAGAATCTAGCTTGAAATCATGCTTTTGCTTAAGTTGTGAGAATAAGAGAATTGGATGGGTTTTATGCTTGTTTTTCCTTGTTTTGACAGGAATTAAGTTGAATTGGATGAAGAAGTTGAAGTAGCAAGGAGCTGGAGTCAGGAAAGGTTGGAAAAGTGGCAAATAGAAGAATCGTAGATAGCGCTGAGTGTTAACCCTCGGCAAGTGTACCGAATCGTATCAAGTAATAATAAAATGGTAAGACCAAGTATCGTTTCCCAAAGGACTCACGACCTAAACAGTTATGTGATTTGTTGATTATCTTAGACTTGTAAACACAAATATTGTTGTTGAATTATGAAAAATAAATATGAATGCAAGTTTTTGATCAATGGACTTGAAAGATGCAGAAATGGTTGATATAGAATATGAATGTTGTTGGGGTTTCTGATTCATCCTATCCATTCTCATGTATTCAAGAATTCATTTTTCTTCATTAATGTTAATGCCACTTTCTAATTTACCTTAAACCCGATGTCTCGGTGAAGAAAGCCTACTCCTAATCACTAGTTTACAATGTCTTGTCTCTCAAGCAATTTTTCATGCATTACATTCGCACAGAAGCTTAAAGGCAACCAATCCTCCTATCCCTATGTCTAGGCAATATTGCTCTTGGGAGAAATTCTTCAGTTTTAGATTTACTTATATGTGTCCATACAAATAACATCAATGATAATGCAATTGAATGAGTTAAACAAAGCATGCATAGAGTATAGAAGAAAAACCCTAACAATTAATCAAAGAAAGCATATAGATTAAAGAACCAATTCAATACATGAGATTTTCAAAGGATTACATCGGTTCCCCAACAACAATGAAGGTTTAGTTCACCATAGACATGGTGAAACTAGATGAAAAACAATGATAAAATGAAAGATAGAACCCTAGAAGTTGAAGAATAGAGCTTGAGTATCCAAAATCCTCCTCAAAGAGGTGAAGAAAGTGTGATTTTGCTTCGTTCTGCCAAAATATACTAACACTAGGTCGTCTAAAACCTTATATAGATTCCTAAAGATTACAAAAAAGTGGTCCAAGGCCCATTAAAATGGTGCTCAACGGTAAGTGTGGTTCTTCTATTTGACGCTCAGCTGCTGTTTTGCCCCTCAACGGTGACTGCGGGACTTCAGAGTGCCGCTCAGCGGTACAAGTGGCGCTGAACGGTACTTGCGGCTCTTCTTTTATGAACTTTTTCTTCCTTTTCTGACTCTAACTTATGGCTACTTCACTTCTTCCATTCAATTCATCTTAAAACCTACAAAAACAAGGAAAACCAAGCATAAAACCCATCCAACTCTCTTATTTCAAAAACATAAGCAAAAACATGATTCCAAGCTAGTTTCTAAGTCATAAAGGTTGTCTTTGATGTCAAAATTAAGTATAAAAATAACAGTTTTTCAACTGTCATCATTGGGCCTCCAATCTCGCCCAGGCTTTGGGGGTTGGTCGCCTAGGCGGGTTAGGCCGCCCGAGCGCCGAGCGTCGATTTTTTCACGCTCAAGCCTCCTGCATGTTGCCCAAGCTTCGTGCGGTTCCCTTTTCTGGTGCTTTTCTAAGCCTTTCTGAGCTCTATATCTTTAGCACTTCATCTTTGCTTCCTGTATTAACTCATTTTCTATCAAATAAAAGGGAATTAGTTATAAAATCATTAAATTTAACCTCAACTCTCTTATTCACACAACTTAATGAAAAAGCATGAGTCCAAGCAAGTTTCTAAGTCAAAAAGGGTGTATTTAGTATCAAACTTACATCACAGATAACAGTATTTTAAACCGTTATCACAACCCCAAACTTAGAACTTTGCTTGTCCTCAAGCAAAACAAAATGTAACTTAGCTTTCAACGAATATCACAGTGGTTCAACAGTTTTTCAAAAATCTTTTTCTAAGACAAGTAATCACTCAAATCAGCTCATCATAGGAATATCAGTCAAGATGCACAGATGCTTTCTCTCAAATAAATTAAAGTGATACTCAAACAGTTCAACAGATGCTTCCTTAAGAGCAATCAATCAACCAAGCAGAGATGTAATCAGAAATTCAAGGAACTATTCCTCACCAAGGAAAGTGTTTCACTCAAGCACTCAAAAGTATATTACTCAAGCACTCAAAAGTGTAGCACTCAACTTACAGGTGTATAGTGAGATCTCTCAATCACTTTGCTATCACAATGTCACACAAATTAATTTTGCCTTTCGTTTAACCACAATCAAACAGACTCACAAGCAAGTTGTCATCACAAGGGCTTTTCATGGCTTGTAACTTGGCTGGGCTAAGAAGGAAGTTGGTTTTTCTGGTCAGCAAAATTCCTTGAGCTAAGAGAAACATATATGAATTTATCAATTACTCACAGGTTTTCTTTTCAAGAAGATCTTTCCCAACCTTTTTCCCTTGCAGTGAGCTCTATTTTCTTTTCTTTTTATTTTTCATTTTTCCTTTTCTTTTCTTTTGATTTTTCTTTTTTTTCTGTTGCTTTTTGAGTGCTTATTGCTTAGAAAAGTGGGGTTGCTAAACTTGAACCTTTTTTAGTACCTCACAAATATTCTCAACTCAACTCAAGGTAAAGAATTTAAATAAGGTTTTCAAAGCATGCTTAAGGCTAAAGGTTCAAAGGATGGAACAAAATGTTCTCTTTTTATTTGGACAAATTAATGAGTAGGCTAAAAAATTAAGGGATAACAAAAGATTGCCTTGATCATATGAAACCTGCAAACAAGTAGTTCAATCACAGAAAAGTTGGGCAAAATCATTCATGCTTCCAAGTTTAGAAAGCAATGAAAAGTTTAGAAAGCTGGGTTGCCTCCCAGTAAGCGCTTCTTTAATGTCACTAGCTTGACCCAATAGAATCAATCTGGATCAACCAACTCCATGACTATGGAAAGGCGTTCCACCTCACCTCCCAAATAATGCTTGGGACATTGTCCATTGACAACCCAACTTCTTTGTGGATCTTCAGATGCTAGATCTGTTAACTCAACTGCTCCATGTGGAAGAGCATTCTTGATCATAAATGGACCAGACCACTTGGACTTCAACTTTCTAGGGAAAAGTTTCAGTCGTGAATTGAACATCAGTACCTATTGTCCTGGATTGAAGACTTTTTTTACCAGCTTCTTGTCATGATAAAATTTTACCTTTTCTTTATAATTCTTCGAAGAATCATAGGCATGCAGCCGCATCTCTTTAAGCTCAATAATTTGCCTTATCCTTTTTTCAGCATTGTCACAAGAATCATAATTCAAGAATTTTAAAGCCCATAGAGCTCAATGTTCCATCTCCACCGGAAGCTGGCATGCCTTTCCATAAACCATTTTAAAAAGAGATAATCCAATAGTTGTTTTCATTGTAGTTCTGTATGCCCAAAGGGCATCATCCAACTTTTGAGACCAACTTTCTAAAATTCTTTTTATCTCCCTATTGGAGACCTCAGCATGTCCATTTGTTTGTGGATGATACGGTGTAGCTACCTTGTGTCTCACACCATAATGCTTGAGTACCTTTGCCAACTGAAAATTGGAAAAATGAGATCCTCATCACTGATAAGTACTCTGGGCGTTCCAAACTGAGAGAAAATTTGTCGTTTCAAAAATTTGATGAAAGTTTTGGAATCATTCTTGGGACAAGCCAGGGCCTCCACCCATTTGCTCAATTAATCCACAACCTCCATGATATACTCATTATTGAAAGACGGTGGAAAAAGTCCAACAAGATCTATGCCCCAACAATCAAAAACTTCTACTTCTAATATGCTTTGATATGGCATCTCATGTCGTTTGGAGATATTATCTGTCCTTTGACACTTATCACACTTATCTTTGCACCTTTGTTGAATATACATGAGTGTTTCATCCGAGAAGGATTCCCAGATTTCTGCTTCCTTGCTTGTAACTTCACTATTAACCAACCGAGATAAGTGATCAACAATTAAATTTTCAGTTCCTTTCTTGTCACGGATTTCCACATCAAACTCTTGTAGCAGAAGCACCCATCTAATTAATCGCGGCTTGAAATCTGGCTTGGTTAGCAAATACTTTATAGCTACATGGTCTATGTAGGTAATCACTTTAGACCCAATGAGATATGGTCTAAATTTCTCCAAGGCATATACAATAGCAAGAAATTCTTTTTCTGTGGTGGCATAACTCAACTGGGTTTCATTCAGAACTTTGCTTGCGTAATAAATAGTGTGAAATACCTTTTCTCTTCTCTGGCCAAGGACAGCTCCTATAGCATAATTACCGGCATCACACATTAGCTCAAAATCTTGGTTCCAATTAGGAGCCACAATTATTGGAGCAGAAATCAATTTTTTTTTTAAATGTCAAATGCCTCAAGGCATTCATCATTCATCACAAAGGGTGCGTCCTTGACAAGGAGGTTACTTAGTGGTTTGGAAATCCTTGAAAAATCTTTGATGAATCTTCTGTAGAAACCATCATGACCCAGAAAATTCATTAGACCAACAAAAGTTCTGAACCCAGTTTGTGTTTAGTTCATGCAGGATACAATCAGGACTAGGAGCAACAAAAGTTATGAACCTCTCCTTGAAAGTCTGCAGACTAATAGAAGGCCGAGAAGAAGTAGATTATCTAGAGAACCTTCTCTAGAGAGAATTTCACAGGCCTTACAATCTGATCAAGAAAGCATGGTCAACAATGGTGGTAGGCGTACTTTCGCAGATTATGCAATAGTTGTTGGCCCTTGTTAACACTTCGGCAAGTGTACCGAATCGTATCAAGTAATATTAAATCGTAAGACTGAGTATCATTTCCCAAAGGACTCACGGCCTAAACAGTTATGTGATTTCTTGATTAAATTAGACTTGTAAACAAAATCATTGTGGTTGAATTGCGAAAAATAAACATGAATGCAAGTTTAGATCAATTGGATTGAAAGATGCAAAAGTGATTAATGTAAAATATGGAATGATGATGTTGTTGGGGTTTCCGACTTATCCTATCCACTCTCATGTATTCATGAATTCATGTTTCTTCATTAATGTTAATGCCACTTTCAAATTTACCTTAAACCCGATGTCTCGGTGAAGAAAACCTACTCCTAATCACTCGTTTACAATGTCTTGTCTCCCTAGCAATTATTCAAGCATTACATTCACATAGAAGCTTAAAGGCAACCGATCCTCCTATTCCTATTTCTAGGTAATATTTCTTCCGGGAGAATTTCTCCAATTCTAGATTTCCCTATATGTGTCCATATCGACAAAATCAATGATCATGCAATTGAATGAGTTACAAAAATGATACACAGAGTATAGAGGAAAAATCCTAACAATTAATGAAGTAAAACATATATAATCAAGAATCAATTCAATACATGAGAGTTTCAAAGGATTACATCGTTTCCCCAACAACAATGGAGGTTTAGTTCACCATAGACATGGTGAAACTAGATGAAAATAATGAAAAGAATGAACTATAGAACCCTAGAATTTGAAGAAAGGAGCTTCCTCATCCAAAATACGCCTCCAAGGGGTGAAAGAAGTGTGATTTCGCCTCTTTCTGTCCAAAGATACCAACCCTAGGTCGACTAAACCCTTCTATAGTTTATTAAAAATATAGAAAAATGGCCCAAGCCCAAAGAAACAGCACTCAACGACAGTTTTGGCGCTCAGCGGTAAGTGCGACACTTAGAATGACCCTCAACGTTGATGCTCAAGCGCGAAACGGTGTATTCAACAGCACAGTCTGGCACTCAGTGCTAAAAATACCGCTCAGCGGTAGGTGCGATACTTGAGTTGGCGCTTAGCGGTAGCGCTTAAGCGTGAGACAGTGTACTCATCAGCCAAATTGGCGCTCAGCGGTGCAAATGGTGGTGAGCGGTGGCAACGGTTCTTCTTTTGTGCACTTTTCCTTCCTTTCCTGAGTCCAACTCCGTTCTACTTCAACTTCTTTCATCTAATTCATCTTAATTCCTGTCAAAACAAGGAAAATCAAGCATAAAACCCATTCAACTCTCTTATTTCCAAAACTTAAGCAAAAGCATGATTTCAAGCTAGTTTCTAAGTCATAAAGGTTGTTTTTAAGGTAAAAATTAAGTATAAAAATATCGATTTTTCAACCGTTATCACAACCCCAAACTTAGAACTTTGCTTGTCCTCAAGAAAACAAGATGTAGCTGAGTCGTCCACCAATCAATACAATGGTTTAACATATTCAAAAACTCTTTCCTTCAAGACAAGTAATTACTCAAATCAGCTCATTAGATAGAATTCAATCAAGATGCACACATGCCTTGATTCACAACTACTCATCATGGTGTTCACATAATCACATACTCTCCAACAGGATTTATTCTCATGAATGTTCAATTAACTAAGCATAGATGTAATCAAGTGCTCATGGAATCATTCCTCACCAGATAAAGTGTTTCACTCGATCACACAAGTGTATATAGAGGTCACTCATTCACTCTACTATCACAATGTCACATGGATCAACTTTGCCTTTCATTTAACCATAATCAAACACATTCACAAGCAAGCATCATCACAAGGACTTTTCTATGGCTTATAATGTGGCTAGGTTAAGAAGAAAATTGGTTTTTCTAGATCACAAAATCCTTGAGTTAGGAGATTTATTCACAACCATTCTCACTTCTTCCCAACTTTCCCTTGCATTGAGCTTTTCTTTTTCTTTCCTTTTTCTTTTGCTTTTCATTTGGTTAATGGTTATTTCTTTTCCCTTTTTCAAATTTCCGAACAACCCCAAACTTGAACCTTTATTAATACCACAAATATTCTCAACTTAACTCAAGCTAAATATTTTCAAAAAGAGTTTTCATATCATGTTCAAGGCAAGAGGTTCAAAGGATAGAACACCTTGTGATCTTTTTTTACTGGGTTAAAATCATGCATTGGCTAAAAAGGGATAACAACAAATGACCTTGATCATATGACACATGCAAGCAATTGATTCAATCACAGAAACCTGGGCAAAGTCATTCATGCTTCCAAAGTAATAGCAATCATTCACAAAAAGTCTGGAGTTCAAAATCTCACACAATTTAACTCATATTCCACATACACCACATACACATCCTACTTAGCATCATAATCACAATCATAACATCATGCATTTGTTCACAAGTTTGTGAACAATCACCTGTATCAAACATCATGTACAACATCTCAACAATAATCAATATCAAAGCATCATTAAGCAATACTCATCATGCACAAGTCAAACCATCACATCAAATAAAGTTCAATAAAACAAAACAACAGATAAAACAAGTCATGGTCTAGTGCTGATAGCATTCATTAGTAAATGTTATCTCAGCTCATCATCAACCCATGCTATCAGTCAAAATCTTCCTCCTCTCCTTCTTCAGCGTCTTCAAAATCATCATCATTCTCATCATCTTCCTCCATAGCTGGAGCTTCAGCTGCTCCAACTCCACTGCCCTGTGCCTGCTCTTCTGGCCATGCCACCACATTGTTGAATTCATCCATAGTCCACCGTCTTCCAGGGGGTGTATCATACATCCCTATGATCATCTCCGTAGTGGCTACTTGCCCACTGTGAATAGACTGCAACATGTCCTCTATCAGAGACATATACATGTCCCTCATCTGAAAAGGCTCTGCATCATGAGGCGGTGCATGTGCTTGTGGTGGTCCTCTCCTTCTAGCAGGATGGCGTGGTGGTATTGGCTGAGTTGCCTCATCTCCCACGCAATACTGTATGTAATAGGCCTCGTCAATTGCCTTCCCCGGCCTCTTCAAAGGTGGTGAAGAAGTGTTAACCCCAGCTAACTCACAGAGGTGTGTGATCAGAGAAGGATGCCCCAAGGGCGCCTTGTTGTACATAGTACTGACACAAGTCTGGATTTCATCTGCTATGACCTATCCAATGTTAATACTCATCCCTCTAAGCACAGAATAAAGGAAAAACGCTCTGCTGACAGTGATATCAGAGACATGAGAACAAGGCTGGATGTTGGCATGAGAAAAAGCCATCCAGTATTTTGCCATAGGAGTCAGATCAACTCTCCTAATATTCATAACTGCACCTTTTCTATTCCTCTAAAAATGCCCTCCAGGCACACACAACACACACTCCATATCATCATAATCTGCTCCATCTATCATGTTCAGAACAAATTGACACTGCTCACCAGTTCACTCAACATGCAGAAACCTGTTAAGGGAATCAAGATCATACCAAATGCTCTTTCCTCTAACATAGCTCACATAATCCTTAGTGTGAGAATCACCCAATCGCCTTGCATTGGTATAGAATTCTTTTAACACTGCTATGTTGGCTGGTGCAGCATAAGTAGTTATTTTCTCCCAATTTCTGTTCTCAAGTTCCTCTCCAAACTGTGGAGCCAAGTCCGGTATCCACCCCGTCTTCCTTTCCATCAAGAGCCTTCTATCTTGAACACTAATGAAATGTTGCTAATGTCTACGGGAGAGGAACTTGTTGGACTAGGGGCCCTCTGTTTAATTCATCCAATCATGCATAAACGTCAAAATCCCTCAAGAATCATCCTTAGACAACCATATTCATACCAATTCATGCTTTCAAAAACCCTAGAATGTAAAATGCATGTACTTACTTTGGTGGAGATGCTAAATGTGTGAAGAATGCTCTATGAATGTGAAGAAATGTGCCCCTAACAGCAATGCTCTCACAAAACCCCAAACTTGGATGAAAACTTGATGCAAAAATGGATGAAAGAAAGGTTTTTTGAAGGGGAATGAAGGGAAAAGTTGAGAGAACTCTTTGGGGAGTGTTTGAGAGTGCTTGGGAAGAATAGAATCTGAAAGTGGTGGCCTAGACGCGCCCTAGGGTTATAAAAAGACCTAATGGGCCAAACCCCGCTGAGCCCAACTTTTTAAAACTTAAAATCACAAATCTGCAGCGTTCGCGCTCAGCAGTATGTGCGATACTCATCCTTCTTCTTCCTAGCTTACCCTAAGCGTCCTTCACTAATGCCTCTCAACTTCAACTCTCAATTTTTTAACTTTCATATATTTTCCCCTCACTCCACTCTCACTTAATCAATGCACTTAGTTTCCCACATAACTCAAACAATCAATCCCTATAATGCAACTAGAACAAAACCAAAACAAACAAACAAAAACAAATTCAATCAATTGGGTTGCCTCCCAGGTAGCGCTTGTTTAAAGTCACGAGCCTGACCCAAAATCTTCCAGCACCCATCAATAGGTGCATCTTACCATCACCCTTCAGTAGGTGTACCTTCTAAGTATCCTTTAGTAAATACTCAACAACCTAGCATCCATCAATAGATGCTAAACCCAAATATAACAATGTTCCAAACTTTCAAATTACATCACCAAAATAAATAAATTCAAAAAAATTAATGTTCTCAAATCACTAGGGTGCCTCCCAACAAGCGCTCTTTTAACGTCGTTAGCTTGACCCAATAAAGCTAAAGTTCCCTCTTTAATGTTGGTGTTCCTCTTGCTTTCATCACACCAACTCATCAATTGCTTTCGGTCCACCTTCTTGACTCTCCTTGAATATGGAGCTTCAATTTCTATCACTACATTCACTTTAAAGTCTTTCACAACCCATAATTTGTTCTTGAATCTTACCAGTGTGCCAAGTTTCAATTGTGCATCCATCAAGTCATCCTGAACCATCCATCCTTTGCTATCTTTTTCTTCTTCCCTAACCTGTGAGAAGAAACAATTTTTACCTTTTGTGACAGGCTTTGCAGCTTTAGAGCTAGTCATGGTTGCATCCTTACATGCAGCTTTATGATTAGTCTCCTTCTCTTGAATCTGCTGCTCAGTGTTGAAGACATTAAAGATCACCTTTTCTTCTCGGTCTTGAAGCACTATCAACCAGTCATCCACATTGATGATTACTTTTTCTGTTTTCATAAACGGCCTTCCAAGAATAATTGGGATCTTCTCATCTTCCTCCATCTCCGTCACCACAAAGTCCAACAGGAATTTAAGTTTCTCTATACAAACCACATCATCTTCCACTACACCATAGGGTTTCTTTGACGACCCATCCGCCATAAGCGAAGTCACCTTTATTGGCTTGACTTCAAGGTCACCAATCCTTTCAAGCATAGATAAGGGCATCAAATTAATTCTTCACCCTAAATCAATTAAGACCTTCCTTATTTTCTCCTTCCCAATGATGCAAGGAATAGTAAAAGTTCCTGGATCTTTTACTTTTGGAGGAAGTGGTTTCTCCAAAACACCTCTGCAATCTCCCTGTTCATCACTAGTTTCCTCCTCTAGATATCTCTTTTCTCTCTTTTCTAACTCAACTTTCTATTTCTTTTTGTCCACCCCTCTCATCACATGTACTCACAATAGCTTTACACTCTTCCTTAGGGTTAACCTCAGTATTAGCCCCAAAACTCCTATTAGCCATATCCTCCAACTTCTTAGCCATTTGGCCAACCTGTATCTCCAAATTTCTAATTGCAGCTTCAGTGCTTTTATTGTTGGAGATAGTCACCTGAATAAATTGTTGAAGAGTTTCTTCTAGCTTTGTTGATCTCTCATTTAATGTAGATAGTTGTTGCCATAATGATGGTTGTTGTTGTGGTCTATTAACTTGTCCTCCTTGGGTGAGGTTTCCACCCTTGGTTGAAGTTCCCTTGACGGTATTGAAATTGATTTTGAAATTGATTGCCCATAAAATTGACATCTTCTAGGGCCTCCACTGGAAAAGCACATTGATCATTGATATGATCATCACCACATAATTCACAGAGTTGTTGTTGAACCTGTGAAACGTTCTTCACCTCCTTTGGCAACTGAGCGAGTGTCTTTGTCAAATTCTCCAACTGTTGAGTTATAATTTTATTTTGTGCACGCAAGGCATCTTGATATTGTAATTGTAGAACTCCCTTCTGTTGAGGTGGAGCTCCTCTTTCACTATGCATGTCGTTATCATTAGTAGCCATGTTGTCTATCAATGCAAAAGCTTCCTCTGGAGTTTTACACTTGATATTACCTCTAGCTGAGGCATCTAGCATCAATTTGGTTTGTGAACCAAGACCTCTAAGGAAAAGAATGAATATTTTTGCTTCATCAAAGCCATGCGTGAACGTCTTTCTCAACAAGCTTTTGTATATATCCCATGCTTGACCTAACGCCTCCTCCATACCTTGCCTGAAAGAAGAAATTTCTTGCTTCCCCCTGTTGATTTTTGATTGAGGGAAGTACTTGTTCAGAAACTTTGAAGACACAGCTTCCCATTCAGTAAAGCTATCCTCCGAGAAAGAATTCAACCATAGCTTAGCATTGCCTCCCAATCAGAAAGGAAACAAACTAAACTTTATAGCGTCATCCGGTACACCATTGATCTTTATAGTGTTGCAAATCTCGTTGAATGTTGTCAGATGTTCATATGGACTTTCATGAGACAGTCCATTAAATTGGTTGCTCTTCACCAATTGTATCAATGTCGGTTTCACCTCCATGTTTGTAGCATTAACCCTCGGCCTTGCAATGCTATTAAAGTGATGAGGGCCAACAACAATGGTGTAATCCGTCATTATTTTCTCCAGCCATCTCTTCAGTACTCTGGTCAGATCTTATTGGTGAGGGTTGTAAAACTGTCTCCCGAGAAGGAAATAATTCTCTAGATGTTCGGATTCTCCATCTCCGTCTACTCTCGTCCAATCCTTCAAGAAGAGGTTTCGTTGTTTTCTTGTTTCTAGTTCGAATTATACCTTGCATACACAAGAAAACAAAACCCTAAAAATCACTTTTAAAACAAAATAAAACAAAAATACACTAAAATAAAAAAAATCAAGTCAAAACTAATCAATAACAACACACAAATAGAATAGTTAATCCACGAGTCCCCGACAACGGCGCCAAAAAATTGTTAACACTCCGGCAAGTGTACCGAATCAGATCAAGTAATAATAAATGGTAAGACCAAGTATCGTTTCCCTAGAGACTCACGGCCTAGACCTTCATTTGGTTTTTTGATTAATTAGGACTTGTAAACAAAATCTTGTTGTTTATAATGCAGAAAATAAATATGAATGCAAGTGTTGATCAATTGACTCGAAGAATGCAAAAAATTATTGATATAAAATATGGAATGATTATGTTGTTGGGGTTTCCCACTCAATTGTATTTATGAATTCATCTTCTTCATTATTGTTAATGCCACTTTCTAATCTACCTTAAACCTGGTGTCTCAGTGAAGAAAGCCTACTCTTAATTACTAGTTCACAATGTCTTGTATCCCTAGTAATTAATTATGCATTACGTTCGCACAGAAGCTTAAAGGCAACCAACCCTCTTATCCCTATGTCTAGATAATATTGCTTTTGGGAGAATTTTCCCAGTTCTAGATTTTCCCATATGTGTCCATATTGACAAAATCAATAATCATGCAATTGAATGAGTTAAACAATGCATGCATAGAGCGTAGAGGCAGAACCCTAACAATTAATGAAGTAAAGCATTTATAATATAAATCAATTCAATACATGAGAGTTTCAAAGGATTACATCGTTTCCCCAACAATAATGGAGGTTTCGTTCACCATATACATGGTGAAACTAGATGAAAATATGGAAAAGAATGAAAGATAAAACCCTAAAAGTTGAAGATCGGAGCTTCCGCATCCAAAATCCGCTCCTAACGGTTGAAAAGAGTGTTTTTACACCTCCTTCTGTCCAAAGATATGAACCCTAAGTCGTCCAAAACCTTAAATAGAGTGTAGAAAAAGTCCAAGCCCACGAGACTAGCGCTCAACGCTTCACTTTTGGCGCTCTGCGGTAGCTGAGGTACTCAAATAACGCTCAACGGTGGCGCCCAAGCGTGAAACAGTGCTTTCAAAACCAAATTGGCGCTCACCGGTGGCCCCATGCATGAAACATTGGTTGGACTTCCAGATTGGTGCTCAGCGCCCCCAAATGACGCTCAGCGCTATCTGCGATTCTTCTATGTGCCAATTTTCTAACCGTTCATGACTCCAACTCCTTGCTACTTCAACTCCTTCATCCAATTCATCATAATTCCTGTCAAAACAAGCAAAAACAAGCATAAAACCAATAATACCACCTTCAACTCTCTTATTCTCACAACTTAAGCAAAAACATGATTTCAAGCTTTTCTAAGTCATAAAGGCTATTTTTAATATCAAAATTAAGTATAAAAATAACGGTTTTCCAAACGTTATCAGTATCGTTGCTTCATCAAAACCATGAGTAGGTGTCTTTCTTACCAAGCTCTTGTATCTATCCCATGGGTTCCCTAATGTCTCCTTCATGCTTTGCTTGAAAGAAGATATTTCCTGCATCCCTTTGTTGATCTTTGACTGTGGGAAGTATTTGTTCAAGAATTTTGCAACCACATCTTTCCACTCAGTCAAGCTATTTTCAGGAAAAGAGTTCAACCACAGTTTAGCATTTCTTCTAGTGAGAAAGGAAACAAGCTCCGTCTAATAGCATCATCTAGAACTCCATTCAGCTTCACAGTATTACAGATCTCATTAAAGGTTGTCTGATGCTCATATGGACTTTCATTTGACAGTCCATTGAATTGGTTGCTCTTCACTAGATGGATCAACACAGGCTTCATCTCCATACTTGCAGCATTGACCCTCGGCCTTGCAATGCTGTTAAAATGGTGAGGGCTGATAACGGTTGAAAAACCGTTATTTTTATACTTAATTTTACCTTAAAAACAACCTTTACAACTTGGAAACTAGCTTGAAATCATGTTTTTGCTTAAGTTTTGGAAATAAGAGAGTTGGATGGGTTTTATGCTTGATTTTCCTTGTTTTGACAGTAATTAAAATGAATTGGATGAAAGAAGTTGAAGTAGCAAGGAGTTGGACTCAGGAAAGGAAGGAAAAGTGCACAAAAGAAGAATCGTTGCCACCGCTCAGCGCCATTTGCATCGTTGAGCGCCAATCTGGATGATGAGTACAGTGTCTCACGCTTAAGTGCTGCCGGTGAGGGTCAATTCAAGTATCGCACCTACCGCTGAGCGGTATTTTTACCACTGAGCGCCAGACTGTGCTGTTGAATACACTGTTTCGCACCTGAGCGTCAACACTTAGGGTCATTTTGAGTGTCGCACTTACCGCTGAGTGCCAAAACTGCCGCTGAGCAATGTTTAATTGGGCTTGGGCCATTTTGCTGTATTTTTAATTAAGGTTTAATAGGTTCGGAGGTCCTTATATTTGTGGGTTCGTTTCAATTGGGTCCTCCAATTTTGAAAGTGATCAATTTGGTCCCTAATTTAACAAAATTGAGTCAATAATACCCTTTCCGTTAAATGTAATGGACGGCGTTAACTTTTTAAACATGTGGCATGTTGAGGCATCCTTTTATTTGCAGGTTGCACAGTTTTATTTGAAGGATGCTTCAACATACCACATGTTTAAAAAGTTAATGTCGTCCATTGCATTTAACGGAAAGGGTATTATTGACTCAATTTTGTTAAATTAGGGACCAAATTGATCACTTTCAAAATTGGAGGACCCAATTGAAACGAACCCACAAATATAGGGACCTCCGAACCTATTAAACCTTTAATTAACTATATAAGGGTTTATTCGACATACGGTTGGTATCTTTGAACAGAAAGAAGCGAAATCACACTTCTTTCACCCCTTGGAGGCGGATTTTGGATGCGGAAGCTCTTTTCTTCAAATTCTAGGATTCTATATTTCATTCTTTTCATTATTTTCATCTAGTTTCACCATGTCTATTGTGAACCGAACCTACATTGTTGTTGGGGAAACGATGTAATCCTTTGAAACTCTCACGTATTGAATTGATTCTTGATTATATATGCTTTACTTCACTAATTGTTAGGGTTTTTTCTCTATACTCTATGCATGCTTTGTTTAACTCATTCAATTGCATGATCATTGATTTTGTCAATATGGACACATACTGGGAAATCTAGAATTGGGGAAATTCTCCTGGAAGCAATATTATCTAGACATAGGAATAGGAGGATCGGTTGCCTTTAAGCTTCTATGCGAATGTAATGCATGAATAATTGCAAGGGGGACAAGACATTGTAAACTAGTGATTAGGAGTAGGCTTTCTTCACCGAGAAATCGAGTTTAAGGTAAATTAGAAAGTGACATTAACATTAATGAAGAAAGATGAATTCATGAATACATGAGAGTGGATAGGATAAGTCGGAAACCCCAACAACATCAACATTCCATATTTTACATCAATCACTTTTGGATCTTTCAATTCAATTGATCAAAACTTGCATTCATGTTTGTTTTTCGCAATTCAACCACAATGATTTTGTTTACAAGTCTAATTTAATCAAGTAATAACATAACTGTCTAGGCCGTGAGTCCTTTGGGAAACGATACTTGGTCTTACCATTTATTATTACTTGATACGATTCGGTACACTTGGTGAAGTGTTAACAAGTTTTTGGCGTCGTTGTTGGAGACTCGTTGTTTTACTATTCTATTTGTATGATTATTGATTAGCTTTGACTTGGTTTTTATCTTTTTTATCTTTTTAGTTTATCTTTTTTATTTTTTTATCTTTTCTATCTTTTTATCTTTTTTATCTTTTTGTGCTAACAATTGTTTCTAGGGTTTGGTTTTCTTGTGTATGCAGGATAGAATTTGGAATAGGGGCAAGAAAACAACGGAACCTCTTCTTGAAGGATTGAACGAAAGTAGAAGGAGAAGGAGAATCCGAACATCTAGGGAATTATTTCCTTCTCCGGAGACACTCCTACAATCCTCACCACAAAGATTTAACCAGAGTATTGAAGAGATGGCTGGAGAAAATAATGGTAGATGTACTCTGGCGGAATACACCACTGTTGTTGGCTTATCACTTTAGTAGCATTGCTAGGCCGAGGGTAAATGCTGCAAACATGGAGGTGAAACCAATGTTGATACAATTGGTGAAAAGCAACCAATTTAATGGACTGTCACATGAAAGTCCATATGAGCATCTAACCACATTCAACGAGATTTGCAACATTGTAAAGATCAATGGTGTGCCGGATAACGCTATAAAGCTTAGTTTGTTTCCTTTCTCATTGGGAGGCAATGCTAAGCTATGGTTGAATTCTTTCCCGCAGGATAGCTTTACTGAATAGGAAGCCGTGGTTTCAAAGTTTCTAAACAATTACTTCCCATAATCAAAAATCAACAAAGGGAAATAAGAAATTTATTCTTTTAGACAAGGCATGAAGGAGACGCTAGGTCAAGCATGGGATAGGTACAAGAGCTTGTTGAGAAAGACGCCCACTCATGGCTTTGATGAAGCAACAATAGTCATTCTTTTCCTTGGAGGTCTTGGCTCACAAACCAAATTGATGCTAGATGCCTCAGCTAGAGGTAACATCAAATGCATGACTCTAGAGGAACCTTTTGAATTGATAGACAACATGGATACTAATGACAACGAGATGCATAGTGAAAGAGGAGCTCCACCTCAACAGAAGGGAGTCCTACAATTGCAATCTCAAGATGCCTTACTTGCACAAAATAAAATCATAACTCAACAGTTGGAGAATTTGACAAAGACACTCGCTGAAATGCCAAAGGAGCTAAAGAACATTTCACAGGTTTATCAACAACTTTGTGAATTATGTGGTGGTGATCATATCAATGGTCAATGTGCTTTTCCAGTGGAGGCCCTAGAAGATGTCAATTTTATGGGCAATCAATTTCAAAATCAATTTCAATATCGCCAAGGGAACTTCAATCAAGGTGGAAACCTCACCCAAACATGGGTCAAGGTCAGAATGGACAAGCTGGACAAAAGGTGACTATCTCCAACCTAAGAAGTTGGAGGATATGCCTGACAGGAGTTTTGGGGCTTATACTGAGGTTAACCCTAAGGAAGAGTGTAAAGTTATTGTGAGTACATATGATGAGAGGGTGGACGAAAAGAAAGAGAGAGTTGAGTTAAAAAAGAGAAATCAAAAAGAAGAGAGAAAAGGTGAGGATGAGAGAAAAGAGAAAGAAAAGAAGAGGGGAGAGAAAAATTGTAAGAAAAGTGAAAGAGTTCTTCCTTATCCTAAGGGGAGTGAAAAATTTGATAAAGAGAGACAACATAAGCATTTTAAAGAGATTTTCAAGCAATTGGAGATTAAAATACCTTTGACCGAGGCACTGCAACAAATTCCCGCTTATGCAAAGCACATGAAGCAAATCCTCACAAAGAAGAGAAAGATCCAGGAAGTTTTACTATTCCTTGCATCATTGGGAAGGAGAATATAAGGAAGGCCTTAATTGATTTAGGGTCAAGCATTAATTTGATGCCCTTATCTATGCTTGAAAGGAATTGTGATCTTGAAGTCAAGCCAACAAAGGTGACTTTACTTATGGCGGCTGGGTCGTCAAAGAAACCCTATGGTGTAGTGGAAGATGTTGTGGTTTGTATAGAGAAACTTAAAGTCCTGGTGGACTTTGTGGTGATGGAGATGGAGGAAGATGAGAAGATCCCAATTATTCTTGGCAGGCCGTTTATGAAAACGGAAAGAGTAATCATCAATGTGGATGATGGGTTGATAGTGCTTCAAGACCTAGAAGAAAAGGTGATCTTTAATGTCTTCAAAGCTGAGCAGCAGATTAAAGAGAAGGAGACTAATCATAAAGCTGCATGTAAGGATGCAATAGTAACTAACCCTAAAGCTGCAAAGCCGGTCAACAAAGGTAAAAATTGTCTTGTCACAAGTTAGGGAAGAAGAAAAAGATGGAGAAGGAAGGATGGTTCATCATGACTTGATGGATGCACAATTCAAACATGGCACACCGGTAAGATTTAAGAACAAGTTATGGGTTGTGAAAGATTTCAAAGAGAATGGAGTGATAGAACTTGAAGCTCCATATTCAAGAAGAGTCAAGAAGGTGGACCAGAACCAATTGATGAGTTGGTGTCATGAAAGCAAGAAGAACACCAACACTAAAGATGGAATTTGAGCTTTATTGGGTCAAGCTAATGACGTTAAAAGAGCGCTTGCTGGGAGGCACCCCAATGATTTGAGAACATTAATTTCTTTGAATTTATTTATTTTGGTGATGTAATTTTAAACATTGGAACATTGTTATATTTGGGTTTAACATCTACTAATGGATGCTAGATTGGTGAGTATTTACTGAAGGATACTCAGAAGGTACACCAACTAAGGGTGATAGTAAGATGAACCTACTGATGGGTGTTGGAAGATTTTGGGTCAGGCTCGTGACGTTAAACAAGCGCTACCTGGGAGGCAACCCAGTTGATTGAATTTGTTTTTGTTTGTTGTTTTAGTTTTGTTCTAGTTGCATTATAGGGATTGATTGTTTGAGTGGTGAGAAACTAAGAGAGTTGAAAAATTGAGAGTTGAAGTTGAGAGGCATTAGTGAAGGACGCTTAGGTCAAGCTACGAAGAAGGAGAACGAGTATCGTACATACCGCTCAGCGGTACCTACCACTGAGCGCGAACGCTGCAGATTTGTCTTTTTGGGTTTTAAAAAGTTGGGCTCAGCGGTGTTTGGCCCATTAGGTCTTTTTCTAACCCTAGGGCGCGTCTAGGCCGCCACTTTCGGATTCCATTCTTCCCAAGCACTCTCAAACACTCTCCAAAGAGTTCTCTCAACTTTTCCCTTCACCCCCCTTCACAAAAACCTCTCTTTCAACCATTTTTGCATTAGGTTTTCATCCTAGTTTGGGGTTTTGTGAGAGCATTGTTGTTAGGGGCTGATTTCTTCACATTCATAGAGCATTCTTCCCATATTTAGCATCTCCACCCAAGTAAGTACATGCATTTTCCATTCTAGGGTTTTTGAAAGCATGAATTGGTATGAATATGGTTGTCTAAGCATGATTCTTGAGGGATTTTGATGTTTATGCATGATTGGATGAATTACCCATTGTTTGGACCGATTAAATTAATTGATTTGGAATCGGAACTAGGAAGAATACATGTGGGTAGAGATTAAAAGTAATTTTGGGCAAATATGCAGAATCGCCGCTCAGCGGAAATTAGCACTGAGCGCGATTTCTGCAAAATTTTGATTCTTGTGTTTTACTTGTTGTTCTCTACACAGGTGGTGCTGAGGGATTCTGTTTTTCCCTCAGTAATGATACAGAGAGTTTTAGGGAGTTGTTTGTGGTTTACTAATGCTTAACAATGTTTCTTGTGGTTTTGTGAATTGTGTTTGATGCAGGGATGGCCTCCTCATCGAGCAAAAGAATCAAGACTGTGGCAAATAAGAGGAAGGAACCAGAGCGCCCCTATTCCAAAAACTTCCTCTCCTATAGACATGAGCAACATTTCATCAATATCCAAATAGAAGGCTCTTATTGGAAAGGAAGGCGGGGTGGATACCAGACTTGGCTCCATAATTTGGAGAGGAACTTGAGAACAGAAATTGGGAGAAAATAGCCAATTATCCTGCACCAGCCAACATAGCATTGGTAAAAGAATTCTATACCAATGCAAGGCGATTGGGTGACTCTCACACTGAGGATTATATGAGCTATGTTAGAGGAAAGAGCATTCGGTATGATCCTGATTCCATTAACAGATTTCTGCATGTTGAGTGGACTGGTGAGCAGTGTCAGTTTGCTCTGAACATGAGAGAGGGCAGATTATGATGATATGGAGCGTGTGCTATGTGTGCTTGGAGGGCATTTTCAAAGGAATAAGAATGGTGTAGTTGTGCATATTAGGAGAGCTGATCTGACTCCCATGGCAAAATACTGGATGGCATTTCCTCATGCCAACATCCAGCCTTGTTCTCATGTCTCTGATATCATTGTCAGCATAGCCCTCTTCCTTTATTGTGTGCTTAGACGGATGAGTATTAACATTGGACAAGTCATAGCAGATGAAATTCATACATGTGCCACTACTATGAACAACAAGGCACCCTTGGGGAATCCTTTTCTGATCACACACCTCTGTGAGTTAGCTAGGGTTAACACTTCTTCACCGTCTTTGAGAAGCCTAGGAAGGAAATTGATGAGGCCTATTACAGACAGTATTGTGGGGGAGATGAGGCAGCTCAGCCTATTACAAATAGTCTTGCGGAGGAGAGGACCACCACAACCACATGCACCACCTCATGATGCAAAGCCTTTTCAGATGAGGGACATGTATATGTCTCTGATGGAGGACAAGTGATAAACAAATTTTTAATCCCTGAAAACGGAGTCAAAAACTTGTTAAGACCTTGGAAAGTGTACCGAATCATATCAAGTAATAATAAATGGTAAGACCAAGTAACGTTTTCCAAGAGACTCACGACACTAAACAGTTATGTGATTACTCAACTAATTAAGACTCTAAAGAAAATTTTTTGGGGTTTTGGATACAAATGCAATAAAATAAACATGAATGCAATTTGATCAATTGAGGCTAAACACAAGAATGAATGGATGAAGTTGATGATATTGTTGTTGGGTTTAGTTTCACCTAATTTACTGTCATGCATATATGAATTCATCTTTCTTCATTAATGTTAATGTCACTTTCTAATTTACCTTAAACCCGATTTCTAGGTGAAGAAAGCCTAATCATAATCACTAGTTCACAATGTCTTGTCTCCCTAGCAATTAATCATGCATTACATTTTCACAGAAGCTTAAAGGCAATCGATCCTCCTATTCCTATGTCTAGGTAATATTGCTTCCAGGAGAATTTCCCTAGTTCTAGATTTCCCCGTATGTGTCCATATCGACAAAATCAATGATCATGCAATTGAATGAGTTAAACAAAACATGCATAGAGTATAGAGGAAAAACCCTAACAATTAATGAAGTAAAGCATATATAATCAAGAATCAATTCAATCAATACATGAGAGTTTAGGAGGTTACATCTTTCCCAACAACAAATAAGGTTTAGTTCTACATTGTCATGGAACAACTAGATGAACAATGGAATGAAAGAATGGAAGAGATAGAAAAACCCAAGAAAGTGAAGACGAGAGTCGTCACCATCCCCAAATCTACCCCCAAGGGGTGAAAAGTGTGTTTCTATGCTTAAGCCATCAAAATATACAATCCCTAGGATGTGCAAGTCCTGAAATAGAACATAAAAATAACAGAAAGTAGGTCCAAGCCCATAAAAATAACAGAAAACAGGTCCAAGCCTACGTCGGTGGTGTTCAGCGCCAAAATGGCACTCAAAACTGGCGCTCAGTGCAATTTTGATGCTCAGCGTAACTTTTTCTGCACTCTGGTTGACTTTTCTGCACTCTAGTTGACCTTTCTGCATTATGGTTTACTTTTCTGCATTCCAACCATTCGGTACTTTAACTCTTCTTTCAAATCATTCCAATACCCTACAAAATCAAAGCAATCTAGCGAACCCTTCATTAAGAGTTTCTTCCATCCTCATGGACCTTTCATTAAGCATAGAAATCTGCTGCCATAAGGTGGGTTGCTGCTGCTGCTTATTAAATTGACCAGCTTACCCAGTTTGCCCTTGACCAATACTTGGGTGTGGTTTCCACCCTTGATTGTAGTTCCCTTGACGGTATTGATTGGTCATGTAGTTCACATCCTCTACGGCTTCTGCTGGAAAGGCACATTGACCATTGATATGGTCGTCCCCACATAATTCACACAACTGAGATTGTACCTGTGCAGCAGTTTTCAACTCTTTAGGCAATTGTGCAAGTGTTTTAGTAAGAGTCTCCATCTATTGAGTTAGTATCTTGTTCTGTGCAAGCAAGGCATCATTGGTTTGTAACTGTAGAACTCCTTTTTGTTGAATAGGAGCTCCTCTTTCACTGTTTAGTTCATTATCACTTGTAGCCATATTTTCAATGATTTCTGTAGCTTCCTCTGGAGTTTTCCATTTGATATTTCCTCCAGCTGAGGCGTCAAGCATCATCTTGGTTTGTGAACCAAGACCTCCAAGGAAGATTAGGACTACTTCCACTTCGTCAAATCCATGCGTGAGAGTCTTTCTTAATAGGCTTTTATATCTGTCCCATGCATGACCTAGTGATTCCTCCATGCCTTGCCTGAAAGATGAGATTTCTTGCTTTCTTTGTTGACCTTGGAAGAATTGAGTGCCCATATAGTCAAATTCTTGACCGAATTGCATCCTGCAAGCATTAGGCACAAAACTCTAGAAAATATTTGTTAGCACAAAAAGATAGAGAAGATACAAAGAATAAATGATAAGAAGATAAAAGATAGCAAGATAGAAGATAAAAACATAAAATAGAAAAATAAAAACAGAAAACGAAAAAAAAATAAAAATAGAAAACAAAATAAAATAAAATAAAATAAAATAAAGTAAAATAAAATAAAATAAAATAAAAACAGAAAAAATAAAAAACAAAAAAATAAAAACAGAAATTCAAAATTAAAGTCAAAGATAATCAATAATCACACAAATTAACCAGTTAAACCACGAGTCCCCGGCAACGGCGCCAAAAACTTGATGGAAAAATTTATGATCACCAAAATATGATGTCACAAACTTGTTGAACAATCGGCAAGTATGACCGAATCGTTTCAAGTAATAAACTCGGTAAGACCAAGTATCGTTCTCCCAAAGGACTCACGGCCTAGTTTAGTTATGTGATTTGTTGATTAGCTAAGACTTAAGAACAAAATAATTGGATTTTTATATGCAAAAGACGAAAATTAAATATGTATGCATGAAGTTTTGATCAATGGCAAAAAAGCAAAAGATAAACACTTTCAATGAATATATGTATGAATATGTTGTTGGGGGTCAATTTCATCTTATCCACTCTCATATATTTTAGGAATTCAACATTCAAATCATCATTGTTAATGTCACTCTCTAAAGTACCTTTCAAGAAGGCTTCTCCCTAATCACGAGTTCATACAATTCCTAGCATTCGTAATAATTAGTTCATAAGTGCAGGAGCTTAACGACAACCAATATAATATTGGGAGAAATTCCCCAGATCTAGACTTCCCCGTACGTGCCCGTATCGACAAAACTAATAATCATGCATCGAATGAGTTAAACAATGCAAGCATTAAGCAAAGAGGAAAAACCCTAACTAATGATAAAAGAAAGCATAGATCTTAGATTAAGATGTAAACACAAATTCCATATATGAGAGCTTCAAAAGATTACATTGATTCCCAACCAAACATACAAGGTTTAGTTCACCATATTCATGGTGAAACTAGATGAATAATAATGAAAGAATGAAAGAGATAGAAAAACCCTAGAAAGAGAAGAGGAGAGCCGTCACCATCTCCCAATCTACCCCCAAGGGGTGAAAAGTGTGTTTCTACTTCCTCCCAGCCAAAGATACAAACCCTAGGATGTGCAAGTCCTTAAATAGGGCATAAAAATAACATAAAACAAGTCCAAGCCCATAAAAACAAAAGAAAACCGGTCCAAGCCCACTTAGAATGGCGCTCAGCGGTATTTTACCGCTGAGCGGTAATACCGCATGATCCATTTTGCCCCCAGCTGCTGTTTTTGCCCCTCAGCGGTGATTTTGGCACCTGAAAAGTGCCGCTCAGCGGTATTTTACCGCTCAGCGCCACTCGGTCACACGTTTTCTGCGTTCTGGTTGGTTTTTCAGCATTCTGGTTGACTGGTTGACTTTTCTGGTTGACTGGTTGACTTTTCTGATTTCTGGTTGACATTTCAGCACTCCAATCATTCGGTATTTCAATTCTTCTTTCAAATCATTCAATTAGCCTACAAAATCAAGGGAATCTTGCATAAAACCATTAAATTCACTTTCAACTCTCTTATTCTCAAAACTAAAGCAAAAATATGAGTTCAAGTTAGTTTCTAAGTCTTAAAGGTTGCTTTTGGTATCAAATTTATGCATAAAAATAATGGTTTTTCAACCGTTATCATTAGGGTTTTTCCTCTATACTCTATGCATGATTTGTTTAACTCATCAATTGCATGATTATTGATTTTGTCAATATCGACACATACGAGGAAATCTAGAATTGAGGAAATTCTCCTGAAAGCAATATTGCCTAGACATAGGAATAGGAGGATCGGTTGCCTTTAAGCTTCTGTGCAAATATAATGCATGAATAATTGCTAGGGAGACAAGACATTGTAAACTATTGATTAGGAGTAGGCTTTCTTCATCGAGACATCGGGTTTAAGGTAAATTAGAAAGTGACATTAACATTAATGAAGAAAGATGAATTCATGAATACATGAGAGTGGATAGGATAAGTCGGAAACCGCAACAACATCATCATTCCATATTTTACATCAATCACTTTTGCATCTTTCAATCCAATTGATCCAAACATGCATTCATGTTTACTTTTTTCCATAATATAAACGTATTGGCTAAAAAGGGATAGCAACAGATGGCCTTGATCATATGACACATGCAAGCAATTGATTCAATCACAAAAACCTGGGCAAACTCATTCATGCTTTCAAAGTAATAGTGATCATTCACAAAAACTCTAGAGTTCAAAACCTCACATAAAGGCTCATTTAACATTCCATATATTCCAGATACACATCCTGCTTAATATCATAATAATAATCACAACATCATGAATCTGTTCACATAGCTTGTAAACAAACACCTATATATCAACATATGGTGTACAATCTCAACATCAATCAATATCCAAGCATCATCAAGCAATACTCATCATGCACAAGTCAATATCAAACCATCCACTAGTGCAGAAATGGCCTTTAACGTCACCCCATAGACGTCCGTCCACAACAGCCCCAACGTAAATAATTGACCGGTGGCATATCCGTAAATAAGTGAAACGCTAGACGTCCGTTGTGGGGGGACAGACGTCTATAAGATTATAGACGTCTGGGCCCCACCCGCGGATGTCTAAGAGGTTGGACAATCACCTCTTTAACTCCCCTGTCAGCGCCTTAAACGTCCGTTGTGGAGGGGGCCGAACGTCTATAATATTATAGACGTCCGTCCCCCCATATCGGACGTTTCGGGTGCTGACAGGGTGGTTGAAGAATTAATTGTCTTCAGCCCTTAAACGTCCGTTGTGGAGGGGGCCGGACATCTATAATATTATAGTCGTCCGTCCCCCCATATTGGACGTTTCGGTTGCAGACAGGTAATTTACGAATTAATTGTCTCTCAGCCCTTAAACCTCCGTTGTGGAGGGGGTCGGACGTCTATAATATTATAGACGTCCAGCCCCATCCACAACGGACTTTTAAGGGGCTGACAGAGGGGAGTTGAAGAGGTGATTGTTCCAGCCTCTTAGACGTCCGGGGGAGGGGCCCGGACGTCTATAATATTATAGACATCCGGCCCCCCTCACAACGGACGTGTAAGGGGCTGACAGGGAAGTTGAAGTGTTCATTTGTTTCAGCCTCTTAGATGTTTGTGGTGAGGGGGACGGACGTCTATAATATTATAGACGTTCGGCCCCCCCACAACAGACGTGTAAGGGACTGATAGGGAAGTTGAAGCGTTCATTTGTTTCAGCCTCTTAGACGTACGTGGTGGGGGGGACGAACGTCTATAAGATTATAGACGTCTGTCCCCCTCCCACGGACGTCTAAAACCCCCCGCGAATATCAATTTTAATTCCCCAAAGACGTCATATTAATGATAGCCCCCGACGTCTAAAATATTATAAACGTCAGGGCCCCACAGTACCGGACGTCTAATAGTATTTATACTAAAACGCGAATCGCGAGCAGTTACGCTCACTGTTCATCGTCTTCCCCGCGAACGCTCTCGGCGGCATTGCATTTCCAGGTGCGTTTTCTCTCTTTTGGACCGTTTAAATTTACTTTCAATCCGATTACATTGCTCTGTGATGAAATATCTTTGATTTGAACCGATTAAAAATCGGTTTTAGTGCATTTTGGTGCAGTTTATTGTCTGCTCTTGGGCGGCTTTTTGAACTGTTTTTGGCCTACGTTTTAGGCCATGCCCTCTTCGATTTCCCTCTGATGGACAAATTTGTAAGCACCAAAATATGATGTTACAAACTTGTTTTTCAATCGGCAAGTATGACCGAATCGTTCAAGTAATAAACTTGGTAAGACCAAGTATCGTTCTTCCCAAAGGACTCACGGCCTAGTTTAGTTATGTGATTTGTTGATTAGCTAAGACTTACAAACAAAATAATTGGATTTTAATATGCAAGACGAAAAATAAACATGTATGCATGAAGTTTGATCAATGGCAAAGACAAAAGATAAACACTTTCAATGGAATATATGAATATGTTGTTGGGGGTCAATTTCATCTCATCCACTCTCATACATTTTAGGAATTCAACATTCAAAACATCATTGTTAATGCCACTCTCTAAAGTACCATTCTAGATGGCTTCTCCCTAATCACGAGTTCATACAATTCCTAGCATTCCTAATGATTAGTTCATAAGCGCAGGAGCTTAACGACAACCAATATAATATTGGGAGAAATTCCCCGGATCTAGACTTCCCCGTACATGCCCGTATCGACAAAACCAATAATCATGCATTAGAATGAGTTAAACAATGCAAGCATTAAGCAAAGAGGAAAAACCCTAACTAATGATGAAAGAAAGCATATATCTTAATTTAAAGATGCAAGCATAACTTCCATATATGAGAGCTTCAAGAGATTACATTGATTCCCCAACAAACATACAAGGTTTAGTTCACCATATTCATGGTGAACCTAGATGAATTATAATGAAAGAATGAAAGAGATAGAAAAACCCGAGAAAGAGAAGAGGAGAGCTGTCACCATCTCCCAATCTACCCCCAAGGGGTGAAAAAGAGAGTGTTTGCTTCGTCTCTACCAAAGATACTAATTCTAGGACGTGCAAGTCCTTATATACTAATTTAGAATAAGAAAAGATTACAAAAGCCCAAGTCCATAAAAGTGCCGCTCAGCGGTAAATACCGCTCAGCGGTGATTGCGCTTCACGTTTCTTCCCCTCAGCGGCCAGTTTGCCCCTCAGCGTGACTCCCGCAACCTCCTGAGTGCCGCTCAGCGGTAAATTGCCGCTGAGCGGTGCCTTCGGCTTCTACTTTTGCACTCTTTCTTGTCTTTTCTAATGTCATCTCTCTCCTTCTTCACTTCTTTCACCAAATTCACCTCAAAACCTGCACAAAAACACTTAAATCAAGCATAAACCTGTCCAGCTCTCTTATTTCTGAAAATATGGATAAAAGGCATGATTTCAAGCTAGTTTCTAAGTCTAAAGGTTGCTTTTAGTATCAATTTTAAGCATGAAAATAACAGTTTTTCAACTGTTATCACAACTCCAAACTTAGAACTTTGCTTGTCTTCAAGCAAACAAAATGTAACTCCATCTCCAACCAATTCATATGATGGTTCACTCATTCAAAATTCTCTTTTCAAGATAAGTAACAACTTCACTCAAACTTATGACCAAGAGTTCAATTAAGATGTGCACATGCTTTAGTGTTTCACAAAGTCATCTAGATTCCAACAAATGCTATTTTTCATGAATGATCAATCAATTAAGCATGGATGTTCATGTACTTATGGAATATTTCCTCACTAGGTAAAGTGTTTCACTCAACACACAAGTGTATAAGAGGTAAAGTGTTTCACTCATTCACTCTACTATCACAATGTCACATGAATCAACTTTGCCTTTCATTTTACCACAATCAAAAACATTCACAAGAATGCATCATCACAAGGACTTTTCAATGGCTTATAACGTGGCTGGGCTAACAAGAAAATTGGTTTTTCTGGATCACAAAATCCTTGAGTTAAGAGAATCATAACAACACAATCATCTTATTCATTCCCAACTTGCCTTTTTGCTTTTGCATTTGCATTTGCATTGAGCTTTACTTCTTTTTCTTTTCTTTTCTTTTTCTTATTCTTTTCATATTCTTACTTTTTAGCTCTTAGCTCAATGCTTTTCCTTTTTCATGTTTCCCCAACAACCCCAAACTTGAACATTTAACAATACCACATAAGATCTTCTACTTAACTCAAGGTAAAGATTTTCAATCAAGGGTGTTCAGTGTATGTTCAAGGCTTTGGGTTGAAAGGATAGAACACAAAGTGTTCTCTTTTAGTAGGCTAACTTTATGAATTTGGCCAATAAAAAGGGTTTTAAAAACACGACCTTGATCACATGATGCAAAACAAGCAATTGATTTAATCATAGAAAACCTGGGCAAAATCATTCATGCTTTCAAAGTAATAGCATTCAACAATAACAACTCTGGAGCTCAAAACCTCACATATAAGCTCATTCACATTTGACATACACATCCTGCTTAATTTCACAATCACAATCATGATATCATGCATTTGTTCACAAAGCTTGTGAATTACCTGTATAAGCATTTAATGTGCACATCATCTCAACATCAATCAGTCAATAAGCATCATCAAGCATTACTCATCAAACAATCACAGTTAATAGCAAACCATCATAATAAACCAGATGTTCAATAGAGTACATCAAACCCTAATCTAAAAACAAAAACAAATAAGTTCAGAAAACTTAAACCACAAAAGCATAATCATATGATAGCATTCATCAGTAAATGCTATCTCAGCTCCTCATCAGTCTGAGCTGTCCTCTGTATCTTCCTCTTCCTCTTCATCATCATCATCATCAAATGCATCCTCCTCCTCAGCTTCATCTTCTTCCATATCTCTTGCTGAAGCTTCAGCTGCTCCAGCTCCTCCATGTACTGGTTCTTCTGGCCACGCTACCACATTATGGAATTCATCCATAGTCCACCTGTGGGCTGGAGGTGTATCATACATCCCCACTATCATTTCAGCAGTGGCCACCTGCCCTCTGTGGATGGACTGCAACTGAGCACCTATAAGAGACATATACATGTCCCTCATCTGGAATGGTTCTGCTTCATGTGTATCAGCAGATGTCTGGCTCTGTGCTGGTCCTCTCTCTCTACGAGCTCGGCGTGGTGGAACTGGCTGAGCTACATCCTCACCTCCACAGTACTGTCTGTAATAGGCCTCATCAATAGCTTTTCTTGGCCTCTCAAATGGTGGAGCAGAAGTTTCCACCCCAGCTAGTTTGCAAAGGTGAGTGATCAAAGAAGGATGTCCTAGTGGTGCTTTGTTGTTTGAGGTATTAGCGCACACACTAATTTCATCAGCTATCACCTGCCCAACATTAACATTTAAGTTCCTGATAGCACAGTAGATGAATAGTGCCCTGCTGAGAGTAATATCTGACACACGTGAACATGGCTGAATGTTGGCATGAGAAAACGCCATCCAATACTTTGCAAGAGGAGTCAAATCTGTCCTCCTAATGTTAACCACTGCGCCAGATCTATTCCTTTGGAAGTGTCCTCCAGATATACACAACACTCTCTCCACATCCTCAAAATCAGCACCTTCCTCCATGCTAAGAGCAAACTGGCATTGCTCACCAGCCCACACAGTATCCAGGAAGTTGTTGATAGAATCAGGATCATACCTAATAGCATGGCTTCTGACATATCCCAAATAATTCTCAGCTGGATAGTCACCAATCTTCTTTGCATTGGTGTAGAATTCCTTCACCACAGCTATGTTGGCAGGTGCTGGATAAGTGGCTAGCTTTCCCCAATCATTCCCTAACACTTGCTCTCCAAATTGCGGAGCAAAGTTAGGTATCATTCCAACCTTTCTCTCCATTAGAAGTCTCCTGTCCTGAACCACCCTAAAGTGCTTCTCATGTTTCCTAGAGAGGAACCTGCTAGAGTGAGGTTGCTCTGGTTCCTTTTCCTTCCTCTTGGTTGCCATGGTTTTCAATATCTTTCCTGAAGAGGATGCCATTCCTGCATTCAAACATAAATACAAAACCACAAAACATGATGTTAATCTTTAGTATAACACAGAACACAACTCCTTTCGAAGCTAAACCACCGCTGAGGGCCAGAATTTCCCCTCAGCGCCACCAGTGCCACATACCAACAAGCAACAAACCAGAAAAATCAAATCTGGCAGAGTGCCGCTCAACGGTAACTGCCGCTCAGCGGTGATCTGCAGATTTTTGAAAATCTCGTTTTAAAACTGTCCTAACTCCACCCAAATGCAATTTTCAGTTTTCCAGTTCATAATCATGCAGTTTAATCGGTTCAAACATCAAATATATAATCAAATCATGCATAGAAATCAAAACCCCTAAATATTCATGCTTTGACAATCACATTCAAATTCAAGAACCCTAGAATGAACAAAATGCATTTTACTTACTTGGGTGGAGATGCTAGATGCTATGAGAATGCTTCCAAACTAGATTGCTCTCTTCCAACCCCAAACTTTGATGGCACACTAGTGAAAAAGTGAGTGAAAGAGAGATTTTCTAAAGAGGGAAGAGTGAAAAGATGTGGAAAACCTAAGAGAAGATATGTGGAAGTGTTTGTGCAGAGAAGAGCTTGAAAGAATGAAAAATTGTGCAGCTTAGGGTTTAAAAATACCCTAATGGGCTCGGGTTCCGCTAAGGGGAACTTAAGCCCAACTGCGATAGTACCGCTCAGCGGCACTTTCGTGAAGTGCTCCTCTCCTTCTTTTCTTAACCTACGTGCCTTCCCTACATGCCCCTCATGGGTTCCCTGCAATTCAATGTTAAAAATGCTTATGCAAATCCTAACTAAAATAAAACAAACAGAAACAATCAATCAACTGGGTTGCCTCCCAGGTAGCACTTGTTTAACGTCACGAGCCTGACCCAAAATCCACCAACACCCATCAGTAGGTGTTTCAAACTTACCAGCACCCATCAGTAGGTGCACAATTTTCTCACCAACACCCATCAGTAGGTGTTACAAACCTAGTATCCTTCAGTAGATACTTAACCACCTAGCATCCTTCAGTAGATGCTAGATTCAACAAAATAATGTCCAGAATAATGTTCACAGATTAAAAGTTACAAAACCAAAACAAATCAAAAGTTTGTAAGTCCACTGGGTTGCCTCCCAGCAAGCGCTCCTTTAACGTCATTAGCTTGACCCTGTTAAAGCTCATGTTCCATCTTCTTTATAGTTGATGTAGTCCTTCCACCAACCTTTCAACTGCTTCCTTTGGACTGTTTTGGATCCTCTAGAATATGGAGATTCTATCTCTATCATCTCCTTCTCTTTAAAGCCTTTTATAACCCACAACTTGTTCTTGAGTCTTACAGGTGTGCCAAGTTGGAGTCTTATTTTCTTCCAGTCTCTAGGAACTTCTTCTCCTTTTCCAATCTTTTCTACCTTGGGTACCTGAAAAAACAAACAATGGTTATCTAAAACTTCAAGATTTTCATCCTTACCTCTAGTCATGGGTGCATCTCGAAATGCAGCTTTGTAACTAGCCTCTTCCTCCTCTGCTTGTTTTTCATCTTTGAAGACATCCACCACCACTCTCTCCTCTCTGTCTTGGAGAACCACTATACCTTCATTCACATCTATGATAGCCCTGGCCGTTTTCATAAACGGTCTTCCAAGTATAAAAGGTATCTTCTCGGTTTCCATCTTCATCACCACAAAGTCTGCCAAGAACTGAAGTTTGCCCACACAAACTACAATGTCTTCTGCAATCCCACATGGCTCTTTTGAAGATCCATCGGCCATTACTAAATTAACCTTTACAGGTTTCATTTTAACTTTGCCAATTTGCTCCAATAGAGAATAAGGCATCAAGTTAACACTTGATCCTAAATCAAGGAGAGCTTTCTTTACCTTTTTCTTCCCTATAATGCAAGGGATAGAAAAACTACCTGGATCTGCTGCTTTTGGTGGGAATGACTCTTTCTTAACAGTTATACACTTTTCTTCCTCATCATCTCTACGTCTTCTTTTTGTAGAGGTTCCTTCATCAGATTTTGTATAAACTGCTATTTTCTGTAGAATTTGTTCCCAAGGTGCTTCATTATCAACCATTCTGAATAAATCTGTGAAGTCCATTGGTTTCTCTTGATTTGTTGGGAAAAGAAAAGTGTTTCTTCTTTCTACTTCTCTTCTCTCTTCTGTTTCTTCTTCTTCTAACTCAATTATCTCTTCATTCACACTCTTGACTACTTTGCACTCTTCTCTGGGGTTAACCTCAGTATTAGCCCCAAAATTTCTGTTTGGCCTTTCTTCCAATTGCTTGGTAATCTGACCCATTTGAATCTCCCAATTCTTTATAGCAGCTTCAGTGCTCTTTTGAGAGGATTCAGTTTTCTGTATGAATTGCTGAAGAGTTTCTTCCAACCTTGTTGATCTTTCATTAAGCATAGCTAACTGTTGCCACAAGGTTGGTTGCTGCTGCTGCTTATTATATTGATTAGCTTGCCCAGTTTGTCCTTGGCCAATGCTTGGATGTGGTTTCCATCCTTGATTATAATTTCCTTGACGGTATGGAAACTGATTAGCCATGAAATTAACATCTTCCACGGCTTCCACTGGAAAGGCACACTGGCCATTGATGTGATCACCTCCACATAATTCGCACAACTGGGTTTGTATCTGTGCAGCAGATTTCAACTCTTTAGGTAATTGAGCCAAAGTTTTAGTCAGAGTTTCCAGCTGTTGAGTTAGAATCTTATTCTGGGCTAGCAAGGCATCATGTGTTTGCAATTGAAGAACCCCTTTTTGTTGCATAGGAGTTCCTCTTTCACTGTGCAGCTCATTATCACTTGTAGCCATGTTTTCAATTATTTCAGTTGCTTCCTCTGGAGTTTTCCATTTGATATTGCCTCCAGCTGAGGCGTCCAGCATCATCTTGGTTTGTGAACCAAGCCCTCCAAGGAAAGTTAAGACTACTTCTTGATCTTCAAAGCCATGCGTGGGAGTTTTACATAACAAGCTTTTATACCTGTCCCATGCATGCCCCAGTGATTCTTCCATGCCCTGCTTGAATGAAGAAATCTCTTGCTTGCCCTTAGTCACCTTAGATTGTGGGAAGTATTTATTTAAAAATTTTGTAACCACTGCTTCCCACTCTGTGAAACTTTCTTCTGGAAAAGAGTTCAACCAAAGCTTAGCATTGCCTCCCAATGAGAAAGGAAACAAGCTAAGTTTGATAGCTTCGTCTGGCACCCCATTAATTTTGACCGTGTTGCAGATCTCATTAAAGGTAGTAAGGTGCTCATATGGGCTTTCGTGTGATAACCCATTAAATTGATTACTCTTCACCAATTGAATTAATGCTGGCTTGACCTCCATGTTGGCTGCATTGACTCTAGGTCTAGCTATGCTGTTGAAGTGCTGAGGTCCAGCAAGATTAGTGTAATCTGCAAGAGTTCTTCTAGCATTATTATTGTTCTCCATACTCCCTGTGCTATAAACAGAACCTTGTGGTGATGATTGTAGGAGAGTTTCTGGAGAAGGGAAAAGTTCTCTAGACGTTCTGATTCTTCTCCTCCTTCTACTCTCGTCTAGACCTTCAAGAAGTGGTTCTGTTGTTTTCTTACTTCTAGTTCGAATTGCTTCCTGCATACACAAGAAAACAAAACCCTAGAAAAGATTTGTTAGCACAAAAAGATATAGAAGAAAAGATATATTCAGAAGATAAAAAGATTTAGAAGATAGAATCAAATAAGATAGAATCAAATAAAACCTAATCTAAAAAAATAAAATCTTACCTAATCTAAAAGATAAAATAAAATAAAATCTAATCTAATCTAAAAATAAAATAAAATAAAATCTAACCTAACCTAAAAGATAAAATAAAATCAAATAAAATCAAATCTAATCTAATAAAATAAAATCTAATCTAATCTAAAAAGATAAAAAGATAGAATAAAATAAAAACAGAAAAATAAAAACAGAAATTCAAAATTAAAGTCAAAGATAATCAATAATCACACAAATTAACCAGTTAAACCACGAGTCCCCGGCAACGGCGCCAAAAACTTCATGGACAAATTTGTAAGCACCAAAATATGATGTCACAAACTTGTTTTTCAATCGGCAAGTATGACCGAATCGTTCGAGTAATAAACTTGGTAAGACCAAGTATCGTTCTTCCCAAAGGACTCACGGCCTAGTTTAGTTATGTGATTTGTTGATTAGCTAAGACTTACAAACAAAATAATTGGATTTTAATATGCAAGACGAAAAATAAACATGTATGCATGAAGTTTGATCAATGGCAAAGACAAAAGATAAACACTTTCAATGGAATATATGAATATGTTGTTGGGGGTCAATTTCATCTCATCCACTCTCATACATTTTAGGAATTCAACATTCAAATCATCATTGTTAATGCCACTCTCTAAAGTACCATTCTAGATGGCTTCTCCCTAATCACGAGTTCATACAATTCCTAGCATTCCTAATGATTAGTTCATAAGCGCAGGAGCTTAACGACAACCAATATAATATTGGGAGAAATTCCCCGGATCTAGACTTCCCCGTACGTGCCCGTATCGACAAAACCAATAATCATGCATTAGAATGAGTTAAACAATGCAAGCATTAAGCAAAGAGGAAAAACCCTAACTAATGATGAAAGAAAGCATATATCTTAATTCAAAGATGCAAGCATAACTTCCATATATGAGAGCTTCAAGAGATTACATTGATTCCCCAACAAACATACAAGGTTTAGTTCACCATATTCATGGTGAACCTAGATGAATTATAATGAAAGAATGAAAGAGATAGAAAAACCCGAGAAAGAGAAGAGGAGAGCTGTCACCATCTCCCAATCTACCCCCAAGGGGTGAAAAAGAGAGTGTTTGCTTCGTCTCTACCAAAGATACTAATTCTAGGACGTGCAAGTCCTTATATACTAATTTAGAATTACAAAAGATTACAAAAGCCCAAGTCCATAAAAGTGCCGCTCAGCGGTGATTGCGCTTCACGTTTCTTCCCCTCAACGGCCAGTTTGCCCCTCAGCGTGACTCCCGCAACCTCCTGAGTGCCGCTCAGCGGTAAATTGTCGCTGAGCGGTGCCTTCGGCTTCTACTTTTGCACTCTTTCTTGTCTTTTCTAATGTCATCTCTCTCCTTCTTCACTTCTTTCACCAAATTCACCTCAAAACCTGCACAAAAACACTTAAATCAAGCATAAACCTGTCCAGCTCTCTTATTTCTGAAAATATGGATAAAAGGCATGATTTCAAGCTAGTTTCTAAGTCTAAAGGTTGCTTTTAGTATCAATTTTAAGCATGAAAATAACAGTTTTTCAACTGTTATCACCCTCCCTTTCATTTGGAATCTACTTTTCAGGTTAGCTTGTTCGTTCATAAAGGTTTTTTGTATGCATGTTATTGGTTTTTGTGTATGCATGTTTTTGACTCTGAGGTATGCATGTGTTATTGGCTTTTGAATATGCATGTATTAGTTGTGTTATTATAATTGTGATATGTTAATGTAAGTATCAAATCATTGAGTGACACTTAGTTCCCGTTTGAAATTTAACACAAATGATTAATCTTTTAATCGTTTGTGTTAAATTTTGAATTGTCCGATTGGACAGTTTGAGAAAATTAATTTTCATAATTTGCAAAACATGTCAATTGGAGTTTATGGATAACATTGATAAAATTTCGGTTCAGTATTTGTGTTGTTCTCTGGATGCATATTTGATTGTGGTCATCGTTGACTACTCTCATTTCGTGTATTTCGGAGACCAATGCGAAATGCTGCGGAAATCTTATCAATTTTATCATGTAGATTTCTTTGCACGTGTCTTAGCAAATTATGAAAATTAATTTTTTTGAATGGGTAGGGCCTAACCTTGTGAGAGTTAAAAAACTTATACTGATGATTTTACGAACATAGTATGGATTGAAGCTGGATGAATGAACATCGCATCAGTGAAGAATATGATAAGGGTGTTTCGGAGTTCTTGCAATACGTTGAACAAAATGCTAAGTCTGTGAACGGGACATATTTTTGTCCTTGTGTTCGTTGTCTTAATCAAATACGGCAAGACTTAGGCAATGTGCGTGACCATCTATTCATGTACGGCATAATGAGGACTTATACCGTTCGGACTTGGCATGGAGAAGTACTGGACCAGCCTACCACGTCACGCGGAATGAATTATGTGGAAGAATGGATGAGTGACCATTTAGAGGACATGATACGTGATGTCGGTGAAGATAATTTTGGAAAAGCTAATTTGTATGATTCTTCAAATATTTGTTGATAACTCTTTGACGTAAATTCTTATCTTCAGTTCACACGTCCTCAGAAGAAGCCAATTCATGATACAATCATACATGAAGATGATGACATGGATGAAGCGGAGGATGATCCTCTATCAAAGCTAATCACAAAATTACCCAAGTTGAAGAAAGCACCATTAGAACTATACTGGGATTTGAGAGTATTTGGTGTTCCCTCACATGTGCCAGTTTATATCACATTCTCTGATGCATTGGAGGTGATTGGGGGAGACAGGATGTTGAATATTTCCATCATTCAGCTGTGGTGCATGTAAGATAGTCAATTTGGTCTTTCCTATTACTTTTATTTAGATTCTTATATTTTCTAACAACTTAACTTTGTTGTTTTAGGTACATGGACACAATCGTTGTAGACCAAGGTCGATCTTCCATGTACGGATTTGTTGAACTTCATACCATTCAACCGTCTGGTAACACACTTCAAAACAGACAACATTATTTGCAAACATGGATGGATGAGTCAAAAAGAGACGTATACCTTGTGCCATACATTGATGTGTAGGTGTTGTTATATGTGGCCAGTTCATTATTATAGTTTCCTTAATTAGTTAAGTAATTATTTATCCTTTATGATAACATGCACTGGCAGCTGATGGTCATCATTCCCAAAGCATGTAAAGTTATATGGTTTTGTTCGTTGCATAGGAAGATGAAAAATGATTTTAGAACAATGCTTCAAGGGTAAGTGTTTCTCCAAAAATGACTTTGAATTTGATGTTCACCTTCAACTTTTATGATAAATATAGTCATATTAATTATACTTTGTGTTTTCAATCTGTACAGAGTTATTGGTAAATCACGTGGTCAATTGGTTCAAATTTTGTATCCAAAGGTTTTAAGTCATTTATAGTTCTAATTCATTTTCTATGTTATTGAATGATCTAAATTCTTAACTATTTAGTTTGTTATTTTAGTGTAACCACCAGCTAGATTCATGGGAATGTGGCTTCTATGTGATGTGTTGGATTAAGACCATCATTCGAGCTGTCATTACAAATGACTGGAATGAGGTAATGATGTATACCTTGAATACATTACAAATCAAATTCATCTTCAAACATATATGAAACCATAATGAATCTTTCTTGAATTTTGCAGCGCTTCAAGAGTACATCGCCTATTCCAGAGGACAGAATTAAACTGATAAGGCGGGAGTGGACCGCTTATCTTCTGCAAAGATGGAGTTAGGAATAGTTTTATTTGTTGTTGAACATTGTTTAGTTTTAGTTTAAGTTTTATCTTGATAGTTTTGGTAGTCGATTATATTTTACATTAAGTAGAACTTTGTTTATATGAAACGCATATATATATATATTATTGCAAAATTGTTCTAGGACAATTTTCTGCCTTTCAGGTGTGGTTTTATTGCAAAAATAAATAAATTTTTAAAAAAAATACGCCCAGTAGACGTCGGTTAGTGCACTGTCGAACGTCTATAGACGTCTGGCAGTGCACAAACGGCGTCCAACCCCAGCCCTACTACAAAACAATTCAGGCAGGTGTAGACGTCCGGGGAGGGAGGGACGGACGTCTCTGGGACGTCGGGGGAGGGAGGGACGGACGTCTCTGGGGACGTCAGACGGGCACCTGGGACGTCTACATGGACGTCCGAGGGTGTACACCGGACATCTGGATAGGCGTCGGGCCTGACACATCAGACGTCTATATACACGTCCGATGTGGACCCCCCGACGTCTGAGTAACGTCACCCACAAAGACGTCGGGGGAAGGTCAAACGTCAAAAGGCCAAAAGAACGAACGTCTAAAGCACTTTCTACACTAGTGATCACATCAGATAAAGGTTTCAAACCGAGTACATAACAACCTATTCTAAAAATAGAAGCAAAGAAGTTCAATAATACAAAACAAAAGATAAGAAAAGTCCTGCTCTAGTGCTGATAGAATCCATCAGTAGATGCTATCTCAGCTCTCGTCAACCCATGCTATCGTCAGAATCTTCCTCCTCTCCTTCTTTAGCATCTTCAAAATCATCATCTTCCTCCATAGTTGGAGCTTCAGCTGCTCCAGCTCCACTGCCCTGTGCATGCTCCTCTGGCCACGCCACCACAATGTTGAATTCATCCATAGTCCACCGTCGTCCTGGGGGTGTATCATACATCCCAATGATCATCTTTGTAGCGGCTACTTGCCCTCTATGAATAGACTGCAACCTATCTTCCATCAGAGACATATACATGTCCCTCATCTGAAAAGGCTCTGCATCATGAGGTGGTGCATGTGCTTGTGGTGGTCTTCTCCTTTTAGAGGACGTCATGGTGGTATTGGCTGAGCTACCTCATCTCCCCCACAATATTGTCTATAATAGGCCTCATCAATCGCCTTCCTAGGTCGTTCCAACGACGGTGTAAAAGTGTTAACCACAGCTAACCCACAGAGGTGTGTGATCAGAGATGGATGTCCCAAGGGTGCCTTATTGTTCATTGTACTGGCACAAGTTTGAATCTCACTTGCTATGACTTGTCCAATGTTAATGCTCATCCCTCTAAGCACACAATACAGAAAAATGGCCCTATTGACAGTAATATCAAAGACATGAGAACAAGGCAGGATATTGGCATGAGAAAACGCCATCTAGTATTTTGCCATGGGAGTCAGATCAGCTCTCCTAATATGCACAGCTGCACCATTCCTATTCCTCTGAAAATTCCCTCCAGGCACACAGAACACAGCTCTCCTAATATGCACAACTGCACCATTCCTATTTCTAAGGATTTACATTGATTCCCCAACAACAAAATAAGTTTAGTTCACCATATTCATGGTAGAGTAGAAAAACCCGAGAAAGAGAAGAGTAGAGGTGTCATCATCTCCAATTCTACCCCCAAGGGGTGAAAAGTGTGTTTCTGCTTCGTTCCAGCCAAAGATACCAACCCTAAAACGTCCTAAAGCTTATATAATATTCTAAAAATTATAGAAAATTAGGCCCAAGCCTAGAAAAGTGCCGTTCAGCGGTAGTAGCTCGTGTCAATTCTTCCCCTCAGCGCCAATTTTCCCCTCAGCGGTGCCAACGGGTACTGAAAAGTGCCGCTCAGAGGTAATTGGCGCTGAGCGATACTTGTTGATTCTCTTCTTTTGCACTTTTTGTGTCCTTTTCTGATTCCATCTCTATCCCTTTTCACTTCTTTCATCAATTTCATCTCAAAACCTGCTAAAACAAGGAAATCAAGCATAAAACTTGTCCAACTCTGTTCTTTCCAATAATTCAACAAAATCAAGAGTTCAAGCTAATTTGTACGTCATAAAGGTTGTAATTGAAGTCAATTTCAAGTATAAAAATAACAGTTTTTCAACTGTTATCACAACCCCAAACTTAGAACTTTGCTTGTCCTCAAGCAAATAAGATGTAACTTAATCTTCTACCAATCCATTCAATGGTTCACCACATTCAAAAATCCTTCTTTTAGGACAAGTAAATACTCAATTTAGCTCATCATCGAGACTTCAATCAAGATGTGCACATTCTTTTAGTGTTCACTCAAACACTTAATATCCAACAAATGCTATTATCATGAATGATCAATCAACTAAGGAAAGATGTTCTTATGTGTTCATGGAATCTATCCTCACTAGATAAAGTGTTTCACTCAAACACACAAGTGTATAGGAGATATTCACTCATTCACTCTACTATTACAATGTCACATGAATCAACTTTGCCTTTCATTTAACCATAATAAAAAACACTTACAAGCAAACATCATCACAAGGACTTTTCAATGGCTTATAATGTGGCTGGGCTAACAATAACAATTGGTTTTTCTAGATCACAAAACCCTTGAGTTAAGAGAATCATCTAAACACAACCACTCTTGATTATTCCCAACTTTCATTTAGCTCAATGCTTTTTATTTTTCCTTTCTATTTTCCAACAACCCCAAACTTGAACATTTATCAATACCACAAAATGATTTCAACTTAACTCAAGGTAATGCTTTTCAAAAAGGGTTTTCAAATCATCTTCAAGGCTAAGGGTTCAAAGGATAGAACACATAATGCTCTCTTTTAGTGGGCTAAATTCATGCATTTGGCTAACAAAAAGGGTTTCCAATAAATGGCCTTGATCATATGATGCAAACAAGCAAGTGATTCAATCATAGGAAACCTGGGCAAAGTCATTCATGATTTCAAAGTAATAACATTCAACAACAACACTGGAGCTCAAAATCTCACATATAAGCTCATTCACATTCCACATACACATCCTGCTTAACATCATAATCACAATCATAACATCATGCATTTGTTCACAATGCTTGTGAACCACCTGTATAAGCATATAATGTGCACATTCTCAATCAATCATTAATCAAGATCAAAACATCATCAAGCATTACTTATCACACAATAGTCACAAGCCAACCATCATAACAAACACGGTTCAAATTGAGTACATCAACCCTATTCTAAAAATAGAAGCAAATAAGTTCAATATTACAAAACCATAGATAGAAAAGATCCTGCTCTAGTGCTGATAGCATCCATCAGTAGATGCTATCTCACTCCTCATCAGCCTGTGCTGTCATCTTTATCTTTCTCCTCTTCATTATCTTCAACATCTTCAAATGTGTCATCATCATCATCGTCTTCATCTTCCTCCATAGCTGAAGCTTCAGCTGCTCCAACTTTGCTGCCCTAGGTCTGCTCATCTTGCCATGCTATCTTGGGCAATGAGGAAGTGTTGCTCATGCTTGCTGGAAAGGAACTTGCTGGAATAGGGTTGATCTAGTTCCTTCTCCTTCCTTTTGAATACTGTAGTCTTGAATCTCTTGTCCGATGAGGAGGCCATCCCTACATCAAATACCATTCATAAAACCATAAGACATATCATTAAGCATTAGTAAACCACTAACAACACCCTACAATCATTCCTAATCACCACTCAGGGCAATCAAAACCCCTCAACGCAACCTAACCCCAAACTTGGATGGAACCCTAGTGAGAAAGTGAGTGGAATAGAGGTTTTGTAAAGGTGTAGAGAACTCTTGGAAAAGTGTTTAAGAGTGTTTGGGAGGAAAGAAATCTGAAAATAAAACCAAAACCGCACCCCAGGGTATAAAATACCCTAATGGACTCCGGTCCCGCTAAGGGCAACCCAAAAACCCATGTTGCAGTGATACCGCTCAGCGGAAATTTCCGTTAAGCGGCACTTGCGTGACATACTCTCCTTCTTCCTAGCTTGCCCTAGGTGCCTTATACTCATGCCTCTCACTCACTTCATGCATTTAAGTTCTCAAATCACTCATACATTCAATCCCTAACATGCAACTAAAGCAGAATCAAAACAAACAAAATATAGTAAATCAACTAGGTTGCCTACCAGGTAGCGCTTGTTTAACGTCACGAGCCTGACCCAAAATCCACCAACATCCATCAGTAGGTGCAAATCTTTCTTACCAACACCCACCAGTAGGTGTAAAAAACCTAGTATCCTTTAGTAGATACTTAACCACCTAGCATCCATCAATAGATGTTATACCCTGTAGAAAAAATTTATAACTAAAACAAAAATAACAAAAGTTCATAATTACATCACCAAACCAAAAACAAAAGTTCTTAAATCACCAGGTTGCCTCCCAGCAAGCGCTCATTTAATGTCATTAGTTTGACCCAATAAAGCTCAAGTTCCATCTTCTTTTTCTTTTTCTTTCTACTGAGTTTCTTTAGAAATTTGATCAAACCAGGAACCTGTTGCAATGTCTCAATCATAGGAACTTTAATCTCCAATTTCTTGAAGATTTCCCTAAAGCGCTCAAAGTCCTTCTCTTTCCTATGATACTTCTTTGAATGAGGACAGGATTTTTCATATGATTCTTTCTTTTTTTCTCTCATCCTCTTTTTCTTTTCTCTCACTTTCTTAAGATTCACACAAATTTTCTTTTCTCTTACTCTCATTTTTTCTTTTCTTTTTCTACTCACTTTCTTAATCTTTACACAAATTTTGTTTCTCTCTTCTCTCTCAACCACCTCTTTTTTCTCCACTCTCTCTTCTTTTTCCTGTACTCTCTCTAACTAACTTTTTCAACATCTACACTCACTAAAACTTTACACTCTTCTCTAGGGTTAACCTGCGTATTAGCTCCAAAGCTCTTATCAGACCTTTCTTCCAACTTCTAGTTAATTCTCCGATTTGCATCTCCATATTTCTAATGGATGCTTGAGTGCTGTTATGATTGGAGATGGTTACCTGCATAAACTGGTTAAGAGTTTCTTCCAACTTTGTATGTTTTTCAATGAGTGTAGATATCTATTGCCATAATGATGGTTGTTGCTGTGACCTATTGATGACAAATTTATGAACACCGAAAAACGATGCTAAAAACTTATTTAACCCTCGGCAAGTGTGACCGAATCGTATCAAGTAATAAACTCGGTAAGACCAAGTATCGTTCTCCCAAAGGACTCACGGCCTAGTTAGTTATATGATTTCTTAATTAGTTAAGACTTGTGAACAAATTCTTGAGGCTTCAAATGCAAAAGACAATAAGTAAACATGTATGCATGAGTTTTGATCAATGGAAAAGAGGAACACAAACACTTGAATGAATTAAATGGATGAGTATGTTGTTGGGGTAATCAATTTCATCTTATCCACTCTCATATACTTTAGGAATTCATCATTCTTTTCATCAATGTTAATGCCACTCTCAAAATCACCTTGCAAGAAAGCCTATCCTTAATTACGAGTTCATACAATTCCTATATTGGCTCGTGAGCTACATTGGCTGGTGCAGGGTATGTGGCTAGCTTCCCCCAATTCCTTCCCAACAGTTGCTCTCCAAACTAAGAAGCAAAGTTAGGTATCATTCCAACTTTCCTCTCCATAAGGAGCCTCCTATCTTGAACCACCTTAAAATGCTTCTCATGTTTGCGAGATAGGAACCTACTAGAGTGGGGTTGTTTTGGTTCCTTTTCTTTCCTTTTGGATGCCATGGTCTTCACTCTTTTGCCTGAAAAGGATGACATTCCTACATCAAACACATATTACAAAACCGCAAGACATATTGTTAATCATTAGTAAACCAAAAACAACATCCTATATCCATGCTAAACCACCGCTGAGGGTCAAAATCACCCCTCTGCACCACCAGTGCATCAATCCAGTACACAATTCAGCAAAAATTCCCTGAGTGGTGATTCAGCAGATTTTTGAAAAACATCTTTTGACCTTTCCTAACTCCACCCACATACAATTTTCATGCTTCCAGATCAAAATCAATCAATTCAATCGGTTCAAATATCAATTAATTCATCAAATCATGCATAGGAATCCAAACCCCTAAAAATTTCATGCTTCAACAATCAAATTCATGCTCAAGAACCCTAGAATGAAAAATGCTTGACTTACTTGGGTGGAGATGCTAAATGAGTAGAGAATGCTTTCAACTTGTGAAGAATAATGATGCTCTCTCCCAACCCCAAACTTAGATGGAAAACTAGTGAGAAAGTGAGTGGAAAAGAGATTTTCTCAAGAGGAATGAAGGGAAAATTGTAGAGAACCTTTGGAAAAGTATGTAGGAGTGTGTGTGCAGAGAAGAATCTAAAAATAGAGGCCAAGGCGCGACTTAGGGAATAAAAATACCCTAATGGGCTCGGGTTGTGCTAAGGGGCAACCTAAGCCCATCTACGACACTACCGCTCAGCGGCGCTTTCGTGAAGTGCTCTTCTTCTTCCTAGCTTAACCTAGGTGCCTCCTACTCATGCCCCTCACTTGCTCCCTACAATTAAATTCTCAAATCACTCATGCATCCAAAGCCCTATCATGCAACTCAAGCAGAACAAACAAAAATATAATCCATCAACCGGGTTGCCTCCCAGGTAGCGCTTGTTTAACATCACGAGCCTGACCCAAACATCCACCAACACCCATCAGTAGGTGTCAAACCTAGTATCTTTCAGTAGATACTTCCACTTAGCATCCTTCAGTAGATGTTATACCCAAAAATTTACAGAAGTAATGTCCAAATTTATAAAAATTTACAAGACCAAAATAAAAACAAAAGAAAAATTATCCTCAAATCACTGGAATGCCTTCCAGCAAGCGCTCTTTTAACGTCACTAGCTTGACCCAATAAAGCTCATGTTCCTTCTTCATGGTTGATGTTCATATCACACCAACTCATCAACTGTTTCCGGTCCACTTTTCTGACTCTTCTGGAATGTGGAGACTTTATCTCTATCACCCCATTTTCTTTGTAGTCTTTCACAACCCACAACTTGTTTTTGAACTTCACAGGTTTACCAAGTTGGAGTCGTTCTTGCATCCAGTCGTTATGGACCTTTCTTCCTTTCCCAATCTTTTCTTCTTCGTGTACCTGAAACAAAAAACAATGTTTACCTTTGACCTTTGGCTTTTCATCTACATGGCTGGTCATGAGTACATCTTGATATGTAGCTTTATGACTAGCTTCTTCCTCCTGTATCTGCCTCTCTTCTTTGAAAATATCTACAACAACTCTTTCTTCTCGGTCTTGGAATACCACTATGCCTTCATCTACATCAAAGATGGCTTTGGCTGTTTTCATAAACGGTCTTCCGAGAATAATGGGTATCCTTTCATTCTCTATCTCCATCACCACAAAGTCCACCAAGAACTGTAGTTTGCCTACACAAACTATAACATCCTCTGCTATACCATAGGGAGTCTTTGAGGATCCATCTGCCATTACTAAATTCATCTTTATAGGCTTCACATCAAGATCACCAATCTGCTCAAGTAAGGAATAAGGCATCAAGTTAACACTTGATCCTAAATCAAGTGAAGCCTTCTTTATTCTTTTCTTCCCTATAGGGCATGGAATGGAGAAACCTCCTGGATCTTTTGCTTTTGGAGGGAACGACTTCTTTTTAACAACTTTATACTCCTTTGTCTCATCATTTCTACGTCTTTTCTTTGTAGAGACTTCTTCCTCAAGCTTTGTATAAACTGCAATGTGCTGTAATATCTCCTTCCAAGGTAAATCATTATCCAACATCTTGAATATTTATGTAAAATCAAATTGTTTCTCATGATCTATTGGAAACGGAAGAACTACACTCTTTATCTCTCTTATCTCTTCTTTCTTTTTCTCTCTTTTTTGTCTCTTCTTTTTCTTTTTCTCTTTCTAACTCAACTGTTTCACCATTTACACTCACTAACACCTTACATTCTTCCCTGGGGTTAACCTTAGTATTAGCCCCAAAATTTTTGTCAGTCCTTTCTTCCAACAGCTTAGTAATTTGACCCATTTGCATCTCCAAGTTCTTAATAGCAGCTTCAGTGCTCTTTTGAGTGGATTCAGTTTTCTGTATGAATTGCTGAAGAGTTTCTTCCATCCTTATTGATCTTTCATTAAGTATAGACATTTGTTGCCATAAGGTTGGTTGTTGTTGTTGCTTGTTAAATTGCCCTGCTTGTCCAACTTGCCCACTTTGTCCTTGACCAATGCTCGGATGTGGTTTCCACCCTTTATTGAAATTCCCCTGACGGTATGGAAATTGATTGGCCATGAAGTTAACATCCTCTAAAGCTTCTGTTGGAAAGGCGCATTGACCATTGATATGGTCACCCCCACATAATTCACACAACTGTGGTTGAACCTGTGCAACAGTCTTTAACTCTTTTGGCAGTTGTGCAAGTGCCTTTGTGAGATTCTCCAGTTGTTGAGTTATTATCTTGTTCTGAGCTAGCAAGGCATCATTGGATTGCAACTGTAGAACTCCTTTTTATTGAATAGGAGTTCCTCTTTCACTGTTCATCTCATTATCATTAATAGCCATCTTTTCAATTATTTCTGTCGCTTCCTCTGGAGTCTTCCATTTGATATTGGTTTGTCAACCAAGACCTCCAATGAAGATTTGGACTACTTCTACTTCATCAAATCCATGCGTGGGAGTCTTTCTTAGTAGGGTTGTGTACCTGTCCCATGCATGACCTAGTGATTCCTCCATGCCTTGCCTCAAAAATAAGATCTCTTGCTTTCCTTTATTTACCTTGGATTGTGGGAAGTATTTGTTCAAGAACTTTGTCACCACAGCTTCTGATGCAAATTTATGAACACCGAAAAACGGCGCCACAAACTTGTTTGACAATCGGCAAGTGTGACCGAATCGTATCAAGTAATAAAACTAGGTAAGACCAAGTATCGTTTTCCCAAAGGACTCACGGCCTAGTTAGCTATATGATTTGTTGATTATTTAAGACTTGTTAACAATTGATTGTAGGGTTTAAATGCAAAAGACAGCAATTAAACATGTATGCATGAAGTTGATCAATGGAAAAGAGGAAAACAAACACTTTAATGAATTAGATGGATGAGTATGTTGTTGGGGTTATCAATTTCATCTTATCCACTCTCATATACTTTAGGAATTCATCATTCTTTTCATCAATTGCTAATGCCACTCTCTAAATCACCTTGCAAGAAGGTCTATCCTTAATTACGAGTTCATACAATTCCTAACATTCCTAGTAATTAGTTCTGAAATGCAGGAGCTTAAAGGTAACCAATATGCTATTGGGAGAAATTCCCCGGATCTAGATTTCCCCGTACGTTCCCATATCGACATAATCAATAATCATGGCAATGAATGAGTTAAATAAAGCAAGCATTAAGCAAAGAAGAAAATCCCTAACTAAAGATGAAAGAAAGTATGTATCTTAATATAAGATGTTAAAACAAATTCCATATATGAGAGCTTCACAAGACTACATTGATTCCCCAACAACAATACAAGCTTAAGTTCACCATATTCATGGTGAAACTAGATGAACAATAATGAAAGAATGAAAGATAGAACCCTAGAAAGAGAAGAGGAGAGTCGTCACCATCTCCCAATCTACCCCCAAGGGGTGAAAAGTGTGTTTCTGCTTCCTCCCAGCAAAGATACAAACCCTAGGACGTGCAAGTCCTTAAATAGGGCATAAAAATAACATAAAACAAGTCCAAGCCCATGAAAACAAAAGAAAACCGGTCCAAGCCCACTTAGAATGGCGCTTAGCGGTATTTTACCGCTGAGCGGTAATACCGCATGATCCATTTTGCCCCCAACTGCTGTTTTTTGCCGCTCAACGGTATTTTACCGCTCAGCGCCACTCGGTCACACTTTTTCTGCGTTATGGTTGATTTTTTAGCATTTTGGTTGACTGGTTGACTTTTCTGGTTGACTGGTTGACTTTTCTGGGTTCTGGTTGACTTTTCAGCACTTCAATCATTCGGTACTTCAATTCTTCTTTCAAATCATTCAATTAGCCTACAAAATCAAGGGAATCTTGTACAAAACCATTAAATTCACTTTCAACTCTCTTATTCACAAAACTAAAGCAAAAATATGAGTTCAAGGTAGTTTCTAAGTCTTAAAGGTTGCTTTTAGTATCAATTTTAAGCATAAAAAAAAGGGTTTTTCAACCGTTATCAGCTTCCCAGTCTGTAAAGCTCCCTTCAGGAAAAGAGTTCAACCAAAGCTTAGCGTTGCCTCCCATTGAGAATGGAAACAGGCTAAGTTTGATTGCTTCATCAGGCACCCCATTTATCTTCACTGTATTTCAAATTTCATTAAAAGTTGTGAGGTGCTCATATGGGCTTTCATGAGACAACCCATTAAATTGGTTACTCTTAACATGTTAGATTAATGTCGGTTGTTGGTTGGTACCAGACAGAGTTTAACGCAACGGAATAAAACTAGAGTTGCAGAAAGCGTGTTTAGTCACCTTTTTAAAATAAATTGGTCTGTTCTTAGAAAATCAATTTTCTTTCAGAAAATTTATCGAACTGTTGATATGCGTAAAAGATAAAAAATGTAGGTAATAGAAAATCACACAAGTAATTTTTATAGTGGTTTGATTCAACAGAATCTACATCCAGTCGTTAATCACTATAAAAAGTGATTAACAGTTCCACTAAAAAGATGTTTCACAGATTACAACAATTAGTGAATAAAGCAGATAAATAAACCTTCCTTCGACGAACGAGCCGGAAGAAGAACACTCTACCAACTCGAAGAGAACCGCTCCGACTATCGACAAACAAAACACGAGTTTCTCCTATTCACGAGACCAGGCAGAGCACCTTGCGAACTCGAAGAGAGCTTGCTCCGACTATCGAACGTGAGCCCCTCCTGTTCATGAGAGTAAGCAAGGGAACTTGAACTATAGCTTCTGAGAACTTCCTCTGACAAACAGTATTCTGCAAGAGCTTTTGTTCAACAACTTCTTCTGATCTTCACCGAAACCCAATATATAGCCAATTGTTCTGAATATCTAAGGTTAAGTCTCAACTGCCACAAATAATCGATTATTGTAAGTGATAATTGATTATTCAAGTCCGTTACAGGTTTTCAAAAATGTGATAATCGATTATATGAGGTGATAATCGATTATTCCTAGATGACTTTCTGATAATCGATTATTGCCATTCCATAATCGATTATGGCAGTTAAAAATGCAATTTTTACAAAGTTTACAACACTTTCCTACTATATTTAATTTCTACAAATTGCTTTTAAATAATTCTAATATCTTCTTCAACTAAAACTTCTTGCAGCATCATCAAAACAATCTCCCCCTTTTTGATGATGATCAAAAAATTCAATTTTAAAAGCAATTTTCGCTTACCTGTGTCAATACCCAATTTCGTCCGGGTAAATAAAATTCATCACAAAAATAAATAAATAAAAAAACATAAAAAACCAAAATGAAAAATACTATTTATTTTACTTTTTGCACCCCCAAAAATTTCTTTTAAACACTTAATCCAATGGCCTAAAATAATCTCTTACTTTTTTACTTCCTCACCACCCCTTTTCTCTTATCACACCCCATTCTCCACATCACCATCCACCTCACCCTCCACATCTCATTCTACATCATCTACCTTTTTCATTTACTTTTTCCACGTCATTTCCATATTAATTTTATATTTCAACTTTTCTAATTTTTCCACTTACTTTTTTTAATTATATCTTCTCCATCAATATTTTTTATTATCCATTTTTCTCCACCTTATTTCTCCACGCACTTTTTATATTATTTCTTTCACTTATTTTCCACATTAGCTTTTACTATTCACTATATTTTATTTCACCTAATTTCTCCACTAACTTTTTATATTATTTCTTTCACTTAATTTCCACACCTAATTTCTCCACCAACTTTTTATATTATTTCTTTCACTTATTTTCCACATTAACTTTTACTATTCACTATATTTTATTTCACCTACTTTCTCCACCAACTTTTTATATTATTTCTTCCACTTAATTTCCACACCTAATTTCTCCACCAACTTTTTATATTATTTCTTCCACTTAATTTCCACACCTAATTTCTCCATCCACTTTTTATATTATTTCTTTCACTTATTTTCCACATTAACTTTTTCTATTCATCTTTTTTTAATTATATTTTATTTCCTCTAAATTTTCCACCAACTTATTATATTATTTTTATTCATCAACTTTCTTCATCCTTAACTCTATAAATACCTACATTTCCTTCACTTCACACACACACAATTTACATAATATCCATCTCTTCTCTCTCAAAATCTCTTCATTCCATCCCAAAACTCTACTTCATTTTTCTCTCACATTTTACTATTTCTTAATCTCTCTATACATAATAAATCCCATACCCCATTTCTACCATAAAGTTATCTTCTTCATCTTCCATCTATCTTTCTCACAACTTATTACAAGTAAGGTTTTATTTCATCACACAAATCTTCAACAAGGTACACATTTTCTCTTCATTCTATTTATATATGCATTTTGATCATTTTTTTAGTTTATAAATTCATCTTGTTTTCTATCACAATTTTTCTTTATGCTTTTCATATTTCAACTCATCTATCCTTCTTCCCTGATTTCTCATTCTTAATGAGAATACGTAGGAGCAAGGTCAATCCTTGTCGGGCCCAAAAAACTAAAAAATACATGTTGTTTCTTTAGAATCTTATTTTAGGGGATAGTTAAACATTTTGAAAACCACATCATATTCGCATATTTAGTTAAAGGTACTGCCTTATGGCAGGCGTTGTAGGGTGCTAATACCTTCCCTACACGTAACCGACTCCCGAACCAAGAATCTCAGTTTCGCGGACCATGCTTTATCATTTTATGGTTTTTCCATAGTTTTCCAGAATAAACTATGGTGGCGACTCCAAATCTTTTTTTTCAAAACGTTTTTATTCTTCGGATCGTCGTCCCGTCGCGATCCCGGTTGCGACAACCTGCAAAACATACAAGCTAACAGACAACAACAGAGTTAGCAATACCTGTATTAATGTATACTTATCCCCTTATATTATTCTTCTCCCCCTTTTTTATCATAAGCAAAAAGATTTGATGTAAAAAGCTCCCCCTAAATACGATCTCCCCCTCAATTAAACAAAGTATGCATATAATCAAGAGATCATTTTATTTATGAAAAGAAGGATTACATTATAAGAAGAAACATAAAAGACAGAATTATAACATAGATGAAATAGCAAGCAAACAACAAAACATGCTAACATAGAACCTAGATCTAAAACTCAGGACTAGGAGATCTTTCTGGAGGTTGAAGGTTGAGATGATTCTCGATGTTAGATAGGCGAACATCAAGATCAAGAAATTGATCAACCATGTACTCATCAATAGATTGTTGCCACTCATAAATCTCCTCAAAAAGTGTTCTTTGTGCTAGACTCATATCCTCTAATTGCTTAGATAATCTAGCAAAATGTTCTTCCATGGAGAGTGAGGAGGATGAGGGCATGGTAGATGGACCAGCATCAGAAGGAGCAGCAGCACTAACTGGTTCTGCCATATGAGTATCGATGTCATCATCTTCATCTTCATCAGGATGGTCATCATCTTTATGAATGAGAACTCGTCCTCTAGTAATGAATCCCATCTGACGAAAGGTAGTATCTCCAATTTCCGAGCCAACAGCTTGAATGGCTTGGACAAGTTCTCCTTCAACATTTACACCTTTGTACTCCAAAATCCTAGAAATAAGAAGAGCATAGGGAAATTGATAAGAATGGGATTTCTTAGCTTTTACCATTGTGTCAGCAATGAGAGCAGGCCAATCGATGTGTATGTGATTTAGGATCCCATATAGAAGAAGTAGATCCTGCTCAGAGCATTGAGCATGATTGGTTGCTCTAGGACATAGTATCCAAACAATCAAGTAGTGAATCATCCTTTCTTCAACCTTGAAACCTCCAACAAGCAATTGCCTTCGATTAGTCTGTTGTTCAGGGTGACGCAAGAAGGATTGGAAAGTCATCAACCTATTGAAATCTTGAAGTCCTAGATGAACTTTTACAGCATCATCCCAGATGGTAAGTTGAGCAACGTTGGTCCACACATCATCATCTAAAATTATGCGGACACCCTTTACTTTAGTGGATATAATCCCATCTCGATATCTCAAGTTGAAGTAGAAAACTCTTATGAGATCGGGATAAATGCAACCTTTTTGCTCCACCAGATTCGTGAGTCCTTGAACAGCAAAAAGATCTGGAAATTGAAATCCATAGAAACGGAAAAAATCAAGGCGAATATACTTTACCGCCATGATTCTTCTTTCTTGCCAAGAATTAACATAGTCCGCATGTTTTCCTTGATCTGAAATCCACCCATCAATGGTTGCAGGACGTGGTTGAGAGGAAGAGGATGCTCCAGCAGCTCTGCGGCGATGTCTTCTTGAATCCGCCATGGAGAAAGTTTGAGGTAGTGAGATTTTGAGAAAGTGAATAAAAATGGAGAGCTTTTGAGCTCAAGATTTGATTTCAGTAGTTTCTGGGTGCAAAGAAGTGTCTAATAATCGATTATAGGAGGCTATTTATAAGAAGAATGGAAAAACTAGCCGTTTATGGCCGTTTATAGCCGTTATGGGATGCTCCAACGACTTTATTTTTGAAACTGTCAGCGTGATAATCGATTATGGCTGATGATAATCGATTATTCGTTCAAAAGTTCCCAGATTTGAGTTTTAAGTTTGAATAATCGATTATTGCCTTGTGATAATCGATTATGAAGCGTAAATTTTACGAAAATGTGAAAATTTTTATAAGCGTTGATCCTAAGACATGTCTAATACTCCTAACTCTCTTCTAAGCTCAAAAAATCTATCCTTAGGTAGCGCCTTGGTGAAAATATCAGCTAATTGATGTAAGGTATCAACATATTCAATTTGACAATCCCCCTTTTGAATATGGTCTCTCAAGAAATGATGTCTAATCTCAATGTGCTTAGTCCTTGAGTGCATTATGGGATTCTTAGTTAAATTTATAGCACTAGTATTATCACATTTTAAAGGAATATTATCAAGGAAGATATCAAAGTCTTCCAGTTGCTGTTTCATCCACAAAATTTGGGCACAACAATTTCCAGCAGCAATATATTCAGCTTCAGTGGTAGACAAGGCTACACACGCTTGTTTCTTTGAATTCCAGGATACCAAAGAACAGCCCAGAAAATGACAAGTACCACTAGTACTTTTCCTATCAATTTTACAACCACCATAGTCTGCATCAGAATAACCTATTAAACTAAGTGAAGCATCAGATGGATACCAAAGTCCAAAAGAAGTGGTTCCCTTAAGGTATTTTAAGATTCTCTTGACAGCAGTCAAATGAGATTCTTTAGGATTTGCTTGGTACCTAGCACACACACATACACTTTGCATAATATCTGGTCTACTAGCAGTTAAGTACAATAAAGATCCTATCATGCCTCTAAACATAGTTTCATTTACTCCTTTTCCAGATTCATCCTTATCTAAATAGCATGAAGTACCCATAGGTGTACTAGCTTCTTTACACGTATCCATACCAAATTTCTTAAGAATTTCTCTACAATATTTTGTTTGGGAAATAAGAGTACCTCCATTCATCTGTTTTATCTGTAGTCCTAAAAAGAAATTCAGCTCACCCATCATAGACATCTCAAACTCACCTTGCATTATTTTTGCAAATTCTTCACATAAGGAGTCATCAGTTGACCCAAAGATAATATCATCTACATAAACTTGTACAATCAAGATGTATTTTCCTACTTTCTTTATAAATAAGGTTGAATCAACCTTACCTCTAGAAAAATCATTATCAAGTAAGAAGGTACTAAGTCTTTCATACCAAGACCTAGGTGCCTGTTTAAGACCATACAAGGCCTTTTTCAACTTATAAACATGATCAGGAAATTTGAAATCCTCAAAACCAGGAGGTTGACTAACATATACCTCTTCTTTTATGAAACCATTTAAAAACGCACTTTTCACATCCATTTGATACAATTTAAATTTCATCAAAGATGCATATGCAAGCAACAATCTAATTGCTTCTAACCTGGCCACTGGTGCATATGTTTCATCATAGTCTATACCTTCCTCTTGACAGTAGCCCTTTGCAACTAGCCTTGCTTTGTTCTTTGTGATGTTTCCATCCTCATCAAGCTTGTTCCTGAATACCCATTTGGTTCCTATGACTTGATAATTATCTTGCTTTGGAATAAGTTCCCAGACTTCATTCCTTTCAAATTGGTTTAGCTCTTCTTGCATAGCAACGCACCACTTATCATCTTGAAGAGCTTCCTTTATATTCTTGGGTTCTATCTGAGACACAAAAGCTACAGTTAGACAAAAATTATTAAGATTATGTCTAGTAGTTACTCCTTTTGAAATGTCTCCAATGATGTTGTCCAAGGAGAGTCCTCTTGGTTGTTGATAGCTTTTAGAATCAACAGCTTGAGGTGTTTCTTGAAGTTCTGGAGGATAGTTCTCATTTAGATACATCTCTTCAAGAGCTTCCTTCAAATAATCCTCATCACCTGCAATAGGTTTGTTTGACTCAAGAGGGTTTTCCTCAAGGTCCACAATCTCATCAAAGACAACATGCATTGATTCTTCAATTTTCAAAGTTCTTCTATTAAATACTCTATATGCTTTACTGGTCAAAGAATATCCTAGGAAAATTGCTTCATCAGATTTTGCATCAAATTTACCTAGATTATCTTTTCCATTATTCAAGACAAAGCATTTGCACCCAAATATTTTCAAGTGAGATACATTTGGTTTTCTACCATTCAACAGTTCATATGGAGTTAATTTCAGAATTGGCCTAATAAGCATCCTGTTTAACACATAACAAGCAGTACTAACTGCATCAGCCCAAAAATATTTTGGCACATTAGATTCATTCATAAGGGTTCTAGCTAATTCTTCTAATGATCTATTTTTCCTTTCAACAACACCATTTTGTTGGGGAGTTCTAGGTGCAGAAAAGTTATGTGCTATGCCATATTCTTCACAAAATTTTTCAAAAGATTCATTTTCAAATTCTCCACCATGATCACTTCTCAATGTTTTGATTTTTCAAGTCTTTTACATTTTGAATACGTTTTGCAAAAGATTTAAAGGCTTTGAAAGCTTCACTTTTCAAATTTAAAAAGAAGGTCCAAGTGAATCTTGTGTAATCATCAACAATTACAAGAGCATAGTAATTTCCACCAAAACTTTTAATTCTAGATGGACCAAATAAGTCCATATGCAAAAGTTCTAAAGGTTTTGATGTTGAAATCATGCTTTTGGATGAAAAAGAAGATTTAGTTTGTTTACCTTTTTGACATGCAGTGCATAATTTGTCTTTCTCCAATTTCAGTTTAGGCAAACCAATTACAAGATCTTTTGAAATCAATTTATTCAAATGTTGCATATGAATATGTGCAGCTCTTTTATGCCATAGCCAAGGATTTTCTTCTTTAGCAACTAAGCATGTTATACTATGATTAGATGCACTTTCAATATCAATCAAATAAATATTGTTATGCCTAACACCTTGCAAAGCAATATCAGTAGAATCTTTAAAGTAAACAGTGCATTTATCACTTTCAAAAGTTACCTTGAGACCTTTGTCGCATAATTGACTTATGCTTAAGAGGTTATGCTTGAGGCCTTCAACATATAGCACATCTCTTATAGTCAATGTATTTCCTCCTCCAATGTCTCCGGTACCCATGATTCTACCTTTGTTGTTATCCCCATAAGTCACAAATCCTTGCTTTTTCTTCTCAAAAGAGATGAATCTTTTCTTGTCACCAGTCATGTGTCTTGAACATCCATTGTCAAGATACCACAATGACTTCTTTGACTTAGAAGATTCCTACAAAACAAATTAGCAAGCGTTTTAGGTCCCCAATCTAATTATGGGTCCTTGGGGTTAGTTCATGCGAGTATAAATCATTTCACAACTTTAACCCATGCATATTTACCATTTGGAACACCAAAATGTTTAATGTTGCATTTGTTTGATGTGTGTCCATGCTTCATACAGTAAAAACAACAAGCATTACTTACTTTATTTTTAACTAGATTCACAGAAGGCCTTTTACAAGTCTAATTCACTAGATTCAAAGCTGGAATCACTTACTTGGCTTCTAGTATCTTCTGAGTCAGCCATTAGACAAATATTGGCTTCTTCATCTGAATCACTTGAGCTTGTTGAGCTAGATGCATTGTCGTCCCAAGCTATGTAAGATTTCTTCTTCTTTGGGAATTTCCTTTCTTTCTTTTCTTCACTTTTCTTGTTCTTTGGACATTCAGTTTTCATGTGCCCTCTTTCTCCACATCCATAGCATTTAACACTTGAAGGAGATTCTTGATTTTCTCTCCTTTCTTTACGAAATTTGTCCTTACCTTTTGCCTTCATAAACTTGGCAAATTTCTTTATCATGAGGCTCATGTTCTCCTCATCATCAAAATCATCATCTTCAATCCTTTTAGAGTTCTTTCCTTTGGAGATTTCGGACTTGAAGGCTAGTGTCTTTCTTTTGCCTTGATCTTCTTCAGCCGTCAATCTTCTCAACTCAAGCTCATGCTCACAGAGTTTCCGAAACAAAATTGGCATTGACATTTGAGTGAGATTTTGAGACTCAGAGATGGCAGTCACCTTTGGTTGCCACGACCTGTCCAATGATTTCAAAATTTTTACATTCAATTCATCAGTATCAAAAGTCTTACCCAACCCTGTCAAGTGGTTCACTATGTGAGTGAAACGCTTTTGGACATCAGAAATTGTTTCTCCAGGTTGCATTTTGAACATCTCATACTGCTGAATGAGAGTGTTCTTCCTTGCACGTTTCACATCCTCTGTTCCTTCATGTGTGACTCTGAGAACTTCCCACATTTCCTGTGCTGTCTTACACACAGAAATTCTATAAAATTCATCAAGTACAACAGCAGATGAAATAATATTACGAGCTTTAATATCAAACTAAGCTCGTCTATTTTCTTCATTAGTCCACTCAAAAAATGGTTTTTCTACTTCTACACCTTCAACTCTGTTTTTAGGAATATAAGGACCATTTTGTACAGCTTCCCAGATGCCTCTGTCAACAGACCCCATAAAATTTCCATTATGACTTTCCAGAACGCATAGTTATCACTAGTAAAAAGTGGTGGTCTGTTAATAGAAGCACCCTCGGCATATACAAGGTGTTGGCTGTGACCGGCCACTTTCGTAAATTTTGAAAAACTATAAAAGCAAGCTCTGATACCAATTGTTGGTTGGTACCAGACAGAGTGTAACGCAGCGAAATAAAACTAGAGTTGCAGAAAGTGTGTTCGGTCACCTTTTTAAAATAAATTGGTCTGTTCTTAGAAAATAAATTTTCTTTCAGAAAATTTATCGAACAGTTGATATGCGTAAAAGATAAAAAATGTAGGGAATAGAAAATCACACGAGTAATTTTTATACTGGTTCGATTCAACAGAATCTACATCCAGTCGTTAATCACTATAAATAAAAAGTGATTAACAGTTCCACTAAAAAGATGTTTCACAGATTACAACAAATAGTGAATGAGGCAGATAAATAAACCTTCCTTCGACGAATGAGCCGGAAGAAGAACAGTCTGCCAACTCGAAGAGAACCGCTCCGACTATCGACAAACAAAACGCGAGTTTCTCCTATTCACGAGACCAGGCAGAGCACCTTGCTAACTCGAAGAGAGCTTGCTCCGACTATCGACACACGAAACATGAGCCCCTTGATGGACAAATTTATGAACACCAAAATATGATGTCACAAACTTGTTTTTCAATCGGAAAGTATGACCGAATCGTTCAAGTAATAAACTTGGTAAGACCAAGTATCGTTCTTCCCAAAGGACTCACGGCCTAGTTTAGTTGTGTGGTTTCTTGATTAGCTAAGACTTAAAGACGAAATATTTGCATTTTTATATGCAAAAGACAAAAATTAAATATGTATGCATGAAGTTTTGATCAATGGCAAAAAGCAAAAGATAAACACTTTCAATGAAATATATGTATGAATATGTTGTTGGGGGTCAATTTCATCTTATCCACTCTCATATATTTTAGGAATTCAACATTCAAATCATCATTGTTAATGCCACTCTCTAAAGTACCTTTCAAGAAGGCTTCTCCCTAATCACGAGTTCATACAACTCCTAGCATTCCTAATGATCAGTTCATAAGTGCAGGAGCTTAACCACAACCAATATAATATTGGGAGAAATTCCCCGGATCTAGACTTCCCCGTACGTGCCCATATCGACAAAACCAATAATCATGCATCGAATGAGTTAAACAATGCAAGCATTAAACAAAGAGGAAAAACCCTAACTAATGATGAAAGAAAGCATAGATCTTAAATAAAAGATGTAAAAACAAATTCCATATATGAGAGCTTCAAAAGATTACATTGATTCCCCAACAAACATACAGAGTTTAGTTCACCATATTCATGGTGAATCTAGATGAATAACAATGAAAGAATGAAAGATAAAACCCCAGAAAGGTGAAGAGGAAGCCTCAGCATCCAAGATCCTCCTTCAAAGGGGTGGAAGAGAGAGTGTTTACTTCGTTCCAGCCAAAGATCCCTAACCCTAGGAAACCCTAAAGCTTATATATTATTCGTAAATTACAGAAAATTAGGTCCAAGCCCATTAAAGTGCCGCTCAGCGGTAAAACACCGCTCAGCGATAAGCGCGTGTCACGTTTCTTCCCCTCAGCGGCCATTTTGCCCCTCAGCGGTCCTCCCGTGAGCTCCTAAATGCCGCTCAGCGGTGACTTCGGCTTCTCCTTTTGCACTTTTTGATATCTTTTCTGATTCCATATCTCTCCTTCTTCACTTCTTTCACCAAATTCACCTTAAAACCTACAAAAAAACACTGAAATCAAGAATAAACCTGTCCAGCTCTCTTATTTCTGAAAATATGAAGAAAAGCATGATTTCAAGCTAGATTCTAAGTATAAAGGTTGCTTTTAGTGTCAATTTTAAGCATGAAAATATCAGTTTTTCAACTGTTATCACAACCCCAAACTTAGAACTTTGCTTGTCCTCAAGCAAACAAGATGTAACTCAATCTCCAACCAATTCATATGATGGTTCACTCATTCAAAAATCCTCTTTTTCAAGATAAGTAACAACTTCACTCAAACTTATGACCAAGAGTTGAATCAAGATGTGCACATGCTTTAATGTTCACAAAGTCATTTAAATTCCAACAAATGCTATTTTTCATGAATGATCAATCAATTAAGCATGGATGTTCATATGCTTATGGAATATTTCCTCACTAGGTAAAGTGTTTCACTCAACACACAAGTGTATAAGAGGTAAAGTGTTTCACTCATTCACTCCACTATCACAATGTTACATGAATCAACTTTGCCTTTCATTTTACCACAATAAAAAACATTCACAAGCATGCATCTTCACAAGGACTTTTCAATGGCTTATAATGTGGCTGGGCTAACAAGAAAATTGGTTTTTTCTGGATCACAAAATCCTTGAGTTAAGAGAATCATAACAACACAATCATTCTTATTCATTCCCAACTTTCTTTTGCCTTTGCATTGAGCTTTGCTTCTTTTTCTTTTCTTTTCTTTTTCTTTGCATATTCTTACTTTTTAGCTCTTAGCTCAATGCTTTTCCTTTTTCATGTTTTCCTAAACAACCCCAAACTTGAACATTTAATAATACCACACAAGATCTTCTACTTAACTCAAGGTAAAGATTTTCAATCAAGGGTTTCAATGCATGTTCAAGGCTAAGGGTTCAAAGGATAGAGCACAAAGTGTTCTCTTTTAGTGGGCTAACTTTATGAATTTGGCCAATAAAAAGGGTTCCAACAAACGGCCTTGATCACATGATGCAAAACAAGCACTTAATTCAATCATAGAAAATCTGGGCAAAATCATTCATGTTTCCAAAGTAATAGCATTCAATCAATAAGCTGTTGAGTTAGAATTTTATTTTGAGCTAGCAAGGCATCATGTGTCTGTAATTGGAGAACTCCTTTTTGTTGCATAGGAGCTCCTCTCTCACTGTGCAGCTCATTATCACTAATAGCCATGTTTTCTATAATTTCTGTGGCTTCCTCTGGAGTTTTCCATTTAATATTGCCTCCTGCTGAGGCGTCCAGCATCATCTTGGTTTGTGAACCAAGCCCTCCAAGGAAAGTTAAGACTACTTCCTGTTCTTCAAAGCCATGCGTGGGTGTTTTTCTTAGCAGACTTTTGTATCTATCCCATGCATGCCCCAGTGATTCTTCCATGCCCTGCTTAAATGAAGATATCTCTTGCTTGCCTTTTGTTACCTTTGATTGTGGAAAGTATTTGTTTAAAAACTTTGTCACCACTACTTCCCACTCTGTGAAACTTCCTTCTAGGAAAGAATTCAACCAAAGCTTAGTGATGGACAAATTTGTAAGCACCAAAATATGATGTCACAAACTTGTTTCACAATCGGCAAGTATGACCGAATCGTTCAAGTAATAAACTTGGTAAGACCAAGTATCGTTCTTCCCAAAGGACTCACGGCCTAGTTTAGTTATGTGATTTGTTGATTAGCTAGGACTTACAAACGAAATATTTAGATTTTAAAATGCAAGACAGAAAATAAACATGTATGCATGAAGTTTGATCAATGGCAAAGACAAAAGATAAACACTTTCAATGAATTATATGAATGAATATGTTGTTGGGGGTCAATTCCATCTCATCCACTCTCATATATTTTAGGAATTCAACATTCAAGTCATCATTGTTAATGCCACTCTCTAATGTACCATTCTAGATGGCTTCTCCCTAATCACGAGTTCATACAATTCCTAGCATTCCTAATGATTAGTTCATGAGTGCAGGAGCTTAATAACAACCAATATAATATTGTCAGTATAATATTGGGAGAAATTCCCCGGATCTAGACTTCCCCGTACGTGCCCGTATCGACAAAACCAATAATCATGCATGGAATGAGTTAAACTATGCAAGCATTGAGCAAAGAGGAAAATCCCTAACTAATGATGAAAGAAAGCATAAGTCTTAATTAAAAGATGTAAGCAACAGATTCCATATATGAGAGCTTCAAGAGATTACATTGATTCCCCAACAAACATACAAGGTTTAGTTCACCATATTCATGGTGAACCTAGATGAATTACAATGAAAGTATGAAAGAATAAACCCAATAAAGGTGAAGAGGTAGCCTGAGCATCCAAGATCCTCCTTCAAAGGGGTGGAAGAGAGAGTGTTTGCCTCGTTTCTGCCAAAGATACTAACTCTAGGACGTGCAAGTCCTTATATACTATTCTAGAATTACAAAAGATTACAAAAGCCCAAGTCCATAAAAGTGCCGCTCAGCGGTAAATACCGCTCAGCGGTGGTTGCGTGACTCGTTTCTTCCCCTCAGCGGCCATTTTGCCCCTCAGCGTGACTCCCGCAACCTCCTGAGTGCCGCTCAGCGGTAAATTGCCGCTGAGCGGTGCCTTCGGCTTCTACTTTTGCACTCTTTCTTGTCTTTTCTAATGTCATCTCTCTCCTTCTTCACTTCTTTCACCAAATTCACCTCAAAACCTGCACAAAAACACTTAAATCAAGCATAAACCTGTCCAGCTCTCTTATTTCTGAAAATATGGATAAAAGGCATGATTTCAAGCTAGTTTCTAAGTCTAAAGGTTGCTTTTAGTATCAATTTTAAGCATGAAAATAACAGTTTTTTAACTGTTATCACTTAGCATTGCCTCCCAATGAGAAAGGAAACAAACTAAGTTTGATCGCTTCATCTGGCACCCCATTAATTTTGAGGGTGTTGCAAATCTCATTGAATGTAGTAAGGTGCTCATATGGGCTTTCATGAGATAACCCATTAAATTGGTTGCTTTTCACCAGTTGAATCAGTGCTGGTTTGACCTCCATATTAGTTGCATTGACTCTAGGTCTAACTATGCTGTTAAAGTGCTGAGGTCCAGCTATATTGGTGTAATCAACAAGAGTTCTTCTAACATTGCTATTCTCCATATTTTCTGTGCTATTGTCAGAACCTTGTGGTGATGGTTGTAACAGAGTTTCCGGAGGAGGGAAAGGTTCTCTAGATGTTCGGATTCTTCTCCTCCGTCTACTCTCGTCTAGACCTTCAAGAAGATGTTCTGTGGTTTTCTTGCTCCTAGTTCGAATTACCTCCTACATACACAAGAACACAAAAACCCTAGAATATTTGGTTAGCACAAAAAGATATAGCACGAGATAAAAATAGAAAACAGAAAATAAAATAAAATAAAATAAAAACCGAAAAAAATTAAAACAGATAATAAAAACAGAAATTCAAAATTAGAGTCAAAGATAATCAATAATCACACAAATTAACCAGTTAAACCACGAGTCCCTGGCAACGGCGCCAAAAACTTGATGGACAAATTTATGAACACCAAAATATGTTGTCACAAACTTGTTTTTCAATCGGCAAGTATGACCGAATCGTTCAAGTAATAAACTTGGTAAGACCAAGTATCGTTCTTCCCAAAGGACTCACGGCCTAGTTTAGTTGTGTGGTTTCTTGATTAGCAAAGACTTAAAGACAAAATATTTGGATTTTTATATGCAAAAGACGAAAATTAAATATGTATGCATGAAGTTTTGATCAATGGCAAAAAGCAAAAGATAAACACTTTCAATGAAATATATGTATGAATATGTTGTTGGGGGTCAATTTCATCTTATCCACTCTCATATATTTTAGGAATTCAACATTCAAATCATCATTGTTAATGCCACTCTCTAAAGTACCTTTCAAGAAGGCTTCTCCCTAATCACGAGTTCATACAATTCCTAGCATTCCTAATAATCAGTTCATAAGTGTAGGAGCTTAACGACAACCAATATAATATTGGGAGAAATTCCCCGGATCTAGACTTCCCCGTACGTGCCCGTATCGACAAAACAAATAATCATGCATCGAATGAGTTAAACAACGCAAGCATTAAGCAAAGAGGAAAAACCCTAACTAATGATGAAAGAAAGCATAGGTCTTAAATAAAAGATGTAAAAACAAATTCCATATATGAGAGCTTCAAAAGATTACATTGATTCCCCAACAAACATACAAAGTTTAGTTCACCATATTCATGGTGAACCTAGATGAATAACAATGAAAGAATGAAAGATAAAACCCCAGAAAGGTGAAGAGGAAGCCTCAGCATCCAAGATCCTCCTTCAAAGGGGTGGAAGAGAGAGTGTTTACTTCGTTCCAGTCAAAGATCCCTAACCCTAGGAAACCCTAAAGCTTATATATTATTCGTAAATTACATAAAATTAGGTCCAAGCCCATTAAAGTGCCGCTCAGCGGTAAAACACCGCTCAGCGGTAAGTGCGTGTCACGTTTCTTCCCCTCAGCGGCCATTTTGCCCCTCAGCGGTCCTCCCGTGAGCTCCTAAATGCCGCTCTGCGGTGACTTCGACTTCTCCTTTTGCACTTTTTGATATCTTTTCTGATTCCATATCTCTCCTTCTTTACTTCTTTCACCAAATTCACCTTAAAACCTGCACAAAAACACTGAAATCAAGCATAAACCTGTCCAGCTCTCTTATTTCTGAAAATATGAAGAAAAGCATGATTTCAAGCTAGATTCTAAGTATAAAGGTTGCTTTTAGTGTCAATTTTAAGCATGAAAATAACAGTTTTTCAACTGTTATCACCCCTCCTGTTCACGAGACCAAGCAAGGGAACTTGAACTATAGCTTCTGAGAACTTCCTCTGACAAACAGTATTCTGCAAGAGCTTCTGTTCAACAACTTCTTCTGATCTTCACAGAAATCCAATATATAGCCAGTTGTTCTGAATATCTAAGGTTAAGTATCAACTGCCACGAATAATCGATTATTGTAAGTGATAATTGATTATTCAAGTCCGTTACAGGTTTTCAAAAATGTGATAATCGATTATACGAGGTGATAATCGATTATTCCTGGATGGCTTTGTGATAATCGATTATTGCCATTCCATAATCGATTATGGCAGTTAAAAATGCAATTTTTACAAAGTTTACAACACTTTCCTACTATATTTAATTTCTACAAATTGCTTTTAAATAATTCTAATATCTTCTTCAACTAAAACTTCTTGCAGCAACATCAAAAAAGAATTATTCAAGATTTATCAATACTCCTTATTGGTAACAAGTTTCACCTCCATATTAGCTGCATTGACCCTGGGTCTTGCTATGCTATTGAAATGCTGAGGGCCAACTACATTAGTGCTATGGTAAGAACCTTGTGGTGAAGGTTGTAAGAGATCTTCTGGAGGAGGGAAAAGTTCTCTAGATGTACGGATTCTTCTCCTCCGTCTACTCTCGTCTAAGCCTTCAAGAAGACGTTCCGAGGTTTTCTTGCTTCTAGTTCGAATTGCTTCCTGCATACACAAGAAAACAAGTCCCTAGAAAAATTTGTTAGCACAAAAAGATATAGAAGAAGATATAAAATAAGAGATAAGAAGATAAAATAAAAACAAAAAACAAAAATAAAATAAAATAAAAACAGAAAAATAAAATAAAATAAAATAATAACCGAAAAAAATAAAAACAGAAAAATAAAATAAAATAAAATAAAATAAAATAAAAATCGAAAAATAAAAATAGAAAATAAAAACAGAAATTCAAATTTCAAAATTCAAAATCAAGTCAAAGATAATCAATAATCACACAAAATAAACTAGTTAAACCACGAGTCTCCGGCAACGGCGCCAAAAACTTGATGACAAATTTATGAACACCGAAAAACGGCGCCAAAAACTTGTTTAACCCTCGGCAAGTGTGACCGAATCGTATCAAGTAATAAACTCGGTAAGACCAAGTATCGTTCTCCCAAAGGACTCACGACCTAGTTAGTTATATGATTTCTTGATTATTTACGACTTGTGAACAAATTCTTGAGGTTTCAAATGCAAAAGACAATAAGTAAACATGTATGCATGAGTTTTGATCAATGGAAAAGAAGAACACAAACACTTGAACGAATTAAATGGATGAGTATGTTGTTGGGGTAATCAATTTCATCTTATCCACTCTCATATACTTTAGGAATTCATCACTCTTTCCATCAATGTTAATGCCACTCTCAAAATCACCTTGCAAGAAAGCCTATCCTTAATTACGAGTTCATACGATTCCTAGCATGCCTAATAATTAATTCTGAAGCACAGAATCTTAAAGGCAACCAACCCTCATATCCCTATGTCTAGGCAATATGCTATTGGGAGAAATTCCCTGGATCTAGATTTCCCCAGATCTAGATTTCCCCGTATGTTCCCATATCGACAAAATAAATAATCATGACATCGAATGAGTTAAACAATGCATGCTTTGAGCAAAGAGGAAAAACCCTAACTAATCATGAAAGAAAGCATATATCTCAAATAAGATGTTTAAACACAAATTTCATATGAGAGCTTCAAAAGATTACATTGATTCCCCAACAATAGTACAAAGTTTAGTTCACCATATTCATGGTGAAACTAGATGAACAATAATGAAAGAATGAGAGATAGAACCCTAGAAAGTTGAGTAGGTAGCCTTAGCATCCAAGATCTTCCTCCAAGGGGTGGAAAAGTGAGTGTTTGCTTCGTACTCTGCCAAAGATACAAACCCTAGGAAGTCCTAAATCTTTTATACTATTCGAAATATTACAGAAAAGTGAGCCTAAGCCCGAAATAGTGCCGCTCAGCGGTAAGTACGTGACTTGATTCTTCCCCTCAGCGGCATTTTCACCCTTCAACGGAGCCAATGGGAGTTCTTGAGTGCCGCTCAGCGGTAAACTGGCATTGAGCGGTATTTGCGGCTTCTCTTCTTTTGCACTTTTTGAGTTCTTTTCTGATGCCATCTCTATCCTTCTTCACTTCTTTCATCAAATTCATCTTAAAACCTGCATAAAACACTGACATCAAGCATAAACCTGTCCAACTCTCTTATTTCTAAAAATATGAACAAAAGCATGAGTCTTGCTTTTAGTATCAATTTTAAGCATGAAAATAACAGTTTTTCAACTATTATCACCTATTAAATTGTCTTGATTGCCCAGCTTGTCCAGATTTTCCTTGACCTTAACCCATGATTGGGTGAGGTTTCCACCCTTGGTTGAAGTTACATTGGCGGTACGGAAATTGATTGTTCATGAAATTTACATCTTCTAGGGCCTCCACTAGAAAAGCACATTGACCATTGATATGGTCACCACCACATAGTTCACACATATGCTGTTGAACTTGAGCAACAATTTTTAATTCCTTTTGCAATTGAGCAAGTGTCTTTGTTAGATTCTCCAACTGTTGAGTGATAATCTTATTCTGAGCAAGCAAGGCATCATTTGACTGCAATTGTAGAACCCCTTTCGGTTGAATAGAGGCTCCTCTTTCACTATGCATTTCATTTTCATTAGCAGCCATGTTCTCATCAATTCTATTGCTTCCTTTAGAGTCTTAAATTTAATATTACCTCCAGTTGAGGCATCTAACATCAACTTGGTTTGTGAACTAAGACCTCCAAGGAAAAGTAGAACTATTGCTGCTTCATCAAAACCGTGCATGGGAGTCTTTCTCAAAAAGCTTTTGTACTTGTCCCATGCTTGACCTAATGTCTCCTCCATGCCTTGTCTGAAAGAAGAGATCTCTTGCTTCCCTTTGTTGACTTTAGATTGTGGAAAGTATTTGTTCAAAAACTTTGCAACCACAACTTCCCATTCTGTAAAACTACCTTCTGGAAAAGAATTTAACCACAGCTTAGCATTGCCTCCCAATGAGAAAGGAAACAATCTAAGCTTGATTGCTTTATCTGGCACTCCAGTTATCTTCACGGTGTTACAAATTTCATTGAAGGTGGTGAGATGTTCATACGGGCTTTCATGTGATAGCCCATTAAACTGATTGCTTTTTACCAACTGTATCAATGCTGGTTTCATCTCCATATTTGTAGCATTGACCCTCAGCCTTGCTATACTGTTAAAATGTTGAGGGCCAACAAAAGTGGTGTAATATGCAAGAGTCCGTCTACCATTATTCTCCTCTACCATATTTTCAGTGCTATGGTAAGACCTTGGTGGTGAAGGTTGTAAGAGTGTCTCAAGAGAAGGGAATAGTTCTCGTGAAGTTCGAATTTTCCTCCTCCTTATATTTTCGTCCAAGCCTTCAAGAAGAGGTTCAGAAATCTTTTTGCTTCTCGTCTGAATATTACTCTGCATACCAAGGATAGAAAACCCTAGAAAAATTTTGTTAGCACAAAAAGATAGAAAAGAGAAGAAATAATCAAAAGATATAATTGAAAAGATAAGAAGATAAAAAATAAAAACAGAAAATAAAAACAGAAAATGAAAACAGCAACTAACATAAAATAAAATAATAACTGAAAAATAAAAACATAAAATAAACCCTAGGACGTATGGAGAAAAATATACTTCTCGTTGGAGAAAAATATTGAAACTTAGTGAGGTAGGAGATACCATTTTTCTAAGGATCCTGCAAAAAATCTCATCCAAATTCATTGTGTAGCTCGAGATATGGACTTATGTCTGCTCACAAAAAGTGTATCTACTTGTACAAATTTGCCTTTTGCAAAATAACCCCTTATAAAGGAGGAGCAACTGTTCAAGCCAGCTTGACTCACTTTGGCTGGTGTGCAAGAGTAGTGCCTTGGGGGCTCCTCGCACCGTTTTTCGATCTCTACCCAGGCAATAGGGCGTCATCGCGTCGCTCCATGGTTGATTAGGAAAGTGGTCCGGCTGTGGAAATGACAGCAGGTCATGGAACTTCTCGACCCTAGACAGGTAAAAGTGAGTGTCTTTTGTGTGGTTTTCTCGCACGCTCTTCGGACCGAAGATCAAACCTTCCACCACATTTGGGATGGATCTTTAGGCCTCGGTCGGAAGGGTTTTGGGAAAGGGTCTCACTTGACAAGCGATCATTTTCGAAAGTCCTGGCTTAGCCCTGACCAGGCAAGCGATCGTGTAGCGGCCCTTATTATTTCGATTGTTCCCATTTCATGCCTAGCGATGCTTGGCGTTGCGTCACTTGATGTTTTCTTTTGCTTGCTTGCCTGTGGCAAGTGGGGGGTGGAGCGTCTCGTGGTGTGATGCCATGTGATTGTGAGGGCGTGTGAGTTTTGATGAGGATGTTCTTGTTGGCTGGCTCCATGCCTCGCACATCGAACGGTCAAACATGCATCTTGTTCGTTTTGCACCCGGTGCCTCGGGTGATGATACTCGTTTAGTCCCTTTGTTGCCTACCCACTAGACGGTATATGTGTGGCTGGTTAGAAACCTATCAATCCAAGCCTTCTCCAGAAAGTGTTGGAGGATCTCATCTCCCCCACGAGTTCCATATTGGGGGCGTAAGAACCATCTTCGTGGCGCACATGTTGGGACGGTTCTTTCGGATGCGGTGCACTACATTAACTCGGGTTTAGCGACCCGGAAACCAAAAGAATCGGTTGCATACCTCGATTGAGACCCTATGTTTGAAATTGTTGTGAGCAACAACATTATTCACAACCCGTCTCGTGCTGCATGGTGCCATGTTTTGGGAAATTTTCAAAGCGTTGGTTTTTGGGGGTTGATTGTTGGAATTCCCTCTTTATATCACCAAAAGGCTACTGTAAAAATCTCGGTGCAAGAATTTTTTCATTTAGTGGGTTTTGAAGCTAGACAAGTTTGTTGGTGAAAGTTGGCTAAGTTTGTGGTGCATGGTGCCAAGTTTTGGGAAATTTTTAAAGTGTTGATTTTTGGGGTTTGATGGTTGGAATGCCATCTTTTCATCACCAAAATGCTACAGTAAAAATCTTGGTGCGAGATATTTTTAATTTTTGTTGGTTTTGAAGCTAGCCAAGTTTGGCAGTAAAAGTTGGCTAAGTTTGTGGTCAATGGTGCCAAGCTTTGGGAAATTTTCAAAGTGTTGACTTTTGGGGTCTGATGGTTGAATGCCCTCTTTATATAACCACAAGGTTACTGTAAAAATCTTGGTGCAAGAATTTTTTTCATTTTGGTGGGTTTGGAAGGTAGCAAAGTTTTGTGGTGAAAGTTGGCTAAGTTGGTGCTTGCTGCCAAGTTTTGGGAAATTTTCAAAGTGTTGGTTTTTGGGGTGTGATGGTTGTAATGCCCTCATTATATCACGATAATGCTACTGTAAAAATCTTGGTGTAAGAAATTTTTCATTTTGGTTGGTTTTGAAGCTAGGCAAGTTTGGTTCTAAAACTTGGCTAAGTTGGAGCTTGGTGTAAAGTTTTAGGAAATTTTCATAGTGTTGGTATTTGGGGTTTGACAGTTGGACTGCCCTCTTTATATCACCAAAAACGCTACTATAAAAATCTGGGTGCAAGAATTTTTTCATTTTGGTGGGTTTTGAAGCTAGCCAAGTTTGCTGCTGAAAGTTGGATAAGTTGGTGTTTGGTGCCAAGTTTTGGGAAATTTTAAAAGTGTTGGTTTTTGGGGTTTGATGCGTGGAATGCCTTCTCTATCTCACCAATAGGCTACTGTAAAAATATTGGTGGAAGAAATTTTTCATTTGGATGGGTTTTGAAGCTAGCCAAGTTTGGTGGTGAAAGTTGGCTAAGTTTGTGGTGCATGGTGCCAAGTTTTGGGATATTTTCAAAGTGTTGGTTTTTGGGGTTTGATTGTTGGAATGCCTTCTCTATATCACCAAAAGGCTACTGTAAAAGCCTTGGTGCAAGAAATTTTTCATTTTGGTGGGTTTTGAAGCTAGCCACATTTGGTGGTGAATGTTGGCTAAGTTGGTGCTTGGTGGATAATTTTGGGAAATTTTCAAAGTGTTGGTTTTTGGGGTTTGATGGTTTTAATGCCCTCTTCATATCGCCAAAATGCTACTATAAAAATAATGGTGCAAGAAATTTTTCATTTTGATGGGTTTTGAAGCTACCCATGTCTGGTGGTGAATTTTGGCTAAGTTTCTAGTGCATGGTGCCATGTTTTGGGAAATTTTCAAAATGTTGGTTTTTGGGGTTTGACGGTTGGAATGCCTTCTCTATATCACCAAAAGGCTACTGTAAAAATCATGGTGCAAGAAATTTTTCATTTTGGTGGATCTTGAAGCTAGCCAAGTTTGGTGGTGAAAGTTGGCTAAGTTGGTTCTTGGTGCCATGTTTTGGGAAATTGTCAAAGTGTTGGTTTTTGGGGTTTTATGGTTGGAATGCCCTCTTTATATCCCCAAAAGGCTACTGGAAAATCTTGGTTTGAAGCTAGCCAAGTTTGGTGGTGAAACTTGGCTAACTTTGTGGTGTATGGTGCTAAGTTTTGGAAAATTTTCAAAGTGTTGGTTTTTGGGGTTTGATGGTTGGAATGCCCTCTTTATATTACCTAAATGCTACTGTAAAAATCTTCGCGCAACAAATTTTTCATTTTGTTGGATTTTGAAGCTAGCCTAGTTTGGTGGTGAAACTTGGCTAAGTTTGTGGTGCATGGTGCCAAGTTTTGGGAAATTTTCAAAGTGTTGGTTTTTTGGGTTTCATGGTTGGAATGCCTTCTTTATATCACCGAAAGGCTACCGTAAAAATCTTGGTGCAAGAAAATTTTCATTTTGAAGGGTTATGAAGCTAGCTAAGTTTGGTAGTGAAAGTTGACTAAGTTGGTGCTTGGTGGATACTTTTGGTAAATTTTCAAAGTGTTGGTGTTTGGGGTTTGATGGTTGAAATGCCTTTTCTATATCACCAAAAGGCTAGTGTAAAAATCTTGGTGCAAGAAATTTTTGATTTTGGTTGTTTTGAAGGTAGCCAAGTTTGGTGGTCAAACTTTGCTAAGTTTGTGGTGAATGGTGCCAAGTTTTGGGAAATTTTCACAGTTTTGGTTTTTGGGGTTTGATGGTTGGAATGCCCTCTTTTCATCACCAAAATGCTAATGTAGAAATATTGGTAAAAGAAATTTTTCATTTTGGTTGGTTTTGAAGTTAGCCAAGGTTAAGCACATGTGTGACCAATCGCGTCGTCCTTGTGCTAAAATTCTTTTCTTATTTCTTAAATAAAAATTACAAAAATATGTTTTAAAGGTTAACCACACGTGTGACCGCTCGCGTCGTCCTTGTTCTAAAAACCTTTTCTTCTTTCTTAAATAAAAATTACAGAAATATGTTTTAAAGGTTAACCACACGTGTGACTGCTTATGTCGTCCTTGTGCTAAAAACCTTTTTTTCTTTCTTAAATAAAAATTACAAAAATATATTTTAAAAGGGTAAGCACACGTGTGACCACTCGCGTCGTCCTTGTGCTAAAAACCTTTTCTCTTTCTCTTAATAAAAATAACAAAATATGTTTTAAAGGTTGACCACTTGTGTGATCGTCCGCATCGTCCTAGTGTTCAATACCTTTCTCTCTTATTTAAATAATTAAATGAGGATATGGGTGCTCGTGCAATCGTCCGCATCAGCCTACTACTTAATATCCTCAATATTAAAAAATTTAAGAAATGGTATGAGTGCTCGTGTGACCGTCCGCGTCGGCCTAGTACTCATTACCTTCTTTTTTTCTCTAAAATATTAAAAAAAAAATAAAATGTTCAAAAATTAAAAACATATGCTTTTTCAAACGACAAACAATCTCTCAACCAGAGCTACGTGATCCTTGATTCTCCATTAAGAGTGGAGATACGTAGGAGAAAGGCTAGTCCTTGTCACGTTCACCTTCCCAAAAATCCAAATTTATCCATAATCATTTTCCAAACAAATTTCTCAAACAAATTCCAAACAAACTTCTCAAACAGTTTCAAAAGAACTACGTAACCCTGATTTCTCATTCTGAATGAGAATACGTAGAAGCAAGGTCAATCCTTGTCGGGCCCAAAAAACTAAAAAAATATATATTTTGTTTCTTTAGAGTTTTATTTTACGGGATAGTTAAACATTTTGAAAACCACATCATATTCGCGTATTTAGTTAAACGTACTACCTTAGGGCAGGCGTTGTAGGATTCTAATACCTTCCCTACACGTAACCAACTCCCGAACCCAGAATCTGGTTTTTGCAGACCAAGCCTTTCTTTACGGTTTTCTCATAGTTTTCTAGAATAAACTATGGTGGCTACTCCAAATCTCTTTTTCATATGTTTTCTTTTATGAATCGTCTTCCCGTCGTGATTCTGGTTGCGACAGTGGTGAAAGTTGGCTAACTTGGTGCTTGGTGTCAAGTTTTGGGAAATTTTCAATGTGTTGGTTTTTGGGGTTTGATGGTTGGAATGCCCTCTTTATATCACCAAAATGCTACTGTAAAAATCTTGGTACAAGAAATTTTTCATTTTGCTGGGTTTTGAAGCTAGCCAAGTTTGGTGGTGAAAGTTGGCTAAGTTTATGGTGCATGGTGCAAAGTTTTGGGAAATTTTCAAAGTGTTGGTTTTTGATGTTTGATGGTTGGAATGCCCTATTTATATCACCAAAAGGCTACTGTAAAAATCTTGGTGCAAGAAATTTTTCATTTTGGTGGGTTTTGAAGCGAGCCAAGTTTCGTGGTGAAAGTTGGCTAAGTTGGTGCTTGGTGCCAAGTTTTGAGAAATTTTCAAAGTTTTGGTTTTTGGCGTTTGATGGTTGGAATGCCCTCTTTATATCACCAAAAGGCTATTGTAAAAATATTGGTGCAAGAAATTGGCACCAACCATCAAACCCCAAAAACAAAGACATTGAAAATTTCCCAAAACTTGGCACCAAGCACCAACTTAGGCAACTTTCACCACCAAACTTGGGTAGCTTCTAAACCAACCAAATTGAAAAATTTCTTGCACCAAGATTTTTACGGTAGGATTTTGGTGATATAAAGAGGGCATTCCAACCATCAAACCCCAAAAACCAAAACTTTTCTCGCACGCTCTTCGGACCGAAGATCAAACCTTCCACCACGTTTGTGATGGATCTTTTGGCCTCGGTCCGAAGGGTTTTGGGAAGGGGTCTCGCTTGACCAGCGGTCATTTCCGAAAGTCCTGGCTCAGCCCCGACCATGCAGGCGATCGTGTAGCGGCCCTTATTATTTTGATTGTTCCCATTTCATGCCTAACGATGCTTGGCGTTGCTTCAATTGATGTTTTCATTTGCCTTGTTGTCTGTGGCAGGTGGGGGGTGGACCGTCTCGTGGTGTGATGCCTTGTGAACGTGAGGGCTTGTGAGTTGTGATGAGGATGTTGTTGGTTGCTGGCTCCATGCCTCGCGCATCGAATAGTCAAACATGCATCCTGTTCATTTTGCACCCGGTGCCTCGGGTGATGATGCTCGTTCAGTCCCTGTGTTACCTACCCACTAGACGGTATATGTTTGGTTGGTTAGAATCCTATTCATCCACGCCTTCTCCGGGAGGTGTTGGAGGATCTCATCGTCCCGCACGCGTTCCATATTGGTGGTGTAAGAACCATATTCGTGGCGCACGTGTTGGGACGGTTCTTTCGAATGCAGAGCATTACATTTACTCGGGTTTAGCGACACGGGGACCAAAAGAATCGGGTGCATAACTCGATTGAGACCCTGTGTTTGAAATTGTTGTGAGCAACATCGTTCTCCACAACCCGTCTTGGGGAGTGCATGGCAGAATGCGTGACAAGCTTTGCGGAACTGGGAAGTAAGGCATCCCTTTTGGCGTGCAGACTTCCAACCCGCTGAGGGGGCGAGTCGGAAAGCAGGAAAGCTTAGCAACGTCACAAAGGAAATCGTGTACTATCAACGTGCGGGGGGTGTGAGAAAGATTTGTTCACAAATCGTGAGAAGTGCTTGGTGGAGATCTAGACATGCTTTGTGATAACAGTTGAAAAACTGTTATTTTCATGCTTAAAATTGACACAAAAAGCAACCTTTACACTTAGAAACTAGCTTGAAATCATGCTTTTATCCATATTTTTAGAAATAAGAGAGCTGGACAGGTTTATGCTTGATCTCAGTGTTTTTGTGCAGGTTTTAAGGTGAATTTAGTGAAAGAAGTGAAGAAGGAGACATATGAAATCAGAAAAGACATCAAAAAGTGCAAAAGGAGAAGCCGAAGTCACCGCTCAACTGCAGTTTACCGCTGAGCGGCACTCAAGAGCTTACGGGAGATCCGCTGAGGGGCAAAATGGCCGCTGAGGGGAAGGAACGACTCACACACTTACCGCTGAGCGGCAATTTACCGCTAAGCGGCACTTTTATGGGCTTGGACGTAATTTTCTGTAATTTACGAATAATATATAAGCTTTAGGGTTTCCTAGGGTTAGGTATCTTTGGCAGAAACGAAGCAAACACTCTCTCTTCCACCCCTTTGAAGGAGGATCTTGGATGCTCAGGCTTCCTCTTCACCTTTCTAGGGTTTTATCTTTCATTCTTTCATTGTTATTCATCTAGGTTCACCATGAATATGGTGAACTAAACTTTGTATGTTTGTTGGGGAATCAATGTAATCTTTTGAAGCTCTCATATATGGAATTTGTTTTTACATCTTTTATTTAAGACCTATGCTTTCTTTCATCATTAGTTAGGGTTTTTCCTCTTTGCTTAATGCTTGCGTTGTTTAACTCATTCGATGCATGATTATTGGTTTTGTCGATACGGGCACATACGGGGAAGTCTAGATCCGGGGAATCTCTCCCAATATTATATTGGTTGTCGTTAAGCTTCTGCACTTGATGAACTAATTATTAGGAATGCTAGGAATTGTATGAACTCGTAATTAGGATGAAGCCTTCTTGAAAGGTACTTTAGAGAGTGGCATTAACAATGATGACTTGAATGTTGAATTCCTAAAATATGAGAGTGGATAAGATGAAATTGACCCCCAACAACATATTCATACATTTATTTCATTGAAAGTGTTTATCTTTTGCTTTTGCCATTGATCGAAACCTCATACATACATGTTTATTTTCGTCTTTTGCATAGAAAAAATCCAAATATTTCGTCCTTAAGTCTTAGCTAATTAACAAACCACACAACTAAACTAGGCCGTGAGTCCTTTGGGAAGAACGATACTTGGTCTTACCAAGTTTATTACTTGAACGATTCGGTCATACTTGCCGATTGTAAAACAAGTTTGTGACATCATATTTTGGTGATCATAAATTTGTCCATCAAGTTTTTGGCGCCGTTGCCGGGGACTCGTGGTTTAACTGGTTAATTTGTGTGATTATTGATTATCTTTGACTTTAATTTTAAATTTCTGTTTTTTATTTTTTTTGGTTTTTATTAGATTAGATTTTATTTTATTTTATCTTATCCTCTGAATCTTTTATCTTCTGAATCTATATCTTTTCCTATATCTTTTTGTGCTGACAAATTTTTTCTAAGGTTTTGTTTTCTTGTGTATGCAGGAGGCAATTCGAACAAGGAGCAAGAAAACAACAAAACCTCTTCTTGAAGGTCTAGACGAGAGTAGACGGAGGAGAAGAATCCGAACATCTAGAGGACTTTTCCCTCCTCCGGAAACTCTGTTACAACCATCACCACAAGGTTCTGTTCATAGCACAGAAAATATGGAGAACAATAATATCAGAAGAACTCTTGCTGACTACACCAATATAGTTGGACCTCAGCACTTTAACAGTATAGCTAGACCTAGAGTCAATGCAGCTAACATGGAGGTCAAACCAGCACTGATCCAACTGGTGAAAAGCAATCAATTTAATGGGTTATCTCATGAAAGCCCAAATGATCACCTCACTACCTTCAATGAGATTTGCAACACAGTCAAAATTAATGGGGTGCCAGACGAAGCTATCAAACTTAGCTTGTTTCCTTTCTCATTGGGAGGCAATGCTAAACTGTGGTTGAATTCATACCCAGAAGGAAGTTTCACAGAGTGGGAAGTAGTGGTGATAAAGTTTTTAAACAAGTACTTTCCACAATCAAAGGTGACAAAAGGCAAGCAAGAGATATCTTCATTTAAGCAGGGCATGGAAGAATCACTGGGGCATGCATGGGATAGATACAAAAGTCTGCTAAGAAAAACACCCAAGCATGGCTTTGAAGAACAGGAAGTAGTCTTAACTTTCCTTGGAGGGCTTGGTTCACAAACCAAGATGATGCTGGACGCCTCAGCAGGAGGCAATATTAAATGGAAAACTCCAGAGGAAGCAACAGAGATTATAGAAAACATGGCTACTAGTGATAATGAGCTGCATAGTGAGAGAGGAGCTCCTATGCAACAAAAAGGGGTTCTCCAATTACAGACACATGATGCCTTTTTAGCTCAAAACAAAATTCTAACTCAATAGCTGGAGACTCTTACTAAAACACTTGCACAATTGCCTAAAGAGTTGAAAACTGCTGCACAGGTACAAACCCAGTTGTGCGAATTGTGTGGAGGTGACCATATCAATGGTCAATGTGCCTTTCCAGTTGAAGCTGTAGAGGACGTTAATTTCATGGCCAATCAATTTCCATATCGTCAAGGGAATTACAATCAAGGGTGGAAACCACACCCAAGCATTGGTCAAGGACAAACTGGGCAAGCTAGTCAATATAATAAGCAGCAGCAGCAACCCACCTTTTGGCAACAGTTATCAATGCTTAATGAAAGATCAACAAGGTTGGAAGAAACTCTTCAGCAATTTATACAGAAAACTGAATCTTCTCAAAAGAGCACTGAAGCTGCTATAAAGAACTTGGAGATTCAAATGGGTCAGATTACCAAGCAATTGGAAGAAAGGCCAAATAGAAATTTTGGGGCTAATACTGAGGTTAACCCCAGAGAAGAGTGCAAGGTGGTAAAGAGTGTTGATGATGAGAAAGTTGAGTTAGATACAGAAGAGAGAAGAGAAATAGAGAGCAAAAGTACTTTTCCTTTTCCAATCCATCAAGGGAAACAACTGGACTTCACAGAATTATTCAGAATGGTGGATAATGAAGCACCTTGGGAACAGATTCTACAGCAAATCACAGTTTACACAAAATCTGATGAAAACATCTCTACAAAGAAAAGACGTAGAGATGATGAAGCAAAGGAGTGTATAACTGTTAAAAAGAGTCATTCCCTCCTAAAGCAACAGATCCAGGCAGTTTTTCTATCCCTTGTACCATAGGGAAGAAAAAGGTGAAGAAAGCTCTCCTTGATTTAGGTTCAAGTGTTAACTTGATACCTTACTCTTTACTGGAGCAAATCGACAATGTTAAAGTGAAACCTGTAAAGGTTAATCTAGTAATGGCCGATGGATCTTCAAAGGAGCCATGTGGGATTGCAGAGGACATTATAGTTTGTGTTGGCAAACTTCAGTTCTTGGCAGACTTTGTGGTGATGAAGATGGAGACAGAGAAGATACCTATCATACTTGGAAGACCGTTTATGAAAACGGCCAAAGCTATCATTGATGTAAATGAAGGTATAGTAGTGCTCCAGGACAGAGAGGAGAGAGTGGTGGTAGACGTCTTCAAAGATGAGACGCAAGCACAGGAGGAAGAAGCTAGTTATAAAGCTGCATTTCAAGATGCACCCACGACTAGCCGTAAAGATGAAAATCTCAAGGTTGCAGGTAACCATTGTTTGTTGTTTCAGGTACCCAAGGAAGAAAATATTGGAAGAGGAGGAGAAATTCCTAGTGATTGGGAGAAAAGAAGACTCCAACTTGGCACACCTGTAAGAATCAAGAACAAGTTGTGGGTTGTGCAGGGCTTTAAAGAGAAGGAGATGATAGAGATAGAGTCTCCACATTCTAGAAGGACCAAAACAGTTCACAGGAAACAGCTGAGGAGTTGTTGGAATGACAACATCAACTATAAAGAAGGAACTTGAATTTTACTGGGTCAAGCTAATGACGTTAAAAGAGCGCTTGCTGGGAGGCAACCCAGTGATTTTAGAACTTTTAAATTTTACTTTGGTTTGTAATCTTTAAATCTGTTGAACATTATATTGCTGAACATAGCATCTACTGAAGGATGCTAAGTGGTAACACCTACTGATGGGTGTTGGTAAGTTTGAAGCACCTACTGATGGGTGTTGGTGAGATTTTAAACACCTACTGATGGGTGTTGGTGGATTTTGGGTCAGGCTCGTGACGTTAAACAAGCGCTACCTGGGAGGCAACCCAGTTGATTGATTGTTTTTTTGTTTATTTTAGTTAGGGTTTGCATAAGCATTTTAAACATTGAATTGTAGGGAACCAGTGAGGGGCATGTATGGGAGGCACGTAGGTTAAGAAAAGAAGGAGAAGAGCACATCACGAAAGTGCCGCTGAGCGGTATTCTCGCAGATGGGCTTTAGTTCCCCTTAGCGGGACCCGAGCCCATTAGGGTATTTTTAAACCCTAAGCTGCGCAATTTCTCATACTTTCAGGCTCTTCTCTGCACAAACACTCCCACATACCTTCTTTAAGGTTTTCCACATCTTTTCACTCTTCCCTCTTAAGAAAATTTCTCCTCCACTCACTTTTTCACAAGTGTGCTATCAAAGTTTGGGGTTGGAAGAGAGCATTCTAGCTTGGAAGCATTCTCATTGCATCTAGTATCTCCACCCAAGTAAGTAAAATGCATTTTGTTCATTCTAGGGTTCTTGAATTTGAATGTGATTGTCAAAGCATGAATATTTAGGGGTTTTGATTTCTATGCATGATTTGATGATATATTTGATGTTTGAACCGATTAAACTGCATGATTATGAATTGGAAAACTGAAAATTGCATTTGGGTGGAGTTAGGACATCTTTAAAACAAGATTTTCAAAAATCTGCAGAGTTACCGCTGAGGGGTAAACTGCCGCTGAGCGGCACTCTGCCAGATTTGGTTTTTCTGGTTTTTTGTGATCTGGACTATGGCACTGGTGGCGCGGAGGGGAAATTCTGGCCCTCAGCGGTGGTTTAGCTTTTCAAGGAGTTGTGTTCTATGTTTTACTGATGATTAACATCATGTTCTGTGGTTTTGTATTTGTGTTTGAATGTAGGAATGGCATCCTCTTCAGGAAAGAGATTGAAAACCATGGCAACCAAGAGAAAGGAAAAGGAACCAGAGCAACCCCACTCTAGCAGGTTCCTCTCTAGGAAACATGAGAAGCACTTTAGGGTGGTTCAAGACAAGAGACTTCTGATGGAAAGAAAAGTTGGAATGATACCTAACTTTGCTCCTCAATTTGGAGAGCAAGTGTTAGGGAATGACTGGGGAAAGCTAGCCACCTATCTTGCACCTGCTAACATAGCTGTGGTGAAGGAATTCTACACCAATGCAAAGAAGATTGGTGATTATCCAACTGAAAATTATTTGGGCTATGTTAGAGGCCATGCTATCAGGTATGATCCTGATTCTATCAATAACTTCCTGGATACTGTGTGGGCTGGTGAGCAGTGCCAGTTTGCTCTTTGCATGGAGGAAGGTGCTGATTATGAGGATGTGGAGAGAGTACTATGCATACCTTGAGGACACTTCCAAAGGAATAGATCTGGCTCAGTGGTTAACATTAGGAGGACGAATTTGACTCCTCTTGCAAAATATTGGATGGCATTTTCTCATGCCAACATTCAGCCATGTTCACATGTGTCAGATATTACTCTCAGCAGGGCACTATTCATCTACTGTGCTATCATAAACTTAAATGTTAATATTGGGAAGGTGATAGCTGATGAGATCAGTGTGTGCGCCAATACCTCAAACAACAAAGCACCACTAGGACATCCCTCCTTAATTACTCACCTTTGCAAGATAACTGGGGTGGACACTTCTACTCCACCATTTGAGAGGCCAAGAAAAGCTATTGATGAGGCTTATTACAGACAGTATTGTGGAGGTGAGGAAACAGCTCAGCCAATTCCACCACGCCATGCTCGTAGAGAGAAAGGGCCAGCACAGAGCCAGACATCTGCTGAGACACATGAAGCAGAACCATTCCAGATGAGGGACATGTATATGTCTCTTATAGGTGCTCAGCTGCAGTCCATTCAGAGAGGGCAGGTAGCCACTGCTAGATGATTGTGGGGATGTATGATACACCTCCAGCCCACAGGTGGACTATGGATGAATTCCATAATGTGGTAGCTTGGCCAGAGGAACCAGTGCATGGAGGAGGAGCTGGAGCAGCTGAAGCTTCAGTTAGAGAGATGGAAGAAGATGAAGCTGATGATGATGATGCATTTGAAGATGATGAAGATGAGGAAGAAGAGGAAGATACAGAGGACAGCTCAGACTGATGAGGAGCTGAGATAGCATTTACTGATAAATGCTATCATATGATTATGCTTTTGTGGTTTAAGTTTTCTGAACTTATTTGTTTTTGTTTTTAGATTAGGGTTTGATGTACTCTATTGAACACCTGGTTTGTTATGATGGTTTGCTATTAACTGTGATTGTTTGATAAGTAATGCTTGATGATGATTAGTGATTGATTGATGTTGAGATGATGTGCACATTAAAATGCTTATACAGGTGATTCACAAGCTTTGTGAACAAATGCAGGATATTATGATTGTGATTGTGAAATTAAGCAGGATGTGTATGTCAAATGTGAATGAGCTTATATGTGAGGTTTTGAGCTCCAGAGTTTTTATTGATTGAATGCTATTACTTTGGAAACACGAATGATTTTGCCCAGGTTTTCTATGATTGAATCAATTGCTTGTTTTGCATCATGTGATCAAGGTCGTTTGTTGGAACCTTTTTTTTATTGGCCAAATTCATAAAGCTAGCCCACTAAAAGAGAACACTTTGTGTTCTATCCTTTGAACCCTTAGCCTTGAACATACACTTAAACCCTTGATTGAAAATCTTTACCTTGAGTTAAGTAGAAGATCTTGTGTGGTATTGTTAAATGTTCAAGTTTGGGGTTGTTAGGAAAACATGAAAAAGGAAAAGCATTGAGCTAAGAGCTAAAAAGTAAGAATATGCAAAGAAAAAGAAAAGAAAAGAAAAAGAAGCAAAGCTCAATGCAAATGCAAAGGTAAGTTGGGAAGAATAAGAAAAATTGTGTTGTTATGATTCTCTTAACTCAAGGATTTTGTGATCCAGAAAAACCAATTTTCTTGTTAGCCCAGCCACATTATAAGCCATTGAAAAGTCCTTGTGATGATGCATGCTTGTAAATGTTTTTGATTGTGGTAAAATGAAAGGCAAAGTTGATTCATGTGACATTGTGATAGTAGAGTGAATGAGTGATTACCTTTTATACACTTGTGTGTTGAGTGAAACACTTTACCTAGTGAGGAAGTATTCCATTAGCACATGAACATTCATGCTTAATTGATTGGTCATTCATGAAAAAGAGCATTTGTTGGGTATTAACTGACTTTGTGAAACACTAAAGCATGTGCACATCTTGATTGAACTCTTGGTCATAAGTTTGATTGAAGTTTTTACTTATCTAAAAAGAGGATTTTTGAATGAGTGAACCATCATATGAATTGGTTGAAGATTGACTTATATCTTGTTTGCTTGAGGACAAGCAAAGTTCTAAGTTTGGGGTTGTGATAACAGTTGAAAAACTGTTATTTTCATGCTTAAAATTGACACAAAAAGCAACCTTTACACTTAGAAACTAGCTTGAAATCATGCTTTTATCCATATTTTCAGAAATAAGAGAGCTGGACAGGTTTATGCTTGATTTCAGTGTTTTTTTGTAGGTTTTAAGGTGAATTTAGTGAAAGAAGTGAAGAAGGAGAGAGATGAAATCAGAAAAGACATCAAAAAGTGCAAAACGAGAAGCCGAAGTCACCGCTCAGCGGCAGTTTACCGCTGAGCGGCACTCAGGAGCTTACGGGAGATCCGCTAAGGGGCAAAATGGCCGCTGAGGGGAAGAATCGACTCACGCACTTACCGCTGAGCGGCAATTTACCGCTAAGCGGCACTTTTATGGGCTTGGACCCAATTTTCTGTAATTTACGAATAATTTATAAGCTTTAGGGTTTCCTAGGGTTAGGTATCTTTGGCAGAAACGAAGCAAACACTCTCTCTTCCACCCCTTTGAAGGAGGATCTCTGATGCTCAGGCTTCCTCTTCACCTTTCTAGGGTTTTATCTTTCATTCTTTCATTGTTATTCATCTAGGTTCACCATGAATATGGTGAACTAAACTTTGTATGTTTGTTGGGGAATCAATGTAATCTTTTGAAGCTCTCATATATGGAATTTGTTTTTACATCTTTTATTTAAGACCTATGCTTTCTTTCATCATTAGTTAGGGTTTTTCCTCTTTGCTTAATGCTTGCGTTGTTTAACTCATTCCATGCATGATTATTGGTTTTGTCGATACGGGCACGTACGGGGAAGTCTAGATCCGGGGAATCTCTCCCAATATTATATTGGTTGTCGTTAAGCTCCTGCACTTGATGAACTAATTATTAGGAATTCTAGGAATTGTATGAACTCGTAATTAGGGAGAAGCCTTCTTGAAAGGTACTTTAGAGAGTGGCATTAACAATGTTGATTTGAATGTTAAATTCCTAAAATATGAGAGTGGATAAGATGAAATTGACCCCCAACAACATATTCATACATTTATTTCATTGAAAGTGTTTATCTTTTGCTTTTGCCATTGATCGAAACCTCATACATACATGTTTATTTTCGTCTTTTGCATAGAAAAAATCCAAATATTTTGTCCTTAAGTCTTAGCTAATTAACAAACCACACAACTAAACTATGCCGTGAGTCCTTTGGGAAGAACGATACTTGGTCTTACCAAGTTTATTACTTGAACGATTCGGTCATACTTGCCGATTGTAAAACAAGTTTGTGACATCATATTTTGGTGATCATAAATTTGTCCATCAGGGATCTAGACATGCTTTGTGGAACTGGGAAGTAAGGTAGCCGCTTTGGTGTGCAGACTACCAACCCGCTGAGGAGGCGAGTCGGAAAGCAGGAAAGCCTAGTGTGTCTTGAAGGATACCTTGCCTTGGAAAGTGACCGAGTGGTGTGTAGGATCGGATTTTTGACCACCCATGTCGAGTGCAGGGTCGAGAGAGGGGATGTAGTTGGTTTGGTTTGGTTTCGTAAGAGGAACGACACCCTAAGCTAGGCGCGTTTTGGGAAGTGTGAGTGATGAGTCACCATTTTTCACTATACACTTAGCTTCAAACACCATATTTTGTTAGTGAATTGTGCTTAATTATCAATTATTCTTGCATTTTCATTATTTGGGCTCAATTTCAAGACTAATTCTTATTTTATTTAATTTGAATTATTTGGGCTTAATTATTTCAACCATTTTATGCAGAACAATCACAGTTGAAAGGTTGAGAAAGGATCTGCTGAAGATGACCGAACGGTCTGCTAAAGCCTTGACCGAACGGCCTTCTAAAGGAATGAATACCGAACGGTCCTGGAAGCTTTGACCGAACGACAAGTTGTAAGCCTGCCGAGCATGGAACGGTTTGTGGAGCATTGACCGAACGATCTATTGAAGACATGACCGAACGATATGTTGAGAACCTGCAATAAATGGCCGAGCACGGGAATGGTTTTGTAGCGACCGAACGGTGAGCTAGAGTCTGAACTGAATGGACGAGCACCATTGAACGAACGGTCTCAGCAATTTCTCTTGACCGAACGGTCTTGTAAAGACTGCACTGCACATCATCTCCTAAGCCTGCAGTAGGGATGGCAACGGGTCGGGTCGGGCACGGGTAGTGCCTACCCGCAACCCGACCCGCTGGATAAAATTGTACCCGCAACCCGACCCGCTACTCGCCAGGTACCCGCGGATACCCACAAAAAATAGAAAAGAAATATTTAATACATATTTAAAATAAAATTACAAAAAATATATATAATATATATAATATAAATTAAATATAAATTAAAATTTAATTTTAATTAAATTTAACCTAATAAAATATAATTTTATTTTATTTTTAATTAATTTAATTAAAAAATATATAAATTATTTTTTCTAATTTTTCGCGGGTAGCGGGTACCTGACCCGTTTAATATACTACCCGTACCCGACCCGTTTAGTAGCGGGTATTAAAATACCCGTTACCCTTTACCCGCGGGTAGTAAATATCCGCGGATAGTTACTACCCGCCGCGGATTTTACCCACGGATACTCTTGCCAGGGGGTAAAATTACCATCCCTAGCCTATAGACCATTGTTGACTGAACGGTGGGAGCCTTTAATGACCGAACGGTCAGATGAGATTACCAGAGAACTCACAACAATAGTATTAGAAGCACATTTTCGGAATTCGAGAGGGTGGCCACGTCAGTGTTAGAATGTAAATTGTTGTCTCAACCTTAGGACCTGGGGCCCAAATTTTAGGTCATTTTTTGTAGGACAAGCCCATTAGAAGGGCAATTTTGTCTTTTGGGGTCTATATACGCCAAAATCACCTTTACTTTACAAGAGGAGTCTCCCAGCCACCACTATGTACCTGTTCTTGGGCAGTTTGACGTTGCGTCCATGGGAGGAAAAAGGAGCTCCAAGAGGTTTCCTTTATGGTGTTTTCTTGCTTGTACCCCTACACATTTTACGTTTCCTTCATATTGAAATGCACACAGCTGATTATTTAGCTAATTTCAACGTTCACTATTGAGTTTCCACTGCCATCGTCTCCTTCATGCTACTTGGTTGAGTAGTTACGGTTTACGCTGTTCAATGTTATTTCCGTGATTAATGAGCTTCGCTGATTCCATTGTTGCATTTCATTTTCAATCTCGTTGGTCACTTTTCAATAAGCATTTCAAATTGTTTCCTTGATCTGTTTCAATTGTTTTACCGTTCGGTTTTCTCATGTGTACTAGTTGTATTTGCTTGTTGTAGCTTACCGTCCGGTCTCTAACTTCACTGTTAGAGACCGTTCGACCTTTTCTTTGTTCTGATTTTTATTATCGTTGCCCTCTAAGTGACGTTCGGTTTGTGCTTGTTTTGTTCGACATTTCCTTGTGCGTTTACTTTTACAGTTCGGTGTGCTTTCTAATTACTATTGTCGTTCGACTCATTAATTTAACGCTCGGTTTTGAATTCTTCAAGCTATTCATTTAATTTATCATACCGCTCGGTTTGTTCAATTCCTTTAGAGGCCGATCGGTGCCAATGCTAAACTGTTCGGTCTCACTCTTAGACCGATCGGTCTTCACGCTTGACTTCTCTTACAGCGCTTTTAATTAAATTTGGGTGTGTTTAATTTGATGCTTAAATTTAGTTCATTTTCCTGTCACAAAAACACTTTAAACCCCCCCTACGTGTTCGACCTATTACCTGAACCACATTTGGTCCTTGAGAGACGACCTAGGAGTCACTTCCTAGCACTATACTACATTCTTTAATGCACATCAAATTTGTATGGGCCGCGACACTCCCATCAGTGTGCTGATAACAGTTGAAAAACTGTTATTTTTATACTTAAAATTGACTTCAATTACAACTTTTATGACTTAGAAATTAGCTTGAACTCATGATTTTGTTGAATTATTGGAAATAACAGAGTTGGACAGGTTTTATGCTTGATTTCCTTGTTTTTGCAGGTTTAAAGATGAACTTGATGAAAGAAGTGAAGTAGGAAAGAGATGGAGACAAAAAAGGACACAAAAAGTGCAAAAGAAGAGAATCAGCAAGTACCGCTCATCGCCAATTACCGCTGAGGGGAGAACTGGCGCTAAGGGAAGAAGTGTCACGCGCTAGTACCGCTGAGCGGTATTTACTACTGAGCGACACTTTTTTGGGCTTGGGCTTACTTTCTGTATTTTTTAAAATAATATATAAGCTTTAGGACGTCCTAGGGTTGGTATCTTTGGCTAGAACGAAGCATAAACACACTTTTCACCCCTTGGGGGTAGAATTGGAGATGGTGACGGCTCTCCTCTTCTCTTTCTCGGGTTTTTCTATCTCTTCTATTCTTTCACCATGAATATGGTGAACTAAACTTATTTTGTTGTTGCGGAATCAATGTAAATCCTTAGAAACTCTCTTGTATGGAATTTGTTCTTCAAAATCATCTTTATGATACATGCTTTCTTTCATTAATAGTTAGGGTTTTTCCTCTTTGCTCAAAGCATGCATTGTTTAACTCATTCGATGTCATAATTATTGGTTTTGTCGATATGGACTTATACGGGGAAACCTAGATCTGGGGAATCTCTCCCAAAAGTGTATTACCAACCTAGACATAGGAGTATGATAGTTGGTTGCCTTTAAGCTTCTGTTCATTATAATGCATGATTAATTGCTAGGGAGACAAGACATTGTAAACTAGTGATTATGATTAGGCTTTCTTCGCCGAGACATTGGGTTTTAAGTAATTTAGAAAGTGGCATTAACATTAATGAAAAGATTGATGAATTCCTAAATACAAGAGAGTGGATAGGATGAAATTGATAAACCCTAACAACAATATCATCCATATAATTCAAATCACGTGTTTTGTTTCTTCTTGCCCATTGATCAATACATGCATACATATTTACTTTTGAGTATTTGCATTTGAAACTTACAACAATTTGTTCACAAGTCTTAATTCATCAATA